>OV725078.1:39602484-40802484 GCA_928085145.1 Nezara viridula
AGACAAGAGCTGGTACCTCACACTGTACAAGCGGTAAAGTGGAACATGGTTATGATGACGATGAAAAAAATTACTTTAAGCTGGCTAATTATATATATATATATATATATATATATATATATATATATATATATATATATATATAATAAAAGGATTAGAACATAGCTATTACAAAAGCATTTAAGACCAAGAAGTTTATATGATTGAAACAAATAATTTTTTGGATGGATGAGGGCAATATTAAAAATATAATACAAACTAATATAAATTAGCATACAACTAGAAATAAAAAATTGTTGCCAATACTCAGTGATATATTAAATAATTATGAAGATATTTTAATCATTTTAGAAGGTTTTTTTTTTTACATTTAATCAATAATCGTATAAAGTTTACAATAACATAAGTACTTTCACAAACACATAAATCTTTTTATTTAAAAATCAATAAAAAAAAAAGTTAAACAACAATCAAAACATCTTAAAATATAATACAATTTACCACTCAATGGCAGCCCGTGTTTAAAATAATAATTTATTTATTGTTCTTTAGAAAGTCTTGTTGTTTTGGACGATGGGACGTAGTTGATCCATTTCAGAAGAATTTTTCAAAAAATCTATAGAAAGCCTCAGTTCGCTGATATCGGATTATTAGAAATAGGAAAAATAATGAGATATTATCTGGACCTTAAAACTTAGACTGTGCTAGCTGAAAAAAGTATAAGTTTATTTGTCCCTTGAGGGCTGTATATGTCCCACCTTTCAAGTTCCACCATCAAAGTTCAGGCCCTACTTTGATTTTTTTTTCCCGGTAATGTGAAACCTATTCTTTAATCTAATGTATTATCTTACTTAAAACAATATTAAAGTCACAAATTTACCAAATTTTTATCCTTCATGTACATTCATGGTTGCAGTACTATGTGAGGAAGTACTGTTTCAACACCAACGGTTGTGCAGGGAGGTGATGGGGCCGATATCACACTCAACCGTCAGGTTTTTGCCCCTTAATAATTTTTTTATTAAGGGTACCCACTTTATATAGGCTGGGTGTGTCCCCAGGAGGGTCTCCTGATCCCAGGTTCGATTCACGGCTAATGAAATATTACTAGTCATTAGCCGGATTCGAACTCAAAACCTTCAGATCTGGAAGTCAGTGCTCACCCACTGAGCTACCCCGCTCCCTAAATGATATAAGATATTATACAAAGAGAAAATGTTTTCATCACATAGTGGATAACGAGACAAATTATTCTTACCCTGTATCTCCTAGTATACATTTTTTATAAGAGAATAATATTTTTTTTCATGCTCAATAGGTGTTCCTGAATCTGTTTCACTAAAAGTTTATTTAAAATTCAAGCAAAAATAGTTGTGGTCTATAAAGGACTAATATTTTCTCTTTATTTCATATTTTTCTGTCAACCATTTACCTTGGTAAACGATATTTAAAAAAAAATGAATAAAAGAACTTTTTAAAAAAAAATTAATTTTTATTTAAAATATAATTAAATTGAATTTTTTTTAGCAAAATTTATATCGCCAATATTTATTAAGTAATTTGTAAGCATGACCTTATATTCCTTTTCTTATTTGTAGTCATTTTAAACCTTAATTTGTTATGATTAAATATAAACATTAATTAATATTCCTATCATGAACAAAATACATTTGTTTAAGTAAGTTTTATTATTATTATTATACTATTTGTAATTGATTTGTGGGAAGTCTTCCTTTCCAATTTATGGTATTTTCCTTTTTACACAAGCTGCATCAACATTTCCAGTTTTAGATAAGTCTTCAGGATATTTGATATTGCTAGTATTTCATCATCCTTATTATCATGCTATATGTTGATTTAGAAATATATTTTAATTCTCTTAATATTTATCACACCAGACTTTCACTTGAATGAACTTTTACGGTCAACGAACGCTAATTTTTACCAAATTTCTCAAAAAATGAGACAGATTACTATAAATAGCCCTGCAGTTTGCAAATGAGTTCTCTAAGAAAAAAACTCGGAATAAATTCCGATTTCGATCCCGATCATATTCAGATTCTGATTATAGACCAGATCATATTATAGACCAAATAATTAGTACATTCCTTCATGAAAAAGTTCCTAATAGCTGTTAATTTAAGAAAAGAAAAACACTTTCTAATGGGAACTATACAAATTATCGTGACCAGTTTTATGTATTGCATGGATTCTTCAAGTTGCTGGAGGTTGCAATGAGTCCAGATCTATTAGAATTTTTTGTAATAATAATTTTCAGGGGATATCTAGATTAATATATAAAACACAACAATTTTAAAATTAAGATACTCTTTTGTTAAATAATATAGGTTTTTTAAAAAAATAATATTTATGCTTGAACCTTTAGTTCCATATTATGTAATTATTATAAATCTACATATTTAAATGTGTATTAAGTCAGTTTTTAATTCAATCTTTCTAATCTTCAAATTTTTTGCCCAATAATGTTGACTTGAATAATCAAATTAGTTTTTATTCAGAATTTATTAAAATTTAAAACATAATATTCTTAAAATAACAAAAATGCCTAAAGCTATCGATTTACTTTTTGTTTCATTCGAATCGGAATAAGAAAATACACATAGATTGACTTACACCACATTAGAAAATTTGTCTTAGAGGATGAATTTGTCCTATATTTCTCTTTTCTTTAAATAACTTTTTTTTTGGAACTTTTTTGGATTTTTTTCTGAATTTCAAGGGGAGGGGGGGGGGAGCGCACTCCCGGCTGGATCCGCTAGAGGCTTGAAAGTGGAGAAAGTTAAAATTACCTTAAAACATAGCGATCTAGTGATCTCAGAGGACAGCTACTGGCAAGTTATTTCGTCTTTTTTTTTCTCCTTTCATTCTTGTTAATGTGTAGTTCATTCTTGTTAATAAATGATACACAGTTCGGAACCGATAGTTAAAGGTCATGGTAAAACCATAATTGAGGCTTGCAACAAACCAAAAAAGGAATAGCTTTGGCCACCAAAATTCGAGAAATAGCTTAGACGAGGTGAAACAAGCAGCTAGTCTGTGCAAATATATTTCACTCCTGATTTTTTTGAGATTAAGAAAATCCTATGAGCCCGAATTTTCAGAGATTTACCAAGATCCAATAAGACTAAGATCTTGTTCACCCCAGAAAAAGTTGATGCATGATGGTGATCAGAACATATATGTTGGGGAGGTCGGGCCCAAGGGCGTAACGCAGCTTTCATATTAGGGGGGCAAGGCGGAAAATTTGTTTTCGGAAAAGTTTATGATTATCACAATTTATAAACAGTTTTATAAGAAATACAATACATACATAGAACAACAATTTAAAAAAATTAATTTTCTCGAATTTTCTTCTTTTGTATTTTATTAAGTTTTATTTTCTATCAAATTGTTTATAGGACTGCAACGGAGTTGGTCTTTTATATTGCATTTTTATTGTCTGCTATTAATGATATAAAAAGTGGATCATTTGGAATAAATAGATTTCATTTTTACTTGAAGTTTTTTTAATGAATACTCTACGCCAGGGGTTCCCATTCTTTTGGTCACTGCGTAGCATTTCCAGTGGTCCATAGACCATTTGGGACCAGGGGCACCTCCTAAAATCAAATCTTCGTTCCTCTTCATCAAAAAATACGAGCTTATTCAAAAAAGTTTCTTTGGCGCACGGAACAATATTTATTCAGTAAATTTGCTTAAGAAAATAAACTCCAAAATCGGAATTTCAAAAGAATCGAACTGTCTAAATACATTTTTTTTTTCAAATAAAGTACATTAAAAAAAATTAGAAGAAAGAAATGTGAATATTGCTAAAAAAAAAAACATCAATATTTTTTAGTTGGAAGTATTGCTTGCATTTAGAGCATCCCAATTCCATTCCCCAACCCCCCCCCAATTCCCAATGGTGAGGAATTGATAAGCCTTCTTCAATATTGGGTGCTTTTGTGCTTTTTACTACAGCCATATTATTTATAGATCATGTTTCATGATTAAATTATTCATCTTATAATTGACGCATTTAATAATAATGAAAAATAAAAAAATTATCCTTTATTGTACGTTTTGAAATGATATTTTTATTCATGACTTGTTTTTGCTTAGCAGAGTTTGGGAACCCCTGCTCTGTTAAATCTCTAAAGAAAACAGTGTATTTCCAAGAAGAATGAGGGCATAAGTAATCTCAACTTTTGGAGTAGAATAAACGTTATAGAAAAGTATGTAATTGCAATAGTTTTTATATAAAAAAAACATGTAGACTTTTGCAAGGAGATGCTGAATGTTCCGTTCTATTGGTGAAGACACTATAAAATACAGCTCATGAGCGACTTGAATCTGTGTTGGAACGCGTTACCCAGCACAAGAAAAGTCGGTCTCATGAAGGACTCTTCGTTCGGTGAGCGCGGTGTACCAGGTGAACGAAGAGTGATCATTGACTGGAATAATCCAATTGTGAATTATCTTAATGTTACAAAGTAAATATTAGTTATATGAACCAAAAATCGACAAACGTGTTTAAAATTATACACAATTGTGTGGCATGAAAAAATGTCGATACATCATAAACACAGAAATGAAAGTAGAGCAAGACGAAACCAAGAGGTTTAAAATATTTACGTTCACTCATTTTTGAAATTCCAGGGGTCATCGGTGTATTAAGTTTAAAAATGCCTCTTAGTGCTGAGGATGTTGCGCGTGGTGTGGCACTTATTGATGATGGACGTTCCATTAGATATGCAGCTAATGCCATCGGAGTTCCATATGAAACTTTACGAGACGCCGTCAAGCGTTTTCAGAAAACTGGTTCTTACAATAGAAGGCCCGGTTCTGGACGGCCTAGGGTAACAGAACCACGGGATGACCGGTTTTTGACTTTGAGAATTTTACGAAACCGGCACCTTACCGTTGTTCAAGCGATTCATCAGCTCGAAGAAGTTCGAAGTGTGCAAATTTCTGAACCTACCGCTCGGAGAAGATTAAATGAGTATGGATTAATGGCTTTTCGTCCAGTAAGGGGACCAGAGTTGACCAGAACTCACAGAGTAACACGGCTGGCTTTTGCTCGTGAACACAGCCATTGAACTGTACTTTTTACAGATGAGTCAAGATTCGCTCTTCGATCTCCAGACTGGCGTGAAAGGGTGTGGAGAAGAAGAAATGAAAGATATGTAGCCTGTAATTTTTCCCAGAGCCAACCTTTCCAACGTGGTTCCTTAATGGTGTGGGCTGGGATTTCAATGAAGCCAATTTTCATTTAAATAATAATTTTCATTATTATTTATAGAATAATAATGGTTCGTTTTTCAATATTCTTTTCTCTAATCTTTCTTACCCAATCACATTTTGATTATTAAAGGTAAAAATGATTATAAAATTCCATAAATACTAAGTATTATCTACAAATACCATGTATTTGTAGATAATCATATACAAATACAACTTTTTTCACAAGAGGGTGAAATATTTTTAGATGAAAACATGAAAAAATCAAGTGGGTGGAATTTTTTGCCTGTCAGTGTATATCAGCAAATGCTGTTATTATAATCGTTACTTGATTCAATTTCACAACTTATTGATGTTGCTAGCTAAAGATCCTGACCTAGTAAATACCTGGTGATCAGTGTATATATTTGATTCATATTTCTAAATTAATAGATTGACTTGGATGTGATCAATGTAACCTTGTAAATATACTTTTTCCGACGGAATGTCTGGAAGTATACCATACGTCTGGAAGTATACTCACAAGATCAATTTTAGAAGAATTTTAAGAAATGCATAATTTTGTTAATATATATATATATGCCTGAAAGTATACTCGTAGATCAAGTACAAAGTAGAATTTTAAGAAATATATAATTATGTTATTATATATATATATATATGTATATATATATATATATATATATAAGCCGGGGTAGTTATTTCCGGGACGCAGGTTCGAGCCTGGACGGGAGGAATCAATACAGGAGACTGGGTTGGGCTTAAAGGGGATGTGCCACGAGCTCAATCAATACCTACAGCTGTCTCTCTCTAACGCCTTCAAGATTATGCTAGTCCATGCAGCACTGTGTATTCGATACACTTTAAAAAAGTAACTAATATCATATTTAATAATTTTGATGCGGTCGCGAAACATTCTATTGCGTTTACACCAATTAAAAGTAATATAATGATTATATAATTCGGGCATCTGTCAATTTCACTTAAAAGGAAAAATAAATAATAAAACAATGAGTTTTCAAAATGTTATTATTTCTGATTTATATAAGTTAAGTGGCTGACATCCAATACTTTTAACAAGTAGCCTACTTACTTGTATATTGCTATATAGCTTATATTTGCATTCAGGATATCCCTCCAGTCTACTTGCCTCCAATCTCCCATTTTCTTAAACTCAATCTGCTCTCCACCCAACGATATATTTTATAAAATGATCTGTGCTTATTGAGCTAAAATAGTTAGTAAGCTAGAAATTTGAATAACTAAAGTAAATGGAGTGATATAAGTTACGGATGTAAAAAAAAATATTGTAATTATATTATAAATAAAAATTATTAACGATACTCAAATTTGGATGAGATTAGTAAACCGTTGAAGATTTGATATCTAAATGTTTTGTATTTTATTCACGTTGGTAAATATCTAAATTAATAAATAAATCTTCATACATATGAGTTAGAGCCGACTAAAAATCACTTCAATGGAATACGGTGTGGAACTGTCCATAACAACATCAAAATCAACCTTATTGAAGTTCAGTGTGTCCAAGAAAAAACACTTAATCAGATTTTCGGAGCTATCCGTTGTCCCTATAGAAATCTATATTGGGTTGAATATCTGCCACAACAAAGAGAAACAGTTGCAGTCAAGTTCCCCAAAAGTTTGAAAAGATGTACTAAATTTTCCCCAGGGACAGCAGCCTATATCGGATAGGCTGTCTAGCCGACACAATTTTATCTCAAAGGTCAGGTTCAAAGGAAATCTCACTTTTCCAGGAGGTTAGGAAAACTGAACGGCTATTTCCTTACAAAGTATTTATACAGAGTTGGTGAACTACAGAGTCTACTGAACAACTTTGCTAGTTACGGGATAACTGCGTCACATCTGTACACGTGTGCTTCTCTAAAAGACAGGAATCGGTTTCTCGAAGACGAAACAATCTGATTGAAAATCTTATTGGGTTACGCGAGCACGGATGGACTAAGCGTAAATAAAAAAAACGATCAAAGAGTACCAAAAATGTTTCCTAATAGAGTATCAAGAACAAATAGAAGATGTACGATTGTGATGCGGTGAAGATTTAAATACATATGTTCTTATAAACTTTTTTTTTTTATTAAAAAAGATTTTACATTTGTTTAAATCACGAGATACTCATCTTTCTTATTGAAGTTCTTATTTTCTTTGTTTGTTTATTTGTATTCTGCGGTGTTTGTTTTTTTCTCACGAACTTCTGGTACATGATCAAACCTTGAACGGTTTGAATTTTGAACATTTTTTAAAAATATCATTATTATTTTTTTTTTAATCAGCATTTATGAGCGCACTGTGTTTCTCGACTTAATTTAAGTTTTCCCAGAATTAATTTAAGTTTTCCAAGACGTAATTAATCTTTTCCGCAAAGTTTAAACACGTAAAAGGAAGAAAACAAACTGGCATCTTAATTAACACTAAGTTATTGACAAACAAAAAATCGTGAGTATTGCAAACAAATTTAATTATTATAAAGTTAATTAATTATTTCTGAGACCCGTGCAGAGGAACTTGCTCATTGTAAGCACTAAGGTGGGTGTTGATCAAGGCAACTTTCAATCCTTAAGTAACATAAACAATTTTAAAAGCAATTATGTGATACTTCACCAATATTTAATAGGGTACGTCCTGTTAAAGATTAATAATAATAACAAATCTTTAAATAAAAAATTATATATATGCGCGATCATATTAATCATCTAAGTAGTGTTTCTCAAAAATGTTTTTATTTTGTAGACATCAAAACATTACCCAACTTATTGACCATCTAAGATGAGTCAATAAAAAAAAAGGGAAATAAACGCAAGAGAGGAACTTAAAGAAAAACATGATACCCACGAGCAACTGAATTTGATTTAAAAACCAGAAGTTAAGGCCGAAGTTGGAGTAACATGGATTGTATCTTATATTTCCAGAGAGAAATTAAATAATTAAAATGATTTTAAACAAAAATGGACAAATTTTTAGACACATAATGCTTTATCATTAATTACTTTTTATATATATAATCTAGGCGTTATCCGGCACCTTAGAAGGCAGAATTGAGTGAATCGAAAGAAAAGTCCTCCGGATGATAACAGGACTTATCTGGGATCAGAACCTTGACACGTGAAGGAGAAGAAACAATAAAGAACCGCTAAAAGAAACTGGTCAGTCAATATCTCATGATATGAAGGCAAGGAGGTTAAGATGGGCGGGGCATGTAGCTCGAAGCAACCCATCAGGAGGCCTATACACCACAATGAATGCCAGAGAAACCAGATGGATAGATAGGATCAACAATTGTCTCATATGTCAGGTTGCCGAGCACCGCCGTTGCCCGGCAACCTGACATATGAGACAACGATGAAAAATAGCTCCGAGTTTGCATCCCGGTGCCGGGGGGTCTTCTAAATCCCTGCCCACACTCCCTGGCCCGGGAGAACCCCGTATAGTCTTAAAGGCGAGGAAGAGGAGGACCCCCAAAAAAAATCAATAGCCATTTTATAATTAGCGGTCCTGGAATGGCAGACAAGGTTCATTTTACTTATAATAACATACAATATCATAATTTGCTCAGTAGCCCAAGATAGGCATAGGTGGAGAAGCCTGGTTCAAGCAGATAAAGATCTGTAGAGCCAAATTATATATATATATATATATATATATATATATATATATAATATAGTATAGTATATATAAATATATAAATATATAATATAGTATAGTATATATAATATATATATATATATATAATATAAAAATAATATAGTATATATATATATATATATATAATACAAAAAAAAAATGTTTTAGTAACCGTGTCATATTTAATTTTACATATACAAAGGAGGCCGTAAAGACGACTCGACACTTTTTATTCTCAGAATTGTTTCTTCCTTATTATGGTTACAAATTGGCAATAAGGCGCGATGTATAATATAGATTTATAGATATGTCGTAGCCTAATTAATTTGATTGACGTCAGTATAATTGTTACCATGAATCCCTTACACGATCAATATATTGAAGAAATTTGATGTTGACCACCTAAGAGACACTTTAGACTTAGTTTTGAAATATTTCATTAATATCTTAACAGTAAACATTTCATGATATAGAATACTAAACTAATAAAAAAAATAAAGGAATTTTTTGTTTGCAAATGTAATGTTTTAACTCTAAAATCTGTTCAATTATTGTTTCATTGATTTGAGCCATGATTAATCTTTAGGTGCATTATGGATGGTTCTATAGCGTTGAGAAGTGAATACAATCATATCGAGAGAAGCTGTCGTCTATAATGGACGCTGCTGATACATAATATTAGCTGAGTTATCTAAATACAGAGCAGGGATGGAGTAATTTTTTTTTATTATCTTATTTATAACTCAGATCAAATACAGGAGCAGGTGGATAAGCGCAACAGGTATTTGGGGTAGGTCTCAACCCCCATGACCTAGAATACTCCCTGTGGCAGACAGGTAACCATGTCGTCATAGCTTTTATGAATCATTTAAAGTACTTCCAGAGATTTTCGTTCGTTCGGATTCTAAATAATCAGATATATAAATTTATTTATTTGAGGGTGTATCATTTCTTAGTGGCCAAACTCTGGGGTAGGGGGGTGATTCTAGACAAAATTTCCATCAAAAAAGTCCATTTGAAGCATGGGCCGATTCCGAATTGAATAGGAGTATAGACCAATTTCGTAGTACTCCATCGTAAATTAGACAATTTTTTTTTGAGAAAACAATGATTAAATTTACTAAGGTCAATGATAAAAGGGACTTTCAGGAGGTCTTATAGGGCCGCTGTACTGCCGCGGTTACAATACCCATACATCAGCAGCAGCCGTATTATCGCACCGGCCACTCTGGATACTGAACAATGTAATAATTATCAACTTCTATTATAATTTGTAATTTTTTTACTTAATATTTTTATTTTAAAGGGAATAAGTAAAAGTTTAAAAAAAAAAAAAACCCGTTTACCTTTAATCTGTTATTGACAGAAGTTTCTTTTTTTTTTTTTTTTTAAGAAGTTAAAGTTGAACTCGTAAGTAAATAAAATAAAAAAATAAAAAAAAACTGTTTCAATCCCTAGATGTTACTTATATAAATGACAAATTGTCGAAATGCTAATTCCGGAATTGTGGTAATCATTAAGTAACATTATCATCATAATATATTTTTTTAACGTAATATTTTTAATTATCCATCATCTTAAGCAGACATTTTTATGGATCTAATAATCTAGTGTTTTCATGAGGCACTAATTACTATAGATTTGAGGTGTTCATTAAATAAACATTAGATGGTTTATTTTCAACCAAAAGTGTATTCAATTTCAAATATAAGCTCGTTCTTCAAAGCTCATTTACAATTTTGACCTAAACAATGACATATTTTCTTAACATTCAGCATGAAATTTTATTAAGTTACCTTCAGCCAGTTGACAAACATATCCCAAACATAAACATAGCCTTTTAAAACGGGAAAGATAACAATTTTTTTCTAGTGTGGTAATTTGCGGAGTTCATAACTTTGACGTAAAATATCAAAGTTGTGTTTCTTAAAAATGTTTTTATTTCATATAATGCAAATAAGTAATGGATTTATACTAGGATAGAATGATTTACTGACATCAACCGAATAAAAAAAAAAAAATAAATAAACTATATTTAAATAGAACAACCAATATGATTATTACTATAGCTCAAAAATACATCAAGTAATATTAGACTAGTAATCAAGTATAAATAGTTTTATTGTTGAAAAGAAATTTTATTATATTTTAGGTTTAAATTTTACTGTAGAAATAGATCTAGGGATTATTTTAACTATTGTTTTGAAGTTGATTGGTATAAATCTTTTTAAATTTTAAAATACAGTAACATCATATTATAAAAAAATAAATTTTATAAAAAAACAGTAGGTATATTTAATTCCTTTTAATGGGGTAATACACGCTACTTCGCTGAGAAGCGAATGAGGAAAAAAAAAAAGAAAATTAACAGAATAACAATCGAACATGAAAAGTCTCCATGCGGCACAAGCCACCAACATAAGATTCGTTTTGCTGCGGGAGTAAGAGGCAAGTAATGGTGTCTTGAGACAGTTTGAAGTTGGCCAGCCTGTAGCAGACGGATCAATACGGCAGAGGCAGTGAGAATGGTCTATATATACCCGCTATGTTGGTAAACAGGGGGAACCTTGACATCACTTCCGCTTTTCCGCCTTTTCCACTTGAGTTACCTAACCGCTTCTTTTGAACAAATAATCTTCGATTTCAATTAAAGCGATCGAATTTGAACGATTACTTACAGAATCATAAAGTGACAAATTAACTTTCCTCGCTTATAAGATCCTATTGAAAGGTGTATAGTACTTAGTAAGTCAGAATCTAGAAACAATAGCATTTCCCTTAAAAATTAAAATGTAAATGATTAAATTTGAAATTGATAAGTTACAACTGAAATGTTTAAAGTTACAAATGACTTGAAAATGCAATGCAGGAAGTTTAAAAATCACTATTGTTTTTTTTAAATAATGAATAATAAAATATCATAGATTTCCGCCTTGGTGTGGTATACTTTCTCTAGTTGATGTAAAGCTTTGTTATATTTTTTCATTAATTGGCGAAGTGTTGACAAGTATGCAAGCAATACTTTAGTTTAGAGTCCCAAGGCTCAGTTATGTAAAAATTTAAATTATTTAGTAATAATTTATACATAAAGCTATAAAATATAAAGTACTATAAGTATAAAATATATGCGGGCGGTGAGCAACATTTTATAACTTAACCACCTTGAACGGAATTCACAAAAAAATATGGAAATTCAACTGGTAATAAGCAAAATTTATTGCTGGAAATATGTCATTTCACAAATACAAAAATTGAGAAGTTTGAATATCTTGTCATATTATTCCATTTATTTTTTTTTTCGAATACAAATACCGTCTAATCTAAGGTACAACTGTTAATCCAATACTTGAATCAACAAAAAATAAAATTTGGTTATTTTTGAGAGATAAAATAATCAGCAGTAACTGTTATTAACTAAAAATCAAATAGATACATCGTTTATTAAGGGATCCTATATTACAATTTTAATTTCTAAACACAATATTTTACTAAATAATATAATAACAATTAGTTTTGCTAAAATAAACATTTTTTTTGTATACTGTCCCCTCTTCATCTTTAAAAATGTTTTTATCTAATGTATTAATGTATTTAACTGGTAAAAACCGTACATCAATATCAATAATTACCAAGACAATATAATTACTCTGTATTTTTCTGTTATTGACCCACCAGTAAAAACAAAATTTAAATTATAATTATAATATGTACCATAAAAAAACACATATTATTACATGTAAAAAATATATATATAATCATGCATTGTTTCAAAAGATGATAAAGATGAATTTGAAAAAAATGCTTAGAGTAGTGTATGATGATAGATCTGCTGCGAAATTTTATCGGGATCACGGCATTATTCAGAAGAGCAATATGCATAAATTTTCTTGTTAATACATATGTTTTTGCATCATATATTTTTTATTCTAATTTTACCGTATTATAATTTAAAAAAAAAAAAAACTTGGTTGTTTTACTGGTGGGGCAATACCAGAAAAGTATCAATTATTCTATGCGTGTATGAAAGGAATTTAATTAAAAGAAATGAAAATAAGATAGTTGATATTGAAGGACCGATAAAGTCTGAATAGAAATAAACGCTAATAGAAACTGGTCAATAAGTATCTGATGATATGAAAGCAAATAGGTTAAGAAGGAATTGTAGCTCAGAGCAATCCATCAGGAAGCCCCAATTCCATGGATGTCTCAATAGTTGGTTAAGATATTACGCGAGATACAAAACACCAGATGGGTAGATCGAATCGAATGCTGCAGAGCTAAATGCAGAAAAGTGGAAAGAAATAGCCCAAGATAGACAGAGTTAGAGAAGGATCTACAAGCCCTGCAAAGCCAACACGAAATAAAAAAGTTGAAATTGCTTAGAGAACTTTGACTTAAAATAAATGAGGCTTTTATTTAGGAATCTTACAAAATCAGCTGATTATACACGACATAAACCTCACGAGGTTTCTTTAACATGATTTGACTTTAAGTAAGGTAATATGTTATATTTCTACCTATTCTGTATCATGAAATGACTGCTTATTGTTGCTAATTGTTATGATTCTATGGGTTGTTAAGAAAAAAAAGTATATCAATGTAGTTTAAAAGCTAGAATAATGTATTTTCTAAAAGGAGTAAAATATATTATAATTTTATAGCATTGGAAAAAAGATCGAATATTTACAGATAAAAAAAAAATTGTTTTTCTTTTACGAGACTATACAGTGAGAATGGGTTGAATAAAGCGAAACGAAGTCGAGAAGTAGAAAAGACTGGGTTGTATGAAGGGTGTAGAAAATCAATACACTCCTTCATACCACACACTACCAAATGCCTTCTGCCATCGTTATTGACTTTGGATGTGGTATATGGAGAGAAGAAATAACATTAAAAAATCAAATATTTTCCGTTGTGTAGACTATGTCGATTAAACAATTTAGTAACTGCGGGATGGCAAAAAAAAAAATATGGAATTATAAAATTGGCATGTAACATTTTTTAATTTAAAAAAAAAGTAAATATCATGAACATTCATAGTTTATGAAATTTATAAAAGCATGTTTTTGATTTTACCGTATGTTTTTATGAATTTCAAACATGAAGAACTTAAAATTGGAAATATATCCCATTAAATTAAAATTCTTCTTTTTTTTTTAATTTAAATTATATTCCATTTGTCTTTTTAAAAAAATACATGGTTGTATAGATAATTAATTAATAAATTAAGTTAATTATAGTTTGAGATTATAAACAATAATAATATGAAACAAATCTTTAAACGGGTTCTGACGTTTATATTAAATAAAGTACTATTACAAAACAGTAACCGAAACTCTATTCAACAATCTTTTCGAAAGCTAGAATTCTTTTCTTAACATTTATTTTTTTCTATCCGGTTATTTATAAAACACATGTGTGGCCCTAAAAGAAGAACGAAGAACCAAACAAAATATATCCAAGAATAACTGGAAATGTTCATAGTTTCTATCAATACCCGACCGAGAGAGGCTGGAAGCGTGCCAGATGTATCCAGGTCTTGCCTGTGACGTTATATCTTCATTTATAAAATGAAATGTCAGTTTGAGAGGTGGAATAAATTATAGTAAATATAATAAGAATTTATTGATTAGTATATTAAAACATTTTTTCTTTCTCTCGTAAAAACGTTCAATTGTTTCATACGATCAACAATTACACATTGCTTGAAAAAAAATGTGTAAAGCCTATTGAAATCCTGAATGTCTTCAGTATTCGGCTTAGGAATGTGAGTTCCTACATTAAAGTATCACCAATATCATTGAGTGAGAATGAAATATAAAAATAAAATTATATTTTGGATACGATATCCAATTGCAAGGCGATTTTACGTGTCACAATATGTTTTTATTTCTAAAATAATATCATGTTAAAAATTTAATTAATGTGATAAAAAAAAATGCAACTTTACAGATGTCGATTTATTTAAAAACCAAACGGGAATTGTACTAATCCTATCTCATAAATCGGTTAATTGTCCATTTAATATTTGTTTCACATATCATTCGAACAATTAATAAATACTGTCATTAATTATCAGGATAAATAGAAAATGACGTTTGGTAACTAAGGAATGGGTTTTTAAATCATGACAAGATATCCTGAACTCAAGTAATACTGTGGCCTCAAGTTATTTAACTCCCAAAATATGTTGGAGAGGAAGTAATATGCTGGTTTTTAAAATTAAACCATGGAGCTGTACGAGAAACAATAGCGTAGAAAGAATGAGGATTGTAAATAAATTCAGGGATGTAGATAATTTAAAATTTTAATATTAATGACCTTATTGCTGTTATTTATTTATTTTTATATTATATTGTATTCATGTGAACATTTTCTTCAACCAGATATGATTTGTTTAGTTGTACTTTAGTAGAAAAAGGCCTTTTCAGTCTAGATAAATAATAACTTTATTTCAAATTCATCCAAATTTTCGCCTCTTCAGGCATCTTCAGGGATAATCTGATTTTACATGTAATTCAAAATTTTCATCTGAAAAACATATACAAAAATCTTTCAGAGGATTTACTATTACACGTTAGCGCATTTTTGAAACCTTAATAAACATAAAAACATTATTTACCAATCAATATATATACATCAAAATATAAAAAAACTAACTCGCTTTTTATCAGTGCACCCACATGCACACTTAGTCAAAGAACTCAACCCTTGTTGTTCTTTACAAAAAAATTATAAATGTAAACGTATTATAAATTTTTTTCCTTGAAAATTTGTAGGAACTGAAGGCTTAGTAAAGCTACTGGAAACTTCTGAACCACGGGCGGATCTACGGGGGAGGGGGGCTTTCGGGCTGAAGCCCCCCCTCCCAAAATGGAAAAATATAACCATGTTTATGGGAAATTTTTTTTAAAAAATACCTCTTAAAGTATTACTGTTCGTGTAATTACATTTAAAATCACTTAAGGAATCACTTAAACACCATTTCATATAGGTAGTTAGTTTCTTTCTGTTTTTCCAAATTAATTATCGTTATTTTTATGAAAAAAAAAGGTTTCGGGCTGAAGCCCCCCCAAAATTAAATTCTGGATCCGCTAGTGCTCTGAGCGATATCTGCGGTTAAGAAAGAATAGCTCTTCATTTCCGATTTAACTAATATAATAATATAAGGTTCAATGATTACATTTGATTTAATTTAAGATAATCGTACAGAGCATATTTTTGACACCTCTAAGGAAAAATTATTGGCAGTCGAAGGATTTTGTATTTAATTTTGAGAAACTAAGATTGCCTAGGTTTTTATATTTTAATTTCTGCTCTTAAAATCAATAAAATATAAATAGGTCCCAAAATGGTCTGAGAGGACAATGGAAAAGGTTACGGTTTGCATTAAGATAAAAGACATGGTAAGAGAAGCATGACTAATATGAAGGACACAAACAGTCATACAGAGGAACAAAAATGGCGTCAGGATGGTCACCTTGTGAACGGGTGGTATAGCATACTAATCTCTAAATCTCTACCTCGCATTGATAAAAAAAATAATAATAATTTTCCGGAGTGACAGTATTTACATTTACATTTTTTTTTTTACAACAATTCATACATTTGTTAGGATGACAAAGGAATCGAGACATCCCACCGCAATGAGATAGAAGACAAGTAGATGAAAAAAAAAAATATAATAAGCACTATATCCTACAAGAGGGTCTAAGATACAGGCCGAAACGTCCAATAATAGGTAGTAGACAATGTTAAACAATAGAGGAAGGATGTAGTGCCGAGTTTCTATGGAATGGACAAGCTTTAGAGTAAATGCGCAAACAATGAGACGAGGAGTTGTGTTATTTTTTGAATTTGGTGTATCGAAAATGAAATTATAATATAGAAATATATTTTCGTGGATGACAATTTTTGATAACTTGATAATGAGCAAATGAGCTCGAAAAGTCGTTTGAAGTTGAATAAATCTTTAAATTATAAGGGCTTATATGTTCCTTGGACAAACCATATATAAGAACATTGAGTGCCCTTGAATAATACTACTGTAGGAGCTAAATATGTCCCATAATCGACTGCCTATACAATATAACGGGATAAAAGTCTATGTAAATGAACTAATTTATTTTTTCAGACAATAAATATTTGCACTTGGTTGGAAAAATATAATTTTAAACTGCAGTCAATGAATTGAAAATAAATATTACTTCTGGCCCCGGTAACCATAAAATGAATATAAATCATGGCAATGCCCTCCTTCCTCAAAAAAAAAAAAAATGTTAACAGAACATATACTTTATTAATTACGTTATTAAATGATCCATTATTAATTAAACTAAGTAATCAGAACTCAGAAAGATATCGGGTATTTTTCATCACTTGGTATTATCATGGATTGAACCAATCGTCCCAACGGTTTCTGGTAACTCCGAACGCTGGTCTGGATGTTCTTGAATGTCAATATTATGAAACCTTGATAATGATAATTAATAAAATAAGATTTTTTTTTTTGCACAAGACTTCCACTGATGTCCTATGCTAAAATAAGATAAGTAATGTATTATCTCTTCTATCTCCTTAAATTCTTGAGAAGTGGAGATAGATAACAAGAACAATTTGTGTCTCGGGTAGAAACATTATAATCGAGCATGACCAAAAATATTTTTTATTCTTTCGGTAAGCGTTATAGACCATGTAGACCTTTGACCGCGAGACATATATTACTTGCGAGAGCACAGATAGTGCGGAGAGGGTCAGCCAACCTCACGTTGCTACGAACCATGGTCTCGATAGCTTCGTAGCCGATCCCTTTTGGGCCAATCTGGCAGTGTTCTTCCCTCCGACAACTCGATATCAAGGATAGCGACAAATCGGTATAGATCCATGGATTATGGCTGCTCAGAGTAAGCGGGCGCTTTTTAAAATTTTAAACTAATCGTTGGTAATAAAAACATAATTTAGCTACTCGCCTAATACCGATTTATGAATAACTATATAGCTGAATCCATAAAATGAAAAATGGATGCTTAAAAAGTTAAAAAATATATATAATAAAACTTAAAAAAATAGGAAGCGAGATGTTTTGAGAACTCGGGGATTAAAATTACATTTTATTTTAAAGCAAAAAATGTACGTTAGGGAGGTTAAAATGGTGTATGTACCATGCCATGCTTGAAAAGGACATGGATGAATTCCATATGATGAATGAAATATAACTAATTAATTTGTAACGGGGTGTTGTGGTTTCGCAAATGTTCAAAAGATATGGCAAAATAAAAAAATCAGTATTAAGAGTAAGTTCAATTCAACATCACAAAACCAATTACAATTTCAAGAACTGAAAGTAATTAATTTTGAGATAATAACTTACCCTATACTTACATGCACGTCGTTATGAAATGTCGTGTATGAAAGTTTCGTTCAATAAGTTTTCCTTTTATCGTCGGAAAATACAACATATCCAACACTAAAACAACACATTTCGTTGTGGTTGACTGAAGTTCCTGGATCGTCTTATTTCATATTTCAAAATGACACTCCACATTTGATAACGATAAGAACATAAAGTGTTTGAGAATCTAGAATGAAAACCCCATTTATATGCGAAAGTTCTTCCCTTAATTTAAAGAAGCCTCTTATTTTATTTTATTTTTTCTATGATATAGATAATTTTATTTCGGAAAATAAATATATAATTGTGAATAGTTAATACAAAAAGAAAATAGTAGTCCAATACAGGTTTGACTAATTCTCCAGGTTTTACTCCTCTTTGGGTCGAAAATAAATAAATAATCAGCTAATTTTAGACATAATAAAGTTTCGTAATTATTATAGTTTAAATTCAGTTGATTTGAGACCAACTGAATTATAAAATTTATTTTATGTTACATCGGTCTACAATCTTCCACGAAATTGTGGCCACGCCCTACTCTGTATACTGAGTAGCTGGCACATATCAAAACCAGCGGATCCTGAACGCGTAAAATATTTGCAAATTAAATAGAGAAAGAAAAAAACAAATTCACACTATAACCTAAATCATAGATCAAAATCTAAAATATCTCTGAGATATCCAACAGGGAAACTGTATTTGAGTATGACTTTTCTGATAGCTTCCAATGTAAGCTATGTTTAATTTTCCTTCGGAAAATGTACAAATTTAAGATTTTTTCCTTGTTTATAATTTAAAATAATAACTTAAGCTTAGAATAAATGAGAAAAATATCAACAGTTTATCAAATGACTGAGCTGGAAAAAAATTAAAGAATAAAATAACAAATTTAAAAAAGTGGATTAAAAAAACGTAAACGTTGCTGCTATTTCGATAGATAAAAAAAAAATGCTTATTTTATACAATTCTGAGCATTTTCAGATAGGCAGGTTTAAGAATAAAAACTTAATGTACATATAAAAAATGAACATTATACCAGATTAAAAAAAAAAAAACCGATAAAAGAAAAATAACTTGTTTCATATAAAACGAACATACAACATCAAAAATAAATATGAAGGCCGACTCAAAGATAAGACATTTGAG
This sequence comes from Nezara viridula, assembly GCA_928085145.1. Classification (NCBI taxonomy): domain Eukaryota; kingdom Metazoa; phylum Arthropoda; class Insecta; order Hemiptera; family Pentatomidae; genus Nezara; species Nezara viridula. The sequence continues at coordinate 39,621,923 of OV725078.1, forward strand.
GCCGAAACGTTGTCGAATGTAATAAGGGTCAAATAGATCAGAGGAAGTTTTAAAAGATTTGTTATTTAATTATTTATTTAAATTAATTTTATTAAGTGATGTTTCTATTTCTATCGATAAAATATTACTTATTTATTTTTCATATTCAAAATATTGATCCAATAATAAAATAATCAGAGAATAAAAGACTGGAGAAAATAATAATGGACATTATAAATAAATTAATAGGAAAATTAAAAATATCCAGACGACAAAACATGAAGGATAAATTTGCAATTAAAATATCAGAATATGGTTGAAGCATAGAAAAGTTATTTTTAAATGGTTTATTCCAGATAATATATTTTTTTAACTCATTTCAATTTGATTTTATCATGGTTGATGTAATTTTTGTATAAAACTCACTTAAAATAGAATCAATAGAATTAAATCAAGCTTAATAGATTTTAGTTCATATACTGCACACTAACATAATAAATAAATACAAATATTAAAAAATGTTATCAATAAAATTAAATTTTATTTCTAAAATAAAATATTAGTTTTAAACTTTTAATAAGTTGCTGTTGATTTTATCACCCCGAAGGAAATATATTCCATTCAACTATTGCTGGAAAAAAAAGACAAACAAATTTAATATAGGACACATTAAAAACTGACAGTTTAAATTGATAGGATAATTTAAGATTTTAATAATATACTATACATAGTTCACATAAAAAGCCTGTATGATTTAAATAATTATGATTTCATAGAAAAAGCCGAAGTTTTAAAAATATATGATTAATAGTCCTGAACTAGATAACGTCCACTTATATATCCTGAAATTTTATTTTAGTATTTATATATACATACATATTTGAATACACAATTTTAAATATTTGTTTAGATACATCAGTTTAAATAATGTATAAAGATTATAGATAACACTTTCTTACGGGTCCACAAACATGGATGTTAGACCTATTTCTAAAAATATTAAAAACATAGAAAATTTATACTAGATACTAGAATAGTTTATACCACTCGTCAAAATCAATTAATTATTATATATTCTTCAATAAAATACAGCGAAGAAATAAATATTGTTATTATGCTACAAATGATAACAAATGGACATTGTTGAATTAACATTGGATTAAAAAAATGGTTAAAAAACCATTACACACCTGTACCATTATTGAATCTTAAAATGTTAAGTGCTTACCAAAGCTACCATGCTATCTATAGCCCTATTGAAGCGATCGCATAGGTTCTTCATACTTTCGTAGCTGAAACAAAGTATGCAATTACTGTAGACCACTAAACATTGGCAATAGTTAAAAAATAAAATAAAATAATAACTCTGAAACAAAAATATAATAATTTAAATATTTCTAAAAAAAGTATTAGGTATTATTCTGTTCCTCAAAGAACAAAGAGGATTAACTCTATAATGTGGATGTAAATGTATGAACATGTGAATGGTGTTTTATTGTATATGTATTAAATTAGTATAAATTCGGTAAATATTCAATAAACATATATATACATATGTTTGTGTGTGTATATAATATATATTCTTCAAGGATTAAATAATGGAACTATTGCAAAGTTTTAAAATAAATTGATTATATTTACATTTGAAAGAAATACATAAAATTATCTTCAGTAAAATATTCTAACAGTTGACAATAAAACAAAATAATAAAATTATACATAAGTTAAACTGGCTTGAGAAGTCGATTGTTCAATCCAAGAAATAACAAACTTCATTCATCTCAAAGATTTAGAAATCCTGTAATTCTGCTCTTTTCTTGCTTCAGTCTGGCTAGAAAGTTCCCATTTCCAATAGATCGTATTGAAAATTACTACACAGTAAGTAAATAATAGATCGAATTGGCAATTTTAAACTTCATTTGAATTTTCTCATTTCTTCATTATAACAATTTCATGATGATGTTTCAGGGGATAATTGATCAGTATTTCAGTTGAATGAACATCATATATTTCCAATAAGTTCACAATTTTTATATAATTCATGACCTATCCCTCTGTGTAGTTCGTATACTTTCATTCCAAACTATTCCCGATAATCCTCCGAGGTGTTTGAAAAGAAGATGGCCACAGGATCTCGAAAAATCATAATAATAATAATTAAACTTTGCGTCCATTCCATAAAAGTTCTGATCACCAGCAGATCAAGGAAGGTGGATCGAAGAGGGTGGATCGAAGAGGGGGAGGGGGATTTATCTTAAAAAAAGTAGCTACACAATCGGCACTTTTATTGTCAATAATTTGATTGAAAAATGAACTGTATTTAACAATTAATGTTTATTTATACTTGATATTAAAAAAAATTAATAAATCAAAAGATTTAAACTAAACATTCTTTATTTATTTGCTAAATATCAGAAGATTATTACAGAACGTAGTTGCTAGATTGCTGTGATCAAATTGAGACTATTTTTAATTGAATTCATGGAAAAAAAAATTTTTAAAAGTCATGTTTTAGGTTCATAGACATAAATTTTCCGGTTAAGAATTTTTGACCACCGTTTTATGACAAAATACTAGACGAATCAAACAATTAAAATACCTCCTCAGAAAATGGGACCTCCCCCTCAGAAAATTCCTGAATCCAACAATGGTGAAAGCACACCATTAAAAATTAAAGGAATTTAAAATTTTCAACTTAACCTATTTTGATTCTGCTCATGTTAACTTGATTCATAGGAAGCTACTTCTGGGTTGTGAATTTCAGTGGATTTTAGATTTAGGCGAAATTAGATGTACCTTCTGTGATTTCAGTGATTTATAGTATTCTAAACCTTCCATACCCACTAGTTCGAATCCTATAATAAAGTATAATACTTCTTCTCCATCATAACCTTCACTACAAAAATGCATCAGAGTAATCGCGTGAAACACATGCGATTCCTCTGAACTCTATTTATTGTCAATCATTTCCATAAAAGGTATGGATATACTAAATAGCCTGACAGTGCAATCTAAGACTTGTATTATTAAAGTTAAAAAAAATTAAAGAATAAAACAAGGTTTACATGTCGTCCAATTCAGCAGTCTCTACCGCATTAACCATTGCAATTGTTCATTAATGACTTATCATATATATATATATATATGTGTGTGTGTGTGTGTGTGTGTGTGTGTGTAAGTATATATTTACACTCCTATTTTTCGGATACGTATATACTTTTTATAAACTTAATTTATATGACCTTTATCCTTAATGCTTTTATAAAATATAATTACTAATATTTTTAAAACAGCAAAACGTTAAGACGGCCGTGAAAGTGCATGAATCAGCATGCGATCGTAAGATGATGACAAAGCGCTTCGTTTCTAAAACATGTTTTCAGTTCCAAGATTTTGCTTAAGGGTGCTTAAATCAACATAAAGTTTCATTTTAAAAAGGAACATAAAATAACGAACATTTTCCTTTTAACATTAGAATAAGTTTAAAAGGCTAAAATGTTTTTTTTACACACACATTTATATATATATATATATATATATATATATATATATATATATATATATATATATATATATATATATATAGTAGCTTTGGGGGCTAAGGCACTTACAATAGGTAATTTAAGGTAAGTAACGTTGAGCGTGGATGGATGATTTACTCACACGCACACGCACACGCACACGCACACACACACACACACACACACACACACACACACACACACACACACACACATATATATATATGTGTGTGTGTGTATATATATATATAGGGCTGGGGTAGCAGTAAGGGCTAAGGCGCTTGCAATAGGTAATCAAAGTTGAGCAACGCCGAGCGTGATTAGTATTTGGGTGGGTGTCCGCCCGATTTGGGAGACGATCCAAAAGGGAAAGCCACGCTGCCCGAGAATCCTCCTCCCCGGTATATATGACCCGTCTGCCTACTGGAGGTAACTCACACCGACCGGGCGACTACTCCGTGTACTTAAATCGGGAATCAGAATGTGGTTTACCAGGATGTCAGTAGTCCCCCTGAGCTTTGGTCCATGGGCGACGATGTTTCGGGGAAAGAAATATAGATATTCGTGCACCTGTTGACCTATAATGAATGCAGATAAAGTAACAACAGAAGGAATAATTTGTGATTTGAGCGAGGTAAGACTACAACGTTGGGATTGAGTACAGACAACGTTCACAAACGGTAATCGTTATTTTAGAAACGGTAATTGCTGATTTGCATTGGAATGTAGCTATGCAATTTATTATATTTTATTTACATGTTCAAAGCAAGATGAAGGTAACCGGGTCCTGGTCATATCGCTCGTGGTATAAAAGAACGTTAAAGATTAAAAAATTGTCAAAATTGAGTTTTATAGATTGTTTTGTTTTAGCTTTTAATAAACCTGTAACTCTAGGGACATAATGGAAATTAAAAAAAAAAAAAAAAAAAAAAAAAGAGGACTCCAACATTCAGCATCTTTGTCGTACTAGCTGATCTTACATATTAATTTTTTTTCCATTATTCAAAATATCAATTATTTATTCACTTATTATTTTGATATTTTACAGAAGAAATTTACGTTTTTAAAGTTTTGTAAGAAATTATAAAATATATTGATGAATTTATTTTTAGAGTTATGAATGAATTATCACATCTGCAAGTGTATTATGTATATCAATGGCTCAAGTTGTAATCTTTATTTCTGTTGAATTATAAGTTTAATCACTGTAGAGTCCGTTTTAGCCAGGAGGTTGAGGTAGGTCATGGTTTCACCCGAAGTGGGTCTGCGCGTAGAAATCCTGTCCGTCCTAAAAACATTCGACTACAAGCTTAGGATATTTGCAAACTGCAGGTCAATTCTTACTGCTTGCTGTATATATATCGTTGTCATGTTACGATATAGCTATACGCAATGGTATAACATTTTGTTTGACCCAAACAATCGAATCGAAAATGAGACGAAGAGACCGTATAATTTACGACAGGAGTATATAATTCAGTTTAATAGGATTTTACTAAAAATTTAAAGGGCGTGAGATGACTCCACCTAACTAAAATATCAATGGGAATGCTGTCAAATCTTATGTGTTACTTCTTGCTTGTCCGTTTTTATAAAATAGGTCAAATTTATATTTGGAATATTTATAGGTTTTAATTTATATTTTTATCAGAACTAGTAATCATTCTGCTGTTCCTTCTCGTGGTTCCAACCATGTCTAGTGGATATAAGACAAGTGATAAATGCGTAAGACCATTGGCACCAGAAGGATGAGAGGAAAAAGAAGGAGGGGAAAGAGTATCGCCGAGGAATTTAGAGAGAGAGGACAAGACCGGAATAGGAATAAGCAGGTGCATCACGGCCATCAGTTCAACAGGCCTTGTAAAATCTTCAGCTGAATCCGTTTACAGAGGATATCCAGGTAATTACATAATGCATTTGACTCCTATTATATTTACGTTCTTATTATAAAAAAATAGTTTAACACAAATATTTCTGTACTGTAAGTCGACAGTAATACCTAAAGTTCATTCACACTGATAAAACTACAAAGAACGTTCCATTGTAGAAGGTCCTCAAGCCATCCTCCTTTCAGAAGCATCAGGGGATATTTAGGAATCGATTGGGAAACAAGGTAGAAATGTATTGGGTTATAATAAGTATTAAGGCTTTAGTGGAAAGATATTTGGGCATCTATTTCGCCCCGAATCAGCAACTTATGTTACATCTATATAAATTTATTTGTGACATAATAATTCAGGATTTTACAATGGATTCTATGTCGTAAGGATTGGACGAAGGAGGAATTCATTGTTCAGCGAAGCCATTGAGTTAAATCACTAAATAGCCTGAACACGCAATGTTGACGAGCTTCTTGTGAAAAAACAGATGATTGAATGGTTACCTACAGCCATAACTGCGAAAAAAAACTACATTCGTTGCGTGGAAGTAAATTTTTCATACGAAAATTTTTCCATTACAATACAATTTTAAATGTTGAAAAATTCTCTATATTGCATCTATATACTACTCCTATTTTATATTGACTCTCTAATCAATCGACATACTTAGGACGATACACTAGCGGATCTAGGATTTAATTTTTTTGGGGGGAGTTTCAGTCCGAAAGCTTATATATATATATATATATATATATATATATATATATATATATATATATGTACATACATATATATAACGATTAATACTTTAAAAGAGGAAGAAACATATAGGTAGTTAGGATTATACATATATATAACGATTAATACTTTAAAAGAGGAAGAAACATCCTAACTACCTATATGAAATGGTGTTAAACCGATTCTCGAAGTTAAATGTAATTACATGAACAATAATACTTTTAGAGATAATTTTTTTCATAGTAAATGGTTATTTTATCATTTTTTTTTTTTTTTTTGAGGGGTTTCAGACCGAAAGCCAATAAAAATGTAATTCAGAAAAAGCATTTATTTTTACCAACTTTTCAAGTTGTTGACGATGTCCTGGAAACAGGATTTACAAGTGACGATTGAGGTGTAGGATAATAATAAGTTATTATTCTGATTCAGTACAAAATCTAATATTTGATTATAAAAATAGTTTTATGTAATTTCTGTATTGCTGTTTTATTACGTCTTTTGCCACTATTATTACGACTATTTCAATATCTTTTTCACATTCTTCCGTATTTTTATTATTAATTTCAATAATAAAATTGCATTCCTAGGTAAATAACCAATTTAATCCAAAAGGTATAATAAAAAATAAATCACTATTGTTATTGTTCAGTTTTATATCATTCTCTTATTTGTATTGTCTCTAAGCAAATATTTGAAATGATAATTTGCTACTCGTGTTGGCATGACTGTGTTGATCATTTAAAATTTATTTATAAGATCTTTTAAATTCCAATCAATCGGTTCAGCGTTAAATAAATGAATATATTTTCATTGACAGAATTTTCATTTTCGGTAATGTACAAAGCTGATAAACATTTTCTTTTACATTAATTCGTTTTCATAATATTTTAATTAAGGTATTGCTCTCTTGTTATGTCTAAGATGAATGAAAATGACGAAAAAATTAATAAACAAATATATATATATATATATATATAAAGAGTTATAATAACACAAAAGGAAATTAAAGTTGAATGCAAAAAAAAAAAGTTATATAAAATGCTTTCATATCTATATGAAATATTTACATTCGCTCAAGAGACTCGGAGCCAGGCTTTGTCCCCCTTATGTGGTAGTCAAAGCAAGACTCCAGGAGATCCCAGCGCTTATCTTTCAGCCCCGTGATTGAAATCGGCCTGCGGAGACTGAGAAAGGGTACTAGAGTACATCGGGTTTGAAATTTTTTTGTTATCTTATCTCTTAAAATTGTATCTAAACAAAATAATACAACAGTCAAAAACCAGCAAAACACGTATTAAGTAACAGTGCAATGTTAAAAAAAAAATTGTTATATATATATATATATATATATAAATTTTTTTACGAATAATATGATCTCGTAAATATATTTTTCATAATATGTCAGTCTGTTCTACAAGAATACTATGCTCTTAAAGATACTTCATTTATCTATTTTCTTCCTATTTTTCCTATGTATTTTTTAAAGTATACTGAGATTGAATAAATTATTATGCCTCCTATTGGCATTTTTCTTCTTTATCTTGACTACACAGTTATTATACATATGTATTTAAAAATTATTTAAATAACAGTTATAATTTCCTTGTATTTATTCGATACTCGGTGCTCATTTATTAGATGAATTTATTGTATTCTTTACTACATTTTTTATTTTTTTTTAACTGAGCAGTGGTTATATTTTTTATTCATTATTTGTACTTTATGTAGTTCCAAGTATTTTGTAAATATTTTCATTAGTTTGGTCCTGTTTATATTCTCAGTTCACTTGAAGTTTCTTACCTATTGATTTATTCTATGTAACAGTTCTTCTGGCCAGTAGTAGTTTTTTTTTTTCTTTAACATGTAACTGTTACCGTTTAGGGACTTTGTTTCAGGGTAAAGTTATTTTTCTCTTTCTATCTTTGCAGCTCTTTTGTCTCAGCAAACACGGCCTCAGCCTTGGAATAAAAATTAATTAATATATTTAACAGCGACTATTTTGAATAATATCCTGCCTGCGTCCTTGTGAGCGTTGTGAATGAATCAGCTGTGCGAATGTAAATTACAGAAGAGGGAGTGCTACTTGATACGGCACTTTATTTATAGCACAATGAATTCTCATGCGAACTCCCCTCCATTTATTATTAGCACGAATCTCGTTATCGATGCACGCAAGGTTTTTAGCATTAGCTAATTAAGGTAAAATGTATCTTAAAATATATAACATGATAAAATGGAATATTTTAACGTTCATATGACTTTTTTCAAGGAATTTCTAACATAAAATTAATAAGTATATTAATATCATCATACAAAAAAAAAAAAAAACTATATCTAAAAATTAATATATGTATTATCTTACTAATGAAACACTTAAAAATTACCTCTATTATAAGAGATACAAGAAAGTAGTACCAACTGTAATCGATATGATATATTATTTAATATGAAGCGTAATTAAGGTCACTTGCAGAACTTCATGATATATTCATGGCGTGGCATGCTTGCGCCCGTCAGTCGATCAATTAATTTAATAATGAAGTCAATGAATGGTTGAAATAAGCAATAATAAATGAAATGAAATATTACTAAAAAATTAATAAAACTACAAAGCTTAATTATATGTGGGTTTCTGACTCAGCAACTGTGCCTAATAAAGGCATTAATTTTAACTTCAGGATTTATATTTTTAATTTGATACTATTATAATAAATAAAGATATAACAATTTTCTAATTTTTGTTCTGATTATTTATTTTATTGATTTAAAGGTTGGATAATTATACATATGGTATAAAACATTATTTTGATGAAATATTAATTTTAATCTGACTAAAATCATTTATTGACCTATTTATATAAAATGTTACAATTATATTATAGTTAAAAAAAAAATGAGTTTATACTGCAAAAAAAAAACTTGGCCACCACCCTTTGTCATTTTTTTCTTGTTTATAACTAGTAAATATTTAATATCATCACATTATTGTAAGAGAAATGATAGAGTTTATATAAAGCATACAGGAAATATAACTAAGACTAAAGAAAAAAAAGTGATGTGGGTATTTACTACGACTTAGATAGAAATAATAATTTTTTTAATAACACATATGTTTTATTTTGTTTTTATTTCAACGTATTAAATTGCTTTATGAAAATATGGTGCGAATGTGCTCTCTTATCTCTATTATAATCGTCCTTAATTAAGACAGATTGTAATATTTCTCAATGAACAAGGTTAAAAAAATAAACGTACTCTAAAACAAAGAGTCAGTCTTGAGTATGTACTGGAAAAGGGGGTAATGTTTCTTGAACAATAATGCAAGCAAGTAGATGATTTTATTAGATACCTACTTGTGTTGAGAATCTATTTATTCGTATTGCCTTGATTCATGTGGTCAGAACCTTTAGGGCGCCACTTTTTTTTTATATCGTTGCAATAAAATGTCAATATTGGACTTTAATCCATCAACATTGGAATTTTTATTAAATAATTACGTTTCTTCATACATATTTTATTTTTGCAATCATTAAAAAAAAATCAAAATCAATTACTTCTAAATTAATATTCAAATTAAAAAAACAAAATAAAACATATGTATTAATTTAAATCGCTTATTTTTTCTTTTAATAATTAATTTTTTAATCTCTTTGGTTTTGTTAAAAAGAGTTGTTTTTTTTTTCAACTAAGAATTTCTTTTTTAACTGACACGTTTAATAATTTAATAATTTATATAACAGCTTGCTTCATAAAACTTCATATGTGTATGTGTAAATAAACACACACACGCACAGGCATACACACACAAAGTGTTAATTTTATCCAAGGATAAAATGAAAACAATTAAATATAGAAAAACGCATTGTGTTTTTCGAAACGAATTTAATCAATTAATATCATTATGGTTTTTTTTTTTCATAGAAATATATAATTTAAAAACAAATGTTACCTTTTAGTATCGAAATCCGAGAGTATGTTGTTCTCTAACGGTAACTTCAGCTCAGGAAAATCCTCGCATACCCATCTGTAACATTTCATAAATAATGATTAAGAACTGATAAAATAAATATGTATTGAATAAACAAAAATTATAAAGTCCTTTTAAGTGATTAAAAGTAGTAAGGAATTCTTTATTGAAATATTAGGTCTTTTCTCTCGCGAATTTTGACTACTAACAAACTGTCAAACGCACGCGCAATGCAGTTTTCCCGTCCAAAAAACCGCACTGCGCATGCGTTTTACAGTTAGCTTATATTAAAAACTTGTATCAGAACAGACCTGTTAATAAGTATTCGACCTTCTGTATGTATCTAAGGCTTTGCCATAAAAAGTTATATAACTTGAACAACTACCTCAAGTGAACTAGTTAGAAAGTATTTTTAACTTTAAATACAAAATTATTTTATAAACATGTCAATATAGATCACTTAAATAAAAAATAAAAAACAAATAAACAATGAAAACTAGTAGCATAACAACCTTAACTGTATCCTTTATATAAAGTAGTCCTTCATATTCATAGTCATCAAAACATTCGAATATGTTTTCATTCGCCTTTTGACCAAGGCTTAACTAAAAACCTATTAATATTAAACGTTTATTGATTTCTTAAAAAGCACATGACATGAGCGATTGTACCCTATGATCGATAATTCTATTGTATTTTTTATGAGATTAAAATTACTGTATTTTTTTTTCTTTATCCTTGTTATAAAAAACCTTGACTTTCATCACGAATATTAATTAAATTCTGAAAAGTCAGAAATTCAATAGAAATGATGTCATTATATCTTATATCGTTGCCTTCTATATTTAGTAATATATTTAATATATAGATTAATAATATATATAAAATAGAGTAATATATATAAAATATAGATTTACTATAATATTTAGTAAAATATTATAGTAAATCTAATAAATCTCAAAAATTAATTATGTGCTAAACACTTTGTTCCAGTACTAAAATTTGTAACAAAAAATGTAAAAAGTATAAGTCATTAATTTTTTGTATGAATACTGAAAATTTTAGTATCTATTAAATTATCTTGCCCGTATTGTATTAAAAACTATCCTAATTTGTGACTTACCATACATAAATTTCAGTTAAAAAAAACCGTACATCGATAAGTATATATATATATACTTTTCGATGTACGGTTTTTTTTAACTGAAATTTATGTATGGTAAGTCACAAATTAGGATAGTTTTTAATACAATACGGGCAAGATAATTTAATAGATACTAAAATTTTCAGTATTCATACAAAAAATTAATGACTTATACTTTTTACATTTTTTGTTACAAATTTTAGTACTGGAACAAAGTGTTTAGCACATAATTAATTTTTGAGATTTATTAGATTTACTATAATATTTTACTAAATATTATAGTAAATCTATATTTTATATATATTACTCTATTTTATATATATTATTAATCTATATATTAAATATATTACTAAATATAGAAGGCAACGATATAAGATATAATGACATCATTTCTATTGAATTTCTGACTTTTCAGAATTTAATTAATATTCGTGATGAAAGTCAAGGTTTTTTATAACAAGGATAAAGAAAAAAAAATACAGTAATTTTAATCTCATAAAAAATACAATAGAATTATCGATCATAGGGTACAATCGCTCATGTCATGTGCTTTTTAAGAAATCAATAAACGTTTAATATTAATAGGTTTTTAGTTAAGCCTTGGTCAAAAGGCGAATGAAAACATATTCGAATGTTTTCTCGACTGTAAATTTACATAAAACATATTAATTTTTATAATAAAAGTACTTTTTTGATTTTTTTAAAAATGTTTAATCTCCTTCCGTGGATCGCGTATTTGTTAATTTGTTTTATATTTAACTTTAACTAATATTAAATCATATCTGTTCGATTTAAACCTAATTATTATTCAATTTAGCAATTTGAGTTAGCTATGTAAAAGCTGTCTAGAGCTGTATAATAAAGATCTCCCCCTTCTCCCTCCCCCCCAAAAAAAGAAGAATGATGAAATAAATAAATATGTTAAACTTTTTTTAATTATAAATAGGAATAAGGAAAATCATTATGTTGTCACCTTAATATTTTTTTTAATATAGAAGACAATAATATAAGAATACTTTTTATAGCCCTAGGCATTAAATTTTCTATACTGATCTTATATATTATATAATATCTCTCTTTCACTCTCTCTCTGCCTTTAATAATTTCAAGCTGATTATCAATGAATAATAATTTCATATAAAATGTCAGCCCTAGATCTTTCATGGATAAAATAATATATTAAATTTGTTTTATTATTAAATTGAGTTTTACAAAAGGATTTCTTGTAAGATAACTAATATCGATAATATCTTGAAACATTATTTTTTGATGACCTTTTATCTGCAATTTTATAAGGAGTAAAATCATGAGTTTTAATTTTCAATTATTTTGAATTTGTACTCAACATGTCAATACTAATATATATATATATATATATATATATATATATATATATATATATATATATTTATATATATATATATATATATATATTAGAAATGTAAATTATAAATCGCTACTAACATTATGACCGCGGTCAATACTCATGACCTAAAATCAGGTGAAGGATTCCCGGAAACCGTATAGAAGTGAGTGACCTCCTGCTATCGATTTCACCCCAAGCTGGACGGTCAGATTCAGTTAGGGGTTGCTACCCCCACAGAACACGGTGGCCCGAAAAGGGGTCAAAGTTTTTACGTTACGTCAGCTTTTCATTGGATGACCTTATTCTGTTTCAAAGGATTCGGATATTTTTAAATAATACGACCTCCGATATTATGCTGTACAAATTTCAATAATTTTGAATCAGAGTAGCTGCTAAAATAATTGTTGAAGTAAAACTACTTAAGACGCTACTAAGGGATCATTTATAAAAAAAAAAAAGGGACGTAAGCAAGAACAATATCTGTATTTTAGTAACAAAAATTTAAAGGAAGGAGATGGTCCGGGGTTGGAGTCATAAATAGGCTAAATAGTGGCAAAACTATGTTATTGAAAGCCGACGTTTCGACCCGACTTTACAGGTCTTCTTCAGGGCTAGAACGGACAAGATACAAAAAGATAGAGAATTGTGGCAGTTACATAATATTTAGACATAATTTATAAACAATGTGAATAAGCTTATTAAAATTATAAACAGTAAGTACAATAAAATATGAACAAGGTAAGCTGAGTAACAAGATCCTAAACTTAAGTAAATAGATGCTAACAATTGTTGTAGTGTAATATATAATAAATGAAAATGTGAATATACTTCTACCAAATCTACAGGAGAGATTGAAAGAAAAGGAAAAAGGATATAATATGAAATAATAGAGATAAAGGAATGTGGAGAAAGAAAAGAAAAAAGGAGACCAAAAATAATAATTATGTCTAAATATTATGTAACTACCACAATTCTCTATTTTTTTGTATCTTGTCCGTTCTAGCCCTGAAGAAGACCTGCAAAGTCGGGTCGGATCGTCGGCTTTCAATAAAATAGTTTTACCATTATTTAGCCTATGTATGACCGCAACCCCGGACCATCTCCTTCCTTTATAATGCAACGGTCAACTATTAAATATTCAACAATAATTTAAGGATGCAACGACAAGAAAATGTTATGTCATTTTTGCATATTTGTTAAAAAGAACAGGTATGGTTCCAAAGATGAGAAATAGAACCACGGAAAAGTAAACTTTCAGTGTATAAAAGAATAAAGATGAACATTTGGAACTTTTAATCCGTAGCCTAGGATTCCTAAGCCGGTGGCAACGAACACCATTGTGACCGCCTATCCCACAGGCGGGGGAGGGGGGCATTCGGGCTAAACCCCTCTCCCCATAAAAGTGGTAAAATGTAACCATGTTTTAAGAAAAAAATGATCTATGAAAAGTATTAAAAGAATCCACATAAACAACATTTTGTATAGGTACTTAGTTTGTTTCTTTTTCTTCTAAAGTAATTATCGTAATATATATATATAAACCTTTTGGGCCGAAGCCCCAGCAAAATTAAATCCTGAATCTGCTAGTGGCCAATTCTAACATGTAATAACAATCAAAATGGCAGTCGGTAACTGCATTGTTACTGTTCAACAAGTTTTTAAAAAATAAAATATGTAATAAGCGGTTGATAAGAAATATAATCCTGTTTCTTTGAAAACAGTGACTATTGATATCATAGCTATTTGAAATTATTTTACAGTCAATGTTCAGTATAAAGCACTGACCAATAAACTGCAGTACAAATATCACACTATCTTTTTTAGCATTTATATTTCCTATGAAAAAAAAAATTGTATTTTGATTATATTATTAAATAGTTATTAATTTGATATGAGAATATAAATAATATGTTATAAAATATTTATCATTATTAACAATGATAAATCATTAAAGAAAAAAGAATAGAACAAAACTTGGTGCCCACTACTTGAATATTAACCTATAAATGTGCTCTCGATCAGAAAAATGTTTGGACTCCAGGTTTAGGTTTTATATAAAATTATGATTACTTATATAAATTATAACAATGTTTTTTTCAGTTTTAATTTGAATTTCAATAGAATAAATAAACGCAATACGGATTTATCAAGATAATCTTACAACGTATTTGATTATACTTTAAGCTAATAATAACTAATGAATGAATTTATGAAGAGTGGATCAACAAATTCGAATGGATGTTATCATTATTTGAAAAAAAATAATTAAAAAAACAGATGTATCAGCCATGACCTATAAACGCCAGATAAAGAGACGAAATGTATTGAACATGTGACTTTTAGTGTGGTCTCTAAAATTTTTTAAAATTTATATTAAATACAAAAATATCTTTGCTATACATGAAATTAGTTCATTTAAACGATGACATGGATGCATTTAAGCTAGCTAGCATTTTTTAAATAAATGCACTTCTTAAGGGTAAATCTCATCTCTCTTTCAACAAACAAACACAATCTGAGAAATATTTTTCAACAAATAACTTTAATTTTCGATCAAGTTTCAGGATTGTTCGTTAATTCTTAATCGATACGAAATTGTTGCAGGATCTCAACAAAAGTGGCATTTAAGGATACCAATTTAAATTTCAAGCAATGATTTTAAAAATAATGTTTTATTGTTTTTGTTTTTTATGAAACTCATTGTTTTCAATAAAAAGTAGCGATCGTAATTGCGTAATTGTGATTTGTTATAGAATATTTATAATTTCCTACACGTGTTTGTGTTGAATTAGTCCACAAGGCGAATACATACCGTTATCTAAACTCTCTTAAATTTATTTTTTAAATTATCAGTTTGTTGAAAATCAGCCTTGCTCCAATTGATAAAGCTTTTGCACCGAATAATTCTCATAAATGTGCGTATTAATACTTAAATGCGAAACAAAAAAACAATTTCATAAAACGTCCAAAAACTACATCCCAAAATAATTACTTTTACAATAAATAATGTTTTTAACTATTTTAAAATTTCTAATCCCTAAAACAATTAGTGAATATTCTAGCACGTATTAATATCATAAACCATATGCTCAATATGGAAATAGAAGAGAAAGACTAGTCCATCTTACAGCTATTAATAATTTTTCCTGTTTATAAGATAGTCACTTTTAGTTTTATCCTGAACAGTACCCATTATATGATTCGTATACTTTAATAGCTCCAATATTGTCTCAAAATCAAAAAATTGAATAAAAATTGGTGATATCCAAGTTTTCCCAGGAACCCTTCAAATATTACATTTGATTTGTAAATGAAAGAATGAATAAAATAAATCTGTATTTTGTAATATTTACAATTAAAGGAGGTCCGGCTCCATTACAGACATTTTATATTAACATAAAGAAAAATCAATTATAGAAATAAATCAGAGAAATGTTCTTTTTTATGAAGAAAGGTACATTAAATATGAGAAATGTGATTAAAAAAACAAAATAAGACAATTGTAGAGCAATATAAATAAAAAGTAATAATTGCGGACTGATGGTTGACTGTAGTGAATGATGAAGAGAAAGATGGTTGGGGTGATCAATCATAATAAAAATAGCAACCCGAAGTTCAGGCCTTCATCAGGGCTGATCGAAGCAATCGCTTGCAGAGATCAATAAAACGTTTTAAAAAGTAATAACTTTGAAAATATTAAATACATAAAACAAAGTTAAATGAATACATAATTGATAGAATTAAAAAAAAAATAGTAACAATGTGTTATGCCTTCCTATAACATGTTTAAAAAAATTAACAAAAACTAAGGTGTGTATTTTTGACCACACGGTATAAGTGAAAACATCAACTAGGCGAGATTGATAATATGAAATATAAATTATAAATAATAGCTCATTACAATGAAGATGAAATGCTAAACATTTCCCTCCCTTACAGTATACAGGTCTGAATTTTAGTATCTGAAATATTTTAATCCATATGTTCAACTAACCTCGTTATCATTTGGTTTTCGACACTATTTTTTTCCTTTTCGCCTCCCTAACACGGCGTTGAGTTAAGAAACAGTTTTGAATCATAGCCTTTTATAGAGAGGATGAAATGCTGAACAATTTCCTCGCTTACAGTATGTAAGCCCGATTCTTAGTATCTGTCATATTTTAATCCATATGTAAATACATTTCAATCAGTCGACTCTAGCCGAATTTATCCGAGCGTTAATGCTTCGGGATTCTGACGGATCAATCTAATTCAATCTCCACTAGAAAGTGCAAAACTCGCACGCCTAATAAGTTTTCAATTAAAAAAAAAGATATAAAATATAATCAACAATACATTGTATAATCAGCCTAGAGCTTCTTTGTCAAAGATTACAGAATAGTTTAAAGTGGTAAACATTACAGTAAACCTTATATTATTACTAAACAAACTAATATTACAGACATTTAATTATTCATAATAAATGTTCTGGTTCTAAGGCTTCACATCATGAAATAAAATATGTCGTTTAACTTTACCAGATTTCCCATTGTTAATAAATTATCTAAAATTGAATTGTTGTCTTCATTCATATATTTATTTATGTAATCGTTTCTCAAATGTTTATACATTAGACATTTAATTAAAAAATGGTATACGTTTTCAGGATTTTGGCTGTTATATATTGTACAATTTTCTTCCCCTTCTAATTTGTAGATCCTTCCATTAAGGTAAAATGGAGGTTTCATCAGATTGGCTACCATAAGCAGACTGAATGTTCTGTGTTTAATTATTTTTGTTCTCACGCTTAAGTATGATTTGTAGACGTACCAGTCCAGTAGCTTTAAGAGCCTAGTCTTTCACCATTCGAAGCAAGTTATCCTTGAAAAAAAAAATTACCAATGTGACTACCTGAAGATAAAATGGGTCATACATAAAGATTTTGTTTCGAAACATTTTTGCAATAAATTACAAATTCTAATGTATGTAGTAGCAGCCATGTTGGAACCGCCATTTTGCGATTCATTTCAATGTAATGTCCATTGGCCTCGTTGTCTGTACACTTAAAAAATAAAAATTAAATAAAACAAAAACGAGGTAAAATGATTTGTATATATACAGCTTGTGCCGTAAGTAGAGGGGAATATTTAAAAGGGAGATAGTAGAAATCAAGATATACAAAAAAAATTATGTAAACAATGGTCCGATTCCCAGCAGAAACGTAGAAACTTGAAGATTTGTGATTTTTTAAGTGAGTTATGTTTTTATTGAATAGAAAGCGATAACTACAAAAACATTTAATTTAAGTAATTAACAGTTGCTCCACAGTAAACTACATGAAATTTATTCAAATTAAATTAGACTCAGTGATAAACTCAGTGAATTTCCGTTAAAAAATAAAAAATTATTTGTGATTTTTTTTTTATCGCTCTCAAATTATACTATAGATGCCCCAATTTTACATTATGTTCAGGTTTATTAGGGGAAATTTTAAGATTAACCTAAAGTTGTTTAAAAAAAATATGTCATTTGATATCCTGTCACTTAATCATGTCAAACAAGTAACCATGTTTTCAGCAAAAATGACTACAATAAATTACTGAAAAGGATTAATTTATTTTATTTTTTTCATGACCTCGAATGTATTATAATAGATAGAAATGCATAAGTACACTTTTTGTTAATTAAAAAAAAAAACGTTAAAAATAATGGCTTTGAACATTTATCATCTAAACCGATAATGATACTGAGTTATCTAACCAAGATCCCTATTATAGATATTGATATGTATTTTTAATTGTCTTAATATTACCAAGTGTCTTAATCCTAATCTTAATATTACCGATTAAGATAAAGAAACCTGCTAATTGCTTAGATAATTTCCGCGAAAACGATAATATTAGGATTAGGAATATTTATTTGGCCACTTAGAAATACGGATCCATATCTACAATAGAGATCTTGGTTAAAAAAACAAAGTTACCTTATCAATTTCGATGAAAAATATTCCAAAAAGTATTATTTTTAATGAAGAGAAAAGTAGTTGGGGTAATCAGTCAAATAAGAAGGCAAAAATAAATGATAATATTTATTTTGACATTTGCCGACGTTTCGACCTGAAGTTTAGGCCATCATCAGGGCTAAGAAAAGAAAAGAACCAGATAACAAGGTATGAGAAACATAAAAATTAAAGTAAAATGCAGTTTAATTTTAATTTTTATGTTTCTCATACCTTGTTATCTGGTTCTTATCTTTTCTTAGCCCTGATGATGGCCTGAACTTCAGGTCGAAACGTCGGCAAATGTCAAAATAAATATTACCATTTATTTTTGCCTTCTTATTTGACTGATCACCCCAACTATTCTCCTCTTCATTATTCACGACAGTCAACCATTTACCCACTATTATTTTTAATATTGAAGGAAGCTAGTCGGATTTTTTTACATATCATGGGTGATAATTATTCAGGACGCAATCATTATACAATTTTTTTATATTAGTGCCGACGTTTGACCAAATGTGTCAGTACTTTAAAACCTTCGGGGATCGAACCACGCCCTGATGATGACCCACATATTCGGGTTGAAACGTCGGCACTAATAAAAAAAAAACTATAATGACTGCGTCCTGAATATTTATCACACATTATTTTTAATATTTTCTTTTAATAAATAAAAAGTGTACTTATGCATTTATATAATGATTATAATACATCTAAGATCATAAAAAAAAAATGAATGCATTTCGGTAATTTATTATAGTCATTTTTGCCGAAAACGTGGTTCCTTTTAAGTGGAAGGATATCAAATATCAAATGAAAGGAATCTCAAAATATTATATATATATATATATATATATATATATATATATATATATATATATATATATATATATATATATATATATATATATAATAAATTAATGCTATGAAATAATTTAATGTAGTTATCTTCTCTAAAAAAAGAGGCACTCTGTGGTGACAGAATAATAAATCACATAATGTTTTTACACAACTAGAGGTGAATCTCAGCTTATTTCTGTAACATACCTCAACTTATTAATATGAACTTAAAGCTTATCAAACAAGAATGCTTTTACAATAATGGGGTATCTCTAGTATAGTTGTAGCGTGATAAAAAAAAAAAAAAATCACGAATAATCCATGAGTGTATGTAAAACAGAACTCCCCTCTAAACAAAAACAAAATCTTTTCTAAATGGTTTTGACAGCAACAAACTTTTATTTAAAGCAAATTTATTCTAGTTTAATATAAAGCAGTTGTTAATTACATAAATTTATTTTTTTAGTTTTTAACTATCGCATTCTATTCAATAAAAAACGTGGCTTACTTAAAAAAACGCGAAACTTTAATTTGCTGCTTTTGTGCGGAAGATGGTAACATGGTTTATAAGATTTTTTCCGAAGCTCCTAATATCTGGTATTACCCCTTTAAACATTTCCCCTATCAAATAGAGATAAGTTAATTCAAATTAAATGCTCGATCATACAATGAAAATTAAATATTTTATTTATTTCTTTTTGATAGGTATAAACAAGTTGCGTACTTGAATCTGCTTGTTTGCCGGTGACTATAAAGTTATCTCCATGAATAGACTTGGAGATTATAAGCGATAAAAAGCCCCCAAGGTTGCGGGGGGGGGGAGGGGGAGGCAAATGCAGTTTCTAGAGGCTGCAGGGCTTTCCAAGGATAACCAATCAGCTTCCTACATAGCAATACCATTTGTGCACTTAAGAAAATTGATAGACATACGCGGGGCTTTTCCGCATTGAGTTTCTTAATGAGTTTTAATTACTAGCAACCGGTTACGTGTACCTTGTTTATGCTGTTCCGTATTCTAATAAAATAACTGTTGTTTTTCTGAATATAATTAAATACATAGTAGCTAATAAATAAACATTTCATTTGATATTAATAAACTGGCATGCAAATTTTATATATATGTATATATATTGTGACCCATTTATCGACATTTAACGAAAAATGTTCCTAATGAAGAAGTTTTTTAATATTTTACATACATACCTTCATATAGAATGATACTTATATATCTAAAAGGAACGTTGAAGGTTAGTATTTATAATATAATATATACATGAATTCATTAAACAATTCATCAGGTGAAGTTTTTAACATAATTAATTTTTTATGGAAATTTAATTACAATTAATTTCAAGTCCTGTTATCCTCCCTTGGGAAAAGGCAAATTGATATGTTAGGCAAGTACTTCATGTTTTGAATCCAAAAACAATCCCTTGTGGGACTCTTATTAATAGATATCCTTACCAACATAATATAATTTTGTATGGATACAATTATATTTTTTTGGCGCCCGCTTGTAATGGGAACGCTTTGTTTGCTTTGCGAAAAGAGCCTATTAGTGAGAAATAAATTAATATATGGAAACTAAATGAAATTTATGTGGAAAATGAATGAACAAATAAAATAAAAATTTATTTTTACCACTAAAATATATGGAGAGCAGATATTTTCATAGTTTATATTAATTTTTGTCTGTATTTATATTTAAAGTGATGATCATGAGATTCATTAAATTCTTTAAAAAATATATATAATATAGTGTGATGCACCTTACTAGATTTTGAAAAATAATAATCATTAGACAGACATTTTGGAATTTCAAAATAAATGTTCGTTGAGGAAGATCGGAGGAGGAAAAAGTGGATAGGATGAAGAGAAGGTGCCGGCGGCTTGAGTAGGCTAGTAGGGGTAAATGCCCCTGACCTCCAGGCTCTCATCAAACTGAATTCAAGAGTAGCATTTACTCCAGCGCTCTAAGTTTCCCATTGCGAAACGCCATGATAACCCTCCTACTCTACCCACTCCCCCTTCCTCATTTAGACACCATCTAGAAAATACGGACAGGAAAAAAAAAAAAAAATCGTTCTAGGCGTTCTTTCTGGTGCAGGCAAATTATATAAGTGCTGGTAATTTAGCTAGATGTTCTTATTTTAAGACATGAGAAAAATGGTACAAAAAATATCTGTTGATGGAAGCCATTCTTATTCAGACACAGGTGGTCTTATAAAAATCCATCAAGTACTTTGATCCTTCGTGAATCCAGAGAGAGGAGGGCCTTTCCCCCTCCCTAAAAAGTAAGAAAATTTTAATCTTAAGAATAATTGCAAATTACATACTCCATATTTTTTTCATAAACAAAACTAGGTTTGTTATATAGAGAAGTAAATTGTTATTATATAGTTTGAAACTCGCTCCCGCCGAATGGAATAAAAGATTCCGTATAACCCGGAGTAACAGTTTAATAATGTTACTAATTTTATCATTTCATATATTTGTTTTGAATTCAGCCAAACAAAAGGATTTCTTGCCTTGTTGACCTTAATAACTGTAATGTAATAGAGAAGTTTTTTTTTAACTGTGGGTAGATGGTTGCCTGTCGTGAATAATGAAGAGAAGGATGGTTGGGGTGATCAGTCAGAAATAAAAAGGCAAAAATAAATAATAATATTTATTTTATTTTATTTTGTTCTTTTGTAGCTTTATATTATTTGAAGTTAGCTTATTTTTTTTATTTTTTTTTTAAATTTGTAAATATGGTGTGAATGTGCTCTCAGAACTCTGTTATAAATGTTCTTTATTGAGACAGATTGTAATATTTAGCAATAAACAAATAATTAGTAAAAAATATATATATATATATTTATTTTAACATTTGCCGACGTTCCGACCTGAAGATCAGGCCTTCATCAGGCTGTTCGAAGAGATAGATCGAATTGAGTGAGTTTTGAGAGAAGTTTTTTCTTTTCGATTTCTGGCCATTCTCAAGACAATTTCTCGATCTGCTCCTGATCGTGATATTAAATAATGTTTGGTTCTACCAGTATAACACATACGCAACATAGAAATTCGAACTGACAAACGCTAATAAAGAATGAGAAAATAAGGCGACAAGAAACTGCACATAGTAGTGAACTTGCCCAGACAAACGCTTTAAAATTCCAATCAATTACAGAAAATCCTGTCTACAACCGGGTTAATTTGGATACACTTCGAGGAGTCACGAAACAACCGGATCCGTCCCGAATACAATCCGAAAATAAACGTATCCATAAAGGTCTCAATGCTGCTGACCTGACCCGAAATTGACATACGCGCTTTAATTATAAATTCCTGGCCCTAGTTGACCTCAGTAGTTAACCCTTCCTCCTCTAATGATCCTCGTATATGCGCAGAGTTGCCCAAAAGGGGGTTTCATGGCGCAAGTTGCGCCATAAAAACATTTGGAGCACATTTCAACGGAGTTAAGAATTTTCGGAATGAAAAGTTTCAAACAAGTAGTCAAAGAAAAAATATAGAACAGGCCACAACAAGTGGAATTATTTATAATTTACGATTTTTTAAACTCTACTTTTGCTTACAGTTAATTTAAGAAGATGAGAGCACTAAAGCATTTTTAGGAGGGGGAGGTTTATGCACCATCGACCTTAGGGGGGAAGGTTACCCCTTTGGAGGCGTATGAAAAGAAATAACAATTCCGTAACCGTATGCAATATAAAAATTAATAAAATCTGAGAGTAGTTTTATCGCATAATTTTCGGAGCATAAATGCCACTTTATATCAACAAATTAACTTTTTAATTTTCGTGAACATAGAAGTAGCTCGGAGATATATATTGTTTTATATTAAAATGTTTATTTTTATTGCGACTAAAGTAAAATTAAAAACTATTGTTTGTTTAAAACTAAGATTTAATTGAGATATTTTGCTTAAATCATTATATCTGCAATATTTGAATAAATTCATATTTTCATCAATGTGAGCTTTTCATATGCAATATAAAAATAGATTTTCCGATAAAATAAAGTGCATATAGCGCTGTTGATTCCAAAATAGACACAGCAAGGCCTTCGATTCTCTGTTCGATGAGATTATGCAACACGCCGATAAACATAACATAGTATTTAAATAATACTAAATAGGTAGCATAGTGTTTTTTTAATTGAAAATATCATAACATTTCTATCCTACATTAATTTCAACAAGTGAAACTAATGAGTTAAATATTATAAAATCGATCCTGAAAATGCTGGTTTCTCATTAAGTAACTAACATATAAAACAAGATGAGTTATAAAAAACATTTCATTCAAATAAATAAAATCACTTAACAAAACATACGGTTTAACTCATAGAAAACATATTTTAAAGAAATACTTAACAATAACAAATACCTGACATTTTTCAAGAAAATAAAAACACACACATATAATTTTGTTCGGTACAACTTGAATTTTATTTCACATTGAAAATTTTAGTGGATCCCTCAATTAACATATTCTGTTAATTATACATGTGCTATGACATAAATTATTCATAGATAAAACATTAAACTATTTAATAAAATATTTAACATTAAAAAAAATTATTGTTTAATATTGTGTTTTTATAGTCTGTATGACCGAGCCGTGTAAACGTGAAAGAAATAAGAGCTATGGAGAAAGAAAATAATATTATTGCAAAAAGACGAACATCTGCTAAAACTTGTATTCCCTCTATTCCGGGATGAGTGGCTATTTTCGTATTGGTTGAAAACAAATCTATCTCTGGAAAGAGAAAGTGACACAAGAGTTCCTTAAGAGGCTACGAGTTCAAACAGGCTTAATTTAGAAAAGATGTGGCTAAGGAAATAAGATTAAATAATTGCATTAGTCATGTTATTTTTTTCAATATGCGTTATACTTTAATAAGCTATGAACAATACATAAAGTCATGTTTAGTTGTTATACTATAAATGGGTGGTTATATTATAAATGGTACATGATAATAAATATGCAGCACCTCATAAATACCATCGTTATTTGTTTTTATTATATAACTATTTTTAGTATGAAACTATTATTGAATCATAATTACAACTTTTTAAAAAATGTAAAATTGTTGAGGTGGTATACAAATAATGAAGAGAAGGATAGTTGGGGTAATTACTCAAAAATAATAATAGCAAAAAATAAATAATTATATTTATTTTAACATTTGCCGACGTTTCGACCGGAAGTTCAGGCCTTCATCAGGGCTGAGAAAAGAACTCTCATAGTCATATTCTCATAGTCAAAGAATTATAATTTTTCATATCAGTAAAATTTCGGAAAAAACAACCAAACATTACGTACGGCATTGAATCTTATATTGTTATAATAAGAAAAAATAATTTATCTAAAGAAAAATTGTATGCAATTATTTAGAAATTTATGTACTTAATTTTATAGTCAATATATATCTTGCTTCATTAGATCTTTCGCAACTTCAAAAATATGAAAAAAAAAATTCACCTTTGCATCGTTAAAATGGAAGAATTACTAAACCATAAAATAGGACTGTTAATTTGAAGCAGACAATTTTATATACTTATATATATTTAATTTTTTAATGTATGAATAAGTAAAAATGTATATGGGTGTTTTTTATTGAGAAAAAAAAACTGCATCGTGTGATTATATCGTATATTATATACCATTTTTCTAAATAAGTGATAATTTATCATTATCATTTATTTATTATTTCTTCTACTTATTTTATCTAGATTATTTATTCTTTATTATTTCTAAGAAGCATGTACAATTCTTTATTTTTTATATTATAACCATGCAGCTATTCATACTATTTTTATTTTTTTTTTGTAATAGCTACATATATTGTT
The DNA here is from genome assembly GCA_928085145.1 of Nezara viridula. NCBI lineage: Eukaryota > Metazoa > Arthropoda > Insecta > Hemiptera > Pentatomidae > Nezara > Nezara viridula. The sequence continues at coordinate 39,647,195 of OV725078.1, forward strand.
ACAGTAAGGCTAGAAATCGGTCTTGTATCAAATATAAGCTCCTGTCATGCTCAAATACCATGAATGGGGTACCGTTGGATTCATAATTTCACGGGGCATTAGCGAATCATACTCTCAACTTCTGTTTTTATTTCTAAAATAAATAAAGTCGATATAAACATTTTGCTAGGATTCAATACTGGAACGGTGGTAAGTCTGTAGACCGATATGGGACAAATTGGACTTTCAAGATTTTGATGTGTACACCAAGAGCCGGGTAGTTCCCTCGGTACTATCGGGTCTTGCGTTTTTAAGCCCCAAAACATACTATTTTAGAGAAAATGCAAGGCAAAGGGTTCGCATCGACAAAACCTTACGTTAATTGTAGTACTTTCATGGAATATATGTCTCATTTCGTCGACTTGAGGTCCCTATGATCTAGAGAGGAGTTTAGAATAGAAATAGAAAATAATTTTATTCTGGGACGAAGTCCCTTCAGAATAACAAAAAAGTACAGAAATTAAAATTTTACATTTTATATTGTTTATTTTTTATTATTTTAGTTTATATTGTTTATTAAAGGTGTTTTTTTGTCGGTAAGCCATATCATCGTTAATTCTTCATCAAACCCACAAGATTGAGTCACCAATTTTGAAGGTTTCGTTCTCCTTCAAAAGGCGGGGAAAATAGTCCAATCACCCAGAAAATTCAGGCAAAAAAGTTATGAAAGAAAAAAATTATCATTTGCGAATAACTCAAAAATTACACACTTTTTCCTCGGTTATGATTATAAAAAAAAATTCTGAATTTCCTGCAAAAGGGAAAAAAAATCATCGAAATCGGGCAATTATTATAAAAAATACAGCTTATTCAAATTCGTAAACATGTTGATTCCAAACATTAAACAAAATCTAAATTATTTACTTTTTCCTTTGTCGATTATATTTAGCGAGAAAGTAACAATTCATTTCTCTTACGATATATTGCATTATTTTATTTTATAATTAATTTATTATTTGATCACTGAACTGTGCGATTTTTAGCACGAGCCTACTAGTTATATACAACTATAAAACTATTTACATAGTTATTGGAAGCTATATTTATGTTTATGTAGTAAACTATATTTGTATGGGGCCTTCCCCAAAAAACAAACAAACAATCAAATTAAATGTACATAATTATTACCAAGCTCAGCCAAGATTATAGAATAAAATACCATATTACGCCAACATTATTTATGTTTCCATGAGCGAAATACGTCAATAACTATTAAATTTCCATAATAAAATTGTTTTCTCTCAATTTAATTTTTATGAGAAATTAGTTATTGTCTCTTCGATATCAGAACTAATAATTCCTATCAATCAAAATTCTTAGATAAATACATTGGAAAGTACTTGTACTTTATCATTTTTTCAACTCCATGCGTTTGATAAATAAATTTTATAATTATGAATAAAGAATTTAGACTATACATGAAAAATTATAATTTAAAAAAAAGAAGTTAAATTCTTGATTCTTGAAGGCCTCAAAAGTGTTGCTGAAAATAATTGCTATTATTCGTCAGTATTGACAAACAAAATTATTGGGGGAAAAACTGATATCAGCAGTCTCGTTGTGTTCAGGTTCTCGTTGTATTTAAATACCAATAACGTAAATGACATCGATTTTTTAAAAGTTGTATTCCTATTGTTGACCACTGTAACTGTAACATATACATAATTAGTAAATATGCTATTCAGATGTTACATGGCTTGTAAAAAAACTACACATTGTGTACAACTACACAGAGTGATCTAAGCTAAATACTAAAACGAAGTTCTATTTTTCAAGCTATAATGCATATACAGCTACTAAATATATGAATGAAAAAGATATATAAAAAAATTATCTTTAAAAGTATTATTATTCGTAAAGTTACACATTTTTTTTATTTAGTCTTCAAGAATCACTCAGTATTTCTGCCTGTTCTTTTGTATGATGCAGAGAGTTGGAAGGTCCTAGACAAACATGCAAGTAAAGTAACGGCCATACTAATGAGATACCTCAGAAGAGTTCTCGAGAAAACAAGAAGAGACCGCTGGAAGAACGGGAGGATAAGAGAAGAACTGAACATAAGGCATGTGAAACGAGTCATGGAGGAGCGCCAAGTGAAGTGGTTTGGCCATGTGTGGTAGCCGATGATGGGTGATAGCCGAAAGGGAAAATGGTTCCTAGAAGCAAAATCAGAGGGAAGGCGACCAAGAGGTAGGCCCAGGCTGTTGTATTGTGACTACAAGGGTGACTCGGGTGAGCCAGAGATAGCATGGATATGAGAAGGAGGGCCAGTGACAGAGATCAGTGGACGAGGTGGCAAAAGAAGAAGAATCATTTAAACATCATTGAATATAGGTAGTCAGTTTCTTCCAAAGTAATTGTAGTTATATACATACGTGTGTGTGTGTAAGGTTAGTTTCTCGGGGGGAAAAACAAGGAAACTATAAGAAATGATCTTTAAGTAATCCTTGAGTACCACGTTAACAAAATAAAGGTACAATTTTTTTTATAATGTTTGTCTTTCTAACATTTTGTAGGTGTATGTATATTCATTGTAATTTAAAAATAGATCATATTGTTATAGTGTTAATATTTAGATTTAGATAACTCACAAAAACAAATATGGACCAATGAAAAAAAGCTTATTTTTCTATTTTGGGATGCTTCAGCCAGAAATGTAAACAAAAAAAAAATCGGATGAGGATGTATGTGAGCTGCAAAGCCAAGAAATGTTCGCAATTTAATGTAGGTTCCTTGGGTTCAACAAATATTTGTATGCGTCTTATTTTGTTATCCATTTCCATAATTTTGAGAGACAGTTATCCTCCCGATAATATGCAGAACACCGTTTTCCTCAGATGACTCGAAGGAAGGAGGTGAAAGCATCCTCTGAGACCGTTAGTGAGTGACTAGGGAAGAAGCCCCACATAAATAACCATTACCTAACACGGAATGGGACCGGTTCTGGTGGGGGGGGGGAGGGGTTCCAGGCGGTCATCTCTGACCATACCCAACCTTATGTAACTTCCACAACACTTCACTCTTGTCAGTAAGCGTATGTATGTATTAACATGTGTAATGCCGCAACTAGAAGTCAAGGAACCGGCGTGCGAAATGTTGAATAAGTGATATAAAGTCAAAACAGTTTGAAGGGCTTCTCAATCCCAATTCCAATAAAAATAGACTATAGAAAACAAAAAACATCAAATTGGCCAAAATGAGTTCTGTTTCATTGAGTTTCATATGAGTATTCCTTTTTGACGTAACATTCAAGTGGAGTATGCATAGGGACTATGCTTATCACCCGAACCCTTAGTAATCTGGGAACACATATGAAATAAATTTTCAGCTTTTTAAGAAATATATTATATTTATAATTGAAATTTTGGGAGTATGTGGACGGTTGATGAATATTTAAACCTAAACCAAAAAGAACATAAAGGAAGAGTGGAAGAGTGAGGGAATAAGAATAGAGAGAAAGAGTGGGGGAGTGGGGACGGCCTTTATTAACAAACCTAAGTATAGTGCTAGAGCTGCCTCCTATATAGAGATAGAAAATTATATCTACATTATCATGCTAAGAGAACAAGGTATTATAAGATACTTGAATGTGGGATATTAGAAGCCACTAGGTATTTCCTAATTCCTAGACTAAACCTCTTAGTGTTAAATATATCTTTGAATATTTAATAGTTGACCGTTGCATTATAAAGGAAGGAGATGGTCCGGGGCGGCGGTCATAAATAGACTAAATAGTGGCAGAACTATTTTATTCAAAGCCAATGTTTCGACCCGACTTTGTAGGTCTTCTTCAGGGCTACAACGGACAAGATACAAAAAGATACACTACAACAATTGTTACCATCTATTTACTTCAGTTTAGGATCTTGTTACTTAGCTTACTCTGTTTATTTTTCAATATACTTACTGTTTCTAATTGTAATAAGCTTATTGTTTATCTTAATTTGTATCTTGTCCGTTCTAGCCCTGAAGAAGGCCTGCAAAGTCGGGTCGAAACGTTGACTTTTTAATAAAATAGTTTTGCCACTATTTAGCTTATTTATGACTGCCACCCCGGACCATCTCCTTCCTTTAAATATATTTTTAACATAATATTTGATACGCATTATCTAAAATTGGGGCACCTTACAGGGTTATCACCCGGTTCGCTTCTGATGAATGGGAACTTAATAAAATCATGAATTTTCTCAATTTAAATTAGAAAAAACAAAACCTATCGATGCAATTTTTATTTTAAAAGATATGTTACTAATAATCAGGACATCAAAAATTTACATTTCCTCAATGACAAGATGTTTCTGACCACCTTCCCGAGTGTCAACCCTCAGAAGCGTTGCTGTCACCTTCGTCTCTTCCAATGCTAAATAGGCTATTTGTCGAAGTTGAAACGTTTCCATGCCAAGGTTGCTTGTCAGCAAGTTTCCGAACGTGACGATATTTTCTTTTTTAACGATTTAAATAATCGAATACAGGTGTTTGGGAGGACATCACCTGCTACTTTTGTAGGCCAGGTGAAGAGCTAATGGCCTTGAGCTATAAGTAATTAAAATTTGTTATTGAGTTACCTCAAAGGCAAAAACATAAAAAATAATTGAAAGAGTGTTCGGGAATCAAATAAAATAAACCACAACGGGAATAAATATGTGGCTGATTCTAGGAAAAATAAATATTTAGGTATTTTATTATTTATTGAAATTTACAACTGTATTAAATAAATAAAATCAGTAAATATGCACAAATTTACTTTCATAATTATTTTTATTTTATACGTTATTTAAATAAATAATTTAGTTAATGTTATTCAATGTTACCAGGCAGGCGAGAAGGGTTAGGGCAGAAAAAAATGTTCAGGAATTGCGAAAAGTTGTCAGTTTTTAATCATTCGAAATTTCAATCAATAACTTAGATTAAAACCAGACAAAAAAATAAAGGTTTGACAAAGCTAGCAGACAGAAACAAGAAATTTTCTTAACGTTTCGCTTTTAATTTTCATGATAATGTTTATCTAATAAATTATTCTTCCAAAGATTTCTAATCGGCAATACAAAATTATCGGGCTGTATTCAGATAGTAATGAAATAATCTTAATTTTATCATTTGAACATTCTAAACAAATTTTGAGCAATTTAGGCGTTAAAGATACCAGTAATCTCGCTAATTAAATGATATATAAATATATATACATTCTGATATATGTTTATATTATGTAATTATATGTGTGTGTATGTAATATACATAAAAATAGGAACGTAAAAATAATATTTTTGTATATTAGAAATGTCAGACTCATTTTACTGCTATCTTACAGATACCTATCAGTTGTCTATAAGTGATCACAATCATATGTATATTTATATCATATGTATATATTAAATGATATATAAATATATATACATTCTGATATATGTTTATATTATGTAATTATATATGTGTGTGTGTATGTAATATACATAAAAATAGGAACGTAAAAATAATATTTTTGTATTTTAGAAATGTCAGACTCATTTTACTGCTATCTTACAGATACATTATCAGTATATAATATATTATTTATATTATATTATATTTATATTAATTATAATATATTATCAGTTGTCTATAAGTGATCACAATCATATGTATATTTATCTATAATTCAAATATTAACTTGTGCCTTTCTTCATTTTAATTGTAAGCTTCGACAATTACATCATTTAATTAATTCTTGATTATCTTCTTATGCCAGACAAATGTCACTTAATCGTTCATTATAATTATTCTTAAGGGATTTTTCGTTTCTTATATCCCATCCAATTCTTGTAAAGTTGATGGTACTAATACACTTTTTTTTAAATTTACGTTCACGATCTGTAGTTACTTCTATACCTTAGAGAACTTTGTCTTGCCTTTTCCCAATCGATATCGCTTAATAATAAATCCTTATAATCAAGTAAAAAGGTAAAGCCGACTGCCACACAGTTTATTCATTTTCATAAATTATTCGGTTTTCTGTACTATTTCCGATATCTGTCATTCCATATTTCATGAAGCTTGTTAGAATTATGAATGTATTCGTTCAGCCATGCTCTCTCTCAAAACTGCCCTTTAAAAATAAGTTCGTTCAAATTAACTATGCATTTAATAATGTTTCCATAATATATCTATATTCAATTTTTTATATAACGTTTAGTTAATAGTTATGTTCATTAATTATTATTTTCAGTTAAAAGTTTTAGGAAGCTAAAATTACGTGTTTAAGGTTGGTATATGCGTGGAATTTTATAACAAATTTTTGACTGTAATCGACCAAACGGAAGTGCAATTTTATATCCTAGCTTTAACACTTTTTTTTTATCTTTCTCACAAAAGACTGAAAACTATTTTCATTGAATTCGTCATGTCGATATAACATTAAATAATATTTATTATCAGTTAGGTCTTATCCTCATTAAATTAATTTTTTCGCAGATTGAAAAAATATTCCTAGATATTATAGTAATAATATTAATAATTATACCGTTGGAAAACTAAATATTTTAGAAAATTAATATATAGTTTATAGTCATAAAAGGTAATGCGCCTTGAGCATAAATTAATGACTTTTAATTGCAATAGTTAAAAATTTACTTTTATAGTATTAAATGGCAAATGAATATTTCATTGGACACTAAATGGAATTTCCATGTAAATAAATGAAATTTTTTTTTTTTTATTTAGAAATATAATAATCTGTCACGTAGACGATAATTATAGTGAGATATGAACACATTCACACCATAAGAAAAATTATAAAATATATTTTCAACTTGACAATAATAACATATATAGTGCATTGATATTTTCATTTTTTTTTTTTTTGTTTTGTAGGCATTACAGACCTTATAGATATTTTCATATTTTACATCAATTAAAATAATATCTTTAAGGTTTATTAACTTTAAAAAATGATAACAATTTTTACTGAAAGTAGTGTGATGCACCACACCAGATTTTTTTTTTCAATTTCTTATTATTATTATTAATTTTATTTTTACTCTGACGAGTCTAGATGCAACAAAACAAATTGCTTTACCGCCTACTGTTTAATGTCAGATCTTTTAAGTCATCAAGACCAGCCCGCAAATAAGAACTTGGAACTTGGTGGTTGAGTGCAGCTCAGACGCCGAAAATGAACAGGTGAGTCAATCTTTCAACGTAACAGAGTTATGACTCATTATCGCATGTCATAGAATCTGACGCCTAGCAAACCCCGACTCGAAAAAACTAATCGATAACACTGACTAGCTACAGTTAACAGATGTACAACATACAACAACATTCATACATACAACGATATCAAAAATCTGAACTCCTTTTAAAGTGTCCAAGTATCAACAATTTTTGGAAAAATATCGGATGTTCTCAAGAACTCCACATCCCTAGAACGAACCCTGACACGAACTGTGTGTAAATATATCATGAAGGTATATGTATTGTTTTACCATATACCCGATATAAGTTTTAGATTTTACTTTTTAACAACTTTTAAAATATTAATTATAAGATTCTACTATTCTTACCGGGCTATGGTTCTATGGGTACGGCATCCACAATAGTTCAACATACATATGCACTCCACAAAAGCTTATCAATCTATACATTGAAAGGAAATCAATCTATAACTGCTCATCATCCGACTGAAAAGGAGTTGGATTAGAAATCGATTTATTCCAGGCAATTTTACTAATAATAATTTTGTTGTAAATTCCCATCAATGTATAACACATGATGATCCGCTTGTTGTTAAAAATAAATTGAGTATTTTAAAGAAAATTAAAATTTCAAAAAATCTCTGTATTTCTAATATTATTCTTGTTTTCTTTTGTTAATTCTAGTCGAACCAATAGCTAAGAGATGAGAAAAATAGAATTTGATATACAAAGTAAGATCAATTGCCTATTTATTTTTCAGCTTTTCAAAACATTTGCCATGTGTCGGGACCTGTATCTTGTAGAAATGTAAATAAATTTGTAATAAATTTATTTAAATAAATCTGCGTAGCTGTGAAATAAACGTCTCAAAACATTCCTTATGCAACGGATATGAGAATATGTAAGAATGCGACGAAGTTTTGTATTGTATTGAATAATTAATTACATTATTAATTAATTTAATTATGTTGGCAATAAAAACTTCCTTTGATGCAAGCAAATATTGTATTTGTCACATTTTATTTTTGTTGACGTTTCGGGAATTCACATCTTCAAAACTCCTCTGACAAAAGGAGGAAAGAATAAATTATTATTTAAAAGTAATAAATTATTATATTTTCAAATTCGATGAGATAGGATTCATATCGAAAAGGCAATAATACAAATAACAAATAAGAAATAAAATAAAATGAATGCTAAATGTTACTATGGTAAATTTGATAAATAAAATATAAATATATTACATTAAAAAATATCTTTCTAAGATGGCATTAAGATGCGTCTACAAGGAAATGAAAACCACATAGTGTGGTGAGACATACACTCGCGGTCGTGGAAATAGCATCACCCAGTAAAAAAAATTATTTTAATTACCAGATTTCTATCGTCAAGATCTCCAGATATTATTTGCCAGTTTTGAAACGATATTATAAAAACAGTCGCAGCATTAAGCGGTCAAATTGTTCGTTTTTTTTTAACTGCGTCCAGTTCCTTCTTTCACTTTATGGTGCATTTTTTTTTTTTCAAAACTATGACTACCGTTGATTGGTGGTACCCTATCCTCGTTATTATTTCCCGCGAAAATCCCTTAACTCCATGTAACGTCACAATTTTAATATTTTCTGACGAGGACAGTTTTTTTTTTTAAATTAGTTTAATTAAATTAAATTAAATTTTTATCCTGGCATTACTTAAAACTGAACTGAGAAAGATTGTTAAAGTTTTCTTGTAACCTAAATAAAAACATTTAATGGAATCAACGTTATCAAGATAAGAATCAAAAGAAATAGGTGATGTAATTTATATTATCACGAGTGTATATATAAAATTATCCGATCATGTCTAATTCGACTGGGCTGTATTTATTTTAAGACAATCCGAAAGAAATACGAGATGCGATTTCTATGACCCCGACTGCACATCCCGTTCATGTCAAAAAGCATTAGAATTCATAGGAGGTTAAAATGAGTACGAAAGGTATTGAAACTAGAACAAGGTAGGGGAAATGATTCAATAAATCTATGTTTCCTTAAGGGGGGCGAGAGGGGGGTAATGTAATGAAAAGAAAATTTGGTCAGTAGTATCAATATCCTCTGGTTCAGCTAAACTCGGTATTGGAAAAGGATATCATCTACAGTTCTGTTTCTTTAAAAGCTTTATTTGTTGATAACCAATTTACTAGAGCAATTACTGAAATGTGTTTTAACAAACGATATTTTGAATAATCGAATTACAAAAAAGAAACAGTAAATCATACACAAGGATACAACTTACGAAAGAGAGCTCTATAGATATGTATTTTGTTAAATATTGTTCGAAAGCCTTGTAAAAGTAGTAAAAACATTGGTTTACGAACCATAAAACTAAAACAGTTTCTAAAACTATTATTTTTTTAAAGCAGATTAAAAAAATTTAAACTGTGTCAATGTCATGCATATTTAGCTAAGAAAAAAAAATGAGGATTTGTGGCCATTTTAAACCAAGAAAAAAGGAATATGATTTTCTCTTCCCCCCAAGAGTCCCCAAAAATTTTAATAACGGATTTTAGTTAGTCATATATCACTCATACAAAAAATAGAAGCTATGAATGTGTAAAATATTTTAGGCTTAACTTTTTAGTAATGTCATTAGTTGAAATATGAACATGCTTGAAAAAACAAAGACGTTATCTGATCCTGCAATTATAATTGAGTTATCGACGTTTTATGAAAATGATTGCTTCTTATTACAAACGCTGTTTCGAAGATTCGTTTTTTTTTTTTAATTTTATTTTATTTTTTAAATATTGTATTTATATTACATAAATATTTTAAAATGTGAAAGTCCTAACAGCTAAAATATATATACTTATATATAGCCGTGGTCATCGAAATTGCATCACTCATTTCTTTTGATTATTACGTTGATAGCGTTGATTCCAATAAATTTTTGTTTTTCTCAATTTATTTAGGTTACAAGAAAACTTTAAAACAATGTTTCTCAGTTCAGTTTGAACTAATGCCAGGATAAAATCTGTATTTATGACTAGTTGCAAAAAAAAACTGTCCTCGTCAGAAAATATTAAAATTGTGACGTTAAGTGAAGTGAAGGAATTTCCACGGGAAATAGTAACGAGGATAGGATACCACCAATCAACGGTAGTCATAGTTTTAAAAAATGGGGGGGGGGAGCACCATAAAGCGAAAGAAAGGAACTGGGAGGAGAAAAAAACAAACGAACAATTCGATCGCTTAATGGTGCGATTGTTTTTAGATCAACGTTTCAAAACTGGCAAAGAAATATTCGGAGATCTTGCAGATATCAATCTGGTAAATAAAATGAAATTTTTACTGGGTGATGCAATTTCTATGACTGCGACTGTATGCTGTAATAATTGTACTGGAATAGATTGTTAAAAAAAATAAGTTTGCAATTTTTTCCGTGTAATGAAAATTGTTTTCCTAATTAAAAATTAGAAAGCAGTGAAAACAATTTTAATCCCTGCTAAGTATGCATAGAATTGGCATCGTTTAAAATTATTCAATAAGCTTTAAATAATAGCTATTTTATTGTTGTTCGTAAAGCTCGCTGTAAAATAATTTTAGATGAATGTTACCCAACACGATGTAAATTTATATAGCTCTCTTTCGTAACGTATTCCCTTTGTGTAGTTTACACAACCTAAAATATCCTTTTTTTTTTCATTAAAAAAAAAACAATAAATAACAAAGAATGATTTTTAAAATTCAAAATTCTTAATGTATTATTTAAGCATAAAAACCATATTTAAAAAACCTCTTATGTGAAATAACATTTACACTCTGCCTATTTCCCTCTTGAATTATATAATTTTTCAAAATCTTATATCTCGAGTGCCTCTACTGTTCCTTAATACCAATAACGGGCTAAGTGAGAGGCACTGTGATCACCTAGAGTCCTGCCTTCCCTTTCACGAGTGGAAAGAAAGGCTCTGCTCGGAAATCTTGAACGAATGAATTTTTTAGATATTGTATAGAAACATGTGTGTATTTGGGTAGTCATTTTGATTAGTTTATTTTAATTTATATACATTTACTTTTAGTATTATTTATTGTAAATAGAGTGTGAATGGGCTCTCTGAACACTATCATAAATGTCCTTAATTGTGACAGAGTGTAATATCTCTCAATAAATATGTTTAATTCAGATATCTTGAGTAGTTTTATGTTACGAACAAAGGCAGTAGAAAAAACGCAGTAAATATAGAATAGAAACAAAAAAATAAATGAGAAAGGCGACAATCAACAAATTCTGAGATAACAGCCGACTTTAACCATACTTTTTTCACCTATTTTTTCCAATTATGAGTCTTAACTATTTATAAAAATTATTATATGATTTTTAGGCCAAAAGATGTCTGGGTTGACTACAATTAATACAATTAATTTAAAATTAAGGTTCGTTTTATTGAAATTAAATGTTTCATGTTAAGAGTGTTGTTAAAAAGAATAGGAGGGAAAAAGTAGATAAGTAATGAGTTATGAGCATAAATTGCCTTTTATGCTTAATAGAAGAGAGTTATCACTATTTTGGATTTTGTTTTTTTATACTTCATTGCTTATATTTCGACCATAAGCCTCGGAATCGAGCTCGTAAACCTAATCGGTACTTGGTCTGTGTATAATAGTAACCTATGAATTATTACTATACACCTTTAAAATAACTATAATATTTTTTCTAAATGATATGTGGTCAGAGTACCATAAATGTTTAAGTATTTTTAAATGTGAAACAATCGAGACTAAGACGCTCACGCATTTATTAACGAACCTAATTTTTTGTTATTGAGGTATTATAAAAAAAATATTTTCTATTGAATTCCTTCCACAGATCTGATATAAAGCGAAGTAAATACGGCGCTGCGGTTCAACTTTTCAGCTCACGTTTGAATGGGTTCCACTTGCTACAACACCGTGAAAATTTCGATTTTACATTCCATTGTCCAAAATAGTTCTACCGTTTGGAAACCAGAAACTAACCCCTGTTTTATCAGTTTAAAAAGCGTAATTGTTGTTTCTAAAACTCGATCAACCAGGAGAAAAAACTCATTACTTATTTATTTTTCTTATCTCATTAATTACTTATTTAATTCCGATCAAGAGTATATTAATTTTTTTTCAATTTATTCATAATTTTTCGACGTAATTTTGCTTAACTCTGTTCATAATGAACTTAAAATAATGAACAGAAAAGGGTTTTTTAAAAAGTATTACGTTTTATAAATTTCACATCTGACCCGATTATTAGTTTGACATGAATATCACTAACAAATTTGGTTTTTAAATATAATCGTTCCCGGAACAAACTCAACAACTGTATCAACAGCATATATTTAATTTCTTCATATATTATTTGATATTTTAATTTTTTTCAAATGAGTTATAATAATTCTAGGTATTATATAATGAAAATCTTCTCTTCTATCATCCATCTAATTGTTATATTATGCATGTTAAAAACATTTGTCCTTAGTTTACTAATTAAATTTAAAATAAAATAATTATTTTTATAAGATGGATGTTTTACAGACAAACTTAATATTTCTGTCTAAAATTTGCGTTTAAAATAAACAAACCTACAGATAGCTTTAATTATTTTCATGAAAACGTAAATAGGGCTAGAAACATTACGTTTGTCACTTATAAATACTCATTAATTACTATGACAGAAATCTGGTTGAAAACACAATTTTATAACTACTTTACGTAAAAAATATATTAAGAAAAAAACATTATTTTGAATTTTTTCATATTTATAAATAAAATATGTTTTTATACAATCATATTTATAACAATACATCCCATGTCACAGAAAAACAAGAAACAAAAGTTTTGCAACAGTTAATTGTATTCATTTTTGCCTAAAACACAAGTACTTCAGGTGTCTGGATAAAAAATCACATCAATTCTTTACACGACTTAAGATGAATCTCAAAAATTTTTCCTGATAAACCTCAACTTAATTAATATGGACTTAAAGTTTACTAAACGATGATTTTTTTTCTAAAAACGGAGTAAATGTAGCACAGTTAAACAGTGATAAAAAATCACAAATAATTTTTACATTTTTTTTTAACAGAGCTTAGCTGAGTTTGTCCGTTCTATAGTCCTCTTTAAATAGTTTTAACAATGACAAATTCTACTTTCGTTAAAAGACACGCTTAACAAGCTTTAAAAAACACAAATATTAGATTTGCTACTTTCTTGCTAGAAATTGGGAAATTGGGGAAAAAAAAATACGATCTTTTATGTAGATCTTGATGATCAAAGTTTTAAATATTTCCTTCTACTTAGGGACACCCAGTATATATATATATATATATATATATATATATCAGGTAAAGTTAAATAAATACTATTTATCATTGTTATGGTTTCATCATAAGTGCGTGAGCACAAAAGAAATAAAAATTGAACTCAGAAAGAGATTCATATTATTTGCCAATAAATTTTAAAATAACAATACTTAAATAAATTCATAGGTTCGTAAGAGTGATAATATTTTGAGACATTTCCAGTAGTTGAATTTATTTTTATCCGAACATCTGTATTCAACTGGTTGCCCATAAAAACTTCTGGCCCTGGAATTGATTGTAACAACTCAAGGAAAAACGAGCTGTTTTTCGATATAAGTTAGAGTCCCTCAAACACGCACTTTCTCGCCCGAAGAATCCACTTTCGATCAGAGCACGCGCGGGGTCCAACAACATTTGCGATACAGAAACCATTTTTCTGGATTTTTTTTTAAAGATACATTTCTTGGAGGTTCCAGTTGGAGGTATATTGGAGAAGATGGATTCCAGATCCGAAGAGACAGGCGATCATAGTGAGTGGACCGTTCTCCAGCGGACGTTGACCCCATTACATAACCCTTCCAAGATTCCTTCCTCCCTCTACCCGGGGGTGCTTTTCCTTCAAGGTCTTCGGGCTCTCTCTTTCTGTCTGCCTGTTTAAAAAAAAGGGATTTCTCAACAATTCTGCTTTCATTGCATTAAATTTAATTAATTTTTACATCATTTGAGGGGGTTAAAACGACAGTAGAGTAAGTCATTTTTTTGTTTTCGTCCAAAACATTCCGTGAGAGCACTTCAACGATAAACTTATGCACGCTATACATGTACCATTAACGTAGGTACTATGTGATTAAATAATATATCGAGTTATCTGGAAGTTAATGCAGGTTTACGGTTTTAAAATAAAACCAATAACGTATACAAAACTATTCTAAATAAAACTATTGATCAAAATACGTTCTATTTCTCTCGATACATTTCTGTCAACGTGTTGGTAATATGGAATTGTTATTTTTAATAAATTCTAAAATATATTCTATCAAATTTTGATCAATAAAATTTTTACACTGTAAAAATAGGGCCATTATATTTTTAAAATGGTGATCAGTAGGCGAAAGATCTGGAGAGTAGGGCGGATAAGGTTTACTTCTGTTTCGGCAGGGAAGTGCAGCGCAAACTTCATAACGAACATTTTATTTGGCGGTCGTTTGATGCACGAGGAACCCAAGTTCAAGCTTTCTTACCTTTCCAATTGCGTTGAGGTGGTCAGTGACTTGCTAACTGACGGTTTCTCTGCAATTTCACGAACAGATGTTGAGGAATTTTCTTCGAACAAAGCCCGCAGGACATTGTCGTCAAGGAAAGATGACCTCTTACGACCACGGTTGTCTTAAAATCTGAAGTGTCCCTCTCGAAATCTTTTAAACTCATTTACACATCCATCGCCCAGAGTTCGTTTATGTTCCGGCCTCGTTGGCTCTGTTCAGACAGAGTTTTAACTCATAAAACCAAATTACACGGAAATCACGAAATAGTGAAATGCTACAGAAGATAAAAAAAAAATTTGTTCGAATGAAGATCAATAAGTGGTGATCCTCATACAAAACAATATTTGGAACGCAAGCGATTTATTATATACAGGGTTAATGTAAAGATAACATGAAATCCTGCACTATTTTCGGAACAATCCAATATATATACTAGGGATGGGATATCGAAGGCTCAATATCGGCTTATATTATCGATACCATGAAAATATCGGAACGCATCAAAAAGTGAAGACTTTCATCAATATTTTAAACATTTTATACAAATATTGATTCTCTAGTACACAGACACTTAAAAAATACGTTATTTTCCTTTTTGAATTAGTTAATGGATATGTTGAATGAGTTAATGGAAATTAGTTAATGTAAAATTAATTTTCTAATTCCCATCCATCTTCGTCATTCTCAGTTTGTTTGTTTTTTTCATAAATTTCGTTTTAACCTATTATATCATCCATTCATTCATAGATCGGATTCTTATTCGGAAATGCTTATTTATTTGCTATCTACATAAATTTAAAAATAAATAATGAACAAGCAAAAACTTTTATCAGGAGCGCTCTCAGATAGGGGAGAATTAAATGCTGATGAACTTCCTTTCCCTTGAGACTGCTTCTCTCAACATAAATAACAATCTCCAAATAAATTCTTTCCTTTCAAATGCTTTCGTTTGAGAAAACTCAGGATAACTGGTCCGAAAAAAATTTCAGCTATTTATAGCGTATAAGTATTGTAGATTACGTGAGTAATAAATACAAGCAAGATGTTTCTCATTATATATATATATATATACATATATATATATATATATATATATAGAGAGAGAGAGAGAGAGAGTGAGTGAGAGAGGGAGAGAGACGTGTTTGTGTGTGAATATTACATATAATATTATCAGGAACTTTATGAATCTCTCATAAAAAACAGGACATAAAGATATAATAAAATTATATTATAATTAAACGATGATATTTCCCACATGGCTTTAATCATCATGTTCATATATTCATATTACGTTCAGTTGGACAAAAATCATTGGATTGACGAATAAATTTTTAGTCATAAAAAATAATCATGACTAATTTAAAATAATAATGACTAGATTTTTAGTCATGAGTCACGACTAATATAAATGACACTACTGATGGGAAATAATTTATTTTTTATTTCAAACGACTTAGGGCTAAAAGTTTACTTATTCATAATTCATATTTTAGTTTTATTCGTCGTAGGCGATTTATAAGATTTAGAATAAAACATTCAGAAATAAATAAAAATTAAAATGAAGCAATCGGTAATTGTCTGATGGAAATTGTAAAGTAAACGATTTTACCCCTGTATATAATTGTTATTTTTCAAAATAACAGGCTTTTATTACTTTATTTCATTTATACTCGGTTTAATACCTTTTATTTATTTCGATTATCACGCAAATAAATAATTTTATTGATTTATTAACAACTACCAAATTTTATTTTTTTACTAACAACTAAACAATTTCATTTTTAATATAATCGTTGCCTGAAAAAAAATTTGTATACACAAAAGTAAATACTGCATATTTATGTTATGGTTTTATCGTTAGTGTGTATGAGTGCGCACGCGCATATCGGTGATAATTGTGTGTGAACGACACTTACTTGCTAATTATGTACAGGAACTCGTTTTAGGTATAACTAAACCTTAATAATCTTTGAAATATTTATTTAGTGAGTATCCAATACAATCTTAAACTAAAACTGAGCAGCTATTTTAACAAGAAAAATATATACTTGCGTATTAAAATTTATAACATAAAACTATGAGGTTACAACGGATATGGAAGTTCGGTGTAATTAAGATTTGTATTTCCTTACTTATTATTACTTTTAACTATAATAAAACAGAAGTATGTTATTTAAATCTTATATCACAGTATTAAGTAATTAACTAGTTATGTTACACAATTCATTTAACTAACCCAATATTATACGTATTATGGAAAAAAAGGATTAATTTTCTTTCATCAGAAGTCAGTTTTTAAAATTCCCATATAAAAAAATAATTCAAGGATATTCCTTACACGAAATGGTGAGCATTAAAAAGTTTTAACTTTATATTTCTTTGGATATGCCGTGTACAGCTTTGTTCAAAATAATTTCCATTGTTGCGAAAATTAAATTTTTTTTAATTAATTGGCATTAACTAATCTAAAAAATTAAAAAAACACGATTATGTATATTAACCATTTACAGAAATTCTTGTTAACATAAAACAACAAACTAAGACTGAAATAGAAAGCTGTGAGATATTTGTTATGTGCCAATTCCGAAGGGAAACATCCACGGCCTTCCAAATAAAAATAGAACGCAAATGACGCGAGATTCAGGTGCAATAAACTGAGAATATTAAAGTCAACAATATAAGACGTAATTTAATAAGATTTTTCCTCATCAAAATAACACACTTTTAGATTTCGTTATTCTTGGGTTACTTTATTCAAACTCAAAATAAAATTTAAATTCGATTTAAATTCACCATGAGGAAAATAATTGAGGTAAAGTACATGACAAATAACTATTCTTTATAAATTAATTTCCTTCAAACAAAATATAACATTTTTCCTGGTATTCATACTAATGAAGGAATTTCTACTCACGGAAAATGTATATTATTCCATATAATTAATGATTCATAAGTGACGAATTTAAATTATTACACAGTGATACGACAAAGGAAAACAATATATGATATCTTTAAATTTCAAATCAATCCTCTACTTATTACAAAATTATTAATATAGTTCGATAACGTAAATCGTGCAGAAACAAGTTGGATAAAATATATGCTTTATGAATCAATCATCACATATACAAATGCATTTTAAACAAACAGATATTTATTATTGTACAACTCTGATGATATCATCAAGATAGTGAATATTAATATTTTAGGACATCACTTGTTAATATAAAGGAATATGGTATCTGCGAAACCCTGCTCTGCGGTATTATTTAACAAGTTTCGTTTATCACTTATTGCTAAATAAACATTACACAAATACTGAATATTGAATGAAGCACAAACACTAAAATATCAACTTCGGGAGATAAGGTTTAATAATTGACGCTCTCGGACGGGCTTGTAAAATTTAGTGTTTTGGACGAGGTTCCTTGACCTCCGGAATGCCAAAATACAAAAATAAATCTTTCTTAAGGCAGCTTTGAATTAGCATGTGAAAGTAGTCGAGTAAGCTATGGCCGCCGCTGGCTCTGCTCCAACAGGAATTGGGTCCCCGTTCCTTAAACAAGCGTGTAGACGCTTCGGTGACTCCCTCCTTCTACATTTAATTTATGTTTCCAGTCTCTATTTAAAAGTGATATTTAAAACCTCAACAGGCATCTAATGTTACGGGGTACACTTGTATATAGTTTCCCTTCTAGGGTTAAGGCGGAATAGTTGTACAGTTTTAACTAGACCACGTGATATGGCTAGGGGCGTCACGATTATTTCGATTCTAGTAATATGAATCTATTGGCTCTACGATCCACTAATAGCCCTGGAGCCAGGTTCCAAAAATCGACCTGATCGCAGGCGAAGGTTTGATTGTAAATTACGAAAGTGTTAATATACGCGAAATTTGATACTCTACAAATTTGATTCTATGGGTTTTTTCTCTTAGGGAACTCACTTCCAAGTTATAGGGCCATTTATAGTAATTTGTCTCAGTTTTGGCAAATTTGGTAAAACTCAGCGTTGGTTGACCGTGGTTTTATACCTTACCGCGTAACCAAATTTTAAAGTTTATGTACTCGTTTGACGCAAAATTTAACGTTCTTTAATTTATTAAAGAGTACATTTTTCGCATTGATGCGTCGTTTAGGAGTTATAGATGAAGAACCCAAAAAATATCGAAAAAATCTGACTTTTTTGGCTGTAAAAAGTTTTCCCTTGGTGGCCTACGTTAGCAATTTCGTTTTTTACATGTCTAAACCCATATATACAAGTTAAAAAAATAGAAACGTTTCTCACATTTTTTGCAATGGATTTCTCGTTTCGATCCTCAAATTATTGGCCTAATAATCTTTAAATCAGCCGCCATTTTTGAAAGCAGCGGCTCCGGAACGGCAAACAAGGTTTTTTTTACTCAGAATAACATACACTTTCGTAATTTACAATCAAACCTTCGCCTGCGATCAGGTCGATTTTTGGGCCCTGGCTCTAGGGCTATTACTTGAGTATTGGTTTGCACCAACATCCACTGCCAGTTTTCTCTACCGGGTGCTGCTGCCTTCCAATTTCAGACATCAAGTAGACTGAATGGTACAACTATTGGATATTTATTTTCCTCATGCCTATCAAGCCTTTATATATTTTTATTTTATTTTATTTATTCTTGTGATTATGCCAATTAGACAATGATTATGCCAATCCTTCAGGTGACTGTCGATAGTTGTAATTGACAGGTGAGGATTCATAAATGAAAGTTCAAACAAAAACAAGTAGTCTGAGGCATCTGCAGCGACGCGTCCTTGCCAGGGAAGCCATAGTCTGCCATTGCTACATTCTTCATTTGCTCCAAGAATTTTGGCAGGATTATTTTTCTCTTCCATCCTCACCAAATGTCCGGCCCAGCCTTCCTAGGTTGATGTGTTGGATTGCATCAAACTCCTTGAATATATCTTTCAACTCTAAGTTCATTCTTCTTCTCCAAACTCTATTCTGAAAGAATGAACCGTATATTCTTCTGAGAACTTTTTTTTCATAACGTGGTAACGAAGCTTCTTTAGCTCTAGGGTGGGTCCATGATTCAGAGGCATAAATGAGGATTCTAGATATATTGAGTATCGACAACCAAGGATTCTTATATATCAAACAGTACTCTGAATAAGAAGAACGAAGTACAAAGTATTCTACTCAAATACTCTTCTTGTCCGAGTAATCAGTGCTTTCATCACTACAACAGTGACTACGATTTATAATTGCTTTTCAGTTAGTTATTTTTTAATGCATTTTTTCTTTAGTCTTTTTTTAAATTGTGTTTGTCTCTATTAATGAATAAGAATCTAGATTTAGAATGAAAAATGCATGCCACATTATTTTGGCTTCTATGTGGGACTTTGTACCGGAAAAATAAAGAATTTAAAAAAAAAATACTTTTATGAGTACCAAAGGAACTTAGTTTTTAGTGTATCGAACAGTAATAGGGTACATCACTAAACAAGGGTGGAATATCTTGAATTTCTCACAATATAGGAGTTTTATATTGGAGAAATCTTAAAAACTGAAATAAACTGATACAGGATTGCGCAAATATCCTGTATCAGTAATAAAATTCACATAAAATCGATTGTGTTTTAAAAAAAATCCACCTACTCATTACATAATAAATAACCCTTACATCGAAGAAATCCGAAAAATTCTTAAATGATAATAAATTAGTTATTATTATTAGTAACAAATTGATTTAAAATTTAAAGATACTGTTTATTGATAATTCTTCTGTTTGTCGGATTATTATAAAACAATTCGTCACGGATGACACATTAATATTACTAGAAAAGTGTAATTCTTCCGGGAGTGGGAATTCCTTGAGTTGCTAGAAATGTGTATGAACAACAGGAAAACTGTCAACTTTTCATTAAATACTCTATTGAATTTCAATTTAAATAATAAATCATGTGATATATTTTCTAGTGAATATCGAAAATCAATACGATAAAAAAAAAAAAACATAGACAGGAGATAGCCTTCAGAACATTGATACATTTCTAGAACATTTTCATCTAAAAATGAATAATGTAAAAAAGTGCAAAACATCTTTGATTTCATAGGGTGTTCAAGCTAAAAAAAAAAAATAAAAAAAATACTTTTTTTACAGTCCAACTAGTTAGACAAATGTAATAAGAATATCATTTGAAAATTGATGTGTGATTGAATAATAAAATCCAAAGATATGTTGAAACATATTATTTTTGAATATAAAAGTATATTGATTATATATGAATATAAAAGGTAATTTAAATAAAAGTAACATTTAGGTATGGATAAAATAGTAACACATACCTACTAGACTCACACACATAGGCCCTAGACTCATCAGCTACTCGATTTTTTTTAATCGATTTTAGTTTACATATTGTATTCATTCATGCAGCTTATTTATGATTGATATTAATTTTTTTTTAACTCGAATTTTGATGGGAAGGGGCAAAACAATATTATTGTTTCCCTCCCGAAGTCTGCACCTATGTTTGGATAAACAAGAAAGTACTGATATGACCTTATCGAATCATATTCTTTCTATACTTCGAAAACTGCAACGAAACACTAAAATGAACTACTAATGCAATAGATGTAAACTACTAAATTATAAGAGATTTTGAAATAGCGGTCATTGGCTATCCACATCCAGTAAATGGTCCCTAAAGATAAAACTCCAGCGAGATAAACTATTCGCTAATATATTTTCCCTTATCGGCTTCGGTTTCTTATCTATCTCAGTTGACTGCACAACTGTCGGAGGGTTCAATATCTCCAATGGAATATGATGCTGTATTTTCCTGCTTCCATTCAACCGCAAACGCTAAACTAATACCTCTTATCTCTTATCAAACCCTTACGTGGTTTTAATTTTTACAAAAAAATTCACAAAACTATTTTATGATGCATAGCCGTTCCTCCAACTCCAACTCGATTAAATTTGTCATATCAATTTTATTTATCCAATAACATATACGTTTTACTTTAAAGTTCAGCTTAATCACTCTTGAAAATATTGTGTCAACATCAATACGAATGGAAAAATATCACCTGGTTTGAACCTCACATTGCATTAGCTCAGCAATAGATATATAATAATAAAGGATGTCTTGTGACTTTGGTAAAGACCAATTGATGCAGAAAGAGGGGAATGGTTCAAAGATAAAATCATAAAAACATTTGGAAATTGCTACTAATTATAAGGCTAATAATAGAAACTTGAATCATTGTAAGCCGAAGTATTAATCATTCATTGTATTACGTACCCGCTCTCTCTCTTGGTCTCTCTTCCCTAATATTTTCCTCAGATACCTCATTTCCATGCTTTAGAGGCGGCTTCGATCACATTGCTCTAGGGTCCAGGATTCGCTTACATGAGCAAGGATACGGACTACACCCAATCAAGGGAACAAGTAAACTCCTCAATCAGAAAATTGAGAAAGAGCAGCTTCGATGGTTCTGTCATTTAATGGGGATGGATGACTGCCGTTCAGCGAAGAAAAAACGACTTAGATAAAGGTCAAGAATTACTTGGGAGCCTCAAAACTTTTCTTATAGGAAAAAGGAATCGGATGGCTGGAAACCAGGAGAACAGTCCTCGTCAGAGACGGATGGAACTCCTTGTGCAAACATCTCTATACTGAAAGGTAGAAGAGACTATCGAATAATAAGAAAAAGTATTAATCATTTTGGACAAGACTGGTAAATATACGTTTTTATTATAACTTTTCTTTGTCATTCATTTTATTTGCCTTTTATTTTGTATGTATTTTTTTCTGTAAAATATTTTGTAAAAGGACAATTACTAGAGTCTGGATGGCTATCTCACATAGTACTAATATACCACTAATATTAAAAATATACCACACATCAAAGTAATAAAAAAGGAAGCAAACACTTAAAATAACAAAGAGATAATAATATATTGGCATGATACGTCATATTATGGCAGAAAACAAGATCCGTGTTTCCTATCTTTATACCCCTTCACTATAACTGAAACATTTGAACATTCCTTTATTGCCCGATCCACTGCCATCTGATATCAGCTATGCCTCTTCCTTGTATTCGAATGAGGGAATACATTCTTGATCAATTCCTTCTCACATCCCAAAATGACGCTGTAAAATCATGAAATACATTTTATGAATCGAACTTCGATTGAAGTGAAGGTTTTTTAAGTTATTAAGTTTTAATTTTAAGAATCTACTCATATGGTTTATAACGTTTTGTTCACTATTTTTTCTAATTTCTGTTTTACTTTTCATTTCAATTATTTTTGTAAAATGTATTTAATTTATGTTGTTTATATATTGTACTGAAGATACTGTATATATTGTTTATATATATATATATATATATATATATATATATATATATATATATATATATATATATATATATATATTGTTTAATTTTTATTCCTCACCTCCCAGATGCTTCGATAACATCCTAAAAAAGCTATTATATTCTTTATATATCTATACAATTGTATCGTACAACCCATTTTCCTCTAATATGGGAACACTCCATATTCATCCTTTTCCTTAAACCAGGCATACCTGCCAATTACACTTCATCCTGTAGACTAATAAGCCTTCTCCCGATCCTTTCAAAAGTATTTGAAAAAATCTTTCTCAAATCCTACCCATATTCGAATCCCAAAACGTTCCCTCACAATAGGACATTCCACAGTTCAACAAGGACCTCGCGTTGTTTGATCACATATCCTCCGCACTTATAAGCAAGCATTATTGCACCGGTTTTTCTGGACGTAGCCGCAAGCTTTCGACCGGGTGTGCTAATTATTATACTAATACGTAAATATTACTATATTTCGAAATATTTGATTGGGAAAACGTTTCATAAGTAAATCTGAAAGATTAAAAAAAAAAGAACCAGTCATGTGGGTGGAATCATTTAAGATTTATCTATTCCAGGTGTGCCCATCCTCCCCCGAAGATAATTGACTCGTTCCATAAATTTATATAATTTCCCTCAAAAATTTTGTTGGTACAATACGCAGCGTAAGGAGTTCCATGGGGGAGGGAGGGTTCTGAGCACTCCTTTCTATTTCAATGTAGTAATAAACATTTCTAAAATATATGAGAACAACCAAACGGTGATGCGAGTGACAGAAAAGTGACTATATTTATTGAAATGCAGCACGTGAACAAATAAGAAATAAAATAAAAAAAGTCAGATCTGACTTTATATAGTCTTATAAATATCCAACATGCTATTTATGTGTAACCTTGGTATAACGGGATCATAGTTGTTATGTCGGTCAAACGGAGTTCGATTGCAGAAATAATAATTGTAATTTTTAATTCAAACCTAAATGTAAAGTTATATATAAAATCTTGTGTATTTAACGAAGATAGGTTAGCATGTGGGATGGTTAAAACGGATGTTTTCAGTTTGTAAATTTGTGAGCGGAATGTTCATTGTCAAGTCGCCAGGACATATCACGGGTAATTTAATTTGTTAGATTCAATAAGAAAAACTCAATGTAATTAACTGATTTTATTATTATGAAACAATACACTGAAAGATAATTAATTAATTAAAATTTATCATATTATTAATTAATCTGGAATACAACGAACCTGTAACCTGAAAAATACCCGAAAGAATAAACAATCCAATCTCCACTGTGACAAACAGTAAACAATCGATTTAACCTTTTATCCCATCTTGCAATCAACAAAATTGTCGGTCAACCACACACAAATGTAAATACCATTTTAGGGATAATCCTGAAGTCTATGGTGCATGCCTCCCTCCCAAAAAATGTGATTATTCTCTAGCTCTTAAAGATGGTACATGTAAAAGTATAATTATGAACATAGTAGTTTTAAATACAATTACGTTCGCTGTGGTAATTTCCATGTTTTTTCCCATGTACACCGATTTGAACGTTCCTGCAAAATGAAACCTCACAAAATATAATCCTAATAATTCATGAGCTTTGGGACTATACCAGAACATGGAATTCTTCCCATATCCAATCCTTACAATCCAAAATACTCCATAAAATCCTAAATGCTTCTTATTATGTAACAAATAAAATTGTCCATAAAGACCTCAACATTCCTCTTGTGGAAGACTTAGCCCGAACTAGATATTCCTCTTTTAATTCCAAACTCTTTGGTCATCCCAATCATCTAGTTCATAACCTTTCTTCCAATACCCTCCGAGAGGTCTGAAAAGAAGATGGCCAAGGGACCTCCTAAATTAATTAATCTTTGAAGTGAAGGGTAGCTTTTTCACAAGTGCTTTTATGTTATATATTCCTATAGCAGATTTACTAGCTGTATATATGTTTACAGTTGTAAATTTCAATAAAATAATTCATGACCCTATTAAATATTTTTATGACGCAACTTCCGCCATTCTTCCACCTCCTAAGAACTCCTACAAGTTAACAACTAGATGAAAATTAAAATTAGAAGTATTATTTCTTTGATCGGTTTTTGTTTTAACCGACATTACAACATTTTCTCTAACCAAGAAAATTACGACGTTCCCGTTATTCCAAGGCATAAGACGAGCATTGTAGACACATACAAAGGATTATATATCCAAGTTACTCAAAGGACTCAAAAAGCTGAGACAGTTTCAATTTTCTAATCTCGAAGGTTATTTCACACTGAATTCTGATCTCAGCAACATCCCAAATGATAATGAAATCGATAGATTGGAATCTTATAGTTTAAGATAGATTTATTTCTATTGGCATTTTATTATGTATTGCATAATGAATGAATAAAGTACATATGGGTAGTAAAAATCTTTGAAGATCAGGAACGAGTTTTCTACCTTATCAGAATCACTCTGTCCGTTCCCTCTTATCTGTAAGACTATGTATACATTATACAACGCTGAGACATATTCGAAAGAGATGGTGTATTATTCAATACAAGAACTGTAGAAGGAAGAGTCAGGGTGGCTGGACCGTTAGGAAGGAAATTACAGATCCAGGTGAGCAGCTGACGTGAGGGGGGGGGGGGGGCAGCTGTGGCTTCTTGCATCGAGGCCATCGCCTCAACGACGGTCCTTCCTCTTTGCAACCACCTGGTTCTCGCACACTTGGCTCTCAACCCATACGCCATTTTACTCTCAAGATGCAGTAGACAAAGCAAGCATTGTTTTGATGTTTGCCAAAGAGAAAGAAATAATAGAAGCACCCTATCGGTACCAAAGAAAGAAAGTATATGCAAGAAGCCTATGGGTAAAAAAGAAAGTACTTTTAATACTTAAACATGTTAGCCAAACTATATTTTTCATCAAGATCTAGTAATCAACACTTTAGATGTTGAAACATTTGCCAATTTATAGTAATAGTGAGATAATATCTTTAGTATGGAAAAAATATTATAAGAACCAAATAATTCGATGCAATACCAGAAAGAATTTGGAAAGTGAATATAAGAATACATTACTAAGTGTACTAATTATGTTTCATTTATAATGCTGAGAAATGGTAAAAATTATTAGCGATGGCTGGGAATTCTAATTATTATTTTTTCATGCTGGTTTTACAGACCTCGTACATCTCAGACAGCCTGAAGCAGCCTCCTAACACCTGCCTATCTTAGGGCCTAATACCAAAGACTTAAGCTATTGCTTTCTAGTTTGTTGCATCCAGATATTTAGCATATATGTTGATTCTATCTACCTGCTTTTTGATCTTATTGGTGGATTGCTTCTAGCTACATGTCGCTCCTATCTTAACCTCCTTGGCTTCATATAATGAGATATTGATTTATTAGTTTCGTTAAGAATTTTTTATAGATTCTTCCCCGCCATACGTTAGTATTGTGATTCCTCATTTCAATTTTTTTTTGTAAGGTGCAAGTTACGAGTCTAGTTCTCACAGACCACTTTAACACAGTTTCCACATGGGTTACTAATGAGGGGATTAAAGTAAGTACTAAAAGGAGACGTTTGTTTCTGATGCTATAATGCCCATGAAGACTCGTCTTTTTTATATGCATATTTAAAAAAAATATTGGATTGATCCGATTGGCAAGAATTAAGCTCGATTCTAGATGTATCCGAAAACTGTGAGAAATTCGACATTTCCTAAGTATTATAATTATTTTCGCTTAACTAATGATTATCGCAATCGCTTAAATATGAAATACATAAAAGGGAAAGTATTCCGATCATGAAATATTTCGAATAGTAGTTTTCAAGTCCTCTAAGTAAAATTAACCAATTCGTAAAATAGTCTGTGTGTATGTGAACAGCGCAGCTCAAAAATGAAAAGACGTACAACACTCAAATTAGGTATTTAAGGTATATGCTTGAGATGTTAGAGCAACTTTACTAAAATCGACTAAGTACACGTAATACCGGAAGTGCCATTTTACATAATATAATCGATTTTTACAAATTTTTGAAAAAATTTGAATAAATTAAATGTGTTCACATTAGTGGAATGTACTAATTTACTTAATATGATTAATTGGTTAACTTTGTTTTTATCCACATTCTCTGATCAATTCCCGTGTCTCCAACATCGCAAACCATCATCTGACGTGTGGGGCTATGGCGCATTCTTGACCCTGACAGGCCTCTTATGGCCTGGGAACGTCTCTTGCCAAGTGAAGTGCCCTGTCGGGTTCGGATAGGTGGATAACAACAAACTCCAATTAAATCCAAATAAACCAACGAGTGTTGTTGGTAGTTTTACCATAAACCCAAACAATTTCTGAAATAAGAGTAATAATATAGATGCATAAAATATTTAATGAATGGAAAAACTAATGACTTTCAATCATTGTAGTTAATAATGTCTACTTTACAGGAGTGCCCAGAAGGGGTGGTTCTTGATTCTATGTTGATTGCTTCCTGTCAACATAACTCAAAAAAAGGGGGCCTATTCCGACGTAGTTATGAATTTTCGAAATGAAAAATTTCGATCCAGGGAACAAGAGGAGAGCAAAGAACAGACCACTGAAAGTGTCATTGCCTATTTTGACCTCTTATTTTTACAACTCTACTTTAGCTTGCACTGTTTTTAAGAAGGCGAGATAAATAAAATATCTTGGGAGAAGAAGAGGAGAGGAGGTTCATGTGCCATCGACCTTGAGGGAGATGGGCACTCCTGCTACTTTCATTATTATTATTTTTGAATAAATATGGAATACATGTATTGAATAATATGGAATACATACAGAAACTAAATGGAATTTGTATGGAAAATATAAAAATGTATTTTCAGCTTGACAAATAAAAGATATATTGTGAATTATAAAATTGACATAGTTTATATAATTGTCATTAGTTTGTATTCATAATTGAAGTAGTATTCATAAGATTTATTAACTGTTTAAATAATTAATTTCTACTGAAATTAGGTGGTAAGTGAAAGTTCTGTGATGCACAGAACTTTTTAAAATTAAATTTAAAAATAATTAGATTTTCTAAAATTAAAATTATAAAAAAACAACAGGCCTATGCGAGGCAGTTTTCTCCACCTGACAGGTTGCCTTAAGTAAACAATTTGGATGGAGGGGGGGGGGCAGTGAAAGGAACTTGAGCAGGTGGCAGTTGCAAATGCCCCTATCGAAGGCACCTGCGCTGTCGGTTCCCGCTTCTTAACGCAACAGGTTTCCAACCGGCATCTGACAGATCGGCTGTCTTACCCCTTAGTCTGAGAGGAAGAAAATACTAAAAATATAGTTATGGAAATGTTTCAAAACTATTCCGCAATTTCATAAGATCGAAGCATATCAACGCAGTGAGTTCAATAAAAACTAAACACAATTTGTAAATGTACAAATACTCCAGACATACTCCGGAAGTAATACACTTATATAAAAAATTACAATTTTGGATAGTAAAAAGGCAATCAGAATTATCTAATAACTAAACCTAACGGAAGAAACTTTTAAACATGCAGGGTGAATCAATACGCAAATAATAAAAAAAAAAAAAAAATCGGTTCTCATTCTATTTTCCTTTATCTAACTTTTATTGGCTTATTACAAATTAACAAGATTTCATACATGTATTTTCGAACATTTATTAAAATAAGACTACGATAACCGAAATGCTAATTTATACGATGTTTATCCGGACCTACGGACGTGAACTAAGGGTCCAAAGTACTTCGAACAATAGTCAATGCTCCATGTTATGTCACAAACAAGACCTTACACCATGACCTTAACATCTTATCTGTCCTTGATATCATCCCATCCAGATTCCCAAACTTTCATCAAAATCTTATTCATTATACAAATCCTCTAGCTCAATCCCCATCCAATTCCGATCATCCATACAATCTTCCTCGAAGGTTAAAATTGTAGTTGCCCCGAGATTGAAATTTTTAAGATTTCGAATTGAAAACGTTGACACACCCAACCCACTATTCCTACCAGTAATAGAAACTTATTCGAATAAGATCAGCAAAAAGTGAGACTAAAAAAAAATAGATAAAAACTTTTGTAAAATATACTTAAACTCGATCCGGTAATTAAAACTGCATATACGAACCAGTTAGTTGCAGAAACAGGGTCTCATTTAAAAAGTAAATTATAGTTGGAGAAATCTGAGATTTTTTTCTTTTTTACTTTTCTCCGCGCAGCAGGTCTTAAAACATTTCAGTGATTTCAGTTTAACATAAGAAATTATTTGAAATAATTAAACGCGTTAATGAGGTGAATTCTCTTGAGCCCAAAAAATGTTTCTCGTGTTACTGACATCAATTACTTGAATGGTGGATGTCTAATTTCCAACCTTGTATATTTCCTATGTAACGAACCAGAGTCTCTTGCTTCATTCATAAAAGCTTATTATAATATACTCTCCGTATCGTGTAAGCACTATCTAAGAGTCTTACATGCCTAATCAGTCCTTCCTGCAAAACTGAAGATAGCAAGGAGCCTCACGATATTCCCACGTTCAACGCTTAGGTCTTGCGAAGGTTATATAAATATTGTTAGTATGTGATTAAATCGTACCTTCAATGCTATTCAATCGCAAAAAAAATATAATTAAAAAATACATAACATTTAAAAAATTACGACGTACCCGAATATAATTTCAGATATAAACCAACAAATAAAATAGAAAATTTCTTAAATAATATGAATGCTAAAATTGATGAAAATAAAAATACGGGGGTTATATATAAAATAAACTGTTAAGACTTTCCGGGAATCATATGTAAGGTAAGAGTTAACAATATATTAGAGATAGAATAGACCAACAGAAAAACGTTTACAAAAATAAAAATAATCCATAATGCAATAAAAAAAGTAAGGCATAATTTTGATTTTGAGGACTTAGGAATTGTCAACAAAGGAAAGAAGATATATACTGGAGGCAATAACGATTACGGCAAATCTTGAAAATGCAATACATTTCAAATCGGATTCAGGGATCGTAAATCAAAATTATACTTTTTCCTAAAACTTGTTTTATAGATGTCTTAATAGTTTAGTGGGTTAGTCTAAGCTACAGTCTGTAAGGGATAGGAATCTACTTTTAGGAATAATAGTGAAACTAGGATATAAGTTCAGTTATCAAAGAAAGTGAAAACAAGGTAAAGTTTCTTTCTTAATTTTTTTTTTTTTTACTTATTGTTTTTGTGATGAAATCAATTTTGCACAAAAGAACATTTTTAAAGAGTTAATATCATTTATGAAAATATTTTTACGTAGGTAGGTACATATGTGGCAAAATGAGAAAAAAAAAGCCAAAGTGATTTGTGATAAGGAGAAAATAGGATTACAACTAAATTTTTAAAATTAATTTAAGAATTACTGCCATAGGGTAGTATACTAAAAAATATTTTTTTAATTTTTGTAAAAAATTGTATGACCTGTCTTTTTAGGATATTTGAAATTGGAAGCGGAAACGTTATAATATAGAGGCAATATAATTTATTTTTAAAATGATTTTTTATTAATGAAATAAAATCTGTATTTGTTTTCTTTTTGTAAAACGTTTATCGTTTATTGAGTAAATTTAATAATAATATCAAGATCCCATAAAAGAAAATGAATAACCAAAATAAGGTTGTTTCACATTAAAAAAATACATTAAGAAACTTTTTGGAAGCTTCCAAAAATGGATCCTAAAAAACCTCTCAAATATCAGTAAATGATCCAATTGCGGATTTCCTTAATATTCAAAGTCCTTAACCCAATTGAATAAAGTGTTTTCGAGTCTCATCAATGACAGTACTTATAGATAATATCTTTAATAGAAAGGAATTGTTATTATTAAGAATTTTTAAAAAATATTTTTCTTTTATTTGAATGTATATAACAATCGAAGAAAATGTTTATTGTTATATAACATCAGATGGAGGGGGAATACAAATATAGTACGAGGACAGAAATCTGCATTAAATCACTTTCCCAACGTTTTTCATGAAAAATAAAGCAAATGTGTTTAACTCGAGGGCGTGAAAAAAAAAAAAAAAAAAAAAAATGTGACCTCAAAGTTTATTGTGAACTGAATGAAATTATTTTGACAATGTGCTCATTGTCATCAGAAAATCCTTCAAAATTTCTTAAAATTCACGAATAATAATCGTGTGTATTAAAAAAAAAACTTATAATATATTAAAAATCGAGAGAAAAATTAAAAGAGAACAAAGTGTCTCCCTCCTGCTTTGTACATATTCTTAATTATAAAAAACTACGAAAACAATAATTATTATTTAAGTTAGCTGAAACTGAAAGGTTTTCTTCATAACCTAAATTAATTCCCTACATGAATGATAAAAACTAACATTGGTTATAATTATTATAAATATTTTATTATATATATATATATATATATATATATATATATATATATATATATATATACATACATATATATCCATTAAGTATACGATGAAGAAGGCTGCGGTTGAGATGGGTTGGGTACTTCAGACGATGACGACACCACTCCAACACAGATAAGTTGTCTACAACTGTAAATATTTTCAGAACGAATCTAAAACTTTATCGGAAAAAATCTTAAATTATGTACAGAGGTTAACATATTTATTGGTGTGCCCTAATAAACGATGGAGTTGGTGTATTTTTTATATGCAACCAACTTGGAAAAAAAATTCAAATCCAATAGGTACTAAGTTTCAGTTTGATATCGGATGTATATGAATCATATATTTTTTTTAATGTTTAATAATGTTTAATTATATAATTACTTCAACCTAAAGAAAGGTTTAAAAAATGAAAATATTGATAACTGTCTATACTCTGGACCGAGTCTTCTTCAGAAAGAATTCATGCCAGACCTCAACTTTAGGTTATATATATTTGTGAAATGTAATTGATATATATATATATATATATATATATATATATATATATATATATATATATTTAAAACTGGAATCAAATTCAAATTCCGATACTAATACTAATGTGTAAAAATTATATATGAATTTTTAAAACACATAGTGTAAGAGGATCATATATTATGACTTTCCATTTACAAGCCAGAATCAGTGCAGAAGTAATAACATCAATTTTGATATGATTCAGACGATTACAATAAATAAATAAAAAGGTGAGATAAAAAAAAAATTGAAAATATTTAATCAATTCTCAAATTTCTTTTTAAATTCTTTCTCACTACTTAATTTACAATTACTTAATAAGTAATTAAAAAATGATAGTGTTGTCGTATTTTTAAATAAATATACAAACACATTTGTTTAGATTTTTGTTTCAGATAATGATTGCATATTTATTAAATTGTGTCAATGAAACTTACGATTAACAAATAGAGCCAGTAAAAAAGATTTGCGTTAAAAAATATCCATTGATAAAAAAAATTAAATCACTTCAAGAGTTGAGCTAGGTAATCCAGCCTTCCTTTTGCATTATGTGACGTATTCATTTTTCTCATCGAAATTGTCCATTAAAATGAAAATTTGTCTTGAAAGGAATATTAACAGCGACTTTTTTCTTTATAATCTCAGGTTGAGTTAAAAATTAAACTTCATATATACTTATACTTTGAAAACTTTTTATATTTTATACTTAAAAATTATATATTTTTAAAATAAATGAGTTCTTGATTTATTTTTATTGAGTATTAATTAGCGAGAGCAAGAGTTAGAAATAACTGACAAAAATTATTGTTGCAATAATGTTTTATCTAGTCATATATTTCTTACTTTCTTTGATTTGCGTTTCGTATGCATTTTTATAACTAGTTAAAAAAATAGCTTTAATTGGAGGGTAACTTGTAAAATTAGCAATTTTAGAAAAATGTTCATATTAATGTTGATCGAACCTAAGTAAATTGGTTGTTGGAGAAAAAAAATATATTTTTCTCTTATCTTACATTTTTATTTATTTTTGCAATGGTCTGAATTACAGTAAAATTGATGATACTTGGAAATGGAAAGTCATAATATGATTCCCTTACACCATATGTTTTAAAAAATCATATGTGATCCGAAAATCGATTAAATGACTTGCAATAACAGTATCAAAATTATTTAAGAAATTCGTGATATGAACTTTAAAGGCCGTCAAATCGATTCCATCAGATCTAGGCAGACATAGCGTTCCTAGCTACAAAAATAAACCTAACCACGTGGGTTTATTTCGGTCGACCTTCCTTTTGTCAGTACCTAACTCTTCTATGAGCTTTAAATAAGACCCGGTGAGCCCGTTGTTGATTTCTGTCCAATCTATAATTATATACTAATTCGTAATTTCTCATGATATTCTATAAAACAAAGAAACCACACAATTCGACTGGTCTAAAAATAAAGATTTAAAATTTTTCAAAAATCCTTCTATTTCAATCTCTTCTATTTAGAAATTCATGTCAAAATAAAATAATAATTTTTTGAACTTTCGGTTTTTTCTTTTTATATAACTCAAATAATAATTTGTTAGTGACTAAGCAGATGAAATTAAAATATTAGAAAAAAATATATATATTTTTTATTAGAGCAGCCTACGTTCTGGTTTAAACTCAAATTAATTAAGATAATAGGAAAAATAATAATGATTTTTTTTTTAAATATAACATAAAGCTGCCGTCAAAATGCCACACTTTTATGAAAATCAATGAAAGGACTCCTTTCAGTCAATTTTGTATTTTTTTCTTTCCTTAAATATTAAATGGAAAACGCTTTAAAACATCGATTGAGCATATAATAAGTAAAGCAGGTATCAGGACTGTTCCAATTTACAATAACGTTATTGTTTAATAGAAACGTTTCTTCAATCAAATCGGCTAAAAGGGTTCTTTTTGCAGTGAGTTTCATAAAAGTATTCCTTTTTGACGTTACATTCAAGTGGAGTTAGAGAAACCACTATGATTTTCATCCTTAGTCTACTAAAATATAGATAGAGATCTTAGCTCCGAATATGGCCTGTATAGTTTGACTAAACAGTTGGTTATTAAAAGAAAAAGAGGGGGGATAAATGTTTTTTTTTTTCAGTATTCGATTGGTTGATATTAAGTAAGACATTTATGATCAATTTATTTCTTAAAATTTTCAAATTGTGTGGCTCTTGGATAAATAAAAAGAATAAGTTTTTTGTTTTTTTTACTAAGAAAGCGGGGTAGCTCAGTGGGTAAGCACTGAATTCCAAGGGTTCGAATCCGGCTGATGACAGTAATTTTTCATGAGGCCAGGATCGACCCTGGTGTCTAGAGACTCTTCTGAGGCACACCCAGCCTCAATAAATTGTGCACTCCTAATTAAAATAAATGATTGAGGGGGAAAACTTGGTGGTAGAACGGATACTGGTCCGATCACCTCCCTCCACAACCGTTGGCCTTGAAACAAGACTAATGGGTTGTAGTTGTACAGGATTTTTTATTTTTAATATTTTTATTAACTTTATCAAATATTTTAGCTGTAATATGATTTAATTTTGATTGACTATAGGAAGAGAGGTTAAGTGTTCTTTACAGCTCCATACACACTGGTGACCATTTCATTTAAGAGTGCACATATAAGACGAGGTCAGGGTCAGGTTGGACTATCAACAGGTTGAGATCCCTTTGGCAGAGCCAGAAAGGGAATGCAGAGTTTCATTACGTGGGCTCACCACAATATTATCTCTTGCGGTCCAACGGGACTCTCACTCCATCTCAGAGTATGTGTGTGCATCTGCGTTCGGACGAATGATAAAATTGAATTTTCAGCATTTTAGCCGTTCGGTCCCGTCGGATAAATTTGGAAGAGAAATGATGAATTGTTTAAATATATTTTTATATAAAATATTTTTAAAGGATAACACGAAGAGAGCGTTAAAGAAAGAAATTATATTCATACAATTTCATCAACGTCGTTATATTTAAACAATTTTGTTTAACCACTGGTTAAACAATTTCACACGAGTCACAAGCAATGCTTCTTAATTATTTTATTTTAATAGTAAAAAACTAAAAAAATATTTGTAAGCTGTTCAGCCATGTAACCGGGGTTACTTTGAGAATTGCATGCAGGGATGCCCATCCCCTCCCCAAGGTCCATAGCGTATGTACCTCTCACCTCCCCTCTCCCAAGATATTTTCTTGCTCTTCTCTTCTAAAAGATAGTGCAAGCGAAAGTAGAATTTTTAAAATCCTAGATAATATGTAATTAAACATTCTGCGGCCTGATTCATGGTTTCCCATTATTCCCTAGTTAGAAAATTTTCATTCCGGAAAATCATAACCCCATCAAAATGTGCCCTCCCTCAAACCTCCCACCTGCTTGAGGGTGACTAAGTACTAGAGATTATTTTGAATTTTAAATCACCTGTTGAACTGAAACATTATTCAAGATCAAAGGGAAGCTGTTTGAATATAAAAATGTTTTATCACTCCAGGTAATTTTATATTGTAAACAAACTCTAGTACATAGTCACCCACTAGTCCCAAAGTAATCCCGGCTTTGACAATCTCTCTATTATGTAAAAAAGTTGTTTACTACCGTGTCATATTTAATTTTAAAATTTATACAAAGCGGGACGGACCGTGATAAAGACACCATACTTTTTATTTCCAGAATTATTTCTTCTTTATTATGATTATAAATAATAAAATAATATTAATTGGCAATAAGGCGCGATGTATAATATAGATTTTTAAAGAAATTTAAAATTTATGGTAACTGTGGTATCGTTCCGTTTATTTTATGTTGGTAAAAAATAATACAATCTGAACTACAGAATTGAAGTTATACAATTTGAGCAACGAGTAGTACAATTAAATGAACAGTTGGATAATTTGTAAAATGGGGTTCCTCTCTCCTCACCTATTCCAAATATTAACCAACTCAAGTTCAAATATTTATCAACTGAAGTCGGTATATTTATCAACTGAAATCAAAATATTTATCAATACATCACATATAATTATATGAAGATAAACACAATTTATTAATCACTTATTTGTTCCAATAAATGTTTAATTGTTCATATTGTTGTTTTACTAAATGAGAGTTTTCCTGGAGCGATGGATAATGCAATGGATTTATGAAGCCCCAGAGCATTCATCCTAAAAGATTTACCAGAAACATTCTATTTGATTCCAAGATCAATTATGCAGACAAACTGAAATTATTCATATAACTTCAGTAAAGGGTTTATGCATTTCATTTTGTTTACAATACACACACGTTTGCGACAAGTTTTAGATTGTAGATTAACATGTAACCTGGTTCGTCCAACGCGCATCGTTATAGTATTTGTAGAATCCGTAAACCAGAGAATTAAATTAAATTGAATTTTTTATAATCATTTTATATTTCCGCTCGATTTGTAAACAGGATGCTCATTATCTAACAAAAGGAGAAGAAGAAAGAAATATTGAAAGAAACATCAATAGCCTCTAGAAGTGAACCGGATGAAGGAGACAAGTACAGCTATCTTGAGTTACGATAGAGGTCAAAGCTTGAGATATCGAGGTGCTCTCCCATGTTTATTATCCTTATCTCCCTTCTATTTATACACCAGCTATTTGGGTGGCTGCGGCCTTGCCTCCGGATAACAGGGGCCAGGGAATATTGGCCTCTGGCGCGGCGTTTTGCCCTGCGGAATGGTCTCTGGATCCAACGTTAAATATAGGGACAGCAAAACGAACTTGATAACAGTTGGGCGAGTGTTACTCGTTGTTATTCTTCCGATCGGCGTACTTTCTCTTCTCCAAGCGTCGAGAAAGTGTAAGGAGAGTAACATAAAAAAACGGGGTAGTGGTGGGGATAGAAGCTGCCTTCGAAGAACAATCAGCCGAAAAAGTTCGTGTTGTTCTTAAATAATATACCTGAAAACCCTAGTTGAACCCTTTCAGTTTCATCTATCATTTCGAAATAAATATTTTTTTTAATTGAAGAGAAGAATGGTTAGAGTAATCGGTCAAAAAAAAAAAGAAGTAAAAATAAATAAGCATATTTATTTTTGCCAAAGTTACGGCCCAAAGTTTAGGCCTTCATCAGGGCTGGTCAAACGAGAGGAGTTTCCGCAAGACCAAATTGGTCTGATGAAGGCCTGAACATTAGGTCGAAACGTCGGAAAATAAAAAAATAAATACGTATTTATTTTTACTTTTTTTCCTGATCACCCTACTTCTATTTAATTTGCCACTTTTAGTTATATTTATTGGAATTTACACCTTTATTTAATTAATAGAACTAGTAAATGAGAACAATAAAATGAAATGATGTGAACAGACTTGTCTAGATACTTTCCAATGTTAGCACTACCTTTTTTGTCCAATGTTACCACGTATTTGTATACCATTCAATCCAATCATAAAAAAATATAGAGTTATATTAACAGAAATTTAGCACAAAAATATCCTTAAAATAATATAATGAGCCATATAATTTCTGTAAATTCTGAAAAATCTTACTATATATCAGACTGATAAAAATTTTATTAGGAATGGTAATGGTTCAATTTTCATGAAAAACGAAAAAGTTTTATTGCATCCATTTATTATTCAAGTAATAAGCAATTCATTATTTATTCCCGAATAATTAATTAATAAAATAAAACCTTATATACTTTC
The DNA here is from genome assembly GCA_928085145.1 of Nezara viridula. NCBI lineage: Eukaryota > Metazoa > Arthropoda > Insecta > Hemiptera > Pentatomidae > Nezara > Nezara viridula. The sequence goes on from OV725078.1 coordinate 39,685,003, forward strand.
TTACAGTGTATATAGATGTGTCTGTGTTAATTTTCTTTACTCATCCTTAAGTTTATTATATTTTTATTTATTCTATGTACTTTTTGATTATTATTTAGTCATTATTTTGTTTCAATTTTTTTGTTTATTCACGTTTTCTGTAGATATGATTTAAATTTATTCGTTCCTCTTTATAACAATTGTCCATATTGTGACAGAATGTTATATTACTCAATAATATAGTTTAAAAATATTTACAAATAATGACATTCGAATTCAGTTTTTGTTTGTACAAAACAAAACTAGATTAAAAATTAATAAAAATCTATTTTCATTGCTTAGATTATAAATAAAAACATATGATGTAAATGTTTTAATGTTATTTCGGATTACAGTAAATCATTTTATTATTTACAAGTCTTTTTCAAGACTTCCTACTAAAAATTATTAATACAAAAACAAAGGAGATTTGTAATTAAAAATTCAATTAATTAATTGCAATGAATATAGTATATAATAAAAAATTATTGATGCATTTATCAACTTATAAGAGTTTCCAGCCTTGAATAATCTATCTCTCGAAAAATTAATATTAATGGTTGAAATATTGCGCTGTTGCTCAAATCGACATGAAAACGTTTATGTAAAGATTCTTATTATATAAATATTTATATTTGAATTATATCTTCGGATTGTTTCAACGCCCACCGATAGGCGGCAACGCCCAGTTGAGAACACAGTTAACAAGGCCGTCCCGTAGTTGTTATTTTTACTATCTTCCTGTTTAAAACAGTAGTTTATTTTTCTTAAAATATAAATTGTTCAGGAAAAATGAAGCAAACTAAAGTTTACTTAAACCATAAACAGCTAAGTAAAAATAAAGTAACTTTGCTAAGGCAAAGGTCGACAGACCGTATGCGATGATTTACAATTTTTTTTTTTATCTCTTGGAATTCTGAAGCATTCAAGATTTCTGAGCTATTGAAAGGATGGATAAGCGATTGGGTTCTGCATAATATATCAAAGTAATTTAAGCAACAAAGCAGAAACGAACCAAAGGATCAAGAGTCAATCTAAATGATTATCGGATAAAAAAAAAATTAAAAGTGCTTTGTATAAAGCCGCAAAATCAAAATTAAAGAGCTCCCGAAACTTCCTCGAGAAAGAAAATAAAACAAACAATAATTGAGAGGGACGAACGAACTCTCAACCTTGATACCGTCCAGGAATCTGGGCAATGACTTTTTTCAAGGTGATTCGGCTTGATTCGGTCCCCCGTGAATTCGACTCCTTCCAACAGACGCCAATGATCCGAGTCCTTTCAAAATGTAACTTCGATAATATCCAATAAGATGTTTTTTTTTAATTATAAAAACGAATCAAATTCACCTTAGTCATCTAATAAATAAAATCTGTGTAACTCAATACTAAACAATTTTCATTCCAATCTTATGATTCACAGAATATGAATCAATAAGTCTATAAATCCACAAAGTTCATCATCTATATCATTTAGCAACCGTGTTACTTTATTTCATGGGATCTGAAATATGGTTCAACTCTTATCTTAACAAAACACAAATGAACCTTTCATTACAAGGGGCAATCAAATGGTATGCATTGTATTCCAATTAGCAATGCAATTAGTATCCTAATTACTCTCAATGATTAATTGTTAACCGATGAAATTACTATTGGATGAAACCACTTCTCATTAATTAGTTGATTCATTACTCCAAATACTGACTGAATCTGACCCCCATTGCAATGCCCTAGTCACCAGACTAATAGTAACTAAAGTTGAAGACAAAGGGCAGGGCAGAACTCTAAGGTTTCAGCACAGTTTCAACAGTGTTGATTCATAGCTTTTCTGTCAGAGTACAGAATTAAGCAGAGTAATACTTTTTTAAATTTCAGGGCTGATGGCTTAGCTCGTTTGATTTGAATAATGATTTGTAAAAAAGTAACTATCAAGAATTATTTCCTTAATGTCGTATACTATGGCTAAAATCGACCTGTTTTATGACAGAACGGAAATAAACTTTTTTTTGGGAATTGAAACGTTTTAGGAAGGCACATCAGTGCTTGACTTCTTTGCTATCCTCTGAAATAACAGAATATTAAACTTCAAGTGATCTTTTTCGAAATCGAAGGTAAATGATTAGGTTAAGTTTTTGAACCGCTGCGTCTAAATCTAAAGGAATCTATATTTATCGTAGCCGTTATTGCTTCGAAGTATTTCATAATTCGACAGAGGATAATGGAGGTAATATACAACGCTAACATGACGTGTTAACACGTCCTATGCCATGTAATGTAATGCAATGTAAATAGCAAAATAATCGTAATATAGAATAGATGGCTACATCCTACGATGTCGTGTTCTGTCGGAATGTAATTTAACTCTGTCTGACGCGTCAGTTACAAATTTCGTCAGCTAGCATCAGGCTGTCCAGCCATGAACCTCGAAGAGTGAGTGGTTAATTGAACGTGTTACAAATTATCTAATTTTATTTGATCTCTGAGAAAAGTGTTATAGGAATAGAAATGTCCATCGTAATGCGTGGGAGGAATAGTACAAATCCATTAGTGTTGTTTCATTTAAAAGTAAATAGCAAATGATTAAGTTATTTATTAGGTTTTACAAATTATGTTACAATGAACCGATACCATAACGGATACCATTCGATCATTGATCATGTAAAATAATGAAAAAAAAAATGTTGAAACTCTATGTAAATCGATAGGTCACTTATTTATGGATTCCAACCATTTTCTGATAGAGTAGAGAGCTATTAAACACTAAAATTTATTTTTTCCTTTAATAAATAGTTAAAGACAAGAGATATAATTTAATTCTTGAGAAAATTAATTCTGGATCAGACAAGAGAAGCATTAGGAACCGGTGCTATGCGCTCTCTGTGGGATAAGGCGTAAACAATTGGGACATATGACACTTGACCATCCGACCTTGGGTCTAGGGTCACAACTGATCCAGCGATTTGCCCTAATGAGAGAGGAGGAGTGGGCACGGGCGTTGCCAGGAAATATACCATTATACCTCTTGAAGGAGTCAGGCGGCGTCCAAAGGCGTCAAGTCGAGCGTAGTCGACATGTCTCCATTTCGGCGCAATCGTCGAATCAATCGAATCAATTAATCGTGTATTAAGGCCATTCTACAAGGAGCCGACCCGTCCAGAGACAATTATTTGTTTGACATTATTTCGTTCCTGCGCAATGAACCAAAACTCAGTGATCGCAAAATTTCTAAACAATTTTAATACTTGTATATATATGCATAAACAGATTATCCCTGACAGTCTATGTAGTATCTCTAACTCTACCCCAGTCTTTGGGTATTCTTTAGAACAGTAAAAATATTGCCTTAGATTTATCTCTTTTATTGTAAATATTTTTTTATTTAATTTATAAATGAATTAAAAATACAAATAAATTTTCGATCTGATCAATGTGATGTGACTATGTCTTGTAAAAAATCTCTCCATTGCGGACATTAAAAAGGCAATTGTATGTTTAAAAATCCCCCAAAGCTGTTTTCAGTCTCTTCGGAATATTTTCATTTTAATTCGAAATTTTTGGTTTGATAATTCATAATTAGTAAATTGAATTATGGATGTTTTCCCAATGATTATATTTGATTTATCAAGTTATTTTTAGCACTATTCTGTTTAAATTGAAGATTCCAAAAACTAGTTAATTAATCCAAGAATTATAGCTGGTTTTTGCGCTTAGACTGTTGGGAATTTTCATGATGGAATGTTACATGGCGTCATAAGATGACTCCCCCACCTAGCCCCCCCCATGCCACGAGCAAGGTAATGAATGAGTTTGTCCTTCAATGTTGATTGTGTAACATCAAGTGGGTAAACGGTGAGGAAGTAGAATTGAATGATGAATCAAACAGTTAAAATATGTGACCCGGAGTTGGTCTGACAACACTGTAAAGAGATATTTTAAAACAGAATACATGAATAACAAGCGGAAAATTCGCTAGAAATACATTTAAGTACTTTAGTTTATTAATTAAATGCATTTAAAAAAAAAAAGTTTAAAAAAATGTGCTGTTGTTTGGCAAGAATTATAAGCGTTGTACTCTTGCGTTTAGTAGGGGGTTTAGGATTAAATTTTGGAGGTCTAACACCAGGGGTCTGGGGATAGACCTGAGCAACAGAGGCCCACACATTTGTTTTTTTATGCTATATGATTGCAAAAGAGAGCATATTATAATTACGTTTAAGTATTTGGGTCTGATCCTTCATAGAAACAAAAATAAACCATTGTAATTAAATGTCATTAAAAAACAATAATAATATATTTTTTGTTTCGGTGTGACTTCAGCCCAAAAGATGAACCTGCTAGTGATTATAGTGTGTATTATGTCGGAAAAATATTCGTATTAATTATCTGGATTGAAGCCCTTATTTTAATTTATTTCGATATAAATGGTATATATTATTAGAAGTAACACAAGAACCTCCTAGAGAACTGGTTTGGCGATCAAACAACCGAAACTGAGAACAAATATTGTGTACTGGTATGAATTTGTTTAAGATGATTTATTTTAACTTGATTCTTCATTATCTTTGTTTCTATTTATTTATTCTGTCTGTACATCAGTAGCGGATTCCGGGTCTTTTTTTGGGGGAGAAGAGGGGTGGAGGAAGAAGGCTTTATTTTGTTTAATTTTATTTACTTTTTCTCTTTCATATAAACGGTAATTAGAAGAAAAGGAAACTATATAAAATGTTTAAGTGGTATTTGTTCAATACTTCATTTTTAGTGTGTATAGTGACCATTAAATACTTAGTAATGAGTAAAGTTTCGTCTTCAGTTTCTTGTATACCTTTCTAGTACTATTTCAACTAAATCTTATATAAACTGTTAAAACTTGAAATTTACTCTGAAGGTAGTGTTCAGTTTCGTAACGCAACGCTTTTGACAAAGGATTACATCACAAGATATTTTTTTAAAAGGTTTTTTTTTCGGATACCAAATAGGTTTTCCTACTCTAAACTTCCATTGAGTGGATCTAACCGACTTCCTTGTGTTTTTTTTTGTTGTTGTTTTTTTCATTTTATTTTAAGTAAAAAAGTTTAAGTGTGGAGGGACCTGTAGGTTATGTACAACCGATATCGAAATAGTTGGTAAGAGTTCCGATACGTAAGAAATAGTAGCAATTAGTAACTGTTGCCCAAAACCGGTTTTTGCCTCAGTTGAAGGGAAGGTCCTACAGAATCCTCCACCACGGCCGTCGTAAACACCTCCTTAGGTTCTCACTAAAACATCGTAAAATTCTTTAGTTTTTAAACCAATTTACATAAAAGAGGGCTAACATCTGAAGAATTTTTTTCCTATGATATGAATTGTTGATTTTTCTGGGTACAATTAATAAAAACACAAATGGATGTAATATAGCTCTACTAATAAATCAGGTGCTTTCTGAAATAAGTGTTAAATTTGAACTATATACATTTGATATATACAATTTTACTAAAATTATTTTAAAAATAATTCAAGATCGATCTCTAATTAAAATTTATATTTAAATTATCTGTATAATATTATATTATATCTAAATTTTAAATATCTAAAAAATAATTAATCAAGAAACAATACTTTAGTAGTTCTTTTTTAGAGACAGTAAAGTAGTAAGAAAGTACATATTATCATCACATTTTGAAATAAATTAAAAATTGGTATCCATTTGTTATTGTTTAAACTTTTATTTATTTCTACATGTTGAATGCCTTATATGTTATAACACCTAAAAAATAATGAATAGAATTCCTCATTTCTAATGTTACCATATTCAAATATTTCATCACTCTTTTATACAGAAATTCGCTATTGCACCAATAATAAAATAGGTGCGTATGAAATATGAAGGTGTCTTACGTTCGATGTAATTCAAAATGGCATCATAATACCAATGATATCTCTCAATATATATATATATATATATATATATATATATAGAGAGAGAGAGAGAGAGAGAGAGTGAGAGAGAGAGAGAGAGAGAGTTTATCATTACACAATCAACAGTAGCAATAGTTCTTATTATGAATTCGTTCGTACGAAATATATACCTCATTAATTATTTAATAACATAAAGATAATCCAGCTCTGAACCAGAATGAAAAAAAAAATAGATACGTAAATAACATAAATGAGAAGAATAAATTCATATATTCTTATACATATATAGTATAAACACATAGAATATATATTTTATGTATACAATTTTAATATATTTTTCTTATTCCACAATGTTATCTCACTTAATATTTATTGTTTTCATTTTTATTATTCATTAGTTGTTATGAAGGCCTGTTAATAATGTTGCCCAAATGCGAGACCAAGACGAGTATTGGTCTTGCGCACTCAGTCTTGGTCTTGCACAAGAGTCTCGCAAAAGTCAGGCAGTTACCTAACTAAGCCCGAATGAAAAATTGGAAGATTCATATGCAAAAGTATATTGGTTATACCAATTCTTTACATATAGTAACTAAAATAGTCCAGTATTAGTAAGTATTTTGCCTAAATTTTTATTCGCAAAAACATTTCTTTTTTTACGAGTTTTGATCTGGGTCTTACAAAGTGCAAGACTGAGACCGATTTTGGGCAATACTATCTATTACGTAGGGAAAACGTCATTATAGATTAGGTTACTTCTAATCACATCTCCTAACATCATTTCTTTAATAACTATCTTCAATTATCAAATGTACTAATGTTCTTGGGTTAGCTTTTAGCGTGTTGATGGCTCTATTCTGTTATACGGTGTCCCATTTCTCCCATACATGTAGAAGGGCATTGGAAATATTTTTAATTGAAAACCGTTGAAATAGTATTTTCATAACTAAAATAACACGATAATGGCCCAAAATTTAACCCAAACAGCTATGTTTTAAAGATATTATATAACTTGTAACGAATCCAAAATAGATACAGACTAATTGAAGACAAAGACAAACGAAAGTTAAGAGCAACTACGGTCCGTTGCTCTTAACTTTCGTTAACCGACTGGGTTGGCCGTCGTGACTTTCGCTACCCGATAAAGACCCAAGAATCAGACGACGCCTGCGGGGAAAACCCATCGGGTGATACCTTGAACCGAGTCTGTAGAGAAAAGTGATTTTCACTGGCTGAGCAATCACCCCCACCAGCGGAGTGGAAAATCGGGTCTACAAGGAGAGGGGGGGGGGTGAGTGGCCGAGAATACAAATATCAATGACGACCCCAAGGTCGGGAGGTTCAATGACCTCAAAAAATATTTGGCAGTCCTTCATCGGTTCATGCCGGTCGACGCATGGCTCTATTCCCGTATTCTTATCCACGAAAGCTACAATTCCATGCCAAAGCCATTGTATCATATCCAACTGTTACGTGTAAAAATTAATAACAATATACATTAATTATTGAGCGTGAGAAATAAAAATAAAAAAAAGGGAAGTAAGTTACTTAAATTATATCATTGGTAGATTCCAGGAGTGCCTAGAAGAGATTTTATGCGGCAATTCGGTCCATCAAAATTTTTTAGGAAAGCACATTTTTACTGAAATAAGGGTCTTCGAAGTAACTATATTTTTGTGGAGTTCCAATTATGGGAGGAACCATCAACCAGGGAACAAGCAGGAAAACATGAAACAGGCCACAGCCAGTGTAATTTACATCGTCTACATTTTATAAATTCTACTTTCGCTTACTATTTAAGAGGAAGAGAGCAATACATTGTTTCGAATCATGCATCATTGACCTTTGGGGAGGAGGGGCTAACCCGAGTAGAGTCGAACCAAGAGATGATAGAAATGTTGGTATTACTGCAAGAAGCAACCCTTTTTTTGGTGCCCGACAGAGCCTAAATGAAGTTTTAAATGTTCTGCCAAGCCCCATACCAAAACAAACCATTCGTAATCGTTTGTGGGAAGTTGGTCTAACATCTTATGTCTCTTTAAGACGATATGCAGCAAGAGTACGTCCCCGACAACTCCGCAGATCATGGTGCAGCGAGCGCCTAGAAAAGGATAGAAATTGGAATGCTGTTAAGTTTACAGACAAACATCTTTTACAAAATTTCCGTATGTCAAGTATAACCTTATTTATATTAATTTTCAATGTATTTAATGATGAAGATAAAATACAAATTCCACAGAAAATAAATCATACATACTAGCATCATTCCTATTCATTTTCGGGCAGTATATTTTGTGAAGCTTGTCTTTTTTAGACAGTCAATATGATAAGTGCTGCATCTGATTTGATTTTTTTATGATCTCATTTTTTTTTTCTTTCTAGTTGACTGCTTAGTAATTTTCTGCTATTTTATTTGACACTCGAGACTTCATTTTGAAAGTTTCCAATAGCGTTTTAATATTTATAAGAGCAAAATGACTTCAGCGTTTTCTAATTTACCATGTCTTACAGAAACGGTACCGTCTAACCGTTACCGTTACGTTACCGCCGCGGTCGGGCGATTACTGTGGATCTTGGAACCGTAGAGTCCGGGGCCTCGGTAAAAATCATAATATGAAAGTTAGGTTATGTAAATTACAAAAGAGCTTCTCATATTAGCATATTTATGAAAGGAATCGTGTATTCATGGTCCTATAAAAACGTAAGTGGTTATGAATAATTCGAGTAACAGCATCGCAAAGTTTACAAAACGATTACGCCCAGATTTTTAAAAACAGACCACGCGAAAGGTTATCCGTTCACGGCTGGATAAATATTTAGTGCCTAATATGGGGCAGTTTGGGAATGGGGTGCACCCCTTTGTATTCAATACCCTCTTTGGGAAAACACGGTAGTGTCAATAGTTCAGAAAAATGCCCGGAGGACTCGTGGGAACAAAAATATGTTTCTAAATTACACTTGTTGAAGCAATCACATCTCAAGGAAACAAATATAAGTATAAGTATTTTTATAAAGCCAGCTCTGATACACAGATGCGAGACTTGGACATTGACCAGCACCATAGAAAGAAGTATTGAAGGATTTGAGAATCTGATTGATACAGAAACTAATCAATCACTATATGAAAAAGTCCACTAGCGGCAGAAATGAAAAAGGCTGATTAAGTTACCTAACTACCTTCAATTTTTGTAATGCCAAAAGAAAAAAATTATAATTTTATTGCTTTTATATAGAATATAACAACTTATGAAGTACAAATAAAGTAAAGATATCTAAAAACACTTTTCTAGATATACTTTATTAAACCAAATATAATGATAAATATAAATAAATTAAACGGAAATATTGCTAGAATACATGGACATTTATTGTTTACACGCAGAAAGGTCCTTAAAGAGGAGGGGAAAGGACTTTTACCTCTCTCCCTCCCCCCCCCCAATAATTTTAAAACAAAAATTTGAGAATCTACTTCAAACTGTGAAAATTATGGTCCGATGTTTTACTCAAAGAGTACCTTAATTTTTTTTTTTTTTTTTTAACTTTTATTATGATATTTACAACTGTATTAGTATGAATACATCAAGTAAATACCTTAATTTAAAACCAATACAAAATCCCTTATGTTCATAAATTGGAATTTTATCAGTGTTACGTTTGAAAAGAAAAGGAGATTATTTTTAGTGAAGGAAGTTAGTCGACTCTTCTATATATCATGGGTAATGTATAGTTATGACGCAGTCATTTTAGATTTTTATTGTTGCCGACGTTTGAGCCCAAGCATGTGGGTCATCATTCTTTTTTCAGCCCTGATGATGACCCACATGTTTCAGCCCAATAGTCACCTTCCTCACCGTGCATTTTCCAATGTTATATTATAAAATACAACAAATGTCTTAAAACATTGAAGTACTAATATATTTCCAAATTTACCAATCATTCCAATCTTCCGAGATGCCTGGAGCTATCCGAAAGCCACAAGAGGGTATCGACTGCATCAACAGAACAGCAAAAATAAATGAGTTAAAGTTGAATGCAGATAAAACTAAGGCTCATCGGGTTCAGACATCTTATCAGTTTCCTTTCTTCTTCACCTCAATAACCGTCCGTTCCATTTTTCCCTACAGTCAAAGACCTACGAATAACCTTTAAATTAACCTTAAAAAGGATAACCATGTCTCCAAGATTATTGGAAAATCCAGAACTCTCTCTAAACAATTCATGAGATTTCGTTATTGTATCCCTCTAAAAACTAGACAGCTCCTTGTAACCTCCCTCGTTTTCCCCCACTTCGACTATGGTTATTTGGTGTATGAAGGCTATCTGCCGGGCTGGAGATGAGACTCAAGAGACTCATGAATACATCTTTTGGATTTCCAAGCGTTGGACTTCCAAGCGTTCTTACTCCATCCCAGAATAATGATCATAATTATGGAATTCTGTTATTGTTTTTAGGGGACTGTAGTCCCAAAATAAAATTATTTTTTTCAGTCATATTATTACTACACAATATTAAGTACTATCCCTATATAAAATTTGTTATATTACGTCATATATCTTAAAGATGAGGGGTTTTGAAGATTTAACTATTCGAAACATTGTTTATCACATTTTAAATTTTAATACTGAAAAGTAGACCAAAATGTAGGTAGGAGTAGTTCGTTAAGTCTCGGAATTACACAGCGGACTGTTTGCTCTGCCGATATTCGTTTATGATCATTAAACGGTTTCAATCATATGACCAAATTGAGATAACTGGGTCGAAACTCCAGTTATATTTATCCCGTATCATAGGGAGTCAATTAGATATTTAAAATAGTGAAAAGAACCAAATCGGGTGTTTGTAAAAATAGAACAGACATGTGTAAAACTAGGTCAAATCTGTAGCCCTCAAGTTGGAGAATTTCCTTCTCTTCCTGATCTAATAATAAAGGCACTGGCTGGCAGAATGGCTGTAGCTGATGTGAAATTTAAGATCTGTTTTTTAAATATATTTCCGATTTTACAATTCAATGACAGATTAAGCTTTAACTTTCCTATATTTATCTTTAGGACGTTATAAATAAAAGCCTAACAATTTTTTATCACAATTTTTATCAATCAAAGTCTAAATTGAGCACAGTTTAATCTATTTTATAATAATATAAGTAAAACAGACATAGAACGAGTAGTTACGCATTAATTTGTATATATTTGGGCGGATAGGTTCATTCTGAGGGAAATTTAAAAAAATGTATTGGAAACGCTTTCTAGAACTAACACTTTACTGGGGTAAAGTATCTAAGAAGATTTTGTTGTCTTAATAAATGTTTTGTTTTTTTAAATCATTTAATTAAATTTAAAATGTAATTAATTTTTAAACAATGTAAATCACTGATTTATTATACAACCTATAATTTATTAATTATATAATTTTAGATCCTGAGGAGGGAGTCAAAGTATCTCCTAAACATTCATACAAAAGTAATGAAAAAAAAAAAACAATAAAATTAAGAGTGTTTATTCGTTAAATTAGACCTATGGGCAAAAAGTAAAAAGAAAATACTTTGATTTAATAGATTAAATTAAATTAAATCGCTTCAAAAGTAATTAGCTAATAATAGTATTCGTTTAATTGTTTATTAGAAAGAGTATTTTATTAGAACGAGACATCCGAAGAGGATATGAATACCAGAACCATATATGTTTTTGGGATTCGACTTTAAAACTTATATTATATTATTATTACTAAAAACCTAATTAAGTATGAGTTTGGAAATTGATAACCTGGAATTTCCTTACTAAAGAAGATAATTAAATATATTATTAATTATTCAAAACTAAATAATATATAGCAAGAAATTATTTCCACTACTATGATTTTTCTATACAACTATTAAAATGTTGTCACTGTTCTAACCATAATAATGGACTGGAAAGTTTATACTGCAACCTGGAAACAGTTTCGGATGATGCTATTTCTGTACGTTAAGATGACTGTATTTTTCTGTGCTATACTTAGCAGCGAAGGAAATGCCAATTTCACAGTGTTAGAAGCCAAGGAGAAGGGATTCAGATTTTTTTTATTTTTTTTACTAGATCTAGTTACCTGTTATGCTCGAACGTCTCGGACATCCATACTTGGCCTTCATCGTGTTAGGATAGGCTTACAGTGTCTTCCATAAAAAGGTAAAGCATTAAAAAAACTACCATCTTAAGTTACAATACCACCAAACCTCAGGCACCGACCTCTGGCGCCTGTTCATTCCAAAAGAATACAGAATTTTATTACAATATTCATTTTTAGTTGAAGAATTTAAGTAACTGAGTTCTAGATAGTAAAGAGGAGATAAAAATTCGAAGAAGGGAAATACTGGTTATCTGCCTTCAAGATTAGTTCCTGGACTGGCATATCAGATATTTAGGGTCAACAGATTTTTATCATGAAGGTCACAGAGCCATCTCTTTTTCAGACTCCGCATGGTGGAAGAGATAACTAACTTCGTTAAACTAAAATACCTTTAAATATGAGGATTGGTGTAAAACTACTATTTAATACGATGTAAAAAAAAACATTGAATCAGTTTTGAACATGTAATTTCGTATGTTCTTATTGTTGATAATCATACATCAGGTTATGATATAATGACAAGATTGAGAAATTCAAGGATTTTTTTTTCCATTTTTTTCGAAATTTCTTTCAGAGGTTCAATGAAAACCTCATCTCAAATAACATATTGGGTGAGGTAAAAATGTATTGTACAAAGATTTCGTTTATTACAAAAGTCTTGTTTTAACTGAAATCACAAATCTGGGAAAAAGCATTTTAACTGAAAAAAACAATGGAAGGTTTTCAGACTAGAAGGTTTCGAGAAAATAACTCAAGAAAAAAAAACATCTAAATGAATTAAATATTTAGCAAGGCATAAAATAAGTACTTCTCTCTTTCTCTCTCTTCCCCTCTCTCTCTCTCTCTATATATATACATATGTATAGTGGTATAAAAGGTAATATAGATTAATAATAAATAATAACAATAATAAATATTATTAATATCAGCTGAAGATAAATAATATTTAAGAGCCGAGCTAAGGTGACATAGACCACTCCTTGCTTACGAGGTTAATGTTCACTAGTCGTGAGTCCTTGATAACCACCTCAGCAAATGTGACCAGCCACAAGGGAATGTCTATTCTCTGTCACACATTCACTGCCTTAGAGCTGTATTATATAAGATAATTCTCAACAACGAAGTGTTCTTGAGAACGTTTAACGATTTAAAATAAAAATCAAACATTTATTCCCAAAACTCAAAACCTAAGAATAATATTAAAAGCAGAAATAAAAAATCTGCGATGTTTGAATTGCTATATATTTCTTGATCAATTTAATTCATGTTATAGTCATCCTACAGAAAATAAACTGATTTTTTTTTTTCGCTGTAACTCGTTTGTATTCAAGGGCTGATTAAAGCGAATCATGAACTACTCTCTGAGATTTGACTCCAGTATTAAGAGACGGTTTCATGTGTTCCAACTTTTTGACTAGTTAAAAACATCTTTCCTATATCGAGGCTCCTGCACTTCAAACTCTTGATCCACCACCCACAGAAAAACAGATCTCGCGTTTCTGACTCCTATATCCCTTCCCACATAATAAAAATCTTTGAACGTTCATTTCTTGCCTGATCCTCAGCCTCCAGGGATTCCTTACCTTCAACTCGAAAGCCCCCCTCCTCTCCCCTTCCATTGATAATAATAGTTATTGATCTTAATGTGTTAAGTTCAAATATTTGACAAAAAAAAAAAAAAAAAAAACTTTTTATCTCAAACAAAACATTGATGCGTTAACTTATAACTCAATTCGTCCTTGTTCTGATTAACGGACTGAAATCCTGTGGGACAACATGTTTTCACTAATTAGACTTTTCTACTAAAAAATGGTCATTTAACCTTTTAAAAATTACAAAAATACTTGGCTCTTATGAATATTTGGTTCATACCCTGCTTGTTATTTAAGCCATTATTATAAATATTTGTTTCTACGAATACATCGTTTTATCGCTTGATTCCCACATTTAGTAGTACTATTTAGACAGTTGGTAACATGTCTCATTGTTAGCTCACGTGTGTAAGTGGGGAATAAGATTACCCATCTACTAATGAGGGCACATTTATTGTAGGCCGTTAACGACTGATGAAGATATTTTCACGTTCGCCATGATCGATAGTAAACATCACATCAGGAAAACGCTGATGGACTAGTTAAGTTTCAAGTGGAAAAGCATTTACTGGAATTACACACATTTGGATGTCGTATCTATCGGCTGAAAAGATGCTTAGAGTACTTTATTATGGACACCTTACTTTGTAGTAAGATTCATATTCCTTTGAGTATGGAGGAACATGAGCTAGTCAGATTCTCTTCTGATATTATGCCTGAAGTCTTGTGCAAGATTTTTTCTTATTTGTTCAGGAGTGAAATCATCCTTTTGGATCCATCGCTTGGAAGAGGTTGCCGAAGAAAAAATAGGAGGTTGAGAGACGGGGGGAGATTGCGGACACGGACCTGGGTTCAAGAAACTCGGATGGCCCGGCCTTGAAGAAGCCAACCGGCTCCGACCATTGGCGAACATTGTCAGCCGGTCCATCCAAACTCCAAGCCCCCCCCCCCACCATCAGGTAGCGGTCTCCTGGGGGGGCATCGCGTCATTGCACTGACAAAACCAAGCATTCCGAGTTTTCCGAACGTTCTGTGGCCTCTAATATCGAAGCAAACTCAGAAGAAGAAAAAGATATGGAAGTCTTTAGAGCGGATTTTTTTATTTTTTTTTTATGAATTTTGAGGAAAAAGTTATGAAGAAAGGGTAATTTTACATGCGCATAACTCAAAAAGTATCCAATTAATTAGTCTATCGAGTTTGAAAGGTTTCCAAATATATTTTCATAAATATTTAAAATTTAATTAAGGATCACTAAAAATAAAATGAACTACCTTAATTAAATTCAATTTATTTCCGATTTACTTAAATTTAGCTATGAAAAAGACACAAAACATTTTATGGCATGGAAATCCGTCTGTCGGAAACATTAAACAATATATTACTGACGCAGTAGATGATAATTGCATTTTACACATTGTCTTGGGGTGCTTTTCTTGCCTGCTAACCATCATTCTAGAAATACAGCAATTGAAGTAATTCAACGCAAAACTTTTTGGTTAAGTATCGGTGTGATTTGGCGAACAAGTATTCATGTAGGTTTGATAGCTCATTAGAAAGTTTTTCTTTATGGAAAGACCATTTGCCAAAATTACGGTTACCAATTGCTCGGCATGATAAGCAACAGTGTGAAATGGTAACATTAAATTCCAGTAAATTTCTTTTGTTCAAGGAATTAGATCATGATCAAGATTTTAGACTGGTGGACGATTGCTTTTAGGATTTAACACGGTGTGAATTAAGATGAATGTCATAGCTTCGATACAAACTTCTTTATTTTAATAAGCCCTCATGGCTTGATAGGTAGTGTTGCCCAAATTGCAGCAGTTACCTTATAATTGCAGTAATACGCTTCAAGCTTATAAATATAGAGATATTACTGTATTTTTTTAGATAGAAGAATCCTAACTAAGCCCCAACGAAAAAATAGAAGAATTAAATGCAAAAGTATATTGGTTATACCAATTCTCTACACATATTAACTAAAATTGTCAAGTATTAGTAACAATTTTGCCTTAATTTTTATTCCAAAAATGTTTTTTTTTTTTTTTTACCAGCCTTGGTCTTGGTCTTTGGGCCCGATTTTGGGCAACACTATTTATATGGAAAATACAAATTGTCCACTTTGCAACCAAGACGTATAAGTGTACTTTTTCCACTTCTTAGCCGAATGTTCACTTCTCAGTGAAATTCGTATTAGGTTTTTAAGTGCAAGTAGTGTTTAAAAAAAAAATTATTTTTTATTTCTCTCCTTAAGTTTGTCATACGTTGGCTCATCATTATCATTTGATCCCTCTAATAAATAAATAAGGTTTATCAAAATTATTTTTACTCTCATTGTAAGCACTTTTATTTATGTTAACTTCGATTACTCTCATTTTTCTTTTATTCTGTTTTTTAAATGGAAATCAATTATTATCCTGTGTTTTTGTATTCTAAATTTTTATTTATTATTACAATATTATTAATAATTGTTTATTTATTTATTTTTTATAGATTTATTAATTAATTTACAAGTTAATTATTATATAGTTATATCATGTTTTTAATATAATATTATTGTAAACATATGTATATTCAAGGCTATTTAATTTTGATTATGTATTATTATAAATCAAACTACGCTATTGATATAAAAATATAAGAGAATTAAATATCACAGTGGAGAATATATATATATATATATATATATATATATATATATATATATATATATATATATATATATAAACCATTGAAAATATAAACAATAGATAAATAAAAAAAAAGTGTGGTATTATGTGATTGTAAGCAATTGAGGCAATGTGAGAGCCGGGCACTCACATTTTTTCGTAGCTCAGTTTGACAAGGGACTCCAGTTAGGGGACTATTGCTCGTTCTGGATATTGACTTGTTCTACAGGTTCACGATTAGCTTCGGTTTTCAGCTAGGGGAAAACAATCCAAATAAAGTTGACAATAAGATAGAAAGTGGACGACAAAAAACACAACAAAAAAAACGTTACAGTTGGAGAGGTGCTATAAATTCCCTACGACAAAAGCCATCCTTCCAAAAATGTGTAGGGGTGGTAACAGAAAAAGATTTACAACCCCCAACAAACTGATGGCTTTGTCTGAAGCAGGGATGGCTGGTGTGCTAGTTTCATTCTACACCAAGCGTTTTTCAAACACCTAACCATCTTCACTAAATTTATGGGCTTATTCTTTTATTTCTTATTCGAAAGTGTTAAATATCTATAAATAAAATAAATGTTTAAAAGTAAGTCCAATAAATAATAATAAGACTTGTGAATAAGCTTAATACATTGCAAAAACATATGATAAATTATAAATTTCATAAAATTATAAATTAATGAAAATTATATAAAAATCAACAAAAAAACAAAAATAATAAAGACATTTTTTTTTCTTTTTTAAATAAAATTTTTATGGCATATATTATTGAATTAAAAAGTAATAGAGATCAGGGACAAATATTTAAAACTCGATAAATTTATAGTTTAACGTTCCCACACTTTTTTTTATTAATAAAAACTTTTTATTTTAAAACATAATTTTATTCTTAACGAAATAATTATTTCGGACAATTATTGTTGAACAATTTCCAAACAATTTATTATGCTGTTATCATTGTCTCAAAATATTTGAGGCATTCTCATCATGCATTCACATCATTCTACATTAGTTATTATTATTAATCATCCATCACAATTCATCATTATTAAATATTGTGTATTGTTTTATTTTTTTATTTATTTATTGGGAGTTTCCACTAATACTGGGTTTCCTTAACCTAAACCTTGGATGGCTTCTTTCCATAATATCCTATCTAAGGTCCATTCTTTCCGTAGATCATGACCTATCATGGATTACTCCACTTTGTTATCCCAGGTCTCCCTCGTCTTCTTCTTTCCCTAGTTTTCCATAAGTGGAAGTTCTTTGGGTAGTCTTCCTTCAGGCATTCTTTTCAAATGGCCATACCAGTTCA
This sequence comes from Nezara viridula, assembly GCA_928085145.1. Taxonomy (NCBI): domain Eukaryota; kingdom Metazoa; phylum Arthropoda; class Insecta; order Hemiptera; family Pentatomidae; genus Nezara; species Nezara viridula. Next base: position 39,702,599 of record OV725078.1, read on the forward strand.
GGAGGCGTTTTGTTGTGTGTTGTATAATAATATATTTCTGATGTTATAAATCCTTTCAGTCCTGATGATGGCATGCAAGCTTGGGTTGATATAAAAATCCTAAAAACTGACTATCTATCACCACTAGCGGATCCAGGATTTAATTTTAGGGGGGGGGCTTCAGCCTGGAAGCTTTCTTTTCATAAAAATAACGATATTTACTTTGGAAAAACAGAAATAAACTAACTACCTATATGAAATGGTGTTTAAGTGATTCCTTAAGTCCTTTTAAATGTAATTAAACCAACAATAATACTTTAAGAGGTTTTTTTTTTTCCCATAAAACGTGGTTATGTTTTACCATTTTGGGGGGAGGGCTTCAGCCCCCCGTAGATCCGCCCGTGTCTATCACCCAGAATAAGAAAATAAATAAATAAAATCTGAAAATGTCCATTTTTAGCTACTATGAAAAATACTTCCAACAGTGTATCGTCGGTTTATAGCAAAGAGTCCTTAAGTGACATTTCACAACCTTAACTAAATAAGAACTTTGAACAATTTTTCCTTTATGAAATTGGCAAATTGTGTTTTTTTTTATAACTATCTTAAAAATATATATAAGGGTTTGTTACATTTTCATGCCCTTACAATGTTTTTGTATCGATAAATAAAGTCGAATTTCATAAAAACATTTTTGAAGTTAACCTATATCAAAAATGTATTTATTGGCTTTTTGCAACTAACCGATGATGTATTTATTGCTTAGTATTATTTTCTTTCAAATTACTTGGTGCCTTCATTCTACAGCTTATCAACTAGAATAAACAGTTATTAATTATTTTTTAGATTTTGAAAATTTTATTTACGAGATTACACCGTTTCACATTCATCCTTCCCACAATGAAAAAAAAAAATGTAAATAGTACAGTGTCAACCTTTTTCAACATAAGTTTAGTCTACAATTATAATTGTATCTAATGCTTATTAGAGGGGGACAGTAGCGGGTCCAGGATTTACTTTTCGACGGAGGACTTTTTTTTACTTTCACTTACGTATATATGTAATATATAGTTAGCGTAAGTATTGCGATCGTGAAAATTTTGGAATCTCAGTTTTAAACGGAAATACATGTTTTGAGGTCCCCTGAGTTCAAATAACCAAGTGTCGCAAAATGGTGTGTGTGTGTGTGTCTGTCTGTGTGTGTGTGTTAACAGTCTAGCTCATAAACGAAACTGATATTAAATATTTAAGGTTTGTATATGGGCCGGATGTGACAGCAACTTTTTAGTTAAAATCGGCTAACCGGAAGTGCCACTTTATATGAACGCTGAAACACATTTTTTTATTTCAGCACGGGAGAACAAAAAAAAAAATTACCTATATCAAATTATATTTAAGTGGTCCTTGAAGGTCAGTTAAATAAATTAAATAATAATAATAAAACAGTTGTTATAGAAACAAAAATGCTTTTAGAATTTTTTTTTAAATTATTTTTTCTTGATTTTACAGTTAGTAGCTTCATGTGCATTATGATCTAAAAGAAGAACATATTGTAACGATTTAAGCATTTAGCTTAGATCACTTACATAAACAAATATGGACCTATGAAAAAATAATTATTTTTCTGTTTGTGGGGCTACGGACCAAAAGCCCTCTCCCGTGTGCAGATCCGCCAGCGGAGGATTATAATCCATTGGCAAGAATTAACTGGCGCTGTTGGGAAGAGTTTGGGAAACGCCCCGCCAGCTCTCCTTGTTGAAGACCGTCCCGCTGGAAAGGCCTTCCCCCCCTGGAACCCCCACCCTACCTCGGCCCGCCCGTTCTCACAGGGAAGGACCCCTCTAACCGGATCCCACTGTTTAAAAAACGAACTATAACACGGCAGGTCCTCTCCAAACAAAAATTCACTTTTCGCTGTTAGATTTAAGTTCACAATCTGGAAGATCCCTTCTCAAATTAACAGTTTTTTTATTCATTTATTGAAATTAACAACTATATAAATAAATACCGGAGAGATCTGGGATCAGAGTACTTAAAAATGTAGAAGAAAGATCAATAAAGACCTGCTTACAGAAACTAGTCACTCAATAAATATCCCATGATATGAAGGCACGGAGGTAAAGATGGATGGGCATGTAGCTCGTAGCGATCCATCTGGAAGCCTCTACATAACAATGAATGCCTCAATAGAAGGCGATGGAAGGCCAAAAAACAAATGGATAGATAGAATCAACAATAGAGCTGCGTGCAGATAAATGGAAAGAAATGGCCCAAGAGGCAGGGATGGAGCAGGCTTATTAAGGCGGCGAAAGATCTACATGGTCTGTAACGCCAATAGAAAAAAAAAAAATAAATACAAGTAAATTTACTATAAGAATATATTACACTAGTAGGCCCGTGCGAAAAATTCGCACAGCATATAGTTATTAAATGCCAAATTAATCAGAAAATAAAAAAATGCAACTTTTCAAAAAATTAAGACATCAAATGTTACTTAATCGATAAATATAATCCACAAAGCAAACACAAATTAATTTAAATCTTCATTTTTGTTTAGAACCAACATGTATACAAATTTCAGTAAGCTGTATATTTGCTAAAAATTGTCCGATTGCGATGATTGTTTTTTCCTTTTGTAGGGAATTTAGTAGTGTTTTATATAATCATGGGCATGACCTAGGGAAAAGTGTGTAATTTTTCAGTTATTCGCAAATAAAGTTTATTTTCTTTCATAACTTGTTTGCCTGAATTTTCTGGGTGATTGGACTATTTTGCCAGCCTGAAGGAGAAGGAAGCCTTCGAAATTGGTGGCTCAATCTTGAGATGTGGTGAAAAATTAACGATGATATGGCTTGCCGATCAAAAACACCATCGATAAATAATATAAACTCCCCCTCTCTCGATCATAGAGACCTAAAGTCGACTAAATGAGACATGTATTCAATTACAGAACTACAATTAATGTAAGGCTGTGTGGATGTAATGGAGTTACGCATCAAAATCTTCAAGATCCAATTTGTCCCGTATCGGTCTACAGACCTACCACCGTTCCAGTATCGAAGCCTAGCAAAATGGTTTGTATCGACTTTATTTATTTTAGAAAGAAAAACAAAAGTGGAGAATACGATTCGCTAACTCCCCGTGAAATTCTGAATCCAACGCTACCCCATTCATGGTATTTGAGCATGACAGGAGCTTATATTTTGTACAAAACCGATTTCGAGCCTTACTGTTATAATATATGTGGGGATAATAGGAGCTTTTGAATAAGCTGATACTTAAATGGTTAGATTAATTAAGGCGAATTCCCTTGGTCATCTCCTTTTCAGACTCCTTGAAGGGTTGTCAGGAGTTGTCTTGGATGTAAGGTTATAAAGCAGAGACTTGGGATGGCCAACGAGTTACAAGAGAATTATCTAATTAAGAGCAAAATCTGCAACAAAGGGAATATTTTGAGGTATTTATGGATAATTTTATTTTTGACATAATAAGAAGCTTTGAGGATTCTACGGAGGATTTCGGATACCGGTTGGGTAAGGTAATAGGAATTCGATGATTTTATGGATCCCCAAAGCTCGATCCCATGGGCCTGATGATGGTAGTGCATAATTTTTTTTTTTTTTTGTAAAATATTGGAAAGTTAGAATGACTGTCAGGTAAGATTTGTTGTGATCGGAATATACGAGCAGTTTTGTAGGAGGATTCCAAGATGTAGTAATAGGTAGGACAGGAGTTATTTTGATTCTCTGATTTTGACACCATTCTTCAATAGCTGAAATATGAGACTACAGGGATTGAGAAACAACAATTGGGTCATTATTTACATATAAGAACACATGTGTTATATATACAGTGTAAATAGCAAGAAAAGTGGTAGGACGAATAGGGACATCAGCTGTATAAACTGTGCAGAGGATGGGACCAAAGATTCTTCCTAAAGAAACAGGAAAGCGGATTGGAAAAAGAGAGGTGAAATATGATTTTGAAGGATCTATCAGTGATGTAAAAATGGATTAATAGGAAATATGTAGGGGGTAACAATTGACGGAGTTTGTACAGCGATCCCAAATTGACATTAAATACGTAATATCGAATAACAGGTGAATAACAGGGGATCGTAATTAATACTAAAAGTAAATCGATATGAGTGGTTCACAAACATGTAATCTAAATAAATATTAATCATTAGATTATACCTACTTTTTTAAGAGTATAGGCGATTGAAATTAGGATCTTTATGATGGATTGTTTCGAGATACATACCCCATCTCCATCCCCTCCTAGCCATCATATCACGATATTTTAATTGACCAGTTTTAGTAAGCAGTTCTTCATTGGTACTTCACCTGCATGATTTAATAATCATATCCTACGGCGCATTTTTCTCTTAAATTAATAAATAATATATATTAATTATGGCCATTAAATATATAATTATAAGAATAGAATATGAAATATAAATCCTCCATTATTAAAATAATTGAAATCAACCATGAAGTCAATTAAGGATAGAATGAATAATTAGTCCTTTCTAAACAAAGACTTGCATTATAAACATAAAAGTGGAAGTTTGATTACGTTTGATTCAAAGACTATTCTGTTCTAAAAGATAATTACATAGCAAGATAGCAATCAAGGATATTGATATTAAGAGACCAATTTCAGAATTACAATTCCTAATTAGAAAATAGCGTTGTCATTGTTATAAATTACTTATTATAAATTCTAGTTGTGTAGTCTTACTACTTTCGCATCATCACGGCAAAAATATGTTATTTTATAAATTTATTCATAACATTTTATATATTATATTATATAAATCAACATGTCTGAATGACCTGTTGCATATACCACTTTCATTTAGCCATACCAATAATTTATTATATTATGTCCTATTAAGTTATAATTGGAAAATATTAAGTATCTTAATATTAATTATCCTGGAAATTTTAGAAAAATCAAAACTGCAAGTAAAAAACAACTAATCCGTCAACCTTTTTGTCAAGTCAGGCATCATCTGGACAGAAAAAAACTAAATAGCATATATATAGACAAAACACAACACATCCCAATTCAACATCCCAACAGTAAACAAAGAAATGAGCACTAGAGCGAGTACATAATTCCATGATATCCTAACTCATCCTATCACTGCCCATCACCACGTACGCCGATGACATATGCTTTATATTAGTAAATTATGACTCATCAATTGCATCTCAAATTCTTCCATCACACATCTCAAACCTTGAAGAATGGTGTCAAAACTGGAGGACTGACCCTTCGTTGTAAACCTATGACTTCTTGTCCTACAATATCCTTCAATAATACGCCGCATATCCCTGTTGAACAAATACGATACCTAGAACTCCACCTAGACAAACGTCTAACTTGCAACGCTAATACCAGACTGAAATAAGAAACCGCTCGACGTTTTCTGCTACTTCAGCAATTACTATACAAACGCTTTAAGCTTTCGATCAATTACAAAATACTCATATACACGACTATAATAAGATCTATTTGGACTTACGAAGTTGAGGTTTGAGGCTCCACTAAACCATTGAATTACTCTCGCATCCAATCCTTACAATCCAAAATCCTTCGTAAAATCCTCAATGCTCCTTACTTTGTCACTGATGAAATCATCCATAACGACCTTAATGTTCATTATGTTTCCGATTTCCCCAAATGCCCAATCCAGGTGCCTATCCTTATATAATGAACTTCAGAACCATCCAAACTCTTATTTCTAACCATGCTTTCTCTTCGATACCTGGTAATAACCCTTCGAGGTGCCTGAAAAGAAGATGGGCACGTGATCTCCTAATTTATAAACTTCATTAGTGTGCTACCAATGGGTAGTTTCTCCACAAGTCCTTTCATTTCATTTTATTTCTCTAAGTCACATTTACTAGATATTTTTATTTTTTTTAAAAGTTGTAAATTTCATGAATAGAAAAAGCTAATTTAATTAGAAAAATGTCTTTTTATTAAATATTTAATTCTCATATTTATATGTTTAATAACATCGGTATCCTGAAGTCAAATGAATTTATTTTCTCCTCATGGAATATTTTGAACGGCTGTGGATGATTACTGTAATCAGAGGCTACTTATCTTATCAAAGAGCGGATTGTTACACTTTAATCAGGAATAGGATAGTGTGATATTGTCACATAAGTGACAGTCATTGCTTTGAATATTTCTGATATTTAAGAATATTACAACAAAGTTCCCCTTAAAACACAAATCTTGATGTTATAAAACAACATAAAATTGTTTGAAAAATTTAAATAATTCTTTCTCTCGATTCTATTAGGATGAATTCAGAGAAAACTTACAGCGTTTCTGATGATAAATCACAGAAAAAGACAAAAATTCAGCAAGGGCGTTTCATTATTCCAAAATCGTATCAAACACGGTTTCCTATATTTGTAATAAAACAATAAAATAAAATACTACATAAATAGACTAAATTAATATGTTTTCAAGACTCATATACGTTTGTCCAGATGATCGCATGCTTCATTTCGAGCCAAGGAGATTTAATAATAATTGATAAAATAAACAAGCAATATTAAAGAACTAAAATGGTAACTATATTATTCCATCATATCACCCTGTGGTTCCATATACATCTCAATTTACTGAATTTACATGTTTTTTTTCTGTGATTCATATCGAAAGATTGGTTGTTTTAATTTTCTTTTTAATCCGAAATGATTTATTGCACGTTAACGCATCTAGGCTATTTTGTACCTTGAATTCGTTAATTTTGTTCCTACGGGACAATATTAAATTTATTAATTCTCTAATTTATTATAAAAAAAAAATAAAACTCGAGAAAATAAGACCGTGTTTTGAGATTTACTCATGTTCTCATTATTTACCAATGGTGAGCATGAAAATTATTTTTACATATTTAATATTTTTTGAGATTTAAAACTCATGAATTTGATTTTCATGAAATTTGAATCCGATCCACATCATAGCCTTGGAATTGCAACGAGAATACTTCGAAAATTGCAAAATATTTTTTGTATACAATTTAAAAAAGGTTTTGAATAATGAATGAAAATAAAATACCCTTTTAGAAAGGCGTAAAGTAAACTGCTATTTACTATCCAGAAAGGAATAAAATAGGGTATATTTTTATTCAAAGTCTGAAATGTCTTTTTTTTTTAGTTCAGAATGAAAAGTATAAACTTAAAATCTATTCCGGTAGATCTAAATATTATTCGATTGAATTTAAAAAAAAAAAAGTGATACCTTATACGTACAAACTAGAGCAAAAGGGTTCGATGAAATTCAATAATATTGGACCATGTAGTTAACAAGCTGTAAGCAAATTTACAACAATTTCTTTTTTAATTCAATGCTTTAAGTTTATATAAAGTTGTCAATATTATCACCTGAAATGAGCTTGAACTTTTGGTCAAATGAAGCTCATTCCATTCATTCAGAAGAAATAAATTATTTCCAGTTATAAAAGCTCATTTTTTTTTGTAAATATGTGATCACCGAAATAATGTTTTATCAACTTTAAACTTTGTATTTAAAAAAATATATATATTCCGTGATACATGCTACCTTTTTTTTCTCTCCGTGATTACTCCCAACTTCGCCATTTCATCATGGGGAGGGTACAAGAGGAACAGCCAATCCTATTCTAATCAGAGTAGGAAAGTCAAGATTCGATCTAAGTTAGCTCAACCACGAAGTAAATTTTAACCTGCTCACGATGGAATGGAATCGCGAGACTCGAGAATGATACGACTGGCAACGCTCTGACACGCTCGACCACGTGATTCATCATTCCATACAATCAATCCTAGTCCTTATTAATTCTTCAGATATGACACATCGCGGCTGTAAATCCAACTTAGCCGAGAGGATTGACGATCCCCTACCAGCTCAGACAGACGGCACCTGTTCTAGCCCAGTGAAATGATAATGAGGCATGGGAATGTTAGGGTCTTTATAGGCACCCTTTGTAACACTACCCCACAACCCTACACCGCTATTAAACCCCCTCCCTCCCCCCTTCATAATTCATTACCGACAGTCTAACCCACTAATCATGGTTGAACATTCTATTTTATTAAGTCGTAGCACTTGTTAGCACCGAGTCCCTCTTATTTATTCATTTTTTCTCCTTATAAGAAATGAATAAAAATGAGTTTTAAACAAGACTAGTTCGCCAGCTGTTTTTACACTAAAATTACCTCATGAATTAACCATGACCTGCTCTGTTAACCCGCTTCCGTTTTAAATTTATAAGAATTCGTTTCTTAATACTGATTAATCTTTAATGAGAAAAAACTATGTAAGTAATGTATTTCACTTTAAATTGTCTGCTTTTCTGGAAAGGAGGCTTGTGACAGAGCTACAAGGGATGAGGCAAACTATAAACAAACACCAAAGTACCCTTGACGGATCTCTTAAGATTGCTAAAGAAAGAGACAATCAAGGAATGGCCAGACAGGTTCAACTGGAAGTCGCAAATAAAAGGTAGAGACTATTATCAGGTACAGTCAACTGTGGGTCTCTTGGTTTGCCCACAATCGGCGACTCAAGCGAGAAAATATAGTACAAACAATACAGGAGACTAATTAAGGACGGACGAAGGCATTTCTCGACATTATGAATATTGAAACGGGAAGAAATAGTGAAATTTGTAAAGCGCCAGAAGACCCAAGGCACGTGGTGTTTAGGTGTAAAAGATACAGCAAAGAAAGAGGACTCGAACCAGAGGATGACGGAACACTACTAAATAACTAAAATAAAGGGAAACTTAGGAAGATTAAAACGTTTTTCACCAAAAAAATTTAGAACTTAAGAAAGTGAAAAAAGAGGTTCTCTCTAATTTGTAATACACAGGGAAGAAATCTCTAATTTGTATACACAGGCATTTCTTAAAATGTATATTCTCAAAATAGGATTATAAACCAAACCGTGACTATCACTTATTAATAAATAAATAAAAGTATTTTCCGTATCTTGACCCTGCCTTGATACGGATTAATTAATAGTTTAGACCGTTTGTCCAGTAAGTGTGGGAGTAAGCGGAAACGTTTTGATGTGAGATTAAAGAGTTTTGAATGCAATCGATGAATCATTATTAACTGATAGGATACATGTGTCATCAGCATACCTGGTGATGACAGTAAATAAAAATTAAAAATAAAAAAAGAGGAAAATTTGTTTGTATTCCATACATACTGCATTACTAGGGATATAAATAAAGAAAACAACACATCGATATTTTTGAAATATATTGAAATAATATTTCGATAAAAAAATATATCGTTATGTTGTATCTGACATGGATCCTTTTAATCTTTGAAAGTAAGGATTAAGATTGTATTTGAATCTTAGATTTGTAATAGCTATAAATAGCAGCTAATAAATATAAAATATACATACAACATTAACAAATTGGTATTTATTTTTGAAAATTTTTCTTTTAAAACAAAACAAAAACTTATTATTAGAGAATACAAAGATATATTTATAGGAATAAAAAAAAAAATTAAAACATCTATTTTTTAAAATACGTATTGCAAAAAATATATCAAGTGCATCGATTATTAACAATTCAAACCCAAAAATGTATTTCTGTGTACTGCTTTACATATAAAGTTTTTTTTTTCTGAGGAAATGGAAAAAATTATCATAATATACTTCTGATATTTTATAACAAAATTTACTTTTATTAAATATGTAAATTCAGTATATAAATGGTAAGATTGAATCAGTTCTATAAATAACTGATCTGAATAGCTCAGTGATGCGGTAATTGTAGCACATAGTTTATGTTCCATCACGTTTATTCGCCATCATGAACAATTGTTTCTCAATTTAATAGTTTATTTGAAATTGCGAATAATATTGGAAACTTTTGCGAGTAAAGTACCTAACAAACTGAACACAATATCTTAATATTGGACTTACAAGTTGCAATTTCTCACACTAGATGGTAGACGGAATAATAATAAAATTTTGAAAGATTTCTAATTATATATATATATATATATATATATATATATATATATATATATACATATATGTGTGTATGTGTGTGTTAAATATATTAATTACTTCGTATATTTTACTATAGATAAATTAAAAACAATGCGAAATTATCAAACGAGAGATGAAATCGTGATTTAATAAATTGCCCATTAGTTAAAATAATATTTTCTGGCATAAAAACAAATGAAAATACGTTTTAAATACACATTTTGACCCAAATGTCTAACGTTTCTTCAAAAAGCTTCATATTATTTAGGAAAATTTAATAACGTTTTAGCATCCAAAAAAAAAAAAAAAACTGTCTTTGTTTTATTTTATTTTATTTTTTTTTTTAGGATTTGTTCATTATTAGGAAATAAATTTTAATGTACGATTTCCTCAATTTTTTTTTTCTCTCCAGAATTTAAATTTTAAAGTACATATAAGAAGAGGGTTTTTTCATCATTCGATCGTTTATTATTGAGTTCAAACATGTCTCATATATTTTTCATATTATATTTTCTTTTTATTTGGTTAGTAATTATTTGCACTTATACATATTATATATTAAAATATTCAATTATAGTTTTAAAAAATATATAAAATAAATAAAAGCTAAGGTAGAAAAATTACTTTCAAAATTAAAATAATACACATATGCACAATAATACATATATGCACACAGCTATTTTTTTTTGTTTTTAATAATCATTATTTCTTATATTACTGTAATTTAACAAAATAATTCTGTTATATTATTATCGAAAAAATTTACATAACTTGAAAAAAAAAATCGTATCTAGGTTATTACGTTACATAAAAATCTTGTATTTATTTACAACAGTAAAGGTTTATTTGGTATCTGAAACTACAATGAAAAGATTAATGGATTGTTTTATCACCGGATTCCACAGAGATATTCGCGTTTTACATTATTTCACAGAGTTGAAATAGCTCTTCCCTCACCAGTGATGATAAGAACGTTTTTGCTTTATTCGCGTATTATTTAATCCTATCGCCATTTTTAAATCTTCCCACTGATTCAGTTTAAATTTATAATAAATAAGTTTAATAAATTTTAATAATATATATTAAAATAAATACTTTCACTTTATAAGTATCCTAATGGAGTTCAATAATAATCTGAGAGAAATATTTGGACAAATTCAAGTTTACAGTTTCAAAATCTGCAAAAAAACGAAATAATGATAAGTGACCTTTAAAACTTTTCCTCAGAGGACGCCCCTCCCCTCTCCAGTGTTGATATGAGGTATCAATCTCAGAACCCCAAATATTGATCCTCCCTCCCCCTCCCAAAAAAAATCAAGTTTAAGTCTTAAAAAATGAGTGTTGAAGCTGTTTCTCTATACCACTAAAAATATATATTTTAGGGGATTTCGTTCTTTCTAAAAAAAATTCAATTCTTTGATAAGAATATTTTTTTCTTACTTTTTCCCCAATGAGCGTCTATCAGTGATTAACTATCACCTGATTGATTCATATAGAATGATAGTAATATAGAAATATAGAATGATAGTATAGAACTTTCTCATCAAATTCTTTGTCCTCACATTTCAAATCCGGGAATTTTTATATCCAGATTTTAAATTTTGACGGGAGACTTTTTTTCTTTTTTTTTTTATAAGAATGAAATTTCTACATATCAATTCAAAGCGAGAAGTGATACTGAAGGGTTGAACGGTGAATGAGGAATCAAGCCAAAACAATAACTATATATGTCTTACGAACCAAGCAGCTAATTTTAGGAAAGCAGCTTTTTATTAAACAATACTTTAGGAAAGTTCAACTCCAAGAATAAATCTTACTTGTGTTTTCTTCTTCCTTTTGTAATGAATAGGGTTTTTGCTTCACACAGAATTATTTGCCTTCCTCATATTTTTCTATTTTGAATAATAAATTTAATTTGAACAATATAGTAAAATAAGAAGTAATAGTAAGAAAATATTAGCACACTCAGTTATACATTTGTATTTATAAATCGTCTAATTTAGCACAAAAGTGAAAAAATGTGCTATTTAATGGAACAAAAATCAAAATCGTGCAATTTAATCCAAAAACGTGCAATATAAATTTTAAATATGTTATTCTACAGGTTCTGAAACGGATAAATCTTTGAGTCCGGAGTTTTTACACGCAAGCGAATAAAAAGTGCAGTAACATGTAAATCCGGTCCCTAGTCATAATCTATATTTTTAAGAATATAATAATAATTAAATAATTTTTAGCCAAACTATCAGGGTCGCTGTAACCATTCTCTTGTACACATTTCTAAGGTGAGATCACTAAATAGATAAATTTTATTTTAATAATCTTTTCATTTTATTTTTCACAAGAATATTTATTTAATATTTAGTTAAGGGTCTGGTATAATATGACAACTTTCTTAATGTTATTGATGATAGAAAGGAAATATTTTTGTTTACGAAGCAACGAAACAAGTTGAATCATAATACACGATAATTTAAAAACAACTTTGAATTTCGTACAAGCCAAAAATTGGAACAAACGAAAAGGAAAAAATTAATGTTGACTTCTTCAATGACAAGATGATCTAAAAACAACAAGAAGTAAGTATTTATGTTTAACTTAATTGAAATTATTTTAAAAATTTAATTAAATATTTAAAAAAATAATTTTAGTGAAAAATTGAAATTGTAGTTAGTTCTTATCAGTATTGAACTAACGTCACTTCCCCAGCCAAATTTTGAAACGTTTTATTTCGTTTTAAAGCAGATGTTTTACAACCATTAAAAAGTGTTTGATAAAAATCAAATCAAGGTTGTAAACGGTTTAGAAGAAAACTGGCTGAAATATCTCTTTGGCTAAATTTCTAATAACCAAGTTTTGTGAAATTTTGTAATAATACTGCCCCCATCTTCAAAAAGAACAACCAATTCAAAATAAAAATAAAATAATTGAAATCTTTAACTAATTTTTATTATTATTTTTTTTAACAACGCGTATTTATAATAGAATGATATGGAAGATTAATTCCATTATATATTTTTCACACGCAGATATATATTTTTTGAACACTATACTTGGGTGAGGGAGAGGGGAGGGGATATAAATTTAATTTCATATGTCTATAAATCAGAAGGCTTAAAAAAGCGAACGTGCACTGTTTTGTTGAAAGTGAATTTTTTTTTATATCTTAACCTTAATGAGAGTATTATCTAACTTGCTTCACACTTCTTCATCGAAGCGGCCAATCCCAAGAAGGTAATGCGTCTTGAAGCGACAAGATCCGCTCATTCGACAAAATCCTTCAGAAGTTTCGGTGATGGGAACTTTGTCAACTCAGTCGGAAGGTCTCAAGGCTCTTGGGACGCACTGATAAAAAAATGTTCACAGCTACCAGCGTGTCTCGAACCAGCCCCGGGGACCACCGCTAACTGAAACAAGAGGGGCCCCCACCTCCCGAAGCCAGCCCGGAGGGAAATTAAGTTTGACTCCCGAAGGGTTGGCTAGTCTGCCTCTTATCAATTGCGACGCAATTCAGTCTCCCTGCAACCTTGGAACAGTGATGTGTTTGCGATGGGATTTGGGTATTGTTATAGTCAAATTTATCTGATTTAGTATTTTAATGCCAATGTAAGAGTCATGTTCAATACAGGAAATCTGTCATTGCACAATGGATTCGAAAATTTGATAACATTGTGCAGATCATTAAGAGACAACTGGTATAGTGAGTACTAGTCCGAATATTCAAAGCCCAATTATAATTCTCTGTCAATATTGAACCGAAACTAAACGTTTTATCTATGATGTATCGATTACCCAATTAATTCTAAATGCAATATTGTCAATAAACAATTTCATCCTTCCTGACCTTTGCTATATACTCAAAATCAATACCGCTGTTAACATTAAACATGATCAATATTTAAATGAAACATAATAAGTACTCAAAAGATTAATTAAAATCATTCAAAACTTCCGAGAGTTGACACGAGAAAATTGAGATGATACTGCCAATCAAAGCATTGATACTGATCGAAAACTTTCATTTAAACTTTTCGTTTTGTTCTTTTTACGATTGATGTAAATGATTGTCATTTATCGTAGAGAAAAAGGGTTTGTACCCACCAATAATTTTAAAATAATCTGACTAAAAAGTCATATTTCAGATTAGAGGAAATAATTCAAACTGTGGAAATTGTGGTATAAACGTTTACACGGAGTTTTAAAAACATTACAACCTATAAAATAACGTTGTGTTGGAATATAAAAGAAAAGCAATGTTATCAATTCACAACAGGTAAGTGAACGGTTCAAATCCAAAAAGGTTATTCGAGGAATTTTAAATAATTTAATAGCAACTAAATACATTGAATTTTTATTAATACCCCGACATTTTTTTTTTCCTTTATTAAAATTGTTGTAAAATTCTTTCCAGTTATTAAAGCATTCGTGAAATTTTGTTCCAACAGTTGTTTTGTTTTTTTAGGAAATTTTGGATTTCGCCCTCACCCTTTTCGTTTATTGTATTAACAGTAGTCAACTGCTTAATATCGAATATTTAATGAACCCTACGTTTCTAAACAATAACCTCTATGGAAATAAATATATAACAAATATAAATCATGAAGCATAGCCAATCCGTTACGTAACAACAGAACAGCAATGGAACACTTGTAATTATTATATATAAATTCAAAATAAAGTTTCAAATATCGACAACAATTCTAATTGAGGACATTAATTATAAATTTCAAGTGTTAAATTATTTTCAGTGTCTCAAGTTTAATACAAACCTGTCAATGTTTCGCCATTCAATGAATAGTTTCGAAACTAATCTATCTAATTTAAAACACAAAGATTCTTTGAGCTTACAACAATATCTGACAATCAACATAACACAACCCAACTCCATAACATTACATTTCAAATATTGAAAAAAAGCAGCAACATACTTCCCACACCAATTATTTAATAACAATTTATAAGATATTAAACAAGTGACCGTGTGATTAGTTTTATCCTGTTTATACATTTTAGTGACAATATATAATTTTTATGTTATTTATTCATTTTTAAAACTTATGTAGTTTTTTTTTTTTTTTTTTTTCCTACTGTACAAAATATATTTATGCGTAAAAAAAAATAGCAATCACTCCACTTTATTGTAACATGTGTAAGGCAATGTTGCCATAAGCATGTAACCATTATTATGAATTATTGTATGTATATGTAAATAAAATAATTTTTGATTTGATTTGAAACTAATCTATCATTTTTATTCATTGAATCGTGTATGTATTTACTAGATCAGTCCTGACATTCTTTTAATTTATATTAAATTTTTATGAGGCAAATTGGAAAGGAGTAGGTGACATATTTTTCTGTTCTAGTGATTGTTTTTTTTTTAAACTGACTTAATTAAACAACAAACTAATTATTTGTAATTTAATTAATAGTAGCTACTAATAGATATAAAACAATATGAAAATGATTCTTATTGAGCAATCGATAGCACTTCATTGTTATTTTTATTTGTTTGTTGGTTAATTTGCTATGTCTATCGAACAACGACCATTTGTGACGAATAGAACAATTATTAGTCAATAGGATATAATTAGAGAATTCCGAACATTACAAAACTAAAATTCCATAGCCTTGGGGAACTAAAATGAAGATAAACAATTAAAGCTTCGACGTTTCGTCAATTCAGGCATCATCAGGACAGAAAAGACCGTAAATCAAATTCCTGCAGTACATCTTTCATCAACGAAAGATTCTTTGTGGACTACATTTCGGGATTAGAGAGAGTCAGAGGTGCCGAGTAGAGGGTTTCATGGCGCAAGATACACTATCAAAATGTTTGAGGAGACCATATTTTGACAGGTTTTTGAATTTTTGAGGGGGGGGGGGATTTCGAAGGAGTTATGAATTTTCGGTCTAAGGGACAAGGGGATAAATTGGAACATACCATAGCAAGTGTAATTGTATGATCTACGATTTTTCTAATACTACCTTAGCTTGCTCTGTTTTTTAAAAAAGGGGAGCAATAACATATCTTGGGAGGAGGGGGGTTAGGTTCTTGCTTCATCGATCTTGAGGGGGGCACCCCCTGCAGAGAGTACGTAACTCCTCTAAAATATTGAATGATCTTCTGTGTGGAATGATATATATATATATATATATATATATATATATATATATATATATATGTATGTATGTATGTATGTGTTTTACTGTTTAGAAGAGATATACTGTGTGTATGTGATCTAGATTATTTCAGTCCTGATGATTTCTGGATTGGCGAAATGTTGACAGATTAATTGTTTACCTGCATTTTATATACACCGGTGTTCGACATATTACAATTATATACAAAAAAAAAAAAATAATTCTCACTGTTTTTGGCAATAAAAACTTCCAATATATAACAAATTGTGTATTTGCTTTAATTTATTTTGTGTTAACGTTTCGGGATACAATTCCCATCTTCAGAATTTTATTCCTATCTGGCTTTTATTAACAGTTAATAGCTCAATACCACGTGTGTTCCTTTGTCATAATTTTTTTTTTTTATTATACATAAAAGTAATATCTAGAGCAACTACACTATGGGACTATAGCAAATACACAATTTGTTAAATATTGGAAGTTTTTATTGCCAACAACGTAGTAATTTATTTCTCTTTTTGTGTTTTTTTTCTTTTATTACTATTTGTTATAAAAGTAAAGTCACAATTCAATAATTAATGAGATACTTCAACAATGGAAACATTTTTCTTACTGCTTCGACTCATTCTCTCTCTCTCTTTGTTCCTACATAGGTGAACCTGTTCATAGAAAAAATAATATAAATTTATTTATTTTTTTATCTACGTAACTTACCTAATAGTTTCAACTATTTCAAGGGCGCTATCATGTTTGTCCTGAAAGAAAAAAAAGGATATTGAATTATATAAATAAAAGAAATATGAATTATACAATGAAAAAAAAAAGTTTATAAATGTTTGTCTCTTTTTTTTCCATTTTTTAAAATGTAGATTACCCAAAGAAAATAGACATGCATATTAATACCTAATAATAAAATATGTAAATATCAGAGAGTAAATTTTACTCAAATAGTTTTTTAATCAACAAACATAAAACTGTTATTAAAAAATAAAATGTTTAAGTTCGTTACTACCTATCAGCCCAATCATGGAGTTAATTAATAGATATTTTAGTAAATTAATAAATAAATAGATTAGATCATAATCTGAACTTTTAATAACGGGATAGTAGCTATGAACACACAATCTTAAATAAAAATAATAATAGAATTGCTACAATTTTACTGCACTTAAATATTCCGTTACTTCAGTGTTCACTGTATCAATGGGTAATCACATAATTAAAAATACTTATTAATAACTATTAAATGTATGTGTTTTTTTGTTACTTTAAGTAACAAATGAATAATATGAACCAAAATTCTTGAAAAAAATTTATTCGAGAAACTACAGTTTAGGAAACGGAGAATCGTCGAGGAAATCGAACAACGTAATAAGAAAAGAAAAATGTTTTTATGTTTCATAAGCGTTTGAAACTCTAGGTATCTAATCTATTTTATGTAGTTTCAAAAACTTTATGGGACATAATAAAGTATTCCAGAGAAATACAAGCACATAATATTATAATTTCTTGTCAAACCATCCAATGAAAAATAAATTTTCAACCTGCATACCTCCAATTTATATAAATTATAATATATATATATATATATATATATATATATATATATATATATATATATATATACATTATTTTAGTATATTAGTTATACCAACTAATAATATAACAGATATATAGTTCTAAATAATCTTTCTTCAGCAGTTTTTGATGTATCGTTATTTTAAAATTGTAGAAACAGCATGAGTTTAATATTTAATATTCAAATTTAATATTTAATATTAATATTACAAAAATGTTCGTAGACCAACAACAGATGGTGCTAGAGTGATATTTTATAGGTAATTTTAAAACTTATTATATGGTATTCAATTTGATATAGAACATAAAATGCTCAGAACAAGAATTTATATATATATATATATATATATATATATATATATATATATATATATATATTACTTTTTTTTTATAATTCGACCTTTATATGTTATAACTAATGATATGAATTATAGTCGGATAATAGGTCATGAAATACGATGGGTCTGTCAGCGTGCTGCCCGGCTTGGAGTATCGATGCTTAATTAAAAGTAAGAAAAAATTTTGTTTTATTTTTCAAATTTATAAAAACTTTTGATTGTTATACCAAAGATAGGTACTGTTTTTCCAGAACTGAAGAGGATCCCATTATTCATGTTAAAAAACAGGGATCGAAACGTTTTTGAAAAAATGAATTAAACAGAAGTTGTTTTAAGCAATATAAGTGTATTTCATGACCTATTATCCGACTATAATTCATATCTTAAGTTATATATATGTATATATAATGTTTTCTAGATATATATTGGTTAGAATCATATCGAATTTTGAGATGGTGAAATGAAGGAATAATGAGTAAATAAAATCTAGAAGTTACGTTAGATGTTAGGTGCTATATTATACATCATTTTTTTTTTTTTTTTTTTACACAACAGTAACATAATTTTTATTTTAAATTTTGTATATTCATCCAGCGTTCTTGGATAAAATATTTATTGAAAAATACGAAGCACATTACCTCATTAAAATGTAAAATGACAAAAAAATACTTTATTCTAATTACTTTTCTTCAAGTTGGTACTTTATTTTTTGTCAATAATAATGTATTTCGTATTAATAAATATATGTTTTATCGATGAATGAATAGACAAAAGGTAAGATGTAAGTCAGATTACTCTTTCTTGTTTAGGTATGATAAGAAGAATTATAATAGCTATTTAACGTTTTGATTTTATTTACTTTTTTTTTTTTTCTCCACTTTGGAGGTGTTATGTGGTTATCATATCAAGATATGCCCACATCACAATCTTTTTAAAAAGGGCCGTCAAGCATACCAATAGAATCGTCGTTTGTAAACCTTCGAGCACGTTTTTACACAAAACATGGTGTAATTTTGCTATTTCTGCAAGTTTTAAAATCTATTAAAAAAAAAAAAGTGATGTATGAGAGTGATCCAAACTCACTATGCTTTGCAAGTACATTGTTTTTCAGTAACTTCATACGAGTAGTACAGTAAAACTTTTATACATTTTTGATTTAACTATGAAACTATAAGGGATGTAATTATTTATTTTTACAACCAAAGGATGGGTCTGTTATAGGATAAACTGAAAATATAACCTATTCATATAAATGAAGAAAGTTACTGGAAGAAACTGTTCCCTGTCGTGAAACAGAGGAATCAATTAAGAAAATGTTGCCTCCATTCCATATTTCCATCGGTTCTCCACGAAAATGATAAAGAAAGAAGGAGAAAAGAGGAAGAATAAATGAGAAAACAGTGTGACGTTCGATCGCTGACACAATCAAGTATCAAGTAACCTAACCGTTATACATCAGCGCTGCAACAAGAGCGGAAAGCAAACTGCTGACAACCGTAAACAAGAGATGTTTGATGTTAAGAGAAGGGTATTGCAAGATATCTGAGCACGTATACAGTGGGTATCAATGTAGGTTAGAATATTTTATCTGAATTAGGTAATTGTATTGTAAAACAAACCTGTTTTTTACTCTTTAGCATGACTGTATGTCAAGATAACGATGAATTAGCCAAATTTCAAGCACAGGCAAAAGACTAAAGATGATATTGTGGTTAAAAATGCGATTAATTTCCAAGCTTGTGGTTCATCGCCCGATTTAATGTCAAGTGGAGGTGTGTAGAGATATATGTGTATGTGTGTACAGATTCCTCTGATTTTCCATAAAATTGTCCAAAATAGTCTTATTTATCATTTACCAAGTTATCTTGATATCTTATTTAGTTTTTTACCAAAAAACGAATTTCAAAAGATGATATGGCGTATTCTAATCAAACTTAGAAAATGATATTCTTCATTTTAGTGTTAAAA
The DNA here is from genome assembly GCA_928085145.1 of Nezara viridula. Classification (NCBI taxonomy): domain Eukaryota; kingdom Metazoa; phylum Arthropoda; class Insecta; order Hemiptera; family Pentatomidae; genus Nezara; species Nezara viridula. The sequence continues at coordinate 39,722,632 of OV725078.1, forward strand.
TCGGTCTTGGTCTTGCACCTCGCATATAAATAATTGGTTTAACCAATATACTTTTGAATTTAATTCCTCTAATTTTTCATTCGGGCTAAGTTACGTTTTTCCTATCTAAAAAATTACAGTAATATCTCTATAGTAATAAGCTAATAAGTAACTGCAAGACTGTTGCTAGACTCTTGTGCAAGACCAAGACCATGACCAAGACTGAGTTTGCAAGACCAAGACTCGTTTCGGTCTCGCATTTCGGCAACACTACTTCATTTATAATTTTTAATTATTTAGCCGTCTGTACTACCAAATTTTTTAGTATATTTTACTTTAAAATGTGGAATACGTAAAATATCTATTTATTGCAACTATTTACAATAAAACCGGATAGGGAAAAAATATCCCTCTCCCCTTAAAATAATAAAAACAGCCTCTGATATAACATCATTTTTTCCAACATACAATAGATAAAATGGTACAGATATTTTTTCTATACCACTAAGAATGATAATGGTATCATAAATAATGGTATCATGATAATGGTATCATAAATTCAAACCACACTGTAACATGAAGACATCATATTATCAAATATACTCGAGAAGAAATTTTTAGAACACAATCATGATAGATATAAAAAATTATTTTGGTTTAAACTTCGTTTCAAAACTCAATTTTGAACCTCAAATGTTCTGGTATAATTAATTTTTAAAGTAAAATAAATTGGTTATAACTCAACTGAAAACATTGGAATGTTTTCCAAATTTAAAAAATAAATTAAATCAAATAACGCCTTTTAATAGCATACTCACATCATTAGCATTCAATTCCAGACATATTTTAATGAGTAATAAAAATTATATCTGTTTTCCATAATGTAGCTCATCATATTTTTTTCTTTTTAATGATGGAGTAAAAATATTTGTTCTTTTAATAAATAATAAATCATGAATAAGTCATTATAATGCATTTAGATGGTAAAAAAAAATAATAATGAGCAATGATTATTAAATTTTTTTCTCAACGTAGTTCACCTCAAATTTTTAATATTTTAAAATTTAGAGATACTGTTTTATTTATTGTATAGAGTATTTTGAGTATTTTGCCTGGTTTATAAAACTCATTTTCGAAATTCCAAAAGTTAATGCTTAAAAAAAATACACATTAATTTAATCTATTGTTGTTTTATTTCAAATTGAGGTATTGGTTTCACAAATAATTTTTCGAAGAATTTTTCAATCTAAAAATTATAATTATACTATTTAAAATAAAACTATTAAAAGTTTATGTTGTCTAATAATTGAAAAAAAGAAGATCATTTGACTTTTTAAAATTAACTTTCAAATCAAGCAAGGTGCATTTACAAGTACATGTTTTCTTACGAAGTTACTAATAAGTTAGTACGTTAAAAATTAAAGTTAAAAAATATTTACTCTAATTGGTCAAAACTTCAAATTAATTTACACAAATTTCTAATAACAAAAATTTGTTCATTTGTAGTATGAAACATCCCCATAGTTTTTGTTGGCAAAAAAACCTTACAAGGTTACTGCTGAATCAAAAACGCGGTCATGGTTATTTGTTAGTGGAGTTGACAAACAAAAAAATGAGTAGCCCCGTACTTTGCATTTTGTTTGTTTGTATTTTTTTGTTTTATTATAGAAAAACAAAAAACATACTTCATACTCCTGACCTCGTTTTACTTCCTGTTCCATTCCGACTCTATAGGAGTAAATATTTTTTGAGTGTTTTGAAATAATTATTTAAAAAAAAAAATTATAATAATAATTTATTTGAAAATATATGTATAAATTTTATTCTTGAAATGTAGTGAAAAAAATCGTTTTATTTTAATTTTATATATATATATTTTTTTTAACGTTTCATTGAAAAATAATAAATAAGTCCTTCATCGGTGAATCTAATCTGCTTAGGAAATGATTATTATGACCTTTAAACTTAAAGAAACTATATTTTTCTGTCAATCGTTGAGACAAGGTGAGAAGCGAGGAGGTAGCTAGAAACAGGGTCAGGCGACGGGAAAGGCCAGTAACCCCTGCGAATAACTCTCGCTCCTGAATGTATATATATATATATATATATATATATATATATATATACACACACATATATATATGTAAATGATGTACTATTATATGATGAAATATATGATCATGGCACCTTATATTACTATTAAAATTTGTAGAACTTAATGTGTATCACGTCTTCAGTTGCTTTTGGTTTCTTTAGTATTGAGATATTTTTTAATCTAATTAATAGAATACTGAAATATATTTTTAAATAAAAAAATGAATACATAAGAGGAATTGAAACAACTAATTAAATCAGCAAACTGATTATGTAAATGTATCGTTATGTCTCTGTATTTACTGATAAGTCTTATAATTATTTTTTTTCTAAATGTAATTTTTTTTGTTTATTATATTCATATAAATATTTCAATGGAGTTTTAAAATATTTATGATATAAATATATATATTGCTAGCTTATTGTTATTAATATTTTTTAATAATTATAGCTAGGTCCTACGAAGAATTTTCAACTCACCGATCCCCTTCCAGAGGTAAGCGGCCATTGGTAGACGACCGCTTCAGCTCCAACTGGACTGTGGAGTACTAGTTCCATAGCCATGGTTTTAAATTATAGGAAGATATTTTAAATAAGGGAACACTCACAACATAGCGGCACTCACCGACACAAACTGAACGACGGTAGGCTGAGCACTGGCACTCCTAGCTTCGTCCCCACCCCTAATCCCCCCTCCATTCCAACTTCTTCTCTCCCCCTTCCCTGTCTTCGGGACCTCTAAGGATTTTTCAAAAGATTCTCTAACGAAATATAATTCATCATAATAAAAACATTTAATATATTCTCAGTGGAAGTTGGTCGGTAAAAACGGTCAGTACAAATAAATAATACAAACACAAAAATGAAGTATATATATATATATATATATATACTATATACGTATATAAATATATATATATATATATTTTTTTCTTCCATTATAATAATAAGTATTTTTGAGAAGATTTTATTTTCATTCATTTTTTGTAGTGGTTTACTTACTATTTTTTAATTATTATTATTACATGATCTTTATTAAGTTAGTTTTGGGCCAGATATGTATTTTCTTTTGTATTTGTTCATTATAGTTCACTCTACTTTTTCTCCCCCCCCCCCTTTCCTGTTTTTGCGACCTCTAAGGATTTTTTAATAGATTCTCTAACGAAACATAAAATAATGTAAATCATCATAATAAAAGCATTTAATACATTTACAGTTGAAGTTGGTCGGAAAAGACGGTCAGTACAAAAACATAAATATGAAGTATATATATATATTTTTTTTTTTCTTCCATTACAATAATAAGTATTTTTAAGATTTTATTTTCATTCATTTTTTGTAGTGGTTTACTTACTATTATTTAATTATAATTATTACACGCTGTATATATTGTTAGAATCTAGAGAAGAAGTAGAATGAACTATAATGAACAAATACAAAAGAAAATACATATCTGGCCAAAAAATAAATTAATAAAGATTCTAACAATATATACAGCATGTAATAATAATCCTTACTATTATTTAATTATTATTATTACATGCTGTATATATTGTTAGAATCTTTATTAAGTTAGTTTTTGGCCAGATATCTATTTTCTTTTGTATTTGTTCATTATAGTTATTCGAAGGAGATTTAGTCCCAGAATAATGTTCAATTTTCTATTCTATTCTATATTAACAAATAAAGGATTTATAAAAATAGTTACTACCTAAATAAAAACTAAAAAAAATCCATCAGAACGTAAACAGTTTAAATAATACAAGTAAAAAACTTGGTCTAAAGATGGGGCCAGCAATGACAAAAACACACAGATATGAAGTATATTATTAAGTAAGGAATTTATCAAAATATTGTCCACCTAAATATAAAATAATCCATCATAACATATACACTTGATATAATGACAGTGGAAAATGGTCGGGAATACCGGTCAGTAATGATAAAAACACAGATATAGAGTATATAATATAATTAAATGAGGAATTTATCAAAATACTGTCAACCTAAATATAAAATAATCCATCATATCATAAACACTTGATAAAATGCCAGCCGAAAATGATCGGGGAAAGCGGTCACTGATGATAAAAACACACAAATATAAAGTATGTTATATTATTAAATAAGGGATTTATCAAAAGATTGTCCACCTAAATACAAAATAAAATAATCCGTCATAACATAAACACGGATTATTTTGACTTTTTAGACACTTGATATAATTACAGAGGAAAATGGTCGGGAAAACCGGTCAGTATTTATAAAATACAAATAAAGTGGCCATTAAAATTTTTATACACGCATTGGTTTAGATATTTAAAAAAATAAATAAATAAAAACAATTCTTTCCTATAAATATATTTTTTATTTAATCGTCTGTATATGACTTCAATACCACTGTCAAAAATTTCATAAAAATACTTGCCTACCAATAAAGATATTTTACATTTTAAATAAGCATTTATGTATATATATTTAAAAAAAAAAAGAATTTCGAAGCAGTTAAAATGTTCGTAAATATTCACATTATACAATATCTTATTTATTTATTTCAGCCAAATTTTAAAATTAATATTTTGAATGAAGTATGAATGTTTTTAGTGCCATTTTAAGTTATTTGGGTCGTCTTCTAATTTAATGGGGAGTATATTTTCCCCCATTCTTCCAAAAATTCAGTTTTAAGATATTTTAGTGACGTTGTATTTTCAATCCATAAATGTCCGATGAGATTTAAATCTAGACTCTGAATACGAGTTTCTTGTTCATTTAGATAATTTCACAACAGCCATTGCAGTGTGTGGAGAGGTTTGGGTTAGTAAATTTGAATATTCGTTCTATACACATTTTTATTACTACAAGCCATTAAATTTCCTTTCCACTCCTTTTAAATACTTCTATATCAATAATAATACTTCTTAATCATTCCATCGGTTAAAACCAAATATCTGACTCCACATGTAGACATACTTACAGTCACAAGACCACTACTGCCTCCAGTTTTCATTTTAGCTGAATCATTTTTCTTCTCAAATTCCTTTCCAGCTTTACTTCACAATATCGATATTAAATTTGTTCTAACTGAATATATTAAATCATTTCAATGACATTTAATTCTTTAGGGCTAGTGCGGCAAAAATGGGTTTAGGACGAACATTTAAATTTTCTAGGATAATAATCCTTAGCCCAAAGTTCTCCATACACTGGAATGGCTGCTACATAATTATCCAAAATGAACAAGAAACTTCTTTTCAGAGTCCAGATTTAAATCTCATCGAACACTTATGGATTGAAAATTGCAAGTCAATAAAATATCTTACAACTAAATTTTTGGAAGAATGGGGGAAAATGATCTCCACGTTGAATTCCATCATTGCCGAAATAGCTTAAAATGATACTAAAAATATTCATACTTAATTCAAAATATTAATTTAAGAATTGGACTAAAATAAATAAAACATTGTATAATATGACTATGTACAAACATTTTTGCTGCATTGAAATCCGTGTTTTATACTTAAATGTTTATTTAAAATGTACGTATTTATTGGTAGCGAAATACTTTTGATGAAATTGATAACAGTGGTATTGATGTTACACATAGATCCCGAAAATGTATTTTCAGCTGAATAAGATATTGTACTTTTTTTTTTTATCTTGATAAATATGAAATTTAGTTCATTCTACTGAAAAACTAGTTTCGTTTATTATTATTATCTATCAAAGACTGATAGATTTTTTTATTATAAATTTCAGATAATGCCACTATTATTAGACTTTCCGCGAGCAAAATAATATTTTCATTTTTTTAATACTTGTACATGAAACAGGATTCAGAACTTCAACTTATTTTTTAAACGTTTTTGTGGACACGTATCGGTGAATTCTCCTCCATGAATCATATCAGCCGCTCATCCAAGTATGCGGTCTCATATATTTTATTATATATACGCAAACCTCAGTTTGTCTTTTTTTTTTTTCTTTATTTCCTGATTTAAATGTTCTCTTAAAATTGAAAACTTACAACCCCTCTGTGGGCACTCCTGGTTATTATCATGTTTATCTCCGCGTAACAGGTATTGAGAACCGTCGACAAATATTAATTGCAAAGGGCCTCAAGTCAACTATTGTTTGTTTATTATAGATCTAAACATCTCAATAAATGTATTAGAACAATTTTCAAAGAATGGATGAAATAGAAAAAATTGCAGTAGAGGGAATGCACAGAATTACCATTGGACTTCCAAAATTACCTACAATGCGGAGTGGTTCCCGATGAGCAAAATAAATGTATTTTTTTGTTTGACCGATCGACGTGTATGTCTGTCCTTAAAAAAATGAAAATTATTTTAGTGGACATCAACAAAGATTTTTTAACCATTCAGTGAAACCTAAAATTATTGGTTAGCCAAATTGAGCCTCAATTGTATATATTTTTCAATACTTTAATTAAATTCAACAACAAGAAAATCTGACCCTCATTAGCTTCGATCTGATTAGGTATTAGTAGTTTTAATCAAGAGAAGAACATAAATAGTGTCATGTCCATTTGGTACCACTGTGGGCAGTCGGTTATGGAGAAACTTTTCAATCAAAATCTAAATAGAAAACTAAAGAACGCGAAGGACGCGCGGCACTCGTTCATAATCTCGAAGTATCCAAAATAATATTTTCGTATATTTAGTGAATCCCCGAAACAATTCATGAAAAAAAGTTATAAATAAAAGAAAATTTTTTTGGTGGGCTAACTCACCACGTATACATCCTATCGGTTTTCAACGGATTTAAACGTTTCTCAGTCTGTTTTGAAGCTCATTTTTTGAAAGGAAGTTAAATTTCTGACAAAATTGTCAAAAATCATTTGAATCGGACCAGTTTTAGCAAAGTTACAGTATATCGTTTTTTTATAAGCTGATTTTGATGGTGGTTCACATGCACGTTTACATTGCTTACCAAGAAATCGTACCCAAATGATTTCACTGATTGGTTTTTAGAAAAATGAATTCTGAATTCAATTCTAATTCAATTGTTCGTTTTTTTTCTATTGGACACATTTAAAGTTGTATTTTTTTTTTTAAATAGATAGTTAAGTCATGTAAGTGGACATACTAGATTTTTCATTAAAATCATTGGTAACAATACATAAATTGTCTTTACTCTACAACTCTTCTATTCCATGTAATCGGAGGGACGTAGGAGGGTTATCACTGTCTTTCTTAATTCTATTGATTTAGACTATACGAGTATTATGTCAACAAAACATCTAAATGCACTTATTTTAAAGCAGCATATTTAATAAATAGTAATAAGCTGATAGGTAACTGCAAGTCTCTTGCGCAAGACCAAAACCAATACCAGAACCGAGAGCGCAAGACCAAGACAGCCTCGGTCTCGTCTCCTTCAAATCCTTCTTCCTCTCTTGCTGAAAATTTATGTGTTAATCAACTATTAATATTTAGTGTATTAATTGTTTACTTTCATAAAGAGGCTGAACGACCCACTGTTAAAGGACCCCGAACAAAAATCTCAATATTAACTAGCCTCTCATGACAAACAATTTAATTAATGGAACAATGACGCTATTTATTCCAATTTTAATTACCGAACGGCTACAATTCGACTTCTTACCCAATTATCTTTTTACAAAATTAAGACAAAAGACCAAGGAATTTTATTAAAACCATTTTACATATTTACGAGACAATAATAGAGAGTATTATATACATTATCAATCATCAAAAGACAATTAATGTAAAGACAGCTGCCAATTAATAAAATTAAGACTAAAGAAAATTAATTTAGTTTATGGCAATTCTGCGCACTTATATTTTTGGTTTATCAAGATAAAAAAAAATTTGCTTTTCATTTATATTCTATGGAAATTTCATCTATTTTGTTTTTAGAAACATTCTCATTCAATTTTAATTTTCAATCTTATTCAATAATATAGAATTAATTATACGTTATTACAAAAACTATTAAAAACCATTAACTTTTAGTCACTCCTCATTAGCTTCTACGCCCTTATATGCTAAATATACACTTTTCTAAAATCGGTAGTTTTTCAATAGTTCGTCATAAATCAATATCACTAGTCTTATTATCGGAAATTTTTTATTCAACCTTCGAAAATGGTTTTAAGATGTCATCATTTAATTAATCATCAAATTCTATCATAGTCTATATTTATCCATTCCGTATTACTACTAACTGATCTTTAATTATTTAAAAAAAATAAAGGTAATTTAGAGGTAGAAATTTTGAAAAGTCGGCTTTTAAGCGCTGTCAGGCTATATCAATGAGGTTAATACGTACTTTATATTAAATACCACTCGAATTTACATCAACGTGACGAATTTAATCCATATAGCCGTTTTTTGAAAACATGTGTAAAATCAATGGTATAAACTACGATTTCCGGTCAGTCTGTTTTGAAAAAAAAACGTTGCTGTAACAGCCCAGGTATTGTACCAAACTGATGTGCCATTTATAGTCATTTGTCTTAGTTTCTGACAAATTTGCTAAACATCAGAGTTCCTTGACTTTGATTTTCTACCATACCACTTAACTAAATTATTTTTTTTAAGTACTGATTTGACACACAGTTTAAAGTTCTTTAATTTCAAGAAGAGTATGTTTTCCGCATCGATGCACCGTTCATGATTTGTAGGCCAAAAAACAAAGAATGATTGAAAAGTTCTGACTTTTTGGCTGAAAAAAGTTTTCTTGTTGGTGGCCCTTGTCAGCAATTTTGTTTTTTATATGTTTCAACCAATATATACAAGTTAAAAAAACAAAAAAGATTCTCACGTGTTTCACAATATATTTTCCCTTATGATCTTCAAGTTACTGGCCTAATATTTTTTGAAAACAGTTGTCTTTTTTTAAAGAAGCGGTTGTGGAATGACAGGCCAGGGGTGCCCAGAAGAGGGTTTCATCAAAATTTTTAAGGGGTGCACATTTTGACGGAGTATTGCATTTTTAAGTGGGGAGAGCACATTTTAGCGTGGCCATGATTTTTTGGAATATAAAGTTTCAAACCAAGGACAAGATGAGTTACTAACCGCAGCAAGTAAATTGTATATGATCTACGATCTTTTAAATTTTGCCTTCCTTTGCACTGTTATTAAGAAGAAGAGAGAAATGAAATATCTTGGAATGAGGAGGAGGAAGGTTCTTGCGCCGTCGACCTTGGGGGGAGGGCACCCTTGTGTCAAGTTTCATTGTATTAAGAATAACATAGATTCCATAATTTACATTTAAACCTTCATCTGTGATGAGGTTCCTTTTTATGTCGTGGCTACAGGGCTACTACCTTTTGTGTTGCCCAAATGCAAGACCAAAACGAGACCGAGGCGGTCTTGGTCTTGTACACTCGGTTCTGGTCTTGATCTTGGTCTTGCGCAAGAGTCTCGCAAAAGACTTGCAGTTACCTATTAGCTTATTGCTATTTATTAAACATGTTACTTTAGATCTTAGAAAAACGCTACAGAATAGGTCCATTTAGATATTTTATTTATACGAACTTAGTATAGACATATACTAAAATTTAAAATGTCCAACCAAATAAATAAAATTAGCTTGGCAGTACACTAAATGCATTGTCAAGAAAGATATTGATGGGTCCCCACCTTGAAATTGAGATGTAGAGTAAAGACAATATATAAAATGTCACTAATTATTTAAATAAAAAATCTGGTGTGCCCACTCAGATGACTTTCCTACCGATTTTAAAGCATTTTTTTTTCAATTTTAAATATGTTCATTGAAAATAACACGGTTGAAATAGACTAATTTTCCTGATAACCGTTCAAAGAACGATGTCTTTGATGAACGAAAGCGTAGTAAAAGTGCAAGTGAACAATTATTAAAATCATAGTCTAAATTCAATACACTGTAACGTTGCTAAAACTGGTCCGATTTAGAAGATTCTTTTATACTTTTGTCGGAAATTTATTAAGCTTAAAAAACTGTTACCACTACATACTATAGAGATATTACTGTCATTGTTTAGAACGGAGAAACCTAAAAACTCCGAATCAAAAATTTGATGAGTTAAAAGCAAAAGTATATTACTTCTACCAATTTTTTACATATAGTAATTAAAATTGTCTAGTATTAGTGACTGTTTTGCCTTAATTTTTAATGACAAAAACGCTTTTTTCTGGCCATCTTGGTCTTGGTCTTACAACAATTAGGCGATATTGGTCTTTATCTAACAACAATTAGGCGTTGTTGGTTTCACAATAATTAGGCGGTTTTGGCAGAGAGCAAGACCAAGACCGATTTTGGACAACAATAAGTACCTTGCATACGTAATTTTAGTTTCGTATGGTTTTGTGATATCTTTTTGTGAGACCAGGTTATTTGGTTTCTAGAGAATTTGAAAGTTTTATTTTCGTTGAAAACTCATTTTTCATGACCGCATTAATATCCTTTTCTATATATTTTAAATATGGATTTGGTTTAATATATTTCTTTATAATGTACTTTATAAAATTAAAAAGAAAAGGAAAATTTAAAAAAATAAATCATTCCTCATTTCTTTAAATAAACCACTCCTCATTCTAATGCATTTATGTTATGGGGCAAATTAAAAGGACAATCATTCCAAACATAAAATAAACAATAAAATAAATCAGAAAGATTCAAGGTATATTCTTGTCAATATATTTTATTATGAGACAATTTATTAAGGTACGTTCAGACATTTCAAAAACTATGAGACAAAAAAATATATAAATGGTTATTTCACTGTGCTTGTAATTTTTTTTTTCTTGATTTTGATCTATTCCATCTACTGTTGATATCAAGAAAAATAAAATAAATAGTCTGGTTTAGTAATAATGTCGCTGTTAGTTTAGTTGAATAATGTGTTTCCCATAGTTTGTGAAATGTATAAACGCATCTTTAAATTCTTATCAACAATACAAGAAAGAAACATCGGCTAGAGATAGTGCTCCATGACTCCTAACATACATGGCCGTGGTGAGAAACCAAGGACCCCAGGAATGACTCTCTCCATGACTATGAATCCATGATCCTTCATGGAATATGGTACAGGTTTTTTTTTAAAACTATCGTGTATAGAGCTTTATAGAGGCTGGGTGTGCTCCCGGAAGGTCTCCTGATACCAGAGTCGATCCAAGGCTGGTGTGACATAATATAATAATACGTGACAGGGCTCAAAATCAGGTCCTTCAGCATAGGAAGTCAATGCCTTACCCACTGAGCTACCCCGCTCCCTATGACACAATAAACAGCGTAAAAATAACAATCATAAATAGTTTACATAAAGTAATCTTTGTAGAAGTAATATAGAATTGACTGAATAATCAAAGTTTTTTTTTTAAGAGTTACAGCATGAAGAACCTGCTGTTTGCATTTCCGAAAGGTCGCTCATTTTCCTCGACTGTCTAAATGTTATATATTATTTTATTTATTTGTTTAGAAATATAATATTCTGTCACACGGATAATAATTTGTAACCAAGATTGAGGAAGCATTGGAAAAAAAATAGAACTCTTCTCTCTTTCGTTTCCTGTGACTGATTACTAATTCATAATTTAGCATGTGCATGTGCTCTTATATCTTATATCTCTTGTATCTTGACTATCTTTTCTTGATGTTTAGATTTGGCATTCCATACTATTGTATATAGAATAAGTATCTTTTTTGTTATTTTTATTATCTTTATTATCTTCCTATTTATCTTTAATTGTATATAGTCTTGGATATACAAGGTGACTGTTTAAATTCTCTCTTTTTCCTTGTATATTATTTCTTTTTATTGTACATAGTATTAATTCTGTAAATATTTCTTTCTGTAAATAGATATGTTAACCTTTTTTACTACTTTATAAAAATATCCAACCTGACCCCTTCTCACCTGAGCTAGCATGGTAGGATAAATGATTAATCATAGCCAAATAATAGGTAAGTAACTTATATTCACAATAATTATCTCTTTAGAGATGAAAGGCTAGTAAAGTCAGGCGCCCAAAAAGTAAAGATACCGACAGAAAATTATATTCATTAAAAATTGTTTTATTATCTTTTTATTTATCCTTTTTTCGGTCATAAATTATATAATTAGGTGACAACACATACACACAATATATACAGAAAACATAAAATAAAAAAACAAAACAAAATAACAACTAAATAATAATCAAATAAAGTAGTATATACAATAAAAAGTAAATAAAATAACTTAAAGATAAGTAAATTAAAAAATACCGACATACGGACCTAAATATCATTATTATTATAGAAATATTTTTTTAAAGTAAGGTATCTTCCAGTGATATATAGAAAAAAAAAAAGAAAAAGTGGGCGGGAGCATGTGGTGTACTTCACCCAATAACCCAATTCAGCCGAAATTCAATACGAGGAACCTGTGCCCCACCCCCCACCCTCCCCCTCCCATTTCCACCCTTGGCCCTCCCCGAAGGTTGGCAATGACCAGCTTCCACTGCCATGGTTACTCGCTCCAGGAATCGATCTCTTCTTTATGACGTTCTATCCCTTCTCCTCAACCGGATCCCTGGCTTCTACAATATTCATAACTTCCAGTCAATCATAAATTGAAATTCTAAAACATTTTCATAAATTAAAATAGGAATAAAGAGTTAATAAATCTTCTATATTGTCTACCTGACCAGGATAAAAATATGTTTTAATTGATAATAAATAATATTTATAATGAATTGGATAGGATGGGTAGTTGGATCCATTGATATATAAGGATCATAACGTGAGACAAAAACTTTTTTATATTTACTGAGATTTATAACTGTAACAAGACAAGCAAATTTTCTTATACTGACGACTGATACATGACAAATGATTATGAAGAAACAACCCATTGGTGGTAAGACAACCCATACAGGGTGAGTCGATAGGAACGAATCAAACTCCATTAGTGGGTTACTCACATAAAAATAATTTAATATTGAATATTTAATAGTTGACCGTTGCATTATAAAGGGAGGAGATGGTTCGGGGTGGCGTTCATAAAAAGGCTAAATGGTGGCAAAACTATTTTATTAAAAACCAACGTCTCTGCCAGACTTTGCAAGTCTTCTTTAGGGCTAGAACGGACAAGATACAACAATATATAGATAATTGTGGAAGTTACGTAATATTAAGACAAAACATTATAAACAATGTGAATAAGCTTATTAATATTATAAACAGTAAGTACATTAAAATATAAACAGAGTAAGCTAAGCACGGGCGGATCTACGGGGGGAGCTTTCGGGCTGAAGCCCCTCCCAAAATGGTAAAATATAACCATGTTTTATCGGAAAAAATACTAAAAAATTATCTCTTAAAGTATAATTATTCGTGTAATTACATTTAAAAGGGCTTTAGGAATCACTTAAACACCAGTTCGTATAGGTACTTAGTTTCTTTCGTATTTTCCAAAGTAATTATCGTTACTTTTATGAAAAAAAAAGCTTTCGGGCTGAAGCCCCCCCCAAAATTAAATCCTGAATCCGCTAGTGAAGCTAAGTAAACAAGATCCTGAACTGAAGTAAATAGATGGTAACAATTGTTGTAATGTAATATATAATATATGCAAATGTGAATATACTTCTACAGATCTAAAAATGAAAGATCTAGAAATAATTTTTAAAAAGAATTCATCTTCTTATCCAATTTTCATATGTTTAAATTGTATTGGTTAATTAAAAATAAACAAATTTTCACAAATAAACAATATTTCGTACATGTATTAGTATTTCGTTTATCTTAGATTTATTTTGATAAATATTTAAAAATACCACAATTTACTTCTAAACATTCTTGTCTTCGTCTTTGAAGGGCGACAGTTGCCCTGATTGTATATATCTTCCTTTTATGATGCCTGGAGCATTTTAATACGTTGAGTTTAGTGCATGCCGGATGTCTAATTTTACTTCGTATACTTCATCTTTGAACCAGACCCATAAATAATAATGCAGTACCGTGAGGTCTGAAGATCTTAGAGGCCAACTAATCGTTTATTTGTGATTTTTTTATTTGTAATTAGCCAATAAAATTAAAAACAAAATGAAAATTGGATATGAAATCTGAATTTTCCAATTATTTTCCTGTGTGAAACACTTGAGTTTGGCCCAGACCCACCCTGTATATTTAATAGATATTCATTGGTCTATCGTGGTCATTTTCTTTTCGCGTCAGAGGGTTATCGCTAATAGATTTGGACGAAATTTGCGACTTCGGTAACGAGAAGGCCTTGAGTGTGAATGGAGCTCTAAGTTAAGAAGAATACACCTGTTCCAGAATCTCAAATATCTGGATTATTTGTGACATAATAAAGATCATTGAAAATTGTTGGAAAAAATGGATTGAGGATTTGTAAGGAATTTGATGATTTCTTGAAGAACTACAGCTCAATTTTGTAAGTTCGAATAGTATGGATAATAACAAATTATATGCAATGTTAAGTTGTTTTTATCAGTAAATGTTGGATTAATTGGAATATACGAGCACTTTTTTGTCGTTTCAATATTGTATAAGGATTCCAAGTAAGACGCTTGCCAAAAGAAGTGCTAGGTAAAAAATTAATTCAGTTGGGATGAGAACAATCTTAAAGGATACAGTAGGACAGGGTGTTGTGAATTTTCAATTTAGGATTCTATTTCTTCGGTCTTGACACCTTTTTCAATGAATGTGTGCAAAGTATGGGATGCAGTATTTAGTTCTCGATTCATTAATGACTGATATTTAAAAAATAAAAGGTTTCAAAATGTAATCCGACAGTTAAGCGTTACCATGCGGAGCATTTTCAGTTTATAATAAAAAAGTTCAAAATTTTATTTTAAGTTATTTATATAAAATTTTCATGCATTTAAACGATAATAAACTACTTGTAGATTGTGAACATTTATTTGACAAACCTTTCTAACATTCGATTTGTACAAAAAGCACATAAACATCACGATCATCAGGCTCATTCGGACATACAGAGTTGAGATTCTCACGAATCAATCCCTTGGAAACAATCCTAAATCCGTTGAATGATTTTCCTTAATGCTTATAGACCTACTCTATAAGTTGCAAAATCGGAACAATATTAGTGCCAAAAGCTGGGTAAGGCACTAACTTCCTTTGCTCAATGTCCTGGGTTAGAATCCGGCTTATGGCAGGTAATTCTTCATTCTATTACATCAGCCGTGGATAGACCCTCCTGTGGCACACCCAGAGTCTAAAAAGTTGATACTCTTAATTAAATAATTGATTAAGGAGGGAAACCAGACGGCTGTGCCTGATCTAGGCCCAATCACCTCCCTGTATAACCGTTGCCCTTAAAACAGTACTTCCTTACTAAGTACTGACCCCAAGATCATTCATGGACTGTTGCGGTACAGGTTTATTTTTTCTTATGTATACATTAATAAAAGTCTATTTTAAATTTAATACATTTTTCTCCTTTTTCTAGTTTAAAAGCAAATCTATTTTATTCCGAGTTGGATCCACGGGAGTAGAAATTTCCCCTCCCAAAATAACTAACAAGGAAAAAAATATATCGCTGTTTAAAATACATCTGCTAGGTAATGGCAATACTCCTTAATAACTGCGAATTAATTGTCATTCATTGGGAAGGAGGAAAAAAAAAAAAAAATCTTGTGAGGAAGAGATCGTTGTAGAAAACTAATCAAGTTTGTCTAACTATAACAATCGATTTTGAATAGTTAGAGGTATGGAATAGTTCACAGGCGGATCTATGGGGGGAGGGGGCTTTCGGGCTGAAGCCTCTCTCCAAAATGGTAAAATGTAACCATGTTTTACAGAAAAAAATATTAAATACGATCTCTTAAAGTATCCTTGTTCGTGTAATTATATTTAATAGGACTTCAAGAACCACTTAAACACCATTTCATATAGGTAATTAATTTTTTTTTCAAATTAATTATCGTTATATGTATATGAAAAAAAAAATCTTTCGGGCTGAAGCCCCCCCCCAAAATTAAATCCAGGATCCGCTAGTGGAATAGTTAGATAATCGATTTATAACAATTTCTCCCATAGATAAGATCAGGAGTGCCCATCTCCCCTAATAGTCTAGTAAAGTTAGTAGTATTGCCTAAATACGGGCTTGGTCTTGCACTTTGCAAGACCAAGACCAAGGCCGCCTAACTGTTGCAAGTCCAAGACCAGGACTGGTAAAAAAAATCGATTTTTTGAGTAAACATTAAGGCAAAATAGTTACTAGTATTTGACAATCTTAGTATATGGATACAGTTTGTATAACCAATATACTTCTGCATTTAACTCCATTCATTTTTCATTCGGGCTTAGTTAGGTATCTCCTATCTAAAAAATAACAGTAATATCTCTAAAGTAATAAGCTTATAAGTAACTGCAAGACTGTTGCGAGACACTTGGCAAGACCAAGACCATGACCAAGAGTGAGTTTGCAAGACCAAGACTCTTCTCGGTCTCGCATTTGGGCCACACTAAAAGTTAGAGAAAAAACAGCCTTACTCCAACATTAAAAAAAAATAAAGATGAAACTTGTCAGAAGTTGTTTATTACCCTCCCCGTAATAACTGGTAAAAAGTCCCAAAAACCCTGCCTCGGGTTTCGATGGGGTGAGTGGAGGGAGGACAGAAAAATTATATATATATATATATATATATATATATATATATATATAATATCGCTATGTAATAACGAAAAATAAGAAAGTAAATTTTTCTTAAGTAATTTTATTTAGAGCTATATTATCGCTAGAATGCATAGTTTCTCTTATACAGGATGTTCCGTAAGTAGAGGGAAATTTTTATTGGAGTGATAGCAGACGTTTATTTAAACAATGACCAAACTCCCAACAGAAAAGTAGGAAGTTCAAGATTTGTGATTTTTTAATTGTCATGTCTTTTTTTTTAATAGAAAGCGATAACTATAAAAATATTTAATTTAAGTAATTAGCAATTGCTCCACAATAAACTAGATAAAATTTACTTAAAATGAAAGTAGAATTATTCATTGTTGGAACCATTTAAAGAGGGCTATTGAGCGGCTGAACTCAGCTCCGCTCACGGGCGAATTTTCGGGGAGAGGGGGAGGGGGCTTTCGGGCTGAAGCCTCCCCAAAATGGTAAAATATAACCATGTTTTATGGAAAAAAATATTAAAAAATTATCTCTTAAAGTATTATTGTTCGTGTAATTACATTTAAAAGGACTCAAGGAATCACTTAAACACCATTTCATAGGGATAGTTAGTTTCTTTATTTTTTTCCAAAGTAAATATCGCCATTTTTATAAAAAAAAAACTTTCGGGCTGAAGCCTTCCCAAAATTAAATCCTGGATACCCCACTTTTAGAAAAACTTCCTCGCTTAATAAGATTTAAGTCCATGTTAATTAAACTGAAGTTTATGAAACAAATTTTAAGGATCACCTCGAGTTGTGTAAAAAAATTATATGATTTGATTACCTATCACCTAAAAATAACCATAATTGGATATGGTTTAAACATAAAACCATTATTAAATAATTATAAAACCATTATTTTTAACATTTTTTAAAATAAATAAAAAGTGTACTTATGCATTTATATTTATTATAATACATCCCAGATCATGGAAAAAAATAAATTAAAGCTCTTCGGTAATTCATTTTTTTCTGAAAACATGGTTATCTTTAGGTGACAGGATATCAAATCACATAATTTTTTTACACAGTTTGAGGTGAATCTCAATTCTTTTCTCATAAACCTCAACTCAATTAATATTGACTTAAGCTTATTTTCTAAAAGTGGGGTATCTGTAATATAGTTTGAGAGTAATAAAAAAAATCACTAATAATTTATGATTTATTTTTAAACGGAGCTGAGTTCAGCCGCTCAATAGCCCTCTTTAAATGGTTTCAACAATGACAAACTCTACTATCGTTTGAATTAAATTTTATCTACTTTACTCTGGAGTAGTTATTAATTACTTAAATTAAATATTTTTATACTATCGCTTTCTATTCAACAAAAACGTGACTCTCTTAAAAAATCACAAATCTTGAATTTCCAACTTTTCTGTTGTGAATTTAGCCATTTCTTATATATATATATATATATATATATATATATATATATATATATATAATATTGGTAATCAATGGACGCAAAATTTGATTCTCAACAACTTTGATTCTATGGGTTTTTCTTCTTAGGGAACTCATATCCAAGTTACAGGGCCATTTATAGTAATTTGTCTCAGTTTTTGACAAATTTATTAAAAATCAGGGTTGGTTGACCGTGGCTTTATACCTTATCGATATAAGTTTCATTCAAATCGGTGACCCCACGCCCATAACCTTCTCTTGTCAGAGTAACATACTCTTTCGTAATTTACAAACCTTCGCCTGCGATCAGGTCGACTTTTGGGTCCTGACTCTAGGGCTACCAGCAGTCGTCCTATATTTTTAACTAGGATAGCCTTTCAGTTCAATTTGGTGAAAACGCGATCCATTTGCCTCTCGGTTAATTTTTTTTTATTTTAATGAAATTTACAACTGTATTACATGAAAAATACAACAAGTAAATGTGACATTGGTAACATGACATGTACAACATGTAGAGAAACTAACCATTGCTAGAACTCAAATTATAGTTCTATATTAGAAGGTCCCGAGGCCATCTTCGTTTCAGACGCCTCGGAGGGTCGGTTAAATTTAACGTAAAATTTGATCATCAATTCGGAACCGTCAGTTTTGAAAACGCAACCACTCTAATCTTCAATTACATTGACTCAATTTTGTTATTTTCAATCCTTTTTTTCTTATTAAATTACTAACACTGTATTATCATGTATAATAGACAAGCTACATTTTCAAATTTTAAGAAGCTTAAAGGACTCAAAACTTGGCTGCTACGGACCTCCAAAATCATACTTATGTCACTGTAGTGTGTAGTATAAATTTGGATAAAATTTCTTCAATTACTCGAAATCGTATATCAAAATCATTAATACGAAATGAAATTGCAACCATCATAGCCCAGTAACCTTGTACATCGTAAGTTGCATTAAATGGGGGTAGATGCTTTCTTTTTATTTTCTTTTATGAAATATGACTGTGATGTAAAATCCAAGTTTCCGAATTCGGCGTCCCCCTGGAACACTTTAGATATCCAAAAAACTATTATTTTTTCGTTGTTTTCCCATTTTATCCATGAAGCAATACATTTTTGACAAATATTATACAGTACATTTTTAAACTAGATTAAAAATACTACAATTTAAGATCAGAAAAGGCTTGGTAAATCAAATAGTTACTGATTTCCAAAGTTTGGAAACATTTATTTTTCATTTAAATTATTTTTCATGTTTGTACATATGCAATTGTCTTTTTTCTTCAATAACCTGTCTGATATGAGTCAGTGAAGTAAATATTTATTCATTTTAATATTTTGAAGATGGAGTGATGGAGAGGAAGGGGGAAGGTTTGGTAGGAGAGGGTAGTCCTTGGGCCAGACTCCCCTCCCATGCACCCTCCCCCGATATCACTATCAATTGCATATCGGTGTTCCTAGTAACGATATATTTTAAAAAGTCTATGTTCCAAAATGTCGTCTTGACGACTTTGACTTGAGTTAGTTTTCGGTCACTGAGATTCAGCAGTTGGCTTAATTTCGTCATAAGCTGGATAGTTAGAGAATAATAAAACGTGAAAATTAATAAAAAAAACACCAGTAAAGATAGCTTTTTCAAGTTGTTCAAACTAAATTTGAAAATCAAACCAAATACACTTAATCAGAGGAAAAGCAGCACTGGCGTAGGAGCTTACAGTCCTGTGCCACCTCATTCCGGGTTCATAAATGGCATAGTTTCAGTGCTACTCTCTTCATCTATCTTACATATTTCATCCACCAAAAAATGTTTCCATCAGTTCCATTTTCAAAGATTTTGGATATTCCTTATTATAATAAATTGATTCAAAATAATAAATGTTTACTTTACTAACTTTTATAAGGCAGGTTATTGAATATGTAAAGATGAAAATTAGCTTAACATTTTCAAGTTTCAAAAATTTCATTCACTTGATTTACAATTCTTGTATGCACTTGATGCAAATGTTTGTTAATTTTTTTTTTAAATTTAAATTTCGGTCTTCTGGGAGTGATAAAAGTTATCTCCGCCTCAGTTTAATGTTTTTTACTATAGATATAAAATTGTTCGTCACTGAGAGTTGACAAAAAATCAATTTACAAATAGACGGGGCAAAGTACATCGGTAATTATTTTTTTAAGGCTGTGACGCAAAAAATTACATTGGGACAGTTGGGCACCAATGTGAATAAATATTAAGGTGTTGGTTCTGCAAACCAACACCACACATATATTTCAGTAGCATTATTAGCCCAGTCTGTAGACTGTCTTTGTCACATATCCATCCTTAACTTCCCAATTTTTTATTTATGTTATAAAAATAAGAAAGGGTAGTTGTAAAATAACCAATCATCCCTAAATAAGAAATTTTTGATTTAGAATAGGAATTCAAAATGAGAGGATGTCTTAATAATATATATATACATTATTGCAGTCTCTGAAACATGGCTTAAGCCCTATATCCCTTCCTCTTCCGTTTCCTTACCTGATTATACCTTCATCCGTCATGACCGGGTTTCCCGGACTGGCGGAGGTGTTGGTCTCTATGTTCATAATAGCCTGAAACCCCGTATTCTAGATATTTCATCCCCTTCCAATCATCCTCACATTGAATTCCTCTTCACTGAAATTTCTTGTAAAGCACATCCTCTCCTTTATGTGGTCGTATATCGCCCTCCTTTGACTCCTTTTGACTCATCCTTCGAATCAACCTTGTACAATTATGTCCCTTTCTATAATAACATTATAATTTCCGGTGATCTTAATACCAACCTCCTCACAGAATCCAACAGCAAACGCTATTTGGAAAATCTCTTCTTCTCCCTCAACCTTTTTATTGTTCCTTTCGCTCCTACACACCATACTTGTTGGTCTGACACCTGGCTGGACTTGCATATTATCGATTCAGAGCAGAAACTCTTGTCCTGTTCTCAATTACCCGTTCCTTTCCTTTCTTCTCATGATCTCATCCAATTATCGTACGATATCCAAACTCCCACGTTTCTTCCTAAAACCATAACTTTCCGCAATCTTGACAACCTCACCCGTGATAAAATCCTACCGGACCTTGAAACCCTAAACTGGAACGATATTTATTCCTGTACCTCTATTGATCATATGGTAGACATCCTCACTTCTAATCTTATCCATATTCTTGACATACATGCTCCTATCAAAACCTCAACCTTCCGTCGCCAACCTGCTCCTTGGATGTGTCAAGAAATCCGCGACATGCAAAAGAGACGTGAGGCAGCCCGTAGACGCTTCAGACGAACTCGACTAGCAGATGATTATCAAGTCTATAGGGTACTCCGTAACTTGACACAAACAACGATCAGGAAAGCGAAATCAAACTTTTTTCACGAAACTCTCGCTTCTGCTCCTGATTCTAAATCAATATGGCTAACCCTTCGTAAACTCTCTCTTTGTAAATCCTCTTCCTCACCGTTCTACCCGGTATTACCCGATGAACTAAATTCCTACTTTATATCTTCCACCACCAGCAACAGTTCACCCACCTCTCACCAGTTTTCCTTATCAACCTCATTTAACAGTGATAATTTCTATTTCTCCAACATCTCACCGACCGACCTTATTTCCTCTATAATGAAATCACACACAAACTCCATCGGACTTGATGGGATACCAGTCAAACTATTAAAATTATGCCTTCCCGAAGTCGTTCCAGTTCTCCTTTTCATCTATAATTTTTCCCTCCAGAACTCAGTTTTTCCAACTGCTTGGAAAAAAGCATTAGTCAGACCTATCAACAAAATTCCCAATCCTACCTCTCCTAAAGACTACCGCCCAATCTCCATTCTTTCTAACCTTTCTAAACCTCTGGAAAGAATAGCTCAATCCCAAATCTCTAAATTCCTTGAAAACTCAAAACTACTCGATCCTCTCCAATCTGGTTTCCGACCTGGCTTCTCCACACAATCCGCCCTACTAAAAATTACCAATGACTTACATACCGCAATGGACGAAAAAATGTTAACTGTATTAATACTTCTCGACTTTTCCAAAGCTTTTGACTCCTTAGACCACTCTATACTCTATACTAAATTAAAATCTCTATCCTTCTCCAACAGCTCTATCCTCTGGTTACAGTCTTTCCTATCCGACAGAACTCAAGCAGGCAGCATTCCAAACCAACCCCTATCTTCCTTTCTTACACTGTCCTCTGGAGTGGCCCAGGGTTCGAGCATTTCCCCTCTCCTTTTCAACTCCTACATAAATGATCTTTCCAAATCCATCTACCACTGTTCACATCATTTATACGCTGATGACACCCAAATATATTTTTCCTTTCATCCTTCTGAGCTACTAGTCGCGTTCGCCAATATTCAGGCTGACCTAGATAGGATCAGTGCCTGGGCAAGTCTGAATAATTTAAATCTAAATGCGATGAAAACTCAGGCCATTATTATAGGTTCCAGTCCTATTCTTAAATCCATCTCCTTCCTTCCTCCTTTAGTCATCAACGATCATCCTGTCACATTCAGTTCATCCGTTAAAAACCTAGGAATCACCATAGACGAAAACCTCTCCTGGAAACCCCATATTGCCCTCATCTCCCGTAAGTCAATAGGTACCCTTAAGCTATTTCATCGCTCCCGCCACCTACTCCCACAACCCATCCGCAAGCTCCTTGTATCCTCTCTCATTTTCCCCCACTTTGACTACGGCTGTGTGGTGTACGGAGGCATCCCGATGGTACTCGAGGATAGATTGAAGCGACTCATGAATACGTGCTTAAGATTTGTCTTCGGTACATCAAAGCGATCTCATGTGTCCCACCTTTACGACGAGTTAAAGTGGCTCTTCCCTTCTTTCCGCAGACAATATTTCCTCGGATCTTTGCTATTCCAAACAATCAACACCAGACACCCTTCTTACATCTACAGTCTCCTACAGTTTAAACCCGTGGTCCACTCCCAGAAAACAAGATCCCGTGTTTCCGACTTTTATATCCCTTCCCATAGAACTAAAACGTTTGAATATTCCTTTATTTCCCGATCCACAGCCTTCTGGAATTCCTTGCCATCTGAAATCCGTCATGCCTCTTCCTTGTCCTCATTTAAATATCATCTTTACCAATTCCTTCTCACATCCCAAAATGACGTTATACAATAAAATAAATATTGTGAAACAGATTTTGACTGAGGTGAATGATTGATAAAATTTATTGTCTTAATTCTAAAAATCAACCCATGCTTATTTTATTTTATTTTTATTTTCATTTAAATAATGTTGTTGTTTTTTTATTTCGTTTTTTCTCAAAATTTTATTTTATTTTTACTTGTTTTAATTTAATTTCACTGAAGATATTGTATATATTCTTTAATATTGATTAATGTAATTTTTGGCCAGATGTAGCTTTAATTTTTTTTGTTCATATCTGTTATTCATAAGGGACCTCGTCCCAGAATAAAGTTTACTTTCTATCTATCTATCTATATATAGAGAGAGAGAGGGATTAGAATTATTTCTTTATATTTAATAAAAAAATTGGTATAATGAATTACTAAGCATTGCAAAGCCTAATAACATAGAACTTATTTACTGATAATTAATATTATATAATTTGAACATTACAAAAAAAATTTTAATCATGTAAATACTTTTTTTATAATAATGGTTTCCATTCACAAAAGTTTCTTAAAAATAAAACATCAGAATCCTCTCAAAACATGGGTGATTTATTTGATGATTTTTTACTTCACTTACCTAAATATGTAATATATTGTAAGAGAAAGTATTACGATTTTCAACATTTTAGAATCTCAGTTTTCAACTAAAATACATGTTTTGATGTCTCCTGAGTCCAAATAACCGAATCCTGGAAAATGGTCTGTGAACAGACCATGGTTTCTCCTTAAAAAAGTGAGTTGTTTCATGTGCGCACTGCACCAAATTTTTTTCTTTGGTTTATAATCCAAATTTCAACTTAAATGACAGTTATCTTTTATGCAACTGAACCAATTTAACATCCTAAAAGAGCCATGTAATAGACTCCTAGTAACTTCCCTCATCTTCCCCCACCTTGATTACGGCTGCGTGGTGTACGGTGGCCTCTCGGCAGAACTCGGAGAGAGACTGAAAAGAATTATGAATGCCTTCGTAAGATTTGTCACAGGGGCCCTGAGGTATTCCCGTGTTTCGCACCACTATGCTGAATTAGGATGGCTCTTCCCTTCCTTCCGAAGACAATATTTCCTAGGCACATTCCTTTACCAAATAATCAATAGTCATCGTCCGTCCTACGTATACAATCTCCTACAATTCAAATCATCTATCCACACCCTCTCCACAAGATCTCGTCCTTCTGACCTTTACACTCCTTTCCACAGATCTGCATCATTTAAACATTCCTTCGTTGTCAGTTCCACTGCATTCTGGAATTCCATCCCACTAAAAATCCGCCATGCATCATCCTTATCCACCTTTAAAACCCTCTTATTCCAATTCCTCTTCACAATCCAATCAGACGCTGGTTAAATACATACTATGTTATAAGGATTTAATTTTCTTTAGACATCATTTTTTTTCCTCTTATTTTTTATTGTTTTATTCTGTGTTGAACGTGAATTTTCATCACCACTCACTAAGCATTGTGAGTAGATAAAATTTGTTTTCCTTAAGTTCTAATTTGTTATTCATGGAATGTATTTCAGTGAAATGTATTTTATTTCTAATTATCTTCAACATACTTCTCGCTATGTGTATATATATACTTTATTTTATTTTCTCTTCTCCTAATCTTTACTCATAATCACTTAAATATCTTAGGGAACATATGTATATCATTATTTGTTTTTTTATATATTTTTTTGTTTTAGTTTTTACAATTTCTTTCCCTACATATTAACAGTTATTATTATTTTTTTTAATTTTTATATTCCATCACTACAATGCTTTACCTATAAAATAGATTTTACTTTCCTTTCTAATTTCATTCAGTGATTATTATGCAATTATTTTAGCTCCAATATTGTAGTACTGAACCCCTATTACCCAACTGTCCTCGTTAATTTATCCTTAGAGCTTAATTAATACTTAATGTATTACATGTATTTTGTCATTATTCATTGTAATAAGTCTTTTGACCAGATTTGTAGTTAATATATATGAACAATACTGTTATTCTAAAGGGACCTAGTCCCAGAATAAAGATGATTTTTCTATTTCTATTCTATTTCTAATATTAAAAACAGTGTGATCCATGTTTTTTTTCAAAAGATTTTTAATCCTTTGAAAATTTAATGGCTTTAAAATTTATTGATTGTTTGCTGGCTTTGGTTTGGCTGAAGTTATAGCCTGTGAACTAGGCCAGGTTTTGTGAATTGGGTATTGATTCCATCTTTAATAAATTTTTGTTTCAAAATTAAATTTTTACTATCTACAAAGTTTAAACATATAAAATTATTTCATATTATATTATATAAAATTCATATATACACATGATGATTACCAAGTTAAATCAACTTAATTTATGCACATTATCTATCGGGAAACTAAGTACACAATGGGAGGATGTCTCCCTATAATACAAAAATTAATAGTTATTAGTTCCAAGATATAATATATATGAAGATTAAACATAAACAGTATTTCTACAATTTTCATCTTGTTTTGCTAATGTATTATATACTGATATATATATCATAAAAATGCAGAGCAGAACAGGATTTCTCATACGAATGGTTTGAAAAAGACTGACCATATAGTAAATCATTCCATATTAGTTCAATGTATACATATAGCATAAACACAGGAAAATATACTTTATAGTAGATGTTAAACTTTTTTGGAGCAATGAGCAGTCTCTATTTAGTTAATATTTTTTTTAGACTGTAAACACAATATGTGCTATCATCGTTACCCCTTTATGAGATCTTATTTTTTTTTCTCTTCTCCTGATGCCTAAATTGATGAATTATTGATTCAGAGAAATTTAAGGCTTTGTTTTGTAATCTCCTAATAATACCAGGAAGTTATTTTTGTCTTTTCATTCATAGTAGCTCCATACTAATTAAGGAAGCATATTAATAAAACATGAGAGGACACGATCCTGTGGTTGATTACTCCTTATGACCTGAACTATTTATAATATACTACTGTGTTTAATAGTCTTGAATGGATGTACTGATTCCATTCGGTGAGCCTTATGTAGGTGTGCTGTCTTTGGTCACCAATTATGTCATCTTTTTATTACTATTGGTAATGCTTGAATTAACAAAACATTGACTGGTTATATATATATATATATATATATATATATATATAGAGAGAGAGAGAGAGAGAGAGTGAGAGAGATAAAGAAAGGACTGCAGTACTTAGTCTAACTCCTCCTCAGATTAATATTTTTTAAAAAACACTTTGCATTTTGAGGACTCTGAAATGGCCAAAATACCCAATTGGAAACAGAGCTGCAATTCATTAAAACAAAGCGAGCTTAAAAAGGGAAACAATAAAATGGCAGTTTGTAATAAATTGCTTTTTATGACTTAAAGAAACTAAGAAACGTGAGATTAAGTGAAATATTAAAAAAATATTTGACCAATTGACAATGATCCAATCGATTTTTTCCATCCAAATATTCTAGTAATTTTTTAACATTCCTGTGCTCCTTCACATCATAGATGGTTTTCTAGGTCATCACCTTTTCATTTAATATTCTGGCCTGAGAAGGAAAAGTTTTTAAGTCCTCATAAGTTTAATATTTTGTTCATCAAAAATATTAAAACCACCAATTATAAAATATTGATTCAAGTTAATTACAGCCTAGTAATTAAAACTAAGGCAGTTTCATAACACTATCCAAAAACATAATTTAAAAATAATTAGGTACTAATAGATAATAATAATATAAGTTTCTTTATTAATATAATATCGACATGGAGACTAGTATCTTATATAATGCCATTAATTATCCGTAAATTAAATTAAAATTTTA
The DNA here is from genome assembly GCA_928085145.1 of Nezara viridula. NCBI lineage: Eukaryota > Metazoa > Arthropoda > Insecta > Hemiptera > Pentatomidae > Nezara > Nezara viridula. Next base: position 39,749,778 of record OV725078.1, read on the forward strand.
AAAATATTGATATAACAACCAAAATGGCCAAAAATAAAAAAAAGAAGTAAAAATAATTATAAAAAAGGAATGCTAGAAAAAATTCTATAAATACTAAATGTGGTTAAACATTCATATTTCAAGACAAAGTTACAAATTCTATAAACATTTATTTAAAATCATTTAATTTCCCAATAAGTACACTCTGCATATTACATACAGGGTTCCAATAAGTTATTTGAACATCTGAAGTTCAAAATAAATTATACAGAGCAGAACAATAAAACAAACAATAATTTATTGGTATCAGCAATAAAATAATATTAACAATGATTGCACGATTATAAATTTACACTGCCGAAAGTTTGCAGCACATGATAAGATAAAAATATAGCATAACTATCATAAATTCAATATTACAATATAAAAATATTATTCTTCATGGACAAGATAATTACAAAAATGTGACGATAGAAAAATGCAAAAAATTGATGATGTGATACAATAAATTGTGTGTTCCTTAAATGTAATAATTTTTGTAGATCACTTTAAAATAAAAAAAAAATATACAAATGCCATTTTTTAAATATTTTAAAAAGTAAAAGAGATAAAAAATTGTGAAATCATTCACATAACTCACATCATTGTTAGTGAGATTTTAGAAAAGAATCTTATAACATAAAACAATAAAGGTACAAACATAAGAGCAATATGTTACATAATACCCTTTGATATAAAAAAGAACCTTAAGCAGTATTGACCAGCTTAATAGTACAAACCTAAAATTAAAAAAAGAAATTACAATTTACTTATTGTAGATTACAAACAACTAACAAATAAATCAATGTTATCACATATTATTGAAAATCAACGTCAGAGTCCTGTCCATATTAATAGATAGATGAATCGTGAAATTATTAACAAAATTTATTGAAGGGGGTTCGAAAAATAAAATAAAAATTCTTGAAAACAAATGTAATTAATATAATAAATAAAACTTGTCTCCAAAATGTGCCCGTACAAAACAGCAATAAATAATTGTTAATGAAATTATAGGACGGCATATAACTTAAGGACGGGTAAAAATGTTCATTGTTTGAATTGCTGTTATAACAGGTATTAAACTAACCAAGCACACTTCAATACAAACCAACTATATCATTCCAAATTAGAATAAATTAAAATATTTCTAGAATATATTACAATAACTTTAAGAGCAACATCCGAAATGACATAAGAAGAAAAAGATGAATTAATCGATAATTTATAAGAACGTGTATACAAAGGAGATCGATAATTATCAGTAAAAGAAATGCAACCTAATCATTTATATTTTTTAAATATTATCAACCCAATAGAAAAAATGAAATAATCAAAATTAACTTTAATTAGAAAAAAAAATGATTGGGCATATAATAATAATGAACTAATTTAATTTTTTGGAAAATAAGCTTCCTTCATATATTTTATTAGTTAACCCAATATATCACGAACATTTATTTTGACTATGGAAATCAACTGAATGACTAACGTAATCGATATGTGTATTCAACTATTGTTTTGAAGATAGAGAGGCCACAAAACCTAAACATTTTAGATGTATAGGTTTAACTAACAAAATAAATTAAGGAATTCTATCTGTCAAAAATTAAACTAGAGTGAAAAGGACTCCTCATGAAATTGATAAGATACAAATAATTTAAAGTTTATATTTTGAATAATATTAATGCTGCATGCCTTGGTTTGTAAAATCATCGCATAACCAATATGAAAATATTGGTTCTTTTTAAAGCATTTTTTTTTTTTTAAGGGTAGACCTAAGATATATTTTTAATTACCATAGTAAAAACATATTTAATTGTTAATAAAGAGGATTGTAAATCATAGTCAACTAAGTAATAAAAAATCTATTAAAAATTGAATAATAAAAATAACTGCCATGGTGTTAAAAAAAACTACTACACATCTGAAATTGTATACAAATCTAACATTACTTTTTCTAATCAATAAATGTAATATGATTAAACCGTAAATTCAAACAAAACATAAATGTAGCAATAACACAACCATAATTCCCTATTGATATGCTTAAATCAAGTATAAGTCAACTAAAAAGTAATGTATTTAAAAATGATAACAAAAGTTACATGAAACTGTTCAAGACAGTGCATATCTTGCCGATCAACAGCAGGCCAAGAATGATTCCAATTGATCAGGTTTATTTAACAGTTGCATTTATTTTTTGTATAGAAAATTAAAATCGTGATAAATAAAATGTGGCAACAAGTTGCATTAACATCAAGGATTTTAACAAAGTTTTATTAAAGGAATAAAAACTAAATAAGTCAAAATGTGAAAACAGAGATATTAATAAACCAAACATATAAATACATATCAATTTATTTTTACTTTAAACCTATAAAAAGAAAAACAGAGAAATAATCTGTCCCTGTTTCTCTTCAACATTCTAATATGTTTCATTTGTTTGATAATTTTACTGATTGATATTTTAAAATATCAATTAAATTCAACACAAAAAATATGCTTCAACTTCTGAAAAAATAAACTCTCTTTTATCTGGTGCTCCCAATAGAAGTAAATTTATGTAAGGCAATTATTATATTATATCCAAAATATAAGTATATAAATATTATTTGTATATTAGTAAATAATATTAAATTTATCAAAACAGAATTTTAATTAATAGAATAATTATTAATACTTTCAAGGCAGATGCCATTCTGAAATGCATTTGTGATTCGCCCACTTACCGATAACATTCTTGAATATTTATGATGAAGACAATTTTCATCATTAAAATTATTATTTTTATTTAGATAATTTTTTTTCAATTTATTAAAAAATATTATTAATTAACTAATTAGAAAAACCTTGATATGGTATCCATTTTTTTTTTAATTTTAAGTGATAGTATATATCCATTACAGACATTAGTCCTGGTTACACCAGATACAGGAGGGTCTACTATATATAAACAAATTTCAAACAATAGTGCAAAATGAATAAATTAATGACTTTTTTTATTAACTACAAATAAGCATGAATACATTTTTTTGTATCAGTTTGAAAATGATTAAAATGGAGATCTTTATCAAAACAGCAGTATATAATATGAGCAGAAGTACATAATATAAGCAATAATGATTTCAAAATCACATAAAAATACTACTGACATTTTTTTAAAACTATGGTTTAAGTTTTTCTTTTTCAAATATGATTTTTCGACAGAGTTTATGACAGTTGTGCGGAAAAACAAATATCAGAATAAATTTAATGACACAAATGAACATAATAGAAAGTTCAATATTTTGTTATGTATATATAAATTTATTTCCTAGTCTATTTTCAGAATGATAAGCTGCATTAAAATTGATAAACTCAATTAAAAAATTTTATATCTAAAAATATATGATTATTATTATATTCCTAATAAGATCTAGTAACAAAACATTAAAATTGCACAACCTATGTTAGAACTCCAATAAAATAATATGCAAACAAAAAGTTATTTGTTATCTAAATAAATAATAAAAATTTAGACTGCAAATAGTTAAAATAAGTTTTAGCAAAAGTAGCTAGAATAATAATTCCTAATAACTATCAGTTCAGGCCTATAACAAAAAAACTAACTGATAATAAAATGTTTTAATGATGATCATTCATATTTTCACATAACTGAATACTGTCAGATTGCTGTGATTGATAGATATATTAATTTTAAATTCAAGCAAATGAAATGAAAATATTAACACATTTATAAAAAATTTTACAACCAATAATTATAAAGATGTTTAAAGTAATAGGAAGACACATAAAATTTATCAGTCGGACTAACAATATAATCAACAAAACCAAAAAAAAAAAAAGAAAGACGAAGACAAAAAAATACAAACAAACAATTTTAAGTACAACAAATTAACAAATAATTAAAAATGTAAAATTTTAAACATATATTTTTTAAAAGGATCCAAATAAATTAAACAAGACTTAAATATTATACTGGTCAACATTCTCTCACTCTTTAGTTTACATGAATAAACACGCGCAAATATCCACATATAAATTCATTTCATAATAAAGTTTATACCAATGGCCGGATTTAATAATCTATAACAAATTTTATTTATTAAAGAACATTCAATGTGAATGACAGTCTTAGATAAAAAGACTTACAATTACCTATATAACATTTCTAAATTGTTTAAATACATGATATTCAAGCCCTAATCATGATTCAGGATTTAAGCCTGATGGCTGATTATGATAGAGTCCTGAGTATTTACATTTACATTATGGTAACTATATACAAATATATACAACAAAAGAGTGTATTACAGTGGAATGTCATATTTTACAAGAAAATAAATATAGATGTTATAAAAACATATAAATAGTGTTTAAAAGACAAACAGTGTATAAATTATTGGTCATGTATCATAATTAGAGAAAACCAAATTATCAAGAACATAAATAAACAAAAGAAAGCTGTGCTGTGAAATATAGTTTTAAAATATGAAAAAGTGGAGAAAATGAATAAATTATGAAATAATTACATAGCAATGTTAAATTGAAAATATATTTTAAACTAAAAAGAGAGAACAACAAAGAACTTAAAGCAACACAAAGGATATGAGTCTTGTGGCAAATATTAGGAATCCATACTTACCAGCATCAAACTTTTTATTTATTTATGTTTATAAATATTATAAACAGACAAAATACTTTTATATATATATATATCGGTTTATAATATTGATATATGAGTCATTCTTCCATTTGGCACGAAATTAGAATTTTCAATTTCACAAAAAAAAGGGAAGTGCAAACCGATTTTTTTTTCATGATTGCTTCAAGATTGGGTCCTAATCTACCGATAAAGCATTCCTTCATAAAAATAAAAGTAGATGTATTTAGATTATCCTCCGTTTGACGGGAACCTCCTGCTATTTGCAAACTATAAAAAATAAATATATATAGCCTTTTCAGACTAGGAGTATAAATAAATCTATGGACCAGAGGAATTATAATTTTTTGTGTTGATAACTGATTCCGTTATTACTCATAAAACTTAATAGCTCATATCACCAGAACTTAACAGGAAAAAAAAATTATTCCTATGATCAAAATATAGTTGAACTCCACACTCAAAGTGTCTAGTTTAAACTGGTATCAGTCGGAATATAAGAAATTTCACACTGAGGTCATAATCTCCGAGGGAAATGATTTTGTATGTTTGGCAGAATGGCCCATATATAGGTTGGCACAAAAAGAATGATCACTTTTGAAATAAATAAAACTTATAAAAGTGTTAACATTTATTTTATTTACAAATATGAATTCAGTAGTTTACCCAATTTCAAACATGTGGTTAAAAATAGAAAAATACCATTTATGTACGGAAAACTACTTTGAAAATGGATAGTCAGTAGGGAGATAAGAAAATGTCATCGAAAGTATGTGACAGTCAGATTATCCAGACTGCCTAGAACTCAGGGTTCATATAGAAACAGCAGTGTGATGAAATTTATGAATAACTAAGAGAGAATTTGAATGAGATTACATAAAGAATGATGCCACCAATCAACCACGATTGTCTATACATGAACAGAATTATTTTCATTTCAACTATATTGCATAGTACATAAATTTAAATTTAAAAAAAAATCATGTGATAATGATAGAAGATTAATTTATTTCAAGAATGATCATTCTTTTTTTTAGTACATTACATATATACTTATTAGGATGAAAACAAATTGTCAGGATTTACAGTCAAGAATTTTTATCTGGTTAGCCGATCTTTCAACCTTGAACATTGAGTTCTTGTCCCGACTCCCAAAAGATAGCCCTGAGGATGACCCACATGTTTAGGTCGAAACATCGGCTAACCTAATAAAAAGTCTTGACTGTAAACCCTGAGTTATGTTTCATCCTAATAATTGATCGATAGACTAATTACCCATCTCTAAAATATATACTTATTAATTTGTTTTTTTTTTTTTACTGAGAAATATATCACACTAACTGCAATAAGAATTTAAGTTTTATATAAAATAACTTAATAGAAGTAAGGACAGTTATTGTATCAGAAAAATCACAGTATTTATTTTAAAAATAATGCTCAATCAATTAATGCAATAACCTAATTATCCAAAACAGAGTATAGCAAAATATTTGGTTAATTTATTGGATATTTAACTAGCAAAGTCTGGGAGATTTTAATTTCAAACATAGAGGATAGTCTGAATGAAAAGGAAATCATTTATTTTTATTTAATTTTGAAATTAATTCTTAGGGGCATAATGGATATGCTTTTTTGAAATGATCAAACTTAAAACTTTTTAAGGGCCATTTTAGCTTCCAATTTTCAACATCACTACTTTTTGTCTTACTCAGAGGGAAAAAATGTGATATTTTGATGCAAATTTCTGATGAATATTCATCTCAAAAAAAAAAAAAATTAATACTTCATCTACATCCATAACATCTTTCCTCCAATAATCATTTTTCAGCTGCACTGCAAAAAAACTCTGTTAATTAGTTTCTTTTATGAATGAATATTCATATTCATAAGAAATATAATTGCATGAAAATATGTAATAAACAACAAAACAATTGCTTTAAAGAAAATCTTAAACTTATTGCAGTTCATTCAAGTGATAAATTCTTATATAAAATTTATTATAACTTAAGTATATAATCAACACTGCGGATATAACTATTTAATATATATGTTAGAAATTATCGGTTTTCAGATTCCAAAATTTGATATTATTTTTTAATGATCTAAATCATAATTTTAATGTAAATTGCATACCAATCCCCCAACATGCGAGATAAACATTTATCTCCTGTAAAAAAAAGACAAGAGATCTACAGTAATTACCTCCTTCCACCAATCATAGAATGGCTATGATTTCTAAAAATAATCTCGAGAACGAGAAGATTGAGGGAAACGGGGTTTGACTCCACCTCTATTAGCATTATTTGTGACAGGTCTGCGCACGTTTCTAATTTCTCTATCCATTTCCATTTCTTCGAGTCTCTGAGTAAGAGTAAGTTTTTGTTGAACTGCTAATCTAAGCAATTGATTCAATGTTTTCTTCTCTTCTTCTGCAGCAGTTAACTGCCTTTGGAGTTCATCTACTTGTGTTACATATTCTTCACACCTTGCAGCAAACATAGCTCGAAGACCTACAAATAAAATAATAATTTTTTTCAGTCTTATAATTTAACAATAAGGAGCAAATAGTCAAAATATGTTGCATTGCCAAATCTTTGTTTACGCCATTTAGATTGTTTGTTTGTTTATTAGAGCTTCAAGATAAAAGTTTGAACCCCTACAAAATACAAATTAAACAAAAAAAAAAAAAAAAACTAGCTGCAACAATCAGAAAAGAAAACTGATTTAACATTAAATTGATTTTAAATAACATCAAAACAAAGAAATAAAATTAATAATAATTCAGTAAAGATACAAAAACTAATAAAATTGCAAAGCTACTCAACTGTGTTGTATGATACCACAGTATGATCAAGTATGGGCATAACTGATATTTTATCATTTTCAACAGAGGTGTATGGATAAAAATGAACTAGTTTAAAACTACAATTTCCTTTATCTCCATTATTAAATGGTCTTAAATAAGGTCTACTTGTTCTCTTTAACTTTTGATAGCTAACTTATTTTCCAATATTATCAAATACCTTTCACCATCCTTATAAAATGTATTTGTTGGTTAACTAACATTCTTTATATAAAACAATTTAATATATCATTTTATTTATTCATATATCAAATTTTATTATTTAGTCTCATGCAAAAAAATGATAGAAAACAGCAAAATTTTTACACATGCTAAATAGTTACTACAACATGTTAGTTACTTTAATAGGATGTTCAATAAAAAATGACCATTTATCCTTCATAAACTATTTCATAGCTCAATATTTTTGTAATAATAAATAACTTTATAACAAGAAAATAATTATTGGAAAACATTTCCAGATTTATATACAGCTGATTCACTCAGCCAAGAGGGTTTCATTATTACTAAAATAAGTTACAACTGAGTTTTATTAATATTATTATAATAAGTTACAAGATATATTTATATATGTTAATAATTTTAACTACAGATTTTTATGGGGCAGACTGGCAAGTGATGTTTTCTTCACAACTACCTCCTCAACTTACTCTCCTTCTTCTATTTATGCTTCATTATCTCTTTTGAACCAAAAAGATGATTTACAACCAGTTCATTGCTCAACATAGTCAGTCGACACCTCTTATTAAACCTATGCTATAACTATCTACACCAAACAAATTTAAAGCTATAAAGGCAATGATCAATAAACACCTAACTTTCTTTAAAAACCATATCAGAAAGACGAGAAATAAGTTACCTGAACTAAATAGAATTCTTGTCATATATTTCATATAACTTTCCTCACATACAGATTAACACCATTGATTAATGGTACATTTTCTTTAAAGAAAAAAATTATAATTTTTAAAAAGTTGGAATGGCAGCACTTTTTTTTTTTTTAATAGACAGCTCTCTGTGTGATGACAGTGAGGGATCAAGCTGTTGCTTGAAAAATAGCTAATAACTGTGAAATTATAATAAAACCCTTAGCGAAATGGAAAAGGTTTAATGCTACTACCACAAATAATATCACTTAAAATATTAGTTTGTTACCGAACCACATAACTCAATATAACCATATCATCCCTCTGGATGCTATCATTTCAATTAAAATAACAGGCTATATGCCCTATACTTTCACATATTGTAGCATCTGAAATTCAATAACTGTTTTATCCTGTACTGATTTTCAAATATCATAAGGTGCTCTTCCACCTTCCAAATAAGCAGCATTGTTCCATAACCAGAAAAAATGCAAGGAAGGATAATAGTTTTATAAACTCTAACTTTCAAGTTTCTAGAAAGTAGGTAGGAACAAAGTCATTTTTTAACTGAGAAATAATAAGTATTGCCTATCTTCAATCTTGCCATCATTCCCTCCTAAATTTAATTTTATCAGCTACTATATCTTCTTAGTACCAGTACCAGATCATTAGCATACGTATATTCGACTAATTACGATTAATCAAAATATTTCGTGACATGTTGAAAGGAATAGAATTCATCAGTAACAATTACAATCCCTCCTCAGACCTGTTTGAGTAAGAATCAATTAGTATAGATTATTTGCATTTTCCCAAATTTTTTGAACAAAAAAAAGTTGGAAACCTGAGCTTTCCCACAGACCAGTGTTTCAAATGCCTCCCGCAGTGCTACATCCTACGGTATGTTTTGAGTTTTATTGTGATTCTTTCCTTAACACACCTATCCTTCAACTATACACCTTATTATTATCTTCATGCAGCCTACTATTCCATTACCGCTTTCAAAAGACTGAATGTCAATTGTCATCTATATATAGTACAACTTGTTTTTGTTTCTTTATCATCATAACCTTGTTTTACATTTATTCTTACATTTTAAAGTTCTCTTTTAAAATTATTGTTTCCTTATAGAGTTATTTATACTTAATTATCTATCCTAACGATATTACACTAATGTTACCCTATTAATCTTTCAATTTCTTCACTTCTTAAGCTTTAGTCCCGTTATCTGTTTACTTACAATTAAAGGTAACCTCCACTTGCTTGTTATCCACTGATATCTTATTATTATGTTATCTTATTATTATTTTAACTTTACTGTAACATTACTTATTCAATTTTCAATCTATTTATTCGTTAACATTCATTTTCTTTATCTGCTAACCCACAGTTATCTAATGTAATCTCTATTAGTTTGTTATACACTTATTCCTTATCTTTTATCGCAATCTGTTTACTTTTAACTTACATGCTATATTCTCCTTTATTTTTATTTTTATTCATACTTATTTTCCATTTATTTGTATCTTCTACATATATAATACTTAATATTTAACTACATTGTCACCCACTATATCTCTGATATCATCTTTTATTTCTGTATCTGACAACTTCTTCTTATTTTATATCTACTTATATTATTCTCAACATTTTTTGTATCATTTGTAGCCCTGAAGACGATCTGCAAAGTGGGTCGAAACGTCGGCAAAATTAAAATAATTACTATATTTTAATTTAGTATTTATTTTGACCGCACCCCCGACTAACTTCTTCTCATAAAAATAATATAATATTGCCACTGGATGAGCCAAAATGTTGGTAGTTGGATCATTTAGCACAATTAACTGACTTTAATACGAATGTCAACTAAATAAAGAAATTATATTCGACTGAAGAGCAGTCATTTTTTGCAGTACACCTCTGTGTAACTAATTGGACTCGATAATACCTAAATATTAAATTCTATATCAAGCATCTTTCCATAAGATTCTGAATTTCAAAAGTACACAGAAGAGTCAGTTTGGATGGGTTCTGATTCACTATATTACAATTTTATATACGTATATGATCTCATTCATATTTTAGTAAATCATATGGGAAACTGATTTACAAAATTCCAAAAACTACATGAAGACATGAAACTCTTACTTGAATGGTTTCTAATCCTTCCAAGATGTTCATAGATTCTAAACACAAAATATTTGAAAACAAGATACAGAAAAAGAAACAACCTCAATTAAAAAAACAAAACAATAATTATAAAAACTTAACTGTAAAATTAACATGTCATACTTAATCTGATAATATCAATCTAATTGTAGTGTTAACAGTATCTGATAAACATTCATATCAGTTTATCCTGATAATTTTTTTTATATTTTTAATACCATTCAAATGTAACAATAGTCAGCTACGATGCACTTTATATGCAATATCAGCAAAAACTCCTAAACAATCCCTTTTAAAATTTTATCAGTAGTAAAAAAAAACAATATGTGCATGTGTGCATCATCTTGATATTTCTAATAAAGACAGTTTAAGCTGATTTGCTTCATAAAATGATTTTTTCCTAGAAAATAGATTAAAGTTTTGGAAACATTCAAATTAATCAAAGGACCAAAACAATATAGTAAAACAAAAGCTTACTAGAAAATGTAGCAGCATCTTCCTTTAAAATTCTTAATTCATTTCTTAACTTCATCATTGTTTCTGATACCACTGCTTTTTCGTTGTCATATTTTGACTTCAAATTACTCAAAGCAAACTCAGCAGTATTTTTGTTGGATTTAAGTACAGTACGCAATGTAGCAATTTGTTCTCTTTTAGTACTAAGCAGAGATTTAAGTTTTATAACTTGTTCTTGAAGCTCACAAATTTCTTCTTGTCCCATACTAGTCAATGAAACTAAAAAAAAAAGTAAATAAATAAGTTTAAAAAATACACAATCAAATCAAAAATAGTTTTTAAACATGCTTTCCAATCAAAACTATTTTCAATCAATAACTCATAAATAAAAAAGCATTAAGCTGTATTTAACATATTTGTGTATAAAAGGTCTTTTATGCTGATTAATAATTTTTGTTTAAGGGAGAAAGGGTATATGTATATATATTCTGGTGGCCTGAGAAAGAGAGGAAAATTACTTAAATATCAACTGAGATTATATTATTCCCTCTCATCATAAGATAATACATAGTAGAAATAAGTTCTATCTTGATAGTGTACCATATCATTTGTTGTTAATTAAGAAAAAAGGAAAAGTATTTAGTCATTTATTAAAATGCAAAATAAAATCATAGAGATAAACAACTTATAGCATTATATGAAAAAAAAGAAAGGAGAAAAACATTAAATTCAGAGGATATAAACCAACGGCCTTAGAACTTCAACAGGATAACAAGAGAGCCTTACTTTTTCTGAAAACACAATGATTTTTCAGAAATATTGCAATAAAATATTTTATATTTATCAAATTAGTAGAACAATATGTATATTAAGAATTAACAGAAAATTCTTTGAAAATAATTTTAAATTAATATTTATGTTAATGAAACTAACTATATAATGCTATAAAGTTAAGTTAAGTTAAGAAATTTATAAAGTTAAGAAATTAATGCATGCATTTCTATTGTAATTTTATGTATAATCAATAAAGATCAATAATATAAAAAAAATAATAATAAAGAGGAAAACAAAAACTTACGATCAGTACAGTTTCCAGAACCAGCTTTTATTCTTTCAATAGTATGGTTGACAGCAATTTTCAGATGTTTGACTTGATCAAGAATAGTTTCAACATTTCTTGTCACTGCAGCAGCATCTGGTAAAGCATCAGTATTTTTCTCTTTCTTTTCTTTGTCAGCTGAATCATCACCTAAAAAATCATAACAATAATAAATTAAACATCCTATAATTAAAATTTTAAATTGGTTAGACTTAAGAGAGTTGTAATGACTGATTGGAAAAAATAAGATGTAGTTAATAGAAAAAGGGTTTGACTAGCAATATCCAATGATTGTTAATTAAGAAGAAGGCTAACAAATATTTGACACAGAAAAGAAAAGAAAGAAGATCTAAAATTAATAAATGAGTTTTTAGTTAAATCAAAAAAAGACTTTTAGAATTGAGTAAATGTTTCAAACAAAAGATTCTAATCTCAAATAAGATTTGGCTAAGACAAGCACACACAATTCACTGTAATGGGTAAAGAGAGAAAATCACAGAAATGTGGAAGCTATTTCAGTGAATTACTCAGCTTTGGCTTTGGATAGTCTCAATAAATACAATTAGATCAATTACAATATGTGAGAAGAGGATATAACCTAAAAATATAATAACAGTACATAAATAGAATAATGAACTAAAACACCTATGTATCTACACCACTTCAATCAAGAAATATTTTAAAAGTAGATAATGGAAGGACGTCCACCGTAGACCATGACTGCAGCCGGTAGAAAATGTCAAGGCTGAAATTAGGCTCCTAGGTATGGTTTAATGCAAAAAAAACAATGTTAAACATTCCCACTTATAATATAAACATTAACTGAATAGAAACCTCTTTTTCCTTAACACCCTTTTACAGCCTTTAGCAAAAGGGGAATAACACCCTTTTACAGCCTATAGCAAAAAGGGAATCTCAGGTAGTTTTCTCAATTACTAGGGTGAACATAATGATATATCAAAAGAAATTTTTAATATAAAACTTTCAATTCAATGAGTTCTTCTGTTTCACAGACAGCGCAGTGTGGGCAGGTGTGTTATTGAGGTAAAAAAACCAATCTCCTGTGCTCAAAAGATACTCCAAACATCTTAGAGCATTGATCAATGGTTTGGTGACAATCTTCACAAACAAGGGCATTGACTTTTTTTCATTTTTGTTATTGGTTTTTGTGGTTGAGGGGTATGCATAACGAGGTTGGTCTCCAATCGACTTCTCTTTATTCTTGAAACTTAAAAAACACTCGTACTATAAGCTGTTCTAAGCACCACAAGAGTTTTCACGGGCATTTTCCCCAACAGAAAAGAAACAGCCACTCAGCCATCTCACGTTTTTGCCACGATGTAAAAAGTTATTTTATTAAATACATTCTCATAGATGTATTGATGCACTCACTGCGACAAATTTTGTAGATTGGCTCAGAGAGAGTTCCTACATAGAATCTCCCACTAAATCACCAAATTCCCTACTTGTCCTCCTGACCACAGCTCCATTCCCTTAAAAACTTTTGGGTTCTCCCTCGTAATTCAAACAATTACTTCAGTCATAAAGATGTAATTGCTGCACAAAAACCTGGTAAAGCTAAGCAGTGCTCTGATGTGCATTGACCAATGGCAAAAAACAATCAAATGATTGAAGAAATTGAAGGTTAGAATAGAAAACCAAGATAGATCACAAACCCTTAGTAAGCAAATAGTAACAAGGAAAGGTTTGGTAGAGGACAGGGTGCCCAGGAGGAGTTTTTATGGCACTATTTGAGCGAACAAAATTTTTGATGGGGGCACATTTTTACAGGGTTTTAAATTTTCGAGGGTGTAAATTTCGACTGGGTTATGATTTTTTGAAATGAAAATTTTCAAATCAGGGGAAAACAGGAAAGCATAGAACCAATCACTAAAAGTATATGACCTATGATTTTTTAAATTCTACATTAGTTTGCACTGATTTTAAGAAGAGGAGAGCAATAAAATATCTTTGGAAGAAGAGGGGAGGGGAAGGTTTATGGGCCATTGACCTTGAGGGGAGGGGGATTGGTAAAGGAATAATCCTCTTCGTGATATAATATATATATAAAAAGTTCTATGAGGGTAGAACAGAAATAGCAGGAGAAAACTAATACACATTCCCTCTCATATGGATAAATAAAAATTTAATTTGTGTTCTTATAAATAAACAATTGGTGGTGAGATGTTTTAAATGTTCACACATGTAAGAACCATCAACAAATAACTGATATTCCACAATTAAGAATTATTATAGTACTGTGATAAGAAAGATGTAGATTTAGCATAACATTAATAATTAGAATTGAAATTTATAAAATTATTTAAACCATGTAATTACAGGTATCTTTGAGAATTAGGGATCAACCGATACCGAAATTAGTATTGGCATATCGACCTTACGGCCGACATCAAAATCTGATATACCAATATATTTATTTTTCTTAATAAGAATGAGAATGAATTTAGAAAAATGAAGGTAATGTTTATGCTTCCTATAACAATGAGTTTAGTAAATTCTGAGAGCAATGATTCTTTATTCAAGGAAGTTAATTGTGATAGATGGTTAATTTTTCATAGTTTCACAGAATTAAAATATAATAATATGTTAAATAATAACTTACCAAATCCCGATAAAATAAGGCTGATATATCGGTCTCAACTCAAATTTCTATTAGATATTGGTATCAGATCACATTTCTATACAGCTCTATTTCTAGACAACTGCTTGACACTTTTATTTAGCAATAAGGAGAATTTGTAAAGTGACTTAATAAATTACAGTAGAAACTGTGTTTACATTGAGGGGGGAGGGAGAAAAAAGCTGATATATCGGTTTTTTGAGTATCGTTATGGATAAAAATTTATAGACAGGTCAATTACTGGATGATTTATTGATATGCTCATTCAGCATTTAGAAGAAGTTTCAAAGCAACACTCTATGGGACTTGACAGATAGGAATGAAAGGCCAATAAGTTGATATATTAGTATATTGCTCTTTTATTGACCGAAATTTCTACAAAGGCCAATACCTAAATGTTCGTTTAGCAATAAGGCGGATATTCTATGTGAAACTAGAAATCTTGAGAGAAAGAAAAAAAGTCCAATATATTGGTATATTGATTGGCCTTTGAAATATCGACATCAGCCAAATTTTTAAAAGAAGTAGCAAAATTAAAAAGTACCTTTTAACAAATAATTTATTTAAGATATAAAATTTTGAATTTTAATACAAACTTTTCTTGCAATTTTCAATGATTGTTAAAAAAGTGTTTATATTTATATGTTTTAATGAAACTGGAAATAATATATTATTTTAAATATCATAATTGTGGGTTGATGAGTCAAAATAAAAATAGTAAAAATAAATAATAATATTTATTTTTACATTTGATGACATTTCGGCTCGAAGTTCAGGCTTTCATCAGGACTGATCAAACCTTAAGTGTCGAAAGAACAGAAATATATAGCTAATAAATTATGGTCTCTGAATATATTAATTTATTACAAATCATAATTAAAAACAATATTGCTGTTCTTTCCACATTTTTGGTTTGATGAGCCCTGATAAATGAAGGCCTGAACTTTGGGCTGAAACGTCGACAAATGTAAAAATAAATATTGTTATTTATTTTTGTTACTTTTATTTTGACTGATCATCCCAACCATCCTTCTCTTTAATCATAAATATTATATTTTTTAATAATATAATGTTTTATTATTACATAATAAAATAGGAGCTAACTGAAGTTTTACCTGAAGTTGAATGTTTTTCATGATCAAGTAAAACTCGGGTAGGAGTTTCTCCATTAACAGTGCAAACATGGTGATATAACTGAGCTAATTCATCAGAAACATTTGTTAAATCATTATGGGCTTGTTCCAAACAAGAGTTGGCATCAGTAGTTACATTTGTAAGATTTTTAATTTCATCTTGTAATTCAGCAATTTTAAGATCTGTACTATGAAGCTAGAAAAATAAACATACTGTAAATAGATAGCTAATAAAGTAATTATGGTCTCTAAATATATTAACTTATTACAAATCATAATTATAAACGATATTGCTTTACTTTTTCTCAAATTACTAAAGCACTTCCTTTATTCAGAAAATAATATATATTAGTTTAATTTTTGTGACACATTAATTTATTACAAAATTGTAAACAAAAATTTAATTCCACTGGTGAAGAAACATCGTATTGTACGATAAAAAGACAAACAATAAGTAATAAACAAGTATTATTATTTACATTAAAATTAATATTTTGTTTAAATATACCGTAACAGGAACACCTGAGATAATAATTTATTTAAGAGTGATATCTAATACTTATTATTCCAAATAGTTTGATTAAGAAATTTTGCATTTCTATAATATTATATTTTATTTATGATTTTATCACTATCAAAATTTAAGAGTAATTTTAAACATTCTATAACAAAGAAACTCAAAATTTGTAAGGTCTATTTATAGGAAATTCTTATACACTATAAATGTGTACCAATTGATTAAAATACACTATATAATAACCTTATTCTTTTGATTAGTTATTTCCTGCCGAAGTTGTGTAGTAATATCATTGCAATTCAAATTGTTTTCCATTTGTTCCACTTCTTGGCGAATATTTTCAATTTGACTTGAAGTTAGCCAAAACCAGTTTTGATATTGATTTAAGGTAGCGCTGTCCTATAAAATTTAATTAATTGGTTAATTAAATAAAACAAGAGCATATCAAATCTTAAAAAAGATCAATAAGTCATTCTAAACATAACCCAAAATCTCAATCAAGATATTTTTTTTTTAATTTTTATTTATTAATGATATTTACAACTGTATTAAAGAAATACAATTAAGATAATAAATATTGTTCTTAGAGAACTGTATAAATCTAACAAACGTCTCCATATCCAGTAGTCTACTATTAACATAATTAAAATAAAGACCCAGATATAATTAATAGATTTCAAAAAGCAGTGAGAAGAAGGGTTTGGCTGTGAAGGAAACTGCTGAGTTCTTAACAGGAATAAACATTTTTTAACTAAGACCATGTCTAACATCAAGAAGTTCTTGGGATTCTGTAATATATAATCGTGATTGAAAATAATCTTAGAACCAGGATCAGCAAAGATATCTATAAAGAAATAATACTCAGTAATAATTTCATTAATTGAAGGTCTAAGACATTTTAGGTAAACATTAAATCAATGCAAGTATTGTTCATCATTCTATTATGAGTTTTAATATAACTTTCCAAGCATGAAGTCAATAAAAAATTGTAAGATTAAACTCCAAACATGAGTGATCACATAAGACATTAAAACCTAATCATAACCTCTAGAATAATGAGAGGTGTAGAAATATCTGACTCAGTAGAATCTCAATGAGTTTTTCTAATACTTTAATAGTAATAGACAGAATCTAATTTCTACTATCATGAGGCACTGCTGTATGTATGAGGAAAGATTTTAACTTCTAATTTCTGAAATATAGAAAGCAATGTTTATTTTCAAAATCAAATAAATTGTTTGAAAGCTCTAACATCATTCAATTTTTAAATGAAATCACCATTATAATCCATGAATTTTCATGTAAACTGCCATGGCCTTGGTATGTATGTGTAAAAAAAAAATACCATCAACCCTTTGAAGTAGCAATTAACCTCTTCTCTTCTTTCACTTCATCGTCAGTGCAGAATCCACTAAAATGTCAACCCTTTCCATTAACTATCTTCCACTTCTTCTTAATCATGACTGGGCCTTGACCTCCTTTAAACGCTCAACACCATTTAAGAATTTGTAATTGATTATAAACTTTTCAAAATATACTTCCATCAATATCTGACCCCGTCCATACAATTAAGTAGACCTGGGCAGAATTTATTTGAAAAATATTCCCGGAATAAATCCCTAAGTAAACCTCGATAGTTATTTCCGAAATAATTTATTTCATGAAATAACCTGACCATTATTTCCGAAATGATTATTTCGGGAATAAATTATTTCAGGAATAACGATATCTGAAATGATTATTTCAGGAATAATGTGAAATCTGAAATAATCATTCCGATCGACTTTTAGATATAATCAATATCCCGGTCGACTGTTATGTTTTCGGGGGCACTTATTATAAAAATAATGTCAAATTTGAGATTGCGCCCCCCCCCTCCACACTCCAGCGTCGGCTTTTTGTAATTTTTCGGATTTAATCCATATCAGGGTCGACTATTATGTTTACGGGGGCGCTTTTTATGAAAATACGGTCGAATTTAATATTGCGCCACCCCCTCCCCACCCCCATCGACTTTTTGTAACTTTTCGGATTTAATCCATATCAGGGTCGACTATTATGTTTTCGCGGACGCTTTTTATGAAAATACGGTCAAATTTAATATTGCGCCACCACCTCCCCACCCCCATCGACTTTTTGAAACTTTTCAGATATAATCGATATCAGGGTCGACTAGCATGTTTACGGGGGCGCTAGTTATAAAAATAATGTCAAATTTGAGATTGTGTCCCCCCACCCTCTCACATCAACATTTTGTAACTTTTCTGAAATAATCGATATCAGGGTCGATTATTATGTTTTCGGGGGCGCTAATTATAAAAATAATGTCGAATTTGATATTGCGCCACCCCCTCTCCACCCCGGATAGACTTTTTGTAACTTTTCATATATAATCGATATCAGGGTCGACTGTTATGTTTTCGGGGCCGCTAATTATAAAAATAATGTCAGATCTGAGATTGCGCCGTTCCACCCTCCCGCATCAGCTATTTCATGCATTCTCAAATTCGAGCAAATTTTCGTAATAAGCTACCCTGAAAAATAGGCGACCTTGATATCGATTAAATCAGAAAAGTTACTAAAAGTCGATTGAGGGGGGAGAGGAGGGGGCGCAATCTCAAATTTGACCGTATTTTCATAATAAGCTACCCCCAAAACGTAATAGTCGACCCTGATATCGATTATATCTGAAAAGTTACAAAAAGTCGATGGGGGGTGGGGAGGGGGTGGTGCAATATCAAATTCGACAGTATTTTCATAAAAAGCGCCCCCGAAAACATAAAAGTCGACCCTGATATCGATTATATCAGAAAAGTTACAAAAAGTCGATGGGGGGTGGGAAGGGGGTGGTGCAGTATCAAATTCGACAGTATTTTCATAAAAAGCGCCACCGAAAACATAAAAGTCGACCCTGATATCGATTATATCAGAAATTTACAAAAAGTCGATGCGGGGTGGGGAGGGGGTGGTGCAATATCAAATTCGACAGTATTTTCATAAAAAGCGCCCCCGAAAACACAAAAGTCGACCCTGATATCGATTATATCAGAAAAGTTACAAAAAGTCGATGCGGGGTGGGGAGGGGGTGGTGCAATATCAAATTCGACAGTATTTTCATAAAAAGCGCCCCCGAAAACACAAAAGTCGACCCTGATATCGATTATATCAGAAAAGTTACAAAAAGTCGATGTGGGGTGGGGAGGGGGTGGTGCAATATCAAATTCGACAGTATTTTCATAAAAAGCGCCACCGAAAACATAAATGTCGACCCTGATATCGATTATATCAGAAAAGTTACAAAAAGTCGATGGGGGGTGGGGAGGGGGTGGTGCAATATCAAATTGGACAGTATTTTCATAAGAAGCGCCCCCGAAAACACAAAAGTCGACCCTGATATCGATTATATCAGAAAAGTTACAAAAAGTCGATGCGGGGTGGGGAGGGGGTGGCGCAATATTAAATTCGACCGTATTTTCATAAAAAGCGCCACCGAAAACATAATATTCGACCCTGATATCGATTATTTCAGAAAAGTTACAAAAAGTTGATGTGAAAGGGTGGGGGGGAGCGCAATCTCAAATTTGACACTGTTTTCATAAAAAGATACCCCGAAAACATGATGCATATTGGTAATTTTTTTATGTTATTTCAGAACAATGTTATTTCTGAAATATTTATTTCGTGATTTTATGCAATAATTTATTTATGAAATAAATAATTCTGAAATAATAGTTATGAAATAATTTATTTCAGAAATAACTCATTTCGAAATAATTTACATTATTCCAAAGAATGTTAAAATAGTGAAATAATTATTTCAGAAATAAATTCAGAGTTATTCCATCGAGATTATTTCGTAGACTGTTTGAAATATTATTTCAGAAATAACCGTTATTCCCGAAATAATTCATTCATGGAATAACCATGTGAATTATTTCAGAAATAAATTATTTCAAGAGTGCCCAAGTCTATTAGTGCCCACTATTGGTCATTACATTTAAATGAAAGTCATCAACAACAATTGTGTATCTAAATTTCCAAATTGTAATTCTTCAATACACAATTTTAGGCAAATAAGTCAGTTTCAACTTGAATACTTTTATTTGAACACACAATAACCACTTCACGCTAATTTTGTGATAAATATAATCAATATAAATTTATGAGTGCGGTTGAATAAAACTTGTACAAATGAATGTAATAGCCTTAGCAAGTCATAATTTATCTACACAAACATTTAATTATGGAAAATAAAGGCTGATATTGTGCACAATTTTTGTAATTATCAACTTGAAACTTTTTATTGGAACTAATTATAACTACTTCAAGCTAATTTTTAGGTAAGTGTAATCAATATATATTCAAACAAAACTCAAAAGATGTCACATGTCTCAATTTATAAAACATTCTTTGTTCTTTTGGCGACGTGTGGCATATGTAGATAATACATTCATAGTTACATTGTCAAACAATAATTCCAGGTTTTATTATGTTTTTTTTTTAAATGTTAACACTACAGTGGCAATTTCCTGGATGTATTCATGTCAAAAAGTTACATTACAGCATTAGACCTAGGCAGAATTTATTTGAAAAATATTCCCGGAATAAATCCCTAAATAAACCTCGATAGTTATTTCCGAAATAATTTATTTCATGAAATAACCTGACCATTATTTCCGAAATGATTATTTCGGGAATAAATTATTTCAGGAATAACGATATCTGAAATGATTATTTCAGGAAATAATGTTGTGAAATAATCATTCTGATCGACTTTTTGTAACTTTTCCGATTTAATCGATATCAGGGTCGAGTATTATGTTTTCGGAGGCGCTTTTTATGAAAATACGGTCGAATTTGAAATTGCGCCCCCCACTCTCCCGCATCGACTTTTTGTAACTTTTCCGATTTAATCGATATCAGGGTCGACTATTAGGTTTTTGGGGTAGCTTATTATGAAAATACGGTCGAATTTGAAATTGCGCCCCTCCACTCTCCCGCATCGACTTTTTGTAACTTTTCCGATTTAATCGATATCAGGATCGACTATTAAGTATGTTTTCAGGAGAGCTTATTATGAAAATACTGTCGAATTTGAGATTGCGCCCCCCCCCACTCTCCAGCATCGACTTTCTGCAACTTTTCAGATATAATCGATATTAGAGTTGACTATTATATTTTCAGAGGCGCTTTTTATGAAAATACTGTCAAATTTTGGATTGCGCCCCCCCCCCCCCACATTTTTGCATCGACTTTTTGTAACTTTTCCGATTTAATCGATATCAGAGTCGACTATTATGTTTTCAGAGGCGCTTTTTATGAAAATAATGCCAAATTTTGGATTGTACTCCCCTCCCCCTCACTCACATCGACTTTTTGTAACTTTTAGGATTTAATCCTTATCAGGATCGACTAATATGTTTTTAGGGGCGCTTTTTATAAAAATAATGTCAAATTTGAGATTACGCCCAACCCTACCCTGCCGTATCGACTTTTTGTAACTTTTGAGCTATAATCAATATCAGGGCCGACTGTAATGTTATCGGAGTATCTTTTTTTGGAAATACTGTTGAATTTGAAATTGCTCTGATAAATTGAAAAGAAATATAAAATATTCTACGCCAGTAATTTGTTAAATGATCTATTCGATTTCTTAGAAAATAACTCAAAATAAAATTATGCAAGGTACTGTGATTACTTTTTGTACTCGTCAATTATCATTTTGAATAGTCATTTAAAGTACTTAGACCGCGTGATTATTTGTGTAAAATATTCTGTTATTTGTAGTTTTTGCTCACATTACTTTCTGCCCATCTCTAAACTCAAATCCGACAATATTTTCATAGAAGGCGACTTCCAAAACATAATAGTCGACCATGATATCGATTAAATCGGAAAAGTTACAAAACGTAGAAGCGGGTGAGTGGGTGGGTGCAATCGCAAATTCGACAGTATTTTCATAATAAGCGACCCCGAAAACATAATAGTCGACCCTGATATCGATTAAATCGGAAAAGTTACAAAAAGTCAATGCGGGTGAGTGGGGGGCGGGCGCAATCTCAAATTCGACCGTATTTTCATAATAAGCGACCCCAAAAACATAATAGTCGACCCTGATATTGATTAAATTGGAAAAGTTACAAAAAGTCGATGCCAGTGAGGGGGGTGCGCCCCCCCCCCCCCCCCCCCGCAATCGCAAATTCGACAGTATTTTCATTAAAAGATACCCTGAAAACGTAAATGGCCACCCTGATATCGATTAAATCCGCCTAAGCCTAGGAAACGAAAGAACGCCATTTGAAAAAATGAAATTGCTCTCGGGCACACTCATCCTTGACAAAGATTAATGTGTATCAAACAGCATTAAATAAGAAGCCTAAAGAATGCCTAACCGCAGCAAACGAAATGGTGCATACTGGTAATTTTTTTATGTTATTTCAGAACAGTGTTATTTCTGAAATATTTATTTCTTGATTTTATGCAATAATTTATTTATGAAATAAATAATTCTGAATATAATAGTTATGAAATAATTTATTTCAGAAATAACTCATTTCAAAATAATTTACATTATTCCAAAGAATGTTCAAATAGTGAAATAATTATTTCAGAAATAAATTCAGAGTTATTCCATCAAGATTATTTCGTTGACTGTTTGAAATATTATTTCAGAAATAAATTATTTCAAGAGTGCCCAGGTCTATACAGCATAACTTGAAAATTCTGAAATATATTTTATTTATTATTCTTTTTTTTTTTCTCTAAATAATGATCAAAGAAAATATATTTGTTTTTATATACAGTTCATATATAAAATATAAATAATTTTGCAATTTTTTTTGCTTATTACGCAGTTTCTAGCCAAATAATGGAGTGAGAGGTTGATATTCGGCGAGGAATGGGGAACCAGCTATTAAAGTTATTGGCTATGGGCTGTTCAGTCCTCAGTACAACAATGACTGAGCAAAAAGTACATTTGCATGTTGCATTATGCATAACATGAAGTTTTCAACCTATGAAAGGGTTAAAAACTCAGAAATGTTTAATTAACAATAACAGTTATATTATGATACGTTCTTATCAATCAAATGTGAAATAAAATATCATAAATACCAATGGAGGGTTTAATTGATGTGCTAAATGGTGAAGAGAATTGATGTGATCTGCTAATTTGATGCACCCATTCCTCAAAGCCTGCAACTCAGACTGATACTTTTCAGAAGAAGATTGAGATTCCCTTAATGTTTGGGCAAGAGCTACTTTTTCTGATTCCACCTAGAACATAAAACATTAATCAGTAAAAATATTATTATTATCAACGATTAGAATTTACTCAAGTTCATAATACAGCTCAGTATCACCTGAGCACAATGCTTTCAATTCAACAATAAAGCAAGTAACAAAAAAAAAATCAAATGATTTGTGATTAACCAAACAAAAAGTTATTTAATCCGTAATTTTTCTATATCTGCTAATAGAGCATAATTTAATAGTTAAATAACCCAAGCATTTAAAAAAAACAAAAACTCTTATCTGTTACTTAATTAATGAAATAAATTTATGACAAAATAGATGATAAACATATATATAAATAGGAATAATGTACTAAACAATATTTGATGAAAAATAGAGGGACATAAACAGATATTACTTAACATATTAATATAATTACCTGTTCAAGTTGTTTTTCTAATTTCTTAAGTTCATTTAAATGAATTTCACTGAAAAGGTCAACATGTTTTGAATCAGGGGAAGCAAGGACTGTATTTTGTATGTCATCAAGTCGTTTTAAAACTGGCATATCATCATCATCACTACCCAAAGAACCTTCCTCACCAATTGCTATAAATTTAGTAATATAACAATATATTAATATAACACAATACTTTATTATGTCAAAAATAAATCTAAAACACTAATCACATTAAACAAATAATGAAAATACAAATAAAAAAATAAAAATTCAAGTAAATAAATAACTCATTTGAGAAAAAATAAAAATTAATTTGTATTAAGAGTTTAACAATGCAATATAGGACAAAAAAATTAATTATTAAAGGTCGCACTTGCCTCTCATATTGAAAGCCAAATTGCTTAAACTGTACATGGATTCACTGTTGATACGATGATCTAATTCCTTTTTCATAGCATATTTTGCTTCCCTTTCTGCCTGAAATTAAGTAATAAAAAAAAAAGTAATCAAAATTTGTTAAAATAAAATACATACTGTGTAAAATAACTTAAATAAACATTCACAAATATGTAAGTGAGTAATTTAATAAAATTAATTCAAAAATAGAAATTTAACTAAAAGGGCTAGGTGGAAGGGAGTTTACTTATTGAAAAGACAATTTTTTATTTTAGACATTTTAGAAATTTTTTTAGGATCATTATAAATTATACTACATTCCTTTAAAGTTCAGAAAAATAAAATTTAAAGAAACACAGTGATAATCAATCTATAATTTCTTTATTCTTTTTATTATTATTCTTGTTTTACATATACACTAGCTAAAATGAAGATGAATAAAACATTAAAGGACATAAGTATAGGATTTATATGAAACAATGAGCCAATAGATACAATAATTTTTTTTTTTTTTTCTCTACCAGATCAAAGAGAACATTGACTCTTTTTTAATTAAGTAAAATATAACAATATGAAAAATAAAAGTTGAAAAAAGTAGTACCTGCAAAGATTCTAAAGCTTCTTCCATCTGTTTTTCTGCAATCTTTTTGAGTTTTGTTAGTTCATCAACCTGTTGTTGATAAACTTCAACTTCTTCTTGCAATCTACTAATCTCATGTTTTGCTCCTTCAAACTCGACCTATAAACAAACATTATCAATATCATAATATTACTGTCATTTAAACATCTTTTTTTTCATTTAAACAAATTTTTCTTCATAAAATTGTAATAAAAGCGGCATCATAAAAAATAATAATAATTGTATAATGGTAAATATAGTAATATTAGATTCATATTTAATCTTTAATATCTATTGTAAACTTGTTTAACAAATACAATCTGAAAATAAATAAATAATTCAATGGAAATGTATCAATACCACAAAATAACCACTTTATAAGTGAAATAAATAAAATTCTTGCAATAAACTTTTGTTTTATTGAGTATTAATATTGTCTGCCACACTGAAGGGCATGGGTAATAGGGCTATAGTATTCATTCACACAATAAGTACATAAGAAAGGAAAATAAATAAAATAACTAAGAAGAAAAAAATAAAATAAAAAATATATATATATAAATAAAAAGATAAAGTAATATACAAGATAAATAAAATAACAGATTGAAGCCGAATGATAATAAAATAAATAAAACACATTCACACCTATGTACAATATTTACATTGGCCCAGGGGACTCTGAATCAAGCTTTGTCACCCAATTGTGTAAGCCAAAGCAGGACTCCAGGAGATCCCAGTGCTTTTCTCCCAGCCGCGTCACTGGTATTGCAAGCCAGTGGAGACTGATGGAGGGCACTAGAGCAACATATGCTCAGGACTTGAGTGAAGAATCTGGCCAGTGCCAGTACTCCAATATATACATTTTTACAAAAGATCGCGGGGCCACTGCTGTTTTAACCTCCAAGGAGGATTGAAGGGATGACTGGAGCTAGATAGAGACTGTACTACAGGATTAGGATGATGAGTGAGATTCTGGTGAAATTTGGAAAATTTGTCTGGGATTAGGTCAAGTACAAATGGGATATTAAGGTCACTGTGTAGGGTTTTATTGGTTATAAGAGGGAGCATCGACTATTGTTGAAAGAACTTTAGACTGGAAGGATTGAATGCATTTGATGTTAGAAAGTTTTGCTGTTCCCCAGTTTGAGTCCGTAGGTCCCCATAGGTTTCAGGATTGTCTTGTAAATTAATAGTTTGTTCTCAACTGAAAGTTGAGATTTTCTATTGAGTAGTCTATATAGTTGGCCATATTGTCAGTTAAGCTGTTGTCTTTTATGTCTGGTATGTGGGTTCCATGTTAGTCTTTTGTCTAGAAGGAAACCAAGATACCGAACTGTGTCGGAGAGAGGAAGTGGTATGGAGTTGAAATAAACTGGTGGACACGACTTGCGCCGAAGGGTGAAGGTGGTGTGTTTGGATTTGGATTCATTAACTTGGATTAACTTATTACACCAGTGTTCAATAAGAGAGAGGTGACTTTGTAGGTTAAAGGATGCTGTTTCAGGATCTGAATTGGAAGATAGGATGGCTTTGTCATCAGTGAATGTTGCCAGTAGGGTTTCAGGATGAGTAGGAATATCAGCGGTAAAGAGAATGTAAAGGATAGGACCCAAGACGCTCCCTTGAGGAACTCCTGCCTGAATTGAATAACAGTTGGAAAATTCAGTTCCACAGCGGATTTGAAAGGAGCAGTCAGAGAGATAGGATCGAAGTACTAGATATAAGGACTAAGGTAGATAGGTTTTAAGCTTGAAGAACAATCCAGTGTGCCATACCTGGTCAAATGCTTGCGCAATGTCCAGAAATGCAACTAAGCAATATTGCTTGCTTTCTAGGGCTGAGGATATATGGTCAACAACTCGGAGGCCTTGTTGGACAGTGGAATGTTGGGAACGAAATCCGAATTGGTGGGTAGGTTTTGGAATTCTATTATGGGTAGGATTTATTTCAGTAGAATCTTTTCAAAGATTTTTGAAAGGATGTGAAGTAGGCTTATTGGTCTATAGGATGTTGTGTTATTAGAAGGTTTACTTGGTTTCAGAAAAAGGATGATGATAGAGTGTTTTCATAAGAGAGGAAAGTGGGTAGTTCGTAGGATACAATTGTATATATAAGTGAGGAATATGATTGCTTTGGATGGAAGTTGCTGAAGGATATGTGGGATTAGAAGGTCGTATCCAGGAGATTCACGGGGAGATAGTTTTTGTAAATGATGTTTGACCTCAGAAGAGTTAACTGCTTTTGGTGGTAAGGTGAGTGGGATGGGTGAACAGAGGAATTCTTTTACTTTTGCAGAGTGGGTAGGATGGGATTCCGGATGAGGAGTGAATGTGTAGGAGAGGTGTTTGGCGAATTCCTCAGTTTTGTCTTTATCAGACGCCCCCCAGGAGCCATCACTTCAAGGAGGGGATGGAAAACATGATGGGATTTTAGGATTTTTTTGGTGATATTCCAAAGGATTGGTATCTGAAGTAGGATAATTCCTGCTTCAGTTGTTTACAGTAATAATTATAGGAACGGCGATCGGCTGGATGTCTAGTGCGTTGCCATAATGATCTGGCACAGTGTTTGATATGGATTAGGTCAAGAAAGTGTTGAGATAACTTATTTTTCTTAAGGATTTTTGGGGAGTGATTAGAGAATGATGACGGGTAAGAGAATGATTGAGGGGACGGATCTAAACCACTGTGGATGAAGCAATTAAGGATATCAGGATTGCGGTTAGGATCAGTGGGCCAGTAGGTAGGTGAGTTAGGAGGAAGGAGGCTGAAACATTGGGAATTGAGTGCAGACAGCAATGTTCTACCACGACAGTTCGTGGTTCTTGAGCCCCACTGTTGATGCTTTGAGTTTAAGTCTGCACCCAGGATGAAATGATATCCTAAGGAATTGAGGATGGAACTAAATTGGGCATTGGAGATGGATTGATTAGGAGGGCAATAAGATGAGGCAACGGTAATAGGAAAGGAGAAGGTTTTGATTATGATAGCAGTGGATTGTAGGAAATCGTGGGTTGGTGTTGGGAGCAAGTGATGAGAGAGATTGGTGTACAAGGACAGCAGTACCGGCATGTGGCCTACCGTCAGGATAGTCAGTACGATATGTTAAGTAGTCCATTAATATGTTAGTTAAGTGTATAGAATTACACCTTCAGACTAAAGTTACAGAGCTGCTGCTTTAAAAAACAGTGGCTGATTTAAAGAATATTAGGCCAGTAACTTGAGGACCGAAACAGAAAATATATTGTTAAAAATGTCGCTCGAAATCGATAATCTCTCAATGGCTGGTAAGTGGTTATGAAGGTTTGAGTGATTTTCAATATTTTAACAGTATTGAAGTTTATTCTTGTTTAGAACCTTCTATATGCAGTATAGACCTCTTTTCCATGTCTCAGCAGAGAAACATTTTGCAAGACAAGGTGTCAAATGAAACCGAATTTCATGAAGAAATTATGAATCCTGATACAGAGAGATATAATTGACCTAACATTTCACAGTGGACGCACATTATGCATTTCAACTTTCAGTCTGGCTAAAATAGGTTTGTAACCTTCAAGATATCTCACACCTCCTTCCCTAATAGTGGATTACGAGGGCCTAAAACTCTGTAAGCAAGAAACGACATCTAATTGGCCAATAACTCTTTTAGACATGACCTAATAAAAAGATGGAACCATCCCAGGTACAAAAAAACAAACTAAAAAAGAACAATAACAATAGAGAAAAGTAATAACAAACCTGTGATGACTTCAGTCCTGAAACTTGCTTTTGAAGAGTAATATTTTCTTCTTCTAATTCAGAATAATCAAGAAGAAGACGAGTTTCTCTAGTCTTTATTTCTTTTAACTCTGATCTTATCTGCTTTCTTTCACGCTCTATTTCAATTTTACATTTATTTAATTCATTATATTCGTGTAATATCCTATCTCTCTCTTCCACTGCCCTATCCAACTCCTGCCTCATCTGAAAAAGAATAAGAAGAAGTCATATTAGTCTATTAAAAATTATTAAATGTTATCATCTAGAGTAAACTTATAATTGTATTGGTGCATTGACCAAAGACACAAGACACAAACTACATACTACAGCATAATTTCAGAAATTAAATTTCCCCATTCATCAATTAAGATTTTGTCAGACTTCAAATTAAGACCCTAGATCACACCACCCAAACGTCACCTCATACAATTCTGCTTACTACACTATCGCGATTCTATGGAAAGTACAAAACTCCTAAGAAAAGCCAGTCTCCCTTCCTTACCTCTGCTCTACACTCTGCACTACTCTATGATATCTTGGTCACTGTCATTAGTCAGTATAATAGTTCAAGTCATTATTGCTATATAGACAATGTAAAAATAAACATTTATTGTATTCAATTATTTCAAGCTTTACAATATTTGTACAATAGAATTAATGAAATATAAAATTCAATTGAATTTTGTAAATTAAGCATAGTTAATACTAGTATAATTGCTGTAGATGATATTAACTAACCATATCATTAAATGAATCTATCTTTATGCTCTATGTTTTATATTATTATCTTAACTAACTATATATATTATTATCTTAACTCAAGTTAAGACAAAATATTCGTTAATCTTAAAGTCTGAAAATAAATTATTGGGTTGGCAAATAAGTCCTTTTGGTTTTTTTGTTTATTTATATGTCACTATGATACACTTCTTATCTGATGAATTAATCCCTAAGGTGGATGATGTCTCGACTGAACGCACCTGTCAAAATTGATTTGCCAAATTTCATTCAGGAAATTTTGACATCAATGATGCTCAACGGTCTGGTCGCCCACATGAAATTGAAATGAACAATGTTAATGCGATTGTTGATCAAAATTCCACCCAATCAATGCGAGAGATTGCTATGGTCCTAAATGTGTTGCACACAGCATAGAAAACCATTTGCACAAGCTCGGCTATGTTTTCAGGTTTAATGTTTGGGTCCCTCACTCTCTAACCCAAGTCAACTTCGCAACACACATCATGACCACAAATTACAAACAGATTCACTACGGAAACGGCAATCAAATGACCTATTTTTAAAAAGGTTGGTAACAGGAGATGAAAAATGGATATTTTACGATAACGTTTTATTTCATCCTGAAAAACTGTAAGGATTAATTTGACAACCAAATATATCATGGAATATGTACTGACATAAAACATAACTTTACCGTACAAATATAACCCAGATAACAAATTTTTTACTTTCGAAATTATAAATAATTTAACTTTAGACCATTGTACTTCCTTATTTCCTTTTATTAGTAATGTATATGAATCTTATTATATGTTATCCTATCGGGTATATACAAATAAACAATTAACTAGTGCTAAGACAAAATATTCATTAATCTTAAAATCTGAAAATAAATTATATAATGGGCTCTGTACTGACATGAAACATAACCTTGTTATATCTAATAATCCAGATAACAGATTCTTGTACTTTTCAATAATTAATAATTTGGCTTCAGACCATTGCACATCCGTTACTGTCTCTACCTTTTATAAGATATGAAGAATATGTAAGTCTATATCTTTCTTATGGTAAATCAAGTATTAAATTATAAACTATATTTTTAGGATTAATTTTTTAAAAATTAAATAATGATGAAGAAATTGTAAATAATATTACAATTATGTTAAAAATGAAGCAGATAGTCAACCCCTAATCTTCTCCAAATTTCCTCTAACATGTATAATATACGTATCATTTGAAGATTTAAAAAGAGATAAATGCAGAATTTACAGAAGATTTTGAAGATACTATAATGGATTATAACTTTGTGATCATTGTAATAATAACAATAATTGTTATTATTTTTTATATAAATTAGGTCATTATTCACCAACATTTTATTTACTAGCTATTATATTATGACGTTTCAACCATCACTATGGCCATTTCAAGTCTTATTGGCTTGAAATGACCCCATACAGAAATGACGTAGGGGAAACTCTTAAATAGCAGGACAATTTAATTTTTCTCTGAACAAATTAATACGACATAAATAATGAATATCTAACGGAGGACTCAATAAGACTTGAAAATGGTCCTAGTGAGGGTCATAATAAAAGTAAACGTCCTCTAAAGGAATTAATCTCTCAAGCAATTCATATGAAAGAATCATGGTTCACTATGATTCAATAAGTATTATCGAAAATAAAAGTACAAAAGAGAAAAACAATTCTGTACATATATAAATAAACCATACAGAGAGAAAAAAATAAATAAATAAACAAAATAAACGACTTTTTAAAAAATCGAACAGTCAGCCTGGACCCTTAATTCAATGTGGAACTCCATTCCAATTTATAATTTCAAATTGTCAGGTGACTAAATGAAAAAAAAAAAAAAAAATGAAGAGGAATTAGCTGGTAAATACCTAATTATTTTTCAAGGCTTAAATTGGTTATTTAATATTTTAATTGATATCCAAAACTTTTCTATAATTTATATACTTTCCATCTCTCAGTAGGATCTTTTAATCTTAATGTGTCCTCATGATGTATTGATAACTAATAGGCACACAAAATAACAAATCATGACATATAGCCGAGTCAAATTAGACATGTTACCTAGCAAAAGGTCGAGTAATTCAAATCTTTTTTATATTGTTAGGTATGTAGTGAATATAAAAAATCCAAGTCTTGTGGGTTGACTGAAGTGTTGAAATTTTTAACTTTTTTTTGGTTTATGCTATATAGCTTAGCTTCTTTTAAGAGCGACATAGATAAACAATGATTATATTTAATCTTTAACAGCTTAAAATTACCTAAAATTTTTTAACATAAAACTTTTTTATACCTAACAGGAAGCAAAACTATCAAGATTTTAAAAATTACCCATTTCGATTTCTTCACGATAATGCTCTTTCAGTTTTGAACGGAAGAATTCTGCAACTCCATTTTGAACCTCTTCGAGAGAATTTGGAGATTTTCCTTGAAGACAATGGACCATTGACTACAACGGTGGGCCAGACCTCCCTATCATGCACCTTCCCCCCACATCCTAATAAATTGTATACAGTTGTGTTTATTGTAATAATTTATTTTAAAAACGCTAATATTCCCACAAAAATAAGTGGCCGCAAAAGGCAGATTGACATCTTTGACGAGTAATGTAATTTGGATAATATTAATGATTAAAAAATGTGTTAGAATAAAGTACATTTAAAATTAACAAGAAAAACAGTAATTGTTGATGACCAATTTTATTAAAATAAGTGTAAAACTGTAAAATTGAAATTACAAGGGTTTTTTTTTTCAAATTTCAAAACATCAAATTTATTTTTAGAGATTTGTATTAAAAAAGTTTATAAGTTTAGAGAAATATATTTCCTATAAGAGCTATAGTGAATTGTGTGTGCTTTAATATTTAATTTATAAATTTGAGCTACATCATCTATAAAAACCCATAATTAATTTTTAAAAAAACGATGTATGTTTTTAGTGAATTTTTAAAACTTTACCAATATCGAAAACTCAATAGTTAACTTCCTGTAGGGTTTAGAAAAAAATGTATACAAAAAATATCACTGAAAGATAATGAGCAAAATATGTGACTGAAAAAAAAAAAAAAAAACCTGTACCGCAACCCATGACGGGTCTTGGGTTCAGCACTCTATAGGGAAAATACTGTTTCTTAGTCAAAAGTTGCTCAAGGAGGTGATTTGACTGAGATCACGCTTAACCATCAGGTTTTCCCCCTTAATTAATTATTTAATTCAGGGTACCCAATTTATAGAGGCTGGGTGTATCCAAGGAGGGTCTCTTCACCCCAAGGTTGCCCCACGGCCGATGAAACAGAATAATAATTTTTTTGCCAAGAGGCAGGATTCAAATCTGGGACCCTCAGGGTATTGGAAGATCATTGCCCTACCACTGGTCTACCTCACTCCTACTGACATCCAAATCTATCATTGTTACTGTTTACATACTATATTTCATAAAGTATAACAAAACTGCACAATAGCGTTGACCACAAAACATAAAATAGGAGATACACATACAGGGTGACCACCCCTTCTGACTTTCTAGAAGATCTGAAATGGAGGAATAATAAGTTTATTCACTGGTCGTATGGGGTAGGTAAGAAGGACCATCAGGCCCACATCCCAGATTTGATCCTTCTACCCTTTAACAATACCGATACCAATACATTTATTTACAGGGTGTCACAGAGAGAAACGACAGTAATTGATGTGGAGATAGTCAGCCAAAAATGTAATTCAGTGGTACCAACTCCACATTCATGTCTCAGTCAATTGTTGAAATATCATATTTTAAAGGATTTCACAAGAAAATCATACCTCTCCCCAACCTAAAATATCCAAATTCCCTAATATTACTGAACATTTCTCAACTTATGTCACTATTTTCATAAGTTTCCAGAAGTGGACAACTCCGAATACCTCTCATCCCCAGTAACCTCTATGAATGACCAACGGTCAGAAATAGACCAGCAAATGTTCTCTCATTGAAAGGTATTGAAATTTTAAAAGATCTCAAATTAAGGGTGTACAATGCTATGATAAAGCCAGTTCTGACACACGACTGCAAAACCTAGACACTAACCAGCATCCAAGAAAAAGTATAGACAATTTTGAGAGAAAAACCTCTAAATGATAACAATAGAGATCTGGGATCAGAGTACAAGCACATGGAGGAGGAGGAACAATACAAAACTGCTTACAGTAACTGGTCAATCAATATCTCATGATATGAAAGCAAGGAGGTTAAGATGGGCAGGACATGTAGATCAGAGAAATCCATCAGATAGTCTCTACACAATAAATAATGCCTTAACAGGAGGCAAGAGAACATGTGGAAGGCCAAAAACCAGATGGATAGATTGATTTAACTAAAATAGTGAAGAGCTTTTTTTTTTTTTTTTTTTTTTTTATTAAATAACTCCTACCCACCATTTCTGGCATACAGGGGGAGGGGGGTTGTTCTAGAGGTACAACCAAACCTATTCTAACCAGAGTGGGAGGGTGGAGTTTCATTCCATGGGGCCGCCACGAAATAAAAGTCAACCACTCACAGGACGGATTTGAACTGGCGTTGCTAGGCACGAGGATACTAGACCGGGCAACGCTCCAACACACCCGGCCACCATGACCTCACCAAAATACTGAAGAGCTGTAAGCAGATAACTGGAGAGGAACAGGACAAGGTAGGCAGAGGTGGAGAAGGTTTGTTAAAAAGATCTACAAGGTTATAAAGCCCTCCTCCCCTCCAAAAAAAAAAAAAAAATATATATATATATATATATATATATATATATAAATTAAATAAAATGAATAAAACAAAAAAAAAAAAACTGAAAGATAATTTGAAATATAATGAGCAAAACAATAATTAACACCTAAATCCACATTCCCAATTACTTTTTAATTGGCTAATCTAAAATATTTAGCTGTTTACAGTTTTAAAATCATTAAACAGTGCCAATTTCTAAGATCCACAAGGAATTTATCTCCCCTGCATTTGAAATTGAACATTTAAATTACTTCTGTGGTAAAAAAAAAGCCATATGAGGTAAGGGAAGTTTTGCTTCACACATGAAAAGTAAAAAATAGAAACAACAGACTAGAGACAGATTTCTAATAAAAAATGGCAACCTGCCTAGTCGAATTCCTGAGAATCTTTACCTCATCATAGGCATGCATACTCAAGCATGATGATACAGAAACATGAAAATTATGTTTATTTCAATATTCCATTGGTTGCAATATAACCTAAACATTGTTTATAAGTCGGTCACACTGTTATTTATGTTTATTAATAGTAAGAAGTAAAAGTGATTATGCATCCCAGAATCACGAAAAATAAGGAGTCTGGAGATCTGTCACCTCTCTACACTTTTAGACAGTCAGCTGTATTTGTCCCTTAAGGTACAAAGTGATGATGTGATCTCGGCACATTGACCATCAAACATGACACTTGTGAGCTAGCACCATTTAATTTTTGTTAAATTTAAAATGTTCAACTAAGATACACACCTAATTGATGAATTTACAAGTTTCATGGTAAAAGCCCACAAGTCATTCTGTCCTATAAAAATCATATGAATAAAACTTGTATTAAAAATTAAGAACCTAAAATAAATAGTCTACATATTTCTATTTATAATACGAATAAATTTATCGATTATTATAGAAGTCAAAATTTAAAAATTATAACTTGATATCAAATTAAGAACCTAAAATAAATAGTCTACATATTTTTATTTACAATACGAATAAATTTATCGATTATTATAGAAGTCAAAATTTAAAAATTATAACGATATCAAATTAGGAAACTGATCAAATAATAATAAGCCCTAACAACCAACTTACTTTTTATGTTAATGTCCTCAACCTGACCGAAATGAGAATTATTACTCTATTTCCACACCATAAAAGTGAAGATATAAGAGATAGTTACCTGTTTCAAATCATTTTCTAAATCAAGGATAGTGGAATTGAGAGATGTTTCCATAGCAGCAGATTCACTAAGGAGTGATTCTTCCTGCTCGATTCCAGATTCCTTAGTAACTTTATGAGTTGTTTGGAATTTCGCCAACGCCTAGGAAAAAAAATACGATTAATGAACCACTTAATTTTAAATGAATAGATGTTCTTTTAAAGAGGCTTTTGAAATACATTTATTGGTTATAGTAAACTTTCTTATGATTTCAAATGCTTCTATAATTGGCATTACATAATGCCAATACTTCAATGAGTAATGAGGTATATGTCAGTTCCAACTGTAAACTAGGCCTTCCAAGATTCAATGGAATTTTGGGAAGACTATAACACACTAACATTCTCAGGACTTATTCAAACAATTATTAGGCTCAAAACATTGAACAAGGAATAGCTCTAGGTTATAAACTATAAATTCTCTCAACAATAAGTGCATTTTTAATGTAATTTAAACATAAGAACTAAGATTGATATTGAGATATAGTTCTAAAGAGACAAAATCATATTTTAAAAAAATATGACAAACTAAAAGAAAGTCAACCCTTATTTCAGTTCTACTAATTAATGTTAAATACTACTATCAATATACGATATTGATAGTA
Organism: Nezara viridula; assembly: GCA_928085145.1. NCBI lineage: Eukaryota > Metazoa > Arthropoda > Insecta > Hemiptera > Pentatomidae > Nezara > Nezara viridula. Next base: position 39,786,013 of record OV725078.1, read on the forward strand.
GGGGGATAAATATAACCAAGGTATAGATATGGCAGTTATTCTCTAGAACCAGAATCTTATCACGATATAGAGAATTTCGGAGTATTCAAGCTACAAAACCAAACTACAAAACACAAAAGTACATCATATCATATTTCAAGAAAGCTTCTGAATACAAAACATTACTCCAGTCAAAAGAAATAAACAAAATTACTACATAGATGTGTGAAAAGTATATTCAGAAGAGAAACAAACAAACAAAACTGATAAGGGTGTATTTGACAGATTCTATGACAAAGATTGAAAGATTCTATACTACCATTTAAGTTATATAAATTGACAGAGATAGATTATGCACTACAAGTTAAACTTGATATAAAGTTCAAATATAAACTATTGCAATACAAATGTACTTACTTCCTGGGTGATGTCAAGTTCATTTCTGGTGTTTTCATATAAACTTTCAAGCTCTTCACACCTTTGCTGCAAGTTCTCTTTTTCTTCCAATAACACCAATCCATATTGAGCAGACTGGACTTTTTCACTACTAGCCTGGTCAAGTTCACGACTAAGTCTTTCAATTTCTTGTCGTAATTCATTTATAGTACCTGCACCTAAAGTCTCCATAATTCCAACAAAAAAATCTTCATCAGAATGCTATCTATTGCTGATATTTTTGTGCATGATAATCTCTAGCATTATAAAAGTTTATATCTGGGTAAAATAATAACGTAGTGAGAAGTAAGTTATATCAACTAATCCATCGTTCCATCTTAACAATTACCGAGTAAAATATCCAGACTGTAGTCTAGATAATTACCTGAAGTTTACACTCCACATCTGTATGATTACGAGACCTTCACGATCAGTGAATTGGCAGTTTTCTATTTATGATTTAGACAGAACTGAGCGAAACCGTAATACATATTTTGATGTAAAAATGATGTATATTAAAATCAAATTATAAACATTTTATCATATTAATACCTTTATAAAAATTTATTGAAATTAACTGAATATGTGTTCGTTTCTCTTTATTCCCAATAAACTTTACAGTTGTGGTGACGTCATAAGAATTCTAATAAAGTATAAACACAATCAATTCTATATATCACTAAAAATATGATGAATTATCTTTGTATTATTGAGTCAAGGTGTCTTTTATGGGCGAATGAACACACTTTGCATTACGTCATGAGCGCTCCACTCCAACTCCTAACAAAAATTAAAATATAATGTAGGAGAAAGAAATGAGACACATTTGAAAGATGCTGTATATTTCTTTACTTGTTTTTCAAATGTCTCTAAATGAGTTGCCATTAATAGGTTTAATTTTTGATAATCCCCAACTTGAGCCGGCGCCCCTCCATGTCAGCGCCGCTGATTGCCTTGCTCTGAAGCCGACACTGTAATAGGTACCTGGAACTAGGTAATCTAGGAGACCAAAACTTCGCTGGAGAGAGTTTCTCCTGATGCAGTGATTGGTTGAATGGGGAGGCTAATCCAAAGGCCGTGACCTAGAAATGGATCGTTTGCCAATTAAAGAAAACAAAAACTTCGTGTATTGCGTGCATCACAGGTATAGGTATTTTCAGACTGAGGGAAGTGAAAATATCAAAACGGGAGAGAAGATAATACACTATTATGATTAATTAAGTTCCACGAAATATGTTTAGTCCGACAATAGTGTCACTGATAAAGAAGGCCGCTATATTAATTTGTATTTCATTCTAAGTATTGTTTTTGTTTAACCATTGGTATATATACTATAATAATAATGATGGTAGTAATAAGGCTTAGCGAACCTAAGGTTCGATACCGATACCACCAATCGATGTCCACATTCTTCCATCCACCGGGCTTCGTTTAAACTCAACCCTGCCAAATCAGCCTTAATGCAATCTACCCACCTTCGCTTTGGTCTACCCCTCGGACGCTTGCCAGTCCGGTACAGCGCATATTATTTTTTTAGGAATTCTTTCGTTACTTAGCACAGCGATTTTACATGCCAATCTTATTCGCTTCAACTTAATCACCTCAATTATAGTAACTCGATACAGTTCATGCAATTCAGCGTTGTGAATCCGCCTAAATTCTCCGGTTAACTCGTCCTTTTTCGGCCCGAATATTCTACGCAATACTTTATTTTCAAATACTTCAAGCCGTTGCCCATCCCTTAATGTAAGTGGCCACGTTTCGTATACATAAAGAACCGTAGGTAGGATAATGGTTTTGTGAATTCTAATTTTTAAATTCGGGACAAAAGGCGAGAACTAAGTAATTTTGACAAAGAAAAATAACAAGCATTTCCCGCCTTCAGCCTAACCTTAATATCCTCTTCAATTTCGTTTTTTCTAGTTATCGTAGACTCTAGATACCTAAATTTCTGGTCGTTTTCAAACACATTCCCTTCTATATCGATATCATCGAAATTGTCACTGTTTTTGCAGCTAATCATATATTTTGTATTATCCGTATTTATCTCGAGTCCTAGTTTTTTACCACCTTCCATCAACGTTTTTTTATTTAGTTTTATTTTTTCCATGTCTTCGCATAACAGTACCAATGACCATTTTTATTAATCTTACCGTTTTTCATATTACGTCACCTCACCAGGCTGTGGTAACGAGATGTTTTGAAACCAAGAATAGAATGTAAGAGCAAATGTTGGCTTGTAGGTTGAAATGATGCAGTTTTTGGGCCACGTGGAAATGCGAAGGCTTGTGCTCCAGTCGTAGTTTGTTCCTACTGACTCCGAACTGAATCTCGTAGGTGGAATACATGATGGAGGAAAATTAATTAACAAAAAAAAACTTTATTTATTCTTTCTAACAAGCTTTTATTTGAGAACAAGAAAATACAGTTTTTCTCTTGTACCCAGCTTTTATTAAGTTCCAATAGATCTGGACGCATTGCAACCTACAGCAACTATTGCTTCCTTGATGAATCCATGGGATTCATAAAACTGGTCACGATAATAATTTGTAAATTTCTCATTAGAAAGTGTTGTTCTTTTCTTAAAATAGGCGCTGTTGCAAACATTTTCATGAAGGAAGGTACTAATTATTTGGTCTCCGATTTGATCGGAATCTGATTATGATCTGAATCGGAAATTATTCTGAGTTTTCTTTTTTAGAGAACTCATTTCAACCTGCAGGGCCATTTACAGTAATCTGTCTGAGATTTTGACAATAATGGTAAAAATTAGCGTTCATTGATTGTAGTTTGTCGACCATTTTACTTAATCAAACTATTAAGTTTAGGTTCGACTCGTTCGACGAACAATTGGACATTCTTTAATTTCTTAAAGAATACGTTTTCCTCTTTGATGCATGTTTAGTTGTAATACATGAAAAAAGAAATCAGATAAATCTGGATTTTATGGCTGTAAATAGTTTTCTCTCGGTGACCAGTGTTAGCAATTTTTTTTTACATGTCTAAACGCATATACAGAGTGTCCCGTAAGTAGAGATAAACATTTAAGGGAGTGATAACAGAATTTAAAAAAAAAAATACACGAAAAAGTTTATACAAACAAAGGTTTGATTTTCAGCAGGAAAGTAGGAAATTAAGTTTTGTGACTATTTAAGTAAGTCACGATTTTTGGTGAATAGGAAGTGATAACTAAAAAACTATTTAATTTGAGTAATTACCGATTATTCACTGTAGATTAGATAAAATTTACTTTAAATAAAAATAGAGTTTGCTTTTAAAACCATTTAAAGAGGACTTTTGAGCGGCGAGACTCAGCTAAGGAGTGGCTGGAGATTGGTAGGGGTGGGGGGAAAGTGCGTCCCCCCCCCTGAGAAAATTCCTGTATCCGCCACTGATGGAAGCCTATTCTAACCTTTCGGCCTTCTCAATTGCGATCCCATATTTCAACTTTAGCTAATTATAAAATTCTTTTATATCTAATATTTAAGTATTTTTTTATAGCAGGTTACGATACGAAATGGTTAATTATTTCAAATGAAAACAATTAAAGGTAGTTTAAGGGAAAACAACTTAATGGTTTAGCATCTAAGCCCCGTTAGAGAATATTAATTAAATTAAGACCAACATTATATTAAAGTTTACACTGAAATAATGAATTTAATCAAAATCGCTTGAGCCATTTTCGAGAAAATTGTAAAAATGTGTAAAATCGATTATATAAAATGGTACTTCTGAATAGTCGATTTTGACGAAAAGGTTGCGGTAACATCTCAGGCATGTACAAAACTTAAATAAGCAATTTCAGTTTCATACAACTTTTCGTTTTGGAGCTTGACTGTTCACATACCTCCAGACAGAAACACACACACTCAAAAAAAAAAAAAAAACTATCAGTGAGAAGGACATTGATGTTGCTATACTATGCACTAACGGATCCAGGATTTAATTTTTTTGTAGGGAGCACGAAAGCTATTTTTTCAGATTTATAATGATCATTGCTTAGGAAAAAAAGAAACGAAAGATACTAACTACCTATATGTAAAGGTGTTTAAGTGATTCTTGAAGTCCTATTAAATGTAACTACACGAATAATAATACTTTAAGAGATTATTTTTTACCATAAAATATCATTATATTTTACTTTTTTTGGGGGGGAGGGGGGGAAGGCTTCAGCACGAAAGCTTCCCTTGTAGATCTACCTCTGGTATTATGCGAGCAGTATAGAGACGTCGATAGGCCCTGGATGAAGGACTTTAGTGGTCGAGCAGCTATTTGTGTCTGAAAGGACGACTTCACCCAGAAAGTCTAACAGATTCGACGAAAATGACTTGTATGGATCAAGGTGAGAGATCCGTTACAGAGGCATTTACATCTGTAGTGTCTACGCGTCACCTATTGCACCACAACAACAATGTCAAGCTCTACTTGATGGCATTGAGGAACTGGAACTGCGAGGTCGGTATTCCCTCATCGTCGCAGGCGACTAAAACGCATGAACTATTGCATGGGGTAGTAGATATACCAACAGTAATGTGTTCTTGCCACGTTTTCTGTTGTTGAAGCTGTTCCTCTAAACACCGGCTCCAAAGCTCTCAAGAAATCGTTATTCCTCAATAGTCGAATTAATTTGTGTTAGCGCAAACCTTACTAGTCGGGACAATTATTGGCATGTCAGTGATCAATATATTCATAGTGACCATCAGGCATCTGCTTTGAACTCTTTGCCCCTCAAGCCAAAAGGAAAAATATTTAAAACGCAGCCAACAGCTGGTTGGAACCATCGATCCTTCAACAGAGATTCCTTTGTTATAATTATTATTATTATTATTATTATCCGAGTTACCAAGGTCAGTAGAAGAAAGGGTAACAACTGGTGAAATTTATTACTGATTTATGTGATGCATTAATGACTAGGACTTCTAGGAGAGATCGACACATGACAGTGTATTTGTTGATCGAGGAGATCGCTGTTTACTGACGAGCCTGTCTTTGTACCAGATTAGCCTAGCGATCAAGAGACCGTTAACTATGAGGCAAGAAGCAGGAGCATAAAGAAACTAAGAGGAACCTAGTCTAGGCAATAAAAGAAAGTAAACGTAACTTCCGGATGTAGACGAAGGCACTTGAGGAAGGCCCTACAAAACAGTCATGGCCAAACTGAAAAATTCAAAATCCTCGCCCCCAAGCTCTTCAGAATAGTTTTGAAAAACAGTAGCAGTGCTATTTGGAAGCTGGTTGACAAGACAGCGATGCTTGATCTGGAACCAGTGCATGAAATCACAGAGAAAGAACTGCTAGCATGCAGGAAAATAGCGGATTCCAAAGCTCAGGACCCGGATAATGTCCCAAACTTTGTCTTGAAATTGGCTATTATTAAGTCAAGCCCACAACTCTTCTTAGATGTATACAACTCCTGTCTCAGTGAATTTGTCTTTCCAATACAGTGGAAGAAGCAACGTCTTGTGCTCCTGCCAAAGGGAAAGAGCCCCGCACCGGAAGACCTCGCATATTATCGCCCAATATTAGAGAGGTACGGGAGAAGAACGTTTACGGCATATTTAACGACTTTAGTGATGGAGCCCGAGGATTATCCGATAATCATCACTGAGATTCTGGGAAGCCATTGCGGGAAAGAGATGGAGAACAGGTGGTAAGAAGTACTGTTCCATTATAACGTTGAACCTTTTAATTCAGCTCGGTGGGATTGTATCACAGACGTATTGCAAAGGATGTAAGTCCCACAATATCTCTTATTATTAAAGATTATTGAGAGCTATTTCACGGACAGAGTCTTGATGTATGAAACAGAAGCTGGGTTGAAAATTTACAAGATCACGGGTGGCGTTGCTCAGGGTTCAATTCTAGGACAGTGCTCAGGCTGCTCCTGCCGACTTTTGACGTCATTTATTTTAATAAATAAATTGTTGTTAATGATTTATTACAATATATCTCTGGTCAAAGAAAAAGAAAAATTAAAATTTTGTAATACTTTATTGCAGTTATTTTTGCGGATAACACAGATACGTTGGGACGACAGAATATCAAATCGCATAATTGTTTTACACCACTAGCTGTGAATCTCAACTTATTCCGTAACAAGCCTCAACTTAATTAATACGGAGTTAAATCGTATTTTGGACGGAGATGAATGCAACTGCAACGGCAAAGATTTCTGGTGACTGAGATGCCGAAGCATAGGTGTTTCTGGGTCGTTGGACAGCGCCTGGTCGAACTAATTGTCTTCGAAGGTGTTGTCAACTCAGAGGCGCTCACAGTACCACGTTTGCACCATGTAAGTATCCCTTGTCTTCTTCATATTAACTTTATAATAATATTATCATTAATTATTATATATTATTTATATAAATATGAGATTTTATTTGTAAATATTGTTAATTTAATGTGTAAATATTTTTAAAAAAATTATATGTTAGTATTAATAACAAACTTAAACTTAGCTCCATGACACCAACTCTTACAAGAAAAAAATATTGGTAAAATATCTACCCCATCCCCCTTTCAAAGAAGGAATTTTTTTGTACTGACAATAAAGCACGGAATTCCAAAATCGGCCTACTTTATTTTAATTTTTTGTTTTAAATTACGAGTTTTGGTATTAAATTATTATGAAGAAAAATAATCTCTTAAAAAAACAGTTAAATCATTTATCATTAAACAGTTTTCTGAAAGTTTATTAATAAATCAATCAGAAATCATAAACAATCACATATGTACCTACAATTTTGTGATAATTTGAAATATTTTTCAGATAGCAAGTCCCACGGATCAAATGCGTTAAATTATTAACACATATGTAAATTACAAAAAATAACTGATTCTTGGTTATTAGGGTTTTAAGGCGTAAAACTTCAAAATCATCAACACCTATAAATTACTTTTATTTATCCCGGGCATAAATTTAATTGATTTTTGTTTATTTAATTTTAAATAAATTAAATTATAATTTTTACCGAACAGAGATGCATTTTATGGATGGTGATACAAAATCAATTTTTTTTCATAATTATTAGTAAGCTGATTTGTTTTCGTGTTCTCAAAGAAATATTAAGCTATTTTCACAAAATAGATTTTTTATAAAATCTTAAATCCAGGGAAAAAGCTCTTTAAAACTAGAATTAATTTCTTTTTCGATAAAAAAAAGAATGGTACAGAGGCTAAAAATGTCAGAGGCTAACAGTAGATTTAAGAATTTACTGTATTGTAATTATATTCTAATATGTAATGATTAAACTCTGTCTTATTTTTATTAAACTATTTTTTTTTTATTTAATTATTTTAACTTAAGTTATTCAAATATTTCTATATGCCAGTGAACTAGATAGATAGATAGTTTATTTTATTTGTCTAAGGAAATTCATGTACAAATAAATATAATGGTATAATTAACAATGTTAGATCTTGAGTCTAGTACTGCATTCAAACATAACATTAACAATGTCTACAGCATTAAGTATGACTAATATAATAACAGATTAGTAAACGATATATATATATATATATACATAACAATTAGTAAAACATTTTTTTTTTTTAAATATTCGAGAGGTTTAAGACAAATGACAATATAAATAAGCATTGATATATGTTATATGATTAACTTTACCACTTAACAGTTCAATGAACAGCCCTGTATGAAATAATACAGTTGGTTTATTTTTTTTGTAGTGTCTATTTTCAGTATCTCCTCCACACTAGCATCTTCTCTGGATTCAGTGATAAATGCCATCAAGTACTTATTTCTTGGCTCCTTGAACTTGATACATTGGATCAGAAAATGAGTTACCGGGTCAGTTACAAGGCAGCTGCATGCACCACGTACCTCACTGGATTTAATAGTCAAAGTAGCATCTTTTAAGTATATTTTCATAAAATCTTCACTTGCTACTCTGAGACGACTAACGGCTCTTAATTTGTTTAAATTCAGAGCCCTGAACTGAAGATAATAGTCTGGTCTGGTAACATTAAAGGAGCAGATTTTTCTATATCTTGGGTTTGATTTAGAGTTTAACACTCTGTCGATGTCCTTGGATGCGCGATGGTTTCTTATTTTTTCCATGATTTCATCTTTGAACCTCATCAGACCTTGAGAGAAAACACTAGAAAACAGCCCCTGACATCCAAGTTCCGCCACAATCATCTTAACTTAGGTAACCCAGTTATAAGTTGGATCTGGTTTTCCAATGGATGAGTCTAGAGCTCTAAACCTATTAAAGCATTGTCTAGGTAGTCTTTCGTCACTCATTATGCTTAGCTTTGTCCAATAGTTGATCACTTTTTTCAACACTTCAACACTTAATGGATGAAAATATGCCAGTTAACTAAAACACCATAATGAGATCAATGCCATAAATTTATTGATAAATTATTGGCTCTCTTAAGATGCGTTTAGACATTTTAGAAACTATGGGAAACACAATTATCAAACTTGATACAGTGGGACCGATCGCCGATTCAGAAGGACAAAAACAATTTTCAAAGTATGACTAATGTAATACAACATCCTTTTTATTGACCTTTTTATTGACAGTTGGTGACCTGAAAAGTGGCCTAGTAAAATTTCAAAGTTTGTTTAAACTCTCACAGTGGGGTACAGAAGAGGGAGGTTTGGGCGAACAGGCCTTCAGCCCCACCAGTTGATAAATAGTTCTAGCTTTACTTTATTTATAGGTTAAATCAGTGCCTGTGTGTGTTACTCCTTAAGACTGCTTGTGATAATTCAGTTAACTATATTTTTCACTGAATTAATTTAGGTTCAACCAGTTTGATGTTAATTATAATTGGATTCTTAAAAATGATAATGATCAAACCTTGGAAATACACTAACAACACTTATACAGTCTATAAAATACTGTAACCGGTATACCACCGCTACATTTTTTTGTTCATTTTATAGCATTAATTATATTCTTTAAAAAAATAATCATCAAAATTTGCGCAGGTTTTCGATAAGCATTTTTTTTTTTAAATTATTTCAGAAAACGTAAACAAAAGTTCTGAAAACAAATTTGTTTAATCTTATGATAACGTTTTGAATTATATAATAAAACTTATACACGTTTAAAAGACAATGTAGCCCTATTTAAATACTAAATAAATAAACTTAAAAATGCTCAGAATACGATTTATTATAATTTTTTTTTAAAGAGAAATATGTCATAGCTGAAGCATATTTTCTAGACCTGATAGCAACCACCTGTCTTCTCGATGTTTCGAGGGAATAGGGAGACCGAATAATGTTTTTCTGATTGCTTCGATAAAACTAATGAGCTGAAAGTATATGATATAATATGGTTGGGTTGCACAGAACAGAGTTTACAGACCGTGTATACAAGGAAAGAAAAAACGAAGGAAATAAAAGGGAAATTTAAATTGCAGTTGGGATGCGATTCTGAGGGACTTCAGTCAGAGAGTGAGCTGTCTAACCATGTTGATTATAAGGTTAACAAATTATTCGCAATTTTGTTTATATCATTCTCATTTTCCAACTATACTACAGATTCACCTATTTTATAAAAACTTCCTAGTTTAATATTTCCCTTTACTTACGGGACACCCTGTATACATAGGGAGCTGGGTAATTCAGTGGGTAAGACACTTCCCTCTGGCTCCCGGGTTCGAGTCCGTCTGAAGCTCTAATTATTTATTTTGTTGCACTAGCCATAGATTGGCCTAGGAGTCGGCAGACTTTCCTGTAGTATATTCAGCCTAGATCTTCTTAATGAAACATTAATTATAAAAAAAAAAAAATAGGCTGTTCCTGGAAATTGGAAAGTTCCCTCGGAACTACCGGGCCCTGCGTTATTAAGCCCAAAAACGTACTATTTTCGAGATAATCTTAGGCAAAGTGTTCGCATCCACACAACCTTATGTTAATTGCAGTACTGTCATTGATACATGTCTCATTTCGTCGACTTGAGGCCCCTATGATCGTGAGAGGAGGAGTTTTTAATATATATCGAAGGTGTTTTTTGTCGGTAAGCCACATCATCGCTAATTCTTCACCAAATCCCAAGATTGAACCACCAATTTTGAAGGTTTCATTCTTCTTCAGGTGGGCAAAATAGTCCAATAACCCCGAAAATTCAGCAAAAAAGTTATGAAAGAAAATAAACTTTATTTGGGAATAACTCGAAATTTATACAATTTTTCCCATAATTATATAAAGGATTACTGCCCATAAAAGGAAAAAATATTCATCGAAATCGGACAATTTTTAGCAAAGATACAGCTTACTGAAATTTGTAAACATGTTGGTTCCAAATATTAATGAAGTTTTAAATTAATTTTTGTTTCCATTGTCGATTACATTTAGCGATAAGGTAACAATTGATTTCCTTTATGATACGTTGCATTGTTTTATTTTCTTATTAATTTATTATTTGATCACTGAGCAATATACTGTGCGATTTTTCGCAAGAGCCTACTGGTCTATTTTATATTTTACATCTTTAAATGCAAAATATTAAAAATGTATTTTATTTCGAATTTTAAAATATTTAATTTTATATACAATCCAGATCTGCCCTGCATAGCTTAATCAGTTTAAAATTATACAAGTTTTAAATATTCAGCTCTCACTAATTAGTTACCATTCTTAATCAATTAAGAAAAATGATGTGAATTTGTTTATTTAACAAAAGAATTTACAATATACATAATTCAAATCTAAACAATGCAAGAATTTTTACAATTTATATTTAAAATCCTATTTTTCATAAATTTTAATCATACAGAGAAAGAAAGAAAAATCAAACAAACAAACGGGGAAATTAAAAAAAATAAATAGGGGAAGTTGGCATCCCTGAAAGGCAAGCGTCTAACTTTCCACTGTTGAGTATCAGGATAGCAGGAGTAACAAGGAGGTAAGGCTCTCTAAACCGCTGACGATCCTGGGGCACAGTATTATCTCTGCAATGAGGCTCTCATGTAAATCAAATTCTCATCATACGATGTGTTATATGTTTATTATCGTCTATGAAATAGAATTTATATATAAATATATATGTTCCTTATATATAATATACATAAACACATTTTTAAATTCAATATAAATAATATATATTCAATATATGTTACGGGTTTATTAACTTTGTCTATGAAATACTAAAACTAATAAAAATCACTTTTTATTATATTTTTTTTTATACTTATTTAATAAATTTCTCAAAGATCTTATTAGTTACACCAGAATTTAGGGAGTTCAATAATAGTCTTCATATGCGCCTGCGCTTTAGAAACATTAGAGGAGGGGAGGAAGAGGTGAGAATACCATATATTAGTAGCCTCATCATCAGTTTATTTCCTGCAATAAAATATAATATTACTTGTACGGTGTTTTGAACTTTTCGTGAGTTATTTTAAAGCAAATTATTAAAATATAGGGAAACCGTAAAAACTATTTCAAGGTCAACTTAAAATTGTTCTTTTTCTTCTTCACGTCCTTTTATTATTGCATACCAATTCATGAAACATTAGTCGTTCAGAAATCTAGCTGACATACAGGCGGCGGCGCACAGTGGGTTGTTTGAGCAATCTAGCGGGACAAAAGTTGATACTAAGAAATTTGTTGTTTTTGTTTTGTTTTTTTCAAAATTGTATCTGCTTAATTAGAAAAAGGATATTTAATTTCGAGAATGTTTTTGTACCCTATTAAAAGATAAATTATGCATGAAGAAATAATAACTCAGTAATCAGCTTTTAGTCTATTAACAAAGTGACTGAATTAGAGGCATATTGAATTAAATAAAATTGAAATATTATTTCATAAAAAAAAAACAGTTTAAGAAATAAATTAATTTTGTATAATACGTAGACAGTATATATTATTCTTGTAATATAGAAAAATGTCCTTTAAATCAGTCTTAATTTTATTTTATCGTTACAAGGAGCTTGCACCATATTCATCTATTTCTTTCTGTATCCATCCACTTCGATACCATTGCTGTTTCATTTTTTTTTTTTTTTTTTCCTTTCCAATCATTCATTGAATGTCGTAATTTTTATTAAAAATATATAGTTGGAGGAAAGAGGAGCTTTTTCATCCTATAATACTCTAAAACGACCCTAATATAAGAATGGAAAAGTTCATCTCTCCAACAATATATTTTTAATAAACAGTACGACAATCGATGAGTGATTGGAAAAAAAAAATCGAATGAACAACGACATCCAATGGGATGGATAGAGATTAATATGGAGCAATGCACTGAAAGATCCTTGTAGCGATAAAATAAAATTGAGACCGAATTAAAGGATATTTTTCTATATTAAATAAATTCCTTTTTTTTTTTTTTGTGGGGAGACGAAGTAGTTGTCTGAGGGTGCCAAATGTCTTAGACTAGAAAAATCAGGAAACAAAGTTATGAAAAAAAAAGAAATTCATTTGCGCATAACTCAGAAAATATGTAATTAATTCCGCTATATAGTAAAAAGAATTTGAAAGGTTTCCACATTACCTATAAAACAATAGAATCATTCAAATCGGACCATTTCCATATTATTTGTTGCCATTTGAATTATTCGCACGGGCCAACTAGTGATATAATTACTATCTGCACTGTACATCGAACTTTTTGTGAGTTATTTTAAGTAAATTACTGTGAAATATTAGAGGAGCTGGAACAATATTATAAAATATTGGAGTGGGAGCAGGAATTGTCTATTAATATTTGTTGATTGCTGACTAAAGTAGATGAATATTTGTAAAATTGTTTTTATAAAAACATGTCTTAGAGATGGATATAGAGTCCGAGACATCGGCCAAGAAGTAAAGAAATTATAAAATAAGAATTATGACATATTTGAAATAAAAAATGAAAAAAAATATTATATTGAAAAAAATAATTGTTTATTATATTATGACTCATATTTTACGCTAGATTTACTAATAAAAGGAATTCATCAAACACTAGCTTCTATTCAGTATAAAATTTTTAATTTTTAACAAAAAAGCACTTATTGGGTTTATCATTTAGTTACTACTAAATAAACTTGAAAAAAAGTTATCATTAAATGAGCAAATTAAGAAAGTAGGTGATTCTTTGAAAGAAATAAAAATTAAAATAAAGTAGGCAAACTAATTTACGCCAAATATTAGGCAGTTAACAAAAACAAAATTAGGTAACAAAATTTCAAAATAGTTTAACGAGGTTCTGTATGGAAATATCACTTCTGGTGAAGAACGTTAATTTTGAGATGTTGCAATGTCTGAGAGAACAAGTGTGGAAGTCGAACGCTCTTTTTCACAGTTAAATCAAATTCTAAGTGACAAGAAATACACATTTACTGAAATCTAGAAATGTATTCAGTTACTTCATTGCTAAACTTAATAATATATTTACTTATATTATACTCGTATTATATAAGTAATATATATGTGCCTATGCATTAAGTCGTAAAAGTAATACTAGAAAATAAAACTATACACAAATAAATTGATGAGAAGCTACAAACCGAGTATGGGATATCGGCGGAACTGTGAGCATTACTTCCTAGGCGCTCCTGCTCTCCTAATACTATACTTGTGAAAATTTGACGCTTTCGTTGCCGCTTCAGAGTGCGTTTTACCGTTAATTATTGGAATTTTTCGATTATGATTTCTTTCTATGAGAGAAATTAAAATTCATGACAACCTTACAAAAAAATTATGTTTGTTGTTAGTCTGAATTTTGTAAAATAATTGTTCTAATTTATGTTAAGCAATTAATTCTTGTTATCATCCCCTGATCCTGAACCTGTTAAGAATTCCTTAAAGAAGAGCTGGGGGAGTGTCTTTTGTGAATGAGCCTGGTGAGTCAAAGGATCTTACAAACGATTTTTGTTATGTCGGAAATTTAAATCTACATGGATTGTTAGAGAATTGTCGCAGGCATGTAGGAATCAGGAAGATCTATTTCTCTAATACCGTGTTGCAGTGCTTCAGGAGATATAATGGAGAGAGAAAGAAATAATGGATTTGGGACCAAATATGATAATAAACAGTTATACTAAATTATCCTATCATTAAAGCAGGGGTGCCCAAAAGGGGGTTTCATTGTGCAAGTCGACCACTACAGGTTATCTGGACATCCTCTTGAGTTTTTGAAGAACCTTGCTTTTTGTGGACTTGATAGTCATTCTCTTCATCTTCAGTTCCACATTCCATTCCGGTAGTGAAGCTGCTCCGGGGATCTGCAAAAAGCAAGATATCGTAAGTAAACATGAGAAACTGTATTACTGCTGTATGTAGGTTCCATTGGCCCATGTGCATTCTGGCTGTGCGTCTTTTGCTAATGGCGGCAATTTACTCCATATATACCATGAAGAGAAGAGGGCTTAGAGAGTTGCCTTGTTTTACTCCCTTTTCCATGCTAAACCTTTTTGATTCTTGTCCGTTTAGACGCACCACAGCCCTTTAGACTCTGGTACGCTGATTTTATGGCATTTAAGAGCATTTGAGGAATGTTTTTTGCCCTTAAGGATTCACAAATTTCTTTTCGAGGTACCGAAACTGTGCCAGTTCAAGATATTTAGCTGTCATGCAAACAGAATAATTTTAAATATTGTTCAGCAGTAGGATTCTGATTTGTAGACCTGCCTAACCGTTTAAAGTCTTCAGTTTGCTAGATTTTTAAAAATATTTTGATGGCATATTGAATTCCAGAAATACAACCATCGCCTCCTTTTTGAATTTCCTTGATTTTAATTCCCCATTCATGCAAAATTGTAATTTTAAATTAGTATAAAAGGTTATATTTTGCCATTTTCTAAAATAAAAGTAACATTAAATATAAAGCAAAAATAAATTATAAAAAATGAAATGCTAAATTAAATTAACGAAAAAAAAACAACGAAAAATTCCAATATTAGAACAATTTCAGCAGATACATTCAGTTTTGTTGGGTTTGAGCAACGACTCTTGACTTTACCAATAAATAGTTAAGACTGATGTGGATAACATGACTGTAGAAAACTATATTGAAATTTAAACAATAATAGTCCAGGAGCCCTTGGCAAAAAAGGTGTCATATTTCATACTGAGGTTTGTCCTTATAAATTGACCATGTCCACAGGACTGATTAGAAAAATGCACGTATGCCATCATATAGCCGCTGGAATACAAAATGGCGGCTATGTGAAGATAGAAGAGACCCTACATAGTTTGTAAGCATATATACAGAGAGAGAGCTTATAGATACGTAAAGCTATTAACCCTTTCAATTTATAGTATTTACAGTCTTAAGACATGAAATAATAGTCAGTTACCACATACCCGTGGATTTCAAGTCGAAAAATTGAGTTTACTACTTAAAAAGTTTACTTTTTTCGGCTTTTCGCTTATATCACTGAAACTATGCTTTCTATCTATGATAATGTAATATGTGAAATTAAAGCTGACATAATTTTCAATAGAAATGATTATATTAGTTTTTTCGCTATATTTTGTTGTTTCCGTGATATCCGTCCTCGTAATTCAATAATTTCGAAAAACAATTTTTTGCATTGCATTTTTATCATTATTTGACTCGCCAATTTTTTATCTTTTCATTTTACGAAAAAGTCACAAAAAAGAAAGTTGTTAAATATTAAATTTTCTTTAAGAATATATACCATTTTGCTATCTTATCTTCAACCATTCAAAGGCTAGAACAATTATAACTTAATGATTAAACACCGAAACTATACTGAATAACTTACTTTTCGTAATTTTCGTTATTGCATAGCGCATAATCTGTATATAAGACAGTATATATATATAATATATGAATATATATATGAATATATATATATATATATATATATATATATATATGTATGTATATTACGCAAGCCAATGAATACACATGTATGGTATCTTATATACAGATCAAGAGCTGTGCAATATCGAAAATTTCGAAAAGTAATTTATTCTGTATAGTTTCGGAGTTTAATCATTAAGTTATAATCGCTGTAGACTTTGACTGGTTGAAGATAAGATAGTAAAATAAAATATATTTTTTCAAGAAAATTAAATACTAAAGAACTTTTTCCGTCATGAATTTTTCGTAAAGTGAAAAGATAAGAGTTGGCGAGACAAATAATGATAAAAATGCGATGAAATTTTATTTTTTTTTCGAAATAAGTGAATTACGAGGACGGATATCACGGAAACTATAGAATATAGTGAAAAACTAATAGAACCATTTCTTTTGAAAATTTTGTCAGCTTTAATTTCACATATGACATTATTATAGATGGCACGCATAGTTTCACTGATATTAGCGAAAAAAACGAAAAAAGTAAACTTTTTGAATAGTAAACTCAATTTTTCGACTTGAAATGCACGGGTATGTGCTAACTGACTATTATTTCATCTCTTAAGACTGTAAATACTATAAATTGAAAGGGTTGGTAGATTTACATATCTATAAGCTCTCTCTATTCGGTTAAAATCAATGTAGGGTCTCTTCTATCTTCACATAGGCGCCATTTTGCATTCCAGCAGCTATTTGCTGACAGACGTGAATTTTTATCATCAGGCCTGTGGAAATGGATGTGGATAATTACATATATATTAATAATTAAATATATATATGTATATTACATCTACAATGTCTATAAAAAATTTTTTATATAAATTTGGTTTGTTCAAAGACTTTTTCGAACCCACTGTATGTTGAATCATATCATATATTAATATTGAACTTAAAGTGTATTTACGTATATTTTATATAGGTATACATAAACACTTAAATCACAGGGGAATATTAAACCAATAAATACATCAACCAATAAGAATAGGTGAGAAGTGGCATCGCAATAAAAATTGAGCTGACTATGAACTTTACCTCCTATGCGCTCTTGCTTTCCTGATACAAAACTTGTGGGCAGTTGGCGCTTTTAAGGTCAGACACACATTCCCGCAACGCGTCCAAGCCGAACCCCGGTCTGGATGTTGCTGATAGAATACCAAATACCAAATACAATGATAGCAACAGTACCCACACCACTGGTAGTCCTGAGTCTTACCACTGCGTGTGTATAAAAATACCATATGGTAGATATCCCAAAAAATATAATCCATATTTTGTATTTAAATTGTTAACTTATATTATAAAATCTGACTTCATAGGGTCTTGTTACCATAGGTTCGGGTATTTTAGGTAGTTTTAATGTTCCATAGACCAATCTCATTAGTTTCATAACATATATATCAGGGGTTGAAAAGTTTTAACTTTTTAACAGTTCCTAGTTTAAATTATTAACATTTTAACTGTTCCTAGTTTAAATTGTTAACATTTTAACAGTTCCTAGTTTAAATTATTAACATTTTAACAGTTCCTAGTTTAAATTATTGATATTTTAACAGTTCCTAGTTTAAATTATTGACATTTTAACAGTTCCTAGTTTAAATTATTGACATTTTAACAGTTCCTAGTTTAAATTATTGACATTTTAACAGTTCCTAGTTTAAATTATTGACATTTTAACAGTTCCTAGTTTAAATTATTGACATTTTAACAGTTCCTAGTTTAAATTATTGACATTTTAACAGTTCCTAGTTTAAATTATTGACATTTTAACAGTTCCTAGTTTAAATTATTGACATTTTAACAGCTCCTAGTTTAAATTATTAACATTTTAACAGTTCCTGGTTTAAATTATTGACATTTTCACAGTTCCTAGTTTAAATTATTGACATTTTAACAGTTCCTAGTTTAAATTATTGACATTTTAACAGTTCCTAGTTTAAATTATTAACATTTTAACAGTTCCTGTGAAACTATTTGAAAAAAAAAAGTTCTATTGACCTTTTTTTTTTTTTTTATTTAAGTTCTAGATTTACGGTAAAAGTTTAACTTTTATTTATTTAAATTCTTAATTTGAGTTCTACCAATGGGTAATGTCTCTTCATGTTGTACATGTCATGTTACCAATGTCACATTTACTTGTATTTTCTATTTAATACAGTTGTAAATTTCATTAAAATAAAAAAATCTTTAAAAAAGTTCCATTAAACGAGAAATAATCAGTAATTGGGCTTAGATTAGAGTTAATTTGTCTTAAAATAATTGCACACGATTCTTATGTACCGTTTTTTTTTTTAATAGCTAAAATAAAATTCATTTTTTTAAATCGACGTTTAAGAAAAATCTTTCTAGAAAAAATCGACAGAACTTTTGAATAAAAGTTTTTAAAAATAAATGTTCTGCAAAACCTTTACTGGAAAAGTTGCAAGGGAAAAAGTTCTAGTTGCAAAAGAACTGAAAACCACCGACAGAAAAAAAAAAGTTTTTTTCAGATTCAAGCTCTGATATATGTAGATTATTGTGTAATATATTATGTTCGTACTATGTACAAAGAATTAACACATTAAACCTAAAATTCACCCTAGTAAATAACTTAGTAAATAATAAATAAAAAAAATGTATGAGAAGTTGCATTCTTATAGAGCCGCAGTTAAAGATGGGACAGAAAGCCTTACCTCCTTAGAGCTCCTGCTTTCCTGGTACTATATTGGTGAAAATTTGACGCGTTTGTGACGCTTTGGAGTTTGTTTTTTTAATGTTTCTTTCAATTTTCTTCTTTCTAAGAGAGAAGAAATTAAAATTCATGGCTACAAACGAATAAAAAAAAATATGCATTTGTGTTTAATATTTTAATTATGAAGTATTAAATAAATAAAATTATACTATCATTATTAAATAAACGATTTTGTAAAAACTGGTTTCTATTTTATGTTAAATCTTTAATTCTTGTTATAATGAAATTTTCATATATTAAGTTATTCAACACAGTAATTATACTGCAATCACCGATTGAATGGTCTTCCAGGTTGAGGTTACAATTACACTGACAATCACATAGTAAGTAAACTGAACACAAAAATCATTTACATACAGTATACATCCATCCTAAGAAGCTGTCCTGGAATGGGAAAGTCCAAAGAATCTGAGGAGGCTCTGATCCTCTGTCCACTAATGGATCCAGAATTTAATTTGGTGGGGGGGCGGAGAGGCTTCAGCCCGAAATATATTTTTTTTGTATGTATATATTAGGATAATTACTTCTGGTGAATTAAAGAAACTAACTACCTATATGAAATGGTGTTTAACTGATTCTTTAAGTCCTATTAAAAGTAATTAGACGAACAATAATACTTTCTGAAATAATTTTTTTCATAAAACAACCTAGAATATTACTTGTTACCACATCATAGTAACAAGTCATGGCTGATCTAATGTGAAGAACAGCAAAGAAAAAAATGTTAGTGCTATTGGTAAGTTTAAATGGAATTAGAAATATCCAGTTTACCAAAGAAACAGATTCACTATATCTATCACTAGAAATAAACACTTCCCTAGTAAAGAAACACACAAGAAAGCATTGCTGTTTCCATATGGAGGAAGCAGAAATCAAATAGACTTACACTGCAAGGAAGAATTGATGAAAATAAAATTGGGAATTCACAAAATCTAGTCACTTTGACAATAATCTTAAATAAATGAGAAGTAAATAATTTCTTTGGAACTAAAGAACTAATAATTTCTTTACTTCCTCTTTTTTATTATTGTTATTGTTATTTTGGCCAGATGTAGTCTTTTAATTATGTACTATTTTGTTATTCTAAAGGGACATTGTCCCAGAATAAAGTTATTTTCTATTTCTATTTTCTATTTCTAAATGAAGAATAAGGAGTAAATTCAAAGTAAAGATAAACTGCCTGTTATCAGATGATTTCAAGATCAGAAATTCACTTAGACTAAGTGAATAATTATCTCTTACTCTATTTAACACATATTCGTCTCTGGTGGCAATATCCATAAAAGGATGACAGAACATCTGACTTATGCTGACCATATCATAATAATGGAAAGAAATAAAACAGAGTCAGCAAGGACTCTTAAATAATTTTAAATGGCAGCAAATGAACTATGGCAATAGTCAGAAGACTGTTTACATGTTAACTTCAGAAAAACAGAGTGGAGCAGATGAATGTGTCACAATCAGAAACCACAAGCTGAAATCAGTGAAAACCTGTAAGTGCTTGCGTGTGCTAATTATAGAAAATAAGGAAATAATGGAGAAACTGAATAATCAATGAGAATAGATGCTGTTTGGGCAAGCCAAAAGTACTCATAGGATCATGGTGTATGAGAAAATCATAAACCTATACCTATGGTTCTGAGACCTGGGTGATATCCAAGCCCTCAGAAAGGAAGTTCGTTTTATTCCAGAAAAGAGTTCTCTGCAAGATCTATGGTCAGGTATTCAAATATTAGTAGTGGATTTGGTCTTGATTGTGAGGAGGAAACCAAATTAGACAGTTAGGTCATATGGTACACGCACTTAGAGACTTGAGAGCCACAGCTTCTTGTAGGGCATTAGGACCAAAAGCAGATAAATAAATCATTTGATAAATTATTCTAAAACCTTAATCTATTAATATTATTTTAAAAAATAAAAGAGTCCTGAGAGTAAGGGTGCTCACAGTATTATTTTCCTCATTCTAGGCTCAGCTGATGGAAACGCTGCTTCTGAAAAGAAACAGTTATTGATAGAGAGTGTTTTAATCTTACCTGTCAGATACATAATTTTCATCTTTATTAATTTATCTCTTTTATTTATTTTTAATAATTATATGATAACAGATATTTTCATTTTTTTTTTTTTTTTTTTTTTTTTTGTGAATATCCATGTAGTTTCTATACTCTTATGATTTTTTTTTTTATCTGAGAATAGAATAAATATTATTTTGACAAGATAAATATGAATTTTTGTTCTTTTTTACTATTTGACTTGGAATTTTAATTGTTGAGAAATATTAATTATTTCTTTCTCATATTACCATTTATCTATGAAGAGTAACAAGAATTAATTTGATAAGCATTTTTATGGGAACATGGTTTTCACTAAATATATCTATTTTATTAATTATTAGATTAATTCCTAGATTTTAAGGCCCTGCCGAACTATGTGAAACATGTCATTATAACAATTATACAATTAGCTTATAACATAATGGAAAACATACTGCACTGTAAAAAGAAATTATATCCAACGGGCAAAGTCATTTTCTCACAACAGATTATGTTCTTTTCCGATTAAGCCCATGGAGAGAAAGTTATCAATGCCTCAAGGGACAAATTTTGTGAGACATTAAATTTAAAACTGAAACCTGACATCTTTCTATATGATGAATACAACAAAAATCATATAAAGATATTACATAATTATTATATATTATATGTAATGTTTTGTTACAAAAATTTAGAAGGAAAAAATCAAACCAGGTCAGTCTGGCCAAATCCCCTTTAAGGCTCAGGATTATGTCCTGGCTTCTCCCCTCTCATTGGGACTATCCAGTGATTACAATATATAGGTTAAAGTGTATGCAGTAGCTGACTCACTTGTCCAAATTATTATTATGAATGCAAATGAATATTAATAATGGTACTGCTACAGTTTTCTTGTAATATTTTCTAAATCGTCAATGCTTCTCAATGTGAATTGCCTAAATTTATGAAATCTGTGTCCTTTTTTTCAGTATACCTCATATTATGTAACAAGGTTTTAATTTTCTTTACACATCCTTTTGTTTTTTTGTTCTTTTTCTGTTATGAATGTGGAAAATATTGCCTTCCACTTTTCAATGAGCATTGTGAATAGGAATTGCTAGTTTTTTATAATTTATTTTTTTATCTATTTTCCCTATTCATAAGATTCTATGTCTTTGAGATATATTTCATTTGTAACCAATCTTGAATAGTCCTATGTTTGTATGTGTTCGTGTATGTAAAATTATAAAATACAAAGTTTCATAAATAGAATTGATAACTCTCTAAATACGAACAACCCTTCATGCTCATATTTCATCAAAGATATCTGGAGGAAGAAAAATTAATAGGATCCTTAACTTGGTCCTATAGAATAAAAGTATTTCCTAAGAAATAATAAAAAAAATATACCATTCGTTTCTATTAGAAACATTCCTATATTGTGCCGAAACATAGGCAATAAAACAAAATATCCCCAAAAACTGTTAGCCCTACAGATGGATTTTCTATCCCCAAAAACTGTTA
This sequence comes from Nezara viridula, assembly GCA_928085145.1. Taxonomy (NCBI): domain Eukaryota; kingdom Metazoa; phylum Arthropoda; class Insecta; order Hemiptera; family Pentatomidae; genus Nezara; species Nezara viridula. The sequence continues at coordinate 39,808,488 of OV725078.1, forward strand.
GCCCTAGAGATGGAGTTTCTAAGATGAAGCTATGGCATATATCCAATAGTGCTATTATTATTGTATATAATAAAGGAGGCTTCAAAGTAATGGCCACGTAATGAGGGTGGGAGACAACAGATGGACAAAAAAAAGTTTTCCTAAACAACAATAGAAAGAAGACAGAATGGCCAAGAAATATCTGGATAGAAGATGTGAAAGAGGAGTTGGCTGGAAGAGTATTGTGAGAGGAGGAATGCTTCGATAGAAGAGTATGGTGAGCTTTAATTCTGGAATTCTGATTACAATAATTGTACAAAACTGAAATAATAAAAATAAATACCTACAACTTAAAACGTATATTATGCTCTAAAAAGTGGAATTAAAATTTAAAGGAACTAGTTTCTTAAGAAACTGATTTTTTGTTTCATATTTATGACTAATCAAAAACTAAATGCGCTTCATGAAATGGTCAAAAATATTATTCACTCCCCGAAAAGACTAATTTTTTTTAGAATGTTATTTATGTGGTTTCAACATATTTTGGATTTCCAGATGATTAATGTTTGATAACTAACAGGGAACTTGTAGGAATGAGGATAGCTCATTCCTCAAACAAAACAAATTAATATGTTACTTTTTTCTATGTTTTTGTTTTTTTCCAAAATGCTTTTTAACTTTCTTTTTTTTATATATTGTCATATTGAAGATATTGTATATATAATTAATTTTTATTAGTATAGTTTTTGGCCAGATATGTTTTTTGTTAATAATTGTTTTTCTTAAGGGACTTTGTCCCAGAATAAAGTTTATTTTCTATCTATATAATAGATTTTCTCGAATATTTATTCTTGATGTCAATGAGAAATGATTGAAATACATTTCTTATGTTCTCCATGGCAGATGATGAGCTGTCACTTCTCTTTCATAGCATAAGAGATTTACTTCTTTGACCACTTCTTTTTTAATATCTTTATAAATTGCCAGAGGGATATTACTTATAATTAAGTAAGCAAGTTATTAATTACTTTATTCTCCTTATAAGATATTATAATTATAGAAATAAGGAACAAATTGTTTTATTTTTTTGTAAATCATTTTATTTTTTCAATACAAAACATCGACTATTATTCATCAGAATTATTATTGTTATTATATTATTATTGTTGAATGCACCATTCTCAAACATTTTATTTCACACTGAGACCTTTAGGTTCTTTTTGTAGGAAATACATTTCCTAAAAATGATTTTTTTTTATAGAAAATATAATTGTGGGGGTGGTTAAGATTACAGAACAGTTGGATTTGCAAGACTGCTTAGCAAGTTATTATAATTACTCAAGTCTTTCAATAAGATATTATGTCTATAGAAATAAATTAGCTCGTTATTGTTTTTCTTTTATTCCATTCAAGCAAGAATTAGTATTCATCTGGCTCCCTCTAAAGGAACATCCCAAGTTTGTGATCAATATTACATGTCTAAAAATGAAAATTATTTTACATTTTTGTAGTGTACTCACACACTTACAGCTGCCAAAATAGATACGTACTACAGAGTCAATTAATATGATTTTAAAAGTTTTGTTAAAATTGATTAATGATATTAAGAAAATTTTATACAAGTCTATATAAATGCCAATATTCAATATGTAGTTAAAAAGTAAACTGCTAATATGGAACTCCCATAAGTATTTACAAAGTTAATAAGACATCTGATTATTTTATTAAGTAGGCTTCAGCAAAAATAAAAATAACAATAAAGTAATTTTGGCTATTATGTTCTTTAGACGGTGTTGAATCATAATATATATCAATATTGAACATAAAAGTCTATTTACGTATATGATATGTATGTATAGATAAACTCCTGAGTCACAGAAGAAAATCAAACTAATAAATACGCCTATTTAGGTGTAGTTACATTACATTAGAAAGTGGGCTAAACCGAAACTCTAAGCCTTACCTCTTAAGCGCTCTCGCTCTCCTGATATACACCTGCCCGCAACACGCCCAGCTTCCCCTTTGGGCCGGGTGGCGTATTTACAAACCTTATTTATGCATTCAGACAACCTTGTCTGTATCGGACAAAAAAAAAAAAAAAATAAAATAAATAAATTTAAAAAAAATATATATATATCTTTAATTGGCAGACTGAACATTTTATACTCTTTTTAGTAAATAGTTCAATTGAAAACATAGTTAATTTGTCAAATTTCGCTTGATTTGTAGGTTTTGTAAACTTGCTTGGTTCGCTTGAATGGTTATTATTTTTTCTTGAAATTTTATACACATTTTATTGTCATTCTGCTAAATTAAAAAAATATATAATAATTTCTAAAACTTGTTTTAGTTCGAATATTTTTTCTTTATTGTTAACAAAAATAAGTGTTTTTAAATCAAATTTTTACAAATATAGCGATTTAAAAACCTCAGATATCCTCCGGAAGATTGGTTTCTTACAACTTTTTAACAATCGTTGTTATAGATACATTCGCATTAATTTAATCCACCATGGCCCGCCCGAAGGTAGTTCAAATATATTTAATATTATTTTTGTATGTATAAATGTTCGAACAATTTCTAGGCATGTACTAATATCTCCTATAACTAGTCATACTCTCAAATTTAATTTTAAGGATTGTATTGAGCATAAAGAAAATAAGGTTTCAAGAAATACTTCAAACCAAAACAATAAAAAAAAATTACATTAAATATTAAATCTTTTTCACTGTTTTAAAATTTTAATTTTATCCAACTAGATAAGAAATAAACTTTTATATTATTCTTTTAACTGTATACAACCATCCTTTAATTTCGCTCTAATCTAAATAAATACACTGAATACTTGATAGTTGACCGTTGTACTATTAAGGTAGTAGACGGTCCTGGGTGGCGGTCATAATTAGACTAAATAGTGGTAAAACTATTTTATTAAAAGCTAAAGTTTCGACCCGACTTTGCAGGTCTTCTACATGGCTAGAACGGACAAGATACAAAAAGATATAGAGAATTGTGGAAGTTACATAACATTTAGACAACAAATTATAAACAATGAGCTTATTACAATTATAAACAGTAAGTACATTAAAAAATAAACAGAGAAGCTAAGTAACAAGATCCTAAACTGAAGTAAATAGATGGGAACGATTGTTGTAGTGTATCTTATCCGTTGTAGCCCTAAAGAAGACCTACAAAGTCGGGTCGAAACATTGGCTTTGAATAAAATAGTTCTGCCACTATTTAGCCAGTTTATGACCGCCAAAAATTTATAAACAATGTGAATAAACTTTTTTTTTTTTTTTTTTTTTTTTTTTTATATTTGATTATTTAGAAATATTACATTCTGTCACATCAAGGACATTTATAATAGTGTTCAGAGAAAGCACACTCACACTCTATTTACAATAAATAAAAAAAATAATACAGAAACTTAATAATAATAAATACAATAAAATAAAATAAAAATAAATACAATAAAATAAAATAAAAATAAATACAATAAAATAAAATAAATGTATATAAACAAAAGAACTAACCTAATCATACACACTCGGGCTTGAGTGGAGGATCTGGCCATTGCCAAAACTCCAATAGATGCTTATTTACAAAAGGTCTCTGGGCCACTGCCGCTTCAACCTTCGAGGAGGATTGTAAGGATGGGTGGTGCTGGATAGAGATTGTGCAAGGGGATTTGGATGATAGGTAAGGTTCTGGTGAAATTTGGAGAATTTTTCTGGAATAAGGTCTAGGACAAATGGGATATTAAGGTCATGGTGTAGGATTTTGTTATTTACATAGAACGGAGCATCAACTATTGTTCGAAGGACTTTAGATTGAAAGGATTGAATACTGAAGTAAATAGATGGAAACGATTGTTGTAGTGTATCTTATCCGCTGTAGCCCTGAAGAAGACCTACAAAGTTGGGTCGAAACATTGGCTTTGAATAAAATAGTTCTGCCACTATTTAGCCAGTTTATGACCGCCAAAAATTTATAAACAATGTGAATAAACTTATTAAAATTATAAACGGTAAATACATTAAAATATTAAGAACAATAAGTTGTATAAGCAGAGTAAGCTGAGTGACAAGTTACTTCAGTTTAGGATCTTGTTACTCAGCATACTCTGCTTATACAACTTATTGTTCTTAATATTTTAATGTACTTACTGTTTATAATTTTAATAAGTTTATTCACATTGTTTATTATTTGTTATCCAAATATGATATAACTTCCACAATTCTCTATATCTTTTTGTATCTTGTCCGTTCTAGGCCGGTAGAAGACCTGCAAAGTCGGGTTGAAACGTTGGCTTTTAATAGAATAGTTTTGCCACTATTTAGTTTATTTATGACTGCCACCCCAGACCATCTCCTTCCTTAAATAAATATACAAACACAACACCGTTAAATGAACTAAATGAACTAAAATTAAATAGAAGTTGGGGTCAATGGGTACCCGTATAAGACGGCCTCAAGGAAACAAACAACTTTTATTTACTTGTTTCACTAATATAACTGTCTGTAAGTAATAAAATATGATTGTTTTAAATCTCTAACGCTTATTGTTTTAAATGTCGCTATCATTACGATAAATTGAGTCAGAGTATTTGGTCGAACCCTGATGACTTGATCGGCATCAGTTGTTGTAAATATAATCTTTAAAATTAATGAAAAAATTACATATTTTTTCATCGGAGAATGTGAGGAAGTATCGATGGTGTTTAAAATATCATTATCGAAGATTTTTAAATTTGTTTGTAATAAAAATGAAATAAAATGTTTATTATTTCATAAGAACTATTATAAAATGAATATTTATAATTAATAAAAGACACACTTTTTAATTAATTACATATCTATCTATCTATAATTATATTCTGTGATAAATAGTTTTTAAAATTAAAATAACGGTTACATGTAGTAATATAGACAGTAATTATAAATAGGTGTCTAAAATTATGCGTTTTATGACGTCTCTTTCATTTTCAAAGTTAACTTATTATCAAATTTAAAAATTTTCCGGTTTATCAAACACCGGGGATTTTTTTTTGTGGAAATTGTGACGTCATGTTCGTGATTCTTGGCCTTGAAAACATAAGTGTTCTAAATATTAAGTTAATCCGACATCATTTACGAGTTCTATACCCATGTCAACAAAAACCCGTCTTTCGTCGCACTGTTTCAGACACCTCAGCACTGCCTGCCCGCTGGGGAACTTGGTCATTTAAAATTAATATTATATATATATGTATTAATTATTATTGTTGATTAATGTTTTATGTATATATATATATTAATATTATAATATCAAAAATATATTCATAAATATACCTTGATTATTAATGTTAAACTAAAAACATATTTGCATATATTGTGCTCTTACATTAGCGCTAAAAGTAACACTAAAAAATGATTCTCTAAACTCATTAATTGACCAGAAATTGCATTCCAATAAAGCCACAGCAAAGGTCGACAGTGAGCATTACCTCCTATGCGCTCCTGTTCTCCTGGTACTAGACTGGTGAATAGTTGACGCTACAATTAACGCTTTACATACAGTGTTACCAACCACCTAATTATAAGTAAGTTTTTGAATATTTTTTAAAAAGAGAAATCAAAATCTATCAAAATAAACCAATAAAAAATTGTAACGTTGTAACTGTTTTTACCAATACCAATAAATACTTTCTTCAGTAAGTTGGTTAATAAATAATTAGTTAATTTTTACAATGAAAGTGGTTTACAAAAATGTGTGCAATTAAAATGTTTGTCAAATAAATTTAAATAATAAAAACATTCCAATATTTAATAAATACTACTGCTTACTTATATCATAATTTGACATTATAGACTAATTTATAAATATGTGGGTATTTGTCTATAGTTAAAAAAATTAAATTTGTCTATTATTTATACTTGATTAGCAAAAACTTTGAATTTTTACTAGATTATCCTAATTATTGAACTGATACAAAAAAAAAACACATAAAACTGACATTCTTCGAAAAATGTCTTTAAATTTTTTAATAAAGCTCGTCGACTATTCTACATATCATGGGTGATAAATAGTCAGGACACAGTAAATATACAATTTTTTTTATTTGTGCCAACGTTTCAACCAAAAACTGTGGGTCATCTTCAGGGTGTAGTTTGAGCACTGAAGGCTTTCAAGTACTCAAGTAGTTCTTGAAAGCCTTCAGTGCTCGAGCCATGCCCTGAAGATGTTGGCACAAATAAAAAAATTTGTATAATGACTGCGTCCTGAGTATGTATCATCCGTCTTTTAATTTTGTTTAATTTTTGTTTTTTTAATGCCAGCAAAAAAGAAAGCAAGATGTCTCTTGTAAGTAAGAGTTGTTTTAAATGCATAATAGTTTGTTTTACTGATAATTTTATTTTTAAAAATTGTGTCGTATTTAATGTTACACAATTTATGTTATTATAATGTAGTAGTAAGTTTTCTTTGAATGATTCCACAGTCACCATGTATATTATTAAATAAATATGAGGGAAGAGGCCTCCACTATTCATCATTCTTTTAAAGCTCATCTTTATTAATTTCTCTCATTGTATGTATGAATAGTAAATTGATAACCAATATTTTCATCCTTTTAATTATTAGGTAGATATCCTTTGTCTTCTTTATCATCTGATTCTTATGCATTGTTTTGCACGGATTTGCGATCCCAGTTCACCCAAATCTTTGGTTTCTGTCATTGGCTAATTTTCTCATCCCCAATATGGCGTATCTTTTTGCTACTCCTATATTTCAAAATCTGATGAATATGTTGTTTATAGTTCCCAACAGATTTTTTTATTTTATTATTTTTTTTATTATTATTTTTTTAAATATTTTTCCAGAAAACATTGAATTTTGGAATGTTAAGAAATATTAATTGTTACCAATACTGTAATATATTGATAAAATTATGAAAATAATAACTGTTATAGGAAGGTGGCTTTCAATAAATATATGTAGTATATTAATTATTATACTAATTCTTGACATGGTATGGGTTTTTATACCAATCTGTACCATGTCGCATAAAAGTTAGTTTAAATATAGTAGTTGTAGTTCCGTCGCTCTTTCTGGTATTGCTGGAGGAAATCCTTGATGAAGAACTACAACACAGGACAAAATCCCTCATGAAGGCCTACAACATAGGCCGAAATGTAGACTAACCAAATAAACATTAATACAATATATATATATATATATAGTATGTGTCTGTTGAAAGCACCTCCAATCAACTTCTCCTTAAATTAGAACTACAATCAAATATTACCATGCTAATATGAATACATGGGTAAAATGAATCTTTATTGTAACATACAAATGTCTAAAGATTTTAATGTGAATATAAATGAACTTTAATAATGTTCATGGCAGTGCATCATGACACATAAATAAAAAAATAAATCACTAATTTAGCTATTATTCTTTCTAATTATTTAATATTTATGTATACAAACTGCTAAATTTCAGTAATATGTTTAATAGTTTACATTATAATCCATGTTATCCCTTATAATATACTGCATTCAAGAAAATTATTTCATATTGATAGTACTTTCTCTCAATACTCAAACATTTCACTTTTTTAAATTATTTTTTTACAACCTAGCATGTGCAAGTGAAGTAATAATTTCTTTTCCCCTTTATATGGGTTATATAATACAGGCAACTATTTTATGTTTATAAATTCTATTTTCTTAATCTTGTTTTTTTTTGACATTTTTCATATGTAACTTTTTGAACTGTGAATATTTAAATTATTATGTTAGACATTTCATTATCAATTACTTTGTTTTTAAGTTGTTTAATTTATTTGTTGACTTTTTTGATGTTTTGAAACAACTTTTTTTCATCTTGTTTATTCTGAAATTATTTTCACATTTTCTCCAATTAAACTTTTATCATATATCGGTCAAAAAGATCCATATATGCAAATGGACAAGATTTGTTATTTTTCATCTGATTTCAATGAGAATCATTAATTTGTTTTATTTTAATTAATAAAACATTTACTTTTAATTAAATGTTTAGAGTACCAATTTTCAGATTGAACTTTTCATCAGTTAGTTTCAATTTCTATTACAATTAGTTGACAGCCTGAGGGAAAACACATAAACACACAGCAATAAGTTAAAATCAATTTTTTTTCTTTTTTTTTACTAGTACACAAACATATAAATTAAATACAATCCAAAATGATATTGTAATCTTGTAAGAAAAGTATTTATGTGTTTGTAAGTAAGCTTTAAGTAATATTGGGGTGTTAAAAATGTTAGTTTCAACATGGCAGCATGAAATGCAACAAACTCATAACTTAGACTGCTAATTAATTTCGGTGGTGCTATAAACTAATTAAGTAATTGGTTAATTTTAATTTTATTCTCAATAATTAAAATCCCATAAATGTATTTTAAAAGTATTACAGGTATGATATTAATTGATCCTAGTTTCTTTTTATAATTTGTCCATGAGAATGCCACTAAAGATAACTATAAAAATTCTTTCATGATTGAATCATTGAACTATTTGAAATATTTCTATTCAAAAGTCCATTTTTTTTAATGAATTCCAACAATAATTTTATATTCTTCATATTGTTATACATAAATCCGTCATTGAATTATGGCCAACCAAAGACACCAACATCGTTTCGTATTTTGTGCAGGAGCTATCCTATCAGATTAAGTTAAACTCTTTCAAACTTATTTTCACCAATCTCAATATAATCTTCTTAGGTATTATTCCTTCCCACCCTAATATATTTAGTTTTATTTTCATTTATAATGAGTTCGAACCTTCTTATTCCCATTTCTAGATGCAGAAATGCTTACTTTACTGTGCTTATCGATCTAGCAAATATTATACTCCCACTCAAGTAAAACCTCCTTAGTCAGCTCTGATCAAGTTTGAACCATCCCCTTACTCTTACTTATTGTTAATTTAGTCTTATCACTAATTAGGCGGTCATATTTTGGATGAATACCAAGCTCATAGTGTGATCCACATAGTTTTATCTATTTACCACTATCATAATCTGACTTGAAATGAAGTTATAAATGACTCATAACCAATTTGTATTCAAGACTCTTTTCAAAAATCATCCAGAGTATGAAGATATCTTCTGTTAGTAGATTACCGTTTTCAATCATATATTGCGATAAGGTTCAATATCTACCAATGTATAAATCTAACTTTTAATGGAGTTGGGTAGATCAGTGGTAGGGCATTGACTACCAATGCTTAAGGTCCCATGTTCACAGCTGATGGCAGATAAATTATTTATTCTGTTTCATCTGCCTTGGAGTGACCCTGGGGTCGGGAGATCCTTCTGGGGCACACCCAACCTTTGTAAAGTGGGTACCCTTAATTAATTAATTAGTTCAAGGGAAAAAATCTTGTGGTTGTGTGTGATCTCAGTCAAGTCACCTTCTCGCACATCCATCGTTCAAGAAATACTGTTTGCTTACAAAGTACTGAACCAAAAACCCTTCATTCATGGGTTGTAGTGGTACAATTTTTTTTATTTTTTTATAAATCTAACTTTTATTAATTATCTGCAAAGCCTAATATAATACTAATTAATGTTCATTAGACTTACATTCATATTAAAAAAAAAATTAATGTACCCCGATTTAAAAGGTGCTCCCACTTGTTTCCTTCCTCTAATTTTGGATGGTGTTCCTTAACATTTTTCCTAATAGTTATATATTATAATATTTATAAAATAATTAATAATATTATTGTTGATTGCACTATTTTTTAAAATGTTTTCACACTGAGATCTTTTGGTTTGGAAATTGTGGGGGGAAAACTTTTGGAGGCGATTGGGGACTGCACACAACAGTAGGATTTGCAAGACTGATTAACAAGTTATTAAAATTATTTAATTCTTCTAATAAGATATTATAATTATGGAAATAAGGAAACATTTTTTTTTGTTTTTTGGTAAATAATTTTTTATTCTTCATGCATCAATTATTATATCATTATTGTTGAATGCACCATTCATTAACATTTTTTTTCACACTGAGACCTTTAGGTTCCAAAATTGTGGAGGTGGTTAATATTACATAACAGTTGATTTGCAAGACTGCTTAACAAGTTATTATAATTATTCAATTTATTATAATTTCTCTATCCTCTACTTTTCTTTTATTTCATTCAAGCAACCCCCTGAAGGAACATTCCCCGTTTGTGATCAATATTACATGTCTACAGATGAAAATAATTTTACATTTTTGTAGTGTACTCACACGCCTACAGCCAGCTACCAAAAAATAATAGATCCAAATGGAATTATTGAGTTGATACTCTGTGGAAATCTGTAATAAGGCTATGCTGAATGTTCTAATCTTGTGTCCAGCAGGGGTGCCCAGAAGGGAGTTTCATAGCGCAAGTTGCACCATCAAAATTTTTGAGGCGGGCATATTTTGACGGGTTTTAGAATTTTCGTGGGGAGGGGGGGGGGAATTTCGGCGGGTTTATGAATTTCGATCTAAGGGACAAGGGGAAATATGGAACAGACCGCAGCAAGTGTAATTGTATATGATCCACGATCTTTCTAATTTTACTTTACCTTGCTCTGTTTTTAAGAAAAGGTGAGCAATAAAATATCTTGGGAGGGGGAGGGGGAGGGGAGGATAGGTCCTTGCACCATTGACTTGGGGTGAGGCACTCCTGGTGTCCAGTGTTTCCTTTTGAAACTATCCCAGGAAGGCACTAGCGGATCCAGGATTTAATTTTGGGGGGGGCTTCAGCCCGAAAGTTTTTTTTTCATATACATATGAAACTAAATAATTAGAAAAAAAAAGAAAGAAATTAACTACATATATGAAATGGTGTTTAAGTGGTTCTTGAAGTTCTATTAAATGTAATTACACGAACAAGAATACTTTAAGAGATAGTTTTAAATATTTTTTTCTGTAAAACATGGTTATATTTAACCATTTCTGAGGGGGGGCTTCAGCCCGAAAGCCCCCCGTAGAACCGCCTGGGTGAAATGGTGTTTAAGTGATTCCTAAAGTCCCTTTAAATGTAATTACACGAACAATAATACTTTAAGTGATAATTTTTAATTTTTTTTTTTTCCATAAAACATTGTTAAATTTGATCATTTTGGAGGGAGCTTCATCCCCAAATCCCTTCCCCGTAGATCCGCCCGTGCAGGAAGGCAAGTTGGTGAGTCCAAAGAAGTCGAATCCTAGAAGGTTTTTATATTAGAGAATCTTTTTCTTTTTTATTTTAAGTATCATTATCTGTAAAAACTGTATAGTAATCCATCATTATTAATGAATGTATGGGACATAACGGACAGATATGTACATCAGAGTAAATTAATATGATTTTAAAAGCTTTGTTCAAATACATTAATAATATTTATTCAACATGTATAAATACCATTAATCAATATGAAGTTTAAAAATAAATGACTAATATGGAACTCCCATAAGTATTTACAAAATTAATAAGACATATGATAAAATTATTAAGTAAGTTTCAGCAAAATTAAAAATATCAATAAAGTAATTTTGGCTATTTTTTATGTTCCTTAGACGGTGTTGGATCATAATATATATATCACTATTGAACATAAAAGTGTATTTACGTATATTTTATGAATGTATAAATAAAGGTAAATAAACTCCTGAGTCGCAGAAGTAATTTAAACTGATAAATAAATCTATTTAGGTGTAGTTACATTCCATTAGAAAGTGGGCCAAGCCGATACTCTAAGCCTTACCTCCTACGCGCTCTTGCTCTCCTGATATAGAACTTGTGAACATTTGTTGCTTAAAGGTCGGGCGGGTATGGCCGGCCGGCCATAATCAACCTGCTCGCTATACGCCCGAGCCTCCCCTTAAATACCTTAGGAATTAGCCTATCTGTTGCTGGTTGCAATAATTATCATATCACCGCACCGAGTCTGAGCTAGGCCCAGGGTCCTTGACATAAACCATAGATATGCCCCAGAGAGAATTTTCCCGGACCCCCTTCAAATATTAAACTTCCATTAAAACACCACTTTGTCCAACAAAAATAGTGCATAAAACATAAATACTATAAACATATTACATAATCATCATATAAAATGGTTTAGAAATTTACACATAATTTCTTAAGTCAATCTATAAAATAAATCTTTAGATAAAAAAAAAAAAATCGACTAGATGTTGCATTTCTGCTTCTAGTCAAAAGTTAGGAAGGACAGAGTTAGACCTTACCTCCTTTGCGCTCCTGCTTTCCCGGTACTACACTAGTGAACATTTGACGCTTTTATTGACGGATGCTGCTACTTACTGTTTGTTTTCCCATTTACTGGATGGAAATTTCAAACTAATTTGTCTTCCAGGGGGAATTATTTCATAAAAATAAACTAATAAAAAAAAATGTAATAACAGTTTTAAAAATTGTTTTTAGCAATTCTGATATATGCATGCTTTCTTGGGAACAGTAAGTAGCCATAGTATATAAGGTGTCACAGAGGGCAGATGGCAATGTGCTGTTACCTCTGCTATTATTGTAAAAATTACTTTGGCAAGGAAGGAATTAAGCTGGTATGAGACGTTTTTATTCAAAATTTGAAATTCTTTCAAACTAGAGAACTAGATAATTGTGAAAAAAACTTTTTGAATTATAATGTTCATAAATTACCTTCTAAAACAGATCGTTCCTTACACCAAGGAAGTGTATTGTTAATTCATTATTAAAAAAACACTTTATTCAGAAATATTACAATTTGTCACAGTTAAGGACACTTATAATAGAGTTCAGAGATTGCATTCATACCGTATATACAAAAATATAAATAAATAAAGTAATAACAAAAGAATAAGAAGAAAGAACAAAAGAGTAAAGAAAAAAAAATAATATATATACACATAAGTAAATAAAAATAGAAATAAAAGTAAAACAAACACCTTATATAAAACATACATTATTTACAATTTGCCAGGTGATCTCCGAACCAATCCTTTCCCCTCCACATGTGGAGGGGAAAGGGAGGCTTAGGAGATCCCTACGCTTCTCCCTCAGCCACTTCACTGGTATTTTAAACCAGCGGAGGATGAGTAAGAGCGCTACAGCCACAGACACTCATGACTTGAGTGGAGAATCTGGCCATTGCTAGAACTCCAAAATATCCATATTTACAAAAGGTCTCGTGGCCACTGCCGCTTTAACCTACGAAGGGGATTGTAGGGATGGGTGGTGCTTGATAGGGATTGTACAACGGGATTTGGGTGATGAGAAAGGTTCTGGTGAAATTTGGAAAATTTGGTATTGTTAATTAAAAAAAAAAAAAAAAAAAAAAAAAAAAAAAAAAAAAAAAAAAAAAAAAAAATATATATATATATATATATATATATATATATATATATAACTGTTCTTATATTATAAACATTTTTTGACATTAACCTCAATTTTAAACCTCTAAATCCGTTTACTAACTAAAACTGGTTATGGGAACTAGAGTTCTTATTACCCCATTGAGAACTCCTCAAGGGAACAACATTTCCCAAAATCGATAATAACTGCTAACAATTTAGAGAATCACAATTTCCACACTTTTGAATTATTATATTCAAAACTATGAAATTATTACTTACTCTTTTTATGAAAAAAAAGTTCTAAATAGGACATTCCAAACTACTTTTAAATTTTTCAACTTCAATGGGAGCTAGCTGACTAAAGAAAAGTATGTAGTCAAAAAGTTTGTCAAAAAAGTGTGAACTAATAAAAAACTCACTTCAAACTATAATAAATGACATTACTTACTTTTATCATATTGAGACAATTTAGCCTAGATGATATATTGCTAGGTAAGTTGTTTGTAGTTAAAAAAGGAAATAAAGTTTCTATTGAGACAAGGTAAGCAAAATAATTTATTGTTAAACTTTTTAAAAAAAATAATTTAAGATTTAACTGAAAGAAAAATCACTGTAAACAAAAGATTTTAATGAAAATTATTTCAAGAATCCCTAATTTTATTATGTAGGTACCTCTTTAGTATTTATTATTTAATCATGCTATCATCAAGTAATGATGAAAAACAAAATCAGGTCTGATTTTATGTCAAACAGTTAATGCTTGTTATAATTTAGTAGTGTGTTTAGTTTTCATAATAACTTATCTTATATAATAAATAAATATTATTTCAAAAAATAAAACACATGAAATATTGAGTGGGAGAGAATCCAAAGTATTATTTTGGCCTGTATGGAAGTTCAGCTGATAGCTGCTCTGCATTTGAAAAGAAAAAAGTTCAAGATAGAAGTTTTTTCTGAAAAGAAGGAAGGACGACTGTCAAAACATAAGTTATGTTTAAAATGAAAAATAGTTCCTTTTACAAGTTTTATTATGAACTTTTTTCTTAATTATTGATTATTAAATTATTAATAATAACAATTAATTTTGTAAAAAAGTTGTTATATTTATATTAAACAACAATTCTAGTTATTTCAATGCTAGTAATAGAACTACAAGGTCTGTCTGTAATGCCAAAAAAAAAAAAAATTATAATTTTGTGGCAAGCTTCATTTTCATGATACCACAATCCATATTTATATTTCACTAAATAGAATATAATAGAAAAACAATTGATGAATTTTGTTCGATCCAAGATTAACATTTTCTGGTAATTTTTTCCCAATAGTATCTAAAATATTCATCAATTTAGGTTTTAAAAAAAAAAAAGTTGTGGTGATTTTTATGTTTGTGAAACTTAAATGTTGTTATTCAATACAACTGTAAAGCCACATATTGAAGATTTTATATTCAATTATCTTGAGTAGTATACAAATATAAAGAACGAGGTTTCATGGTTAATTAATAATTTCACAGCTTTAATAAATCAAAATGTCAGTTGCATATAATGCAGCACCAACTGGTTTTGGGAATGAAATATCGTAAATCATTAATGGCAATGTTAAAATGTGAAGTGCTTAAAACGGATCAGTGATGTATCAAAGGGGATTTTGAACAGGTTAGGCAGGGGATGATGGGAGCATTGAACCGATTAAAAGTAAAAATTGACAGTTTGGAAATTTGGTTTATGGGTATGATGTGTTAGTGATTCCAGGATAAGGTTTGGTCAAATAAAATATTTGGATAGAGCCTAAGAGTTTAACTAAGGAAGAGAAAGGGATGAGATCTTCATTTAGCTATAGTGTGGGAAGATTGATGTTGAAATGAAATTTCAGATATTGGTTTTGAATAGCAGTTTGGAAGAAATAACAATAAGCTTTAAATTAATTGATTGTGATAAAGTGATTAAGTTTGCCCAAGCACTGATTCGATTTAAGTATGTGTAGTTTTTTTCATTTTTATTGCCTATTTCTTTTGTAGGCTTTATATATATATTTTTAAAATTATTAACTTAATTCAATTCTAAATTGAATTTATTTTTGTTCAGAATCATTGAAATCTCATAAATGTATTTCAAAAATATTATAGTTTTGATATTAATCAATCCTAGAGTTTCTTTCAACATGTTTCCGCTACTGATTTAAATTCTTCAAATAAGCTGATAAATATTCTTTCATTATTGAACTGTCTAAAATATTTATATTCCAAAAATCATTTTGTTTTATATCTTCTAAAAAGAATTGTATATTGTTTATATTACCATATATACATACACATATGGTGAAACACTGAATCATGGCCTCCTTCAAAAGTCATTGACATTCTAATCGATGTTTTGCAACAGCCATCCAATCAGATTTATTTATTATTCTGGCATCTGTGCAGACACTAACAAGGGGTGCGAAATTGGATCTCCCTCCAACTCTTCTAGTTTAATGAAGGATCTTCCCAGCCAATTTTCACAGTTCTCTATCCTCTATTCTTCCAGCATGCCCTGCTCATTTTAAATAGTTCTAATATTTCAAATATTTTCTAATATTTGTGTCCTTGAAGAGGTCAAATATTTCCCAATTGTTTTATTTTAACCAAATATTACCTTTCTTCAGCTATATTTTATTTGGGTGTAGAAGAAACCCTCTATTACACCCAGTTGTAATGTTCAAAAACACCTAGTTCACCCACCTAATATTATCTAATAGATATGGAAGTACATTCTATTCCTCAGGATGAATGGGATTATGCCTATTGTTTTATTAAATGATGTTATTTTATATTTTAACGTTTCTAGTTGTTTTTGTTTTTTTAAGTTAAATACTTACTAACAGATTAAACACCATTTAGTGCAATATTTTAAAAGTATATTACGCTCACATTCTTACGGCCCTAAGGTTAGCACTGTTCTTCCATCACTTACAAACAATGCTTCTCAACTACTATTAATTTATTATATATTTTTTATTTTGCATATATTTGTTTAACAATTTTTTTTATTCAACCCATATCAGATCACGGAAAGACAGGGCCCTAGGGATCCCTCCATTCTTACCTTTTCTCCTTGATGGTTGAGCTGTTCAAATATTTCATGCCACATTATTTATTTATTATATCAGCAAAACAATTTTGATTAAATAAATAAAAAAGTACTAACTACATTCCTAAAGAAATCATTTCTAAAAATAATTATTACAAATTTTTTAATTGATAATTGTAATTTCGCTCATGGAAAGAAAGATATTATAGAAGAAAGAAATTAAAGATAATTGAAATATTTCTAAGTAATGACGCACTCTGATGCGTTAACTAAAACGTCAAGTTTTCATCACTGTAGTATTAGGAGAACAGGAGCGCCTAGGAGGTAATAATCACTGTCTTATCTTAAACATTGGCTCTATTGGAATGCAGCTTCACGTCAGTTGCTAGGTCATATGTTTATTATCTTCTGCACCATTTAAAATTTATAAATACATATATACGATATATATATATATAATCGGTCCATATACATTATTTTATATACTGGATGGAAGTGTACGAAAACTCAATAAACATACTTTTTTACTGCACATTCTGACCATTTTTCAACCTCATTATTTTGTATAGTTTCTTTCTTTCTTAATCTTGAGTATTTACCGTAATTAAAAAAATCAGGTTCCCTCCAAAAATTAAATTTGGGTCCGCTACTGGAGTCCCGATTTTTTTGTAGTATTTAATCATTATTTTACATTCCAGATTTCACGGAAATTTCAAGGATTTTTCCCCTGGCTTCAAGATTTTCTTACTTAGAAAATGAGTAATTAAAAAGAGGTATAAGTGGAAATGACTGGACGTCCAGAATTGACTAGAGGTGAACATACTCCAAAAAGCATTGGGATTTCGGGGCAAAAAGGGATGAGTTTAAAGTAAAGTTTTTTTTATGATTTTTGTTTAGATTTCGGAAAAAGTGTCTCATAGCTTAAAACATTCCAAGACTCTTGCCCTACCCTTCATAAAAAGAGGATACAAAAACTGCCTCCCCGGGTGCCGACGCCTATCCGTATATATATTATAAAAAATTGTAGATAGTTACATTTACTTTAAATTAATGCATTTTAAATATTGTATCTTCAACTGATCAAAATTTAATTAAATTTTAAAACCTTACGAAATTTCTCGGACAGAGCCGGAAAAGTAATGAGCGGAAAAATCTTGTAGAATTTTCTTTTTATTTATTTATTTTATTTATATTTATTCATGAAATTTACAACTATATAAATTTAGTAAATGTGTACAGAGTTTGTGTATATTTATAACATGAAAATAATTGTAGAGAATCTAACCATTGGTAACACTCTAATATTATTTATTTAATGCAAGATTAACAACATGAAACGCGTATATACGAAAAAAAATTATTAGTTACCGATATCTTTTCCTTTTACCTACTAAGGATATACAAGAATGAGATCGATCAACTATGGCATCAATTACCGCATTCACTGTCATGATGTAAACAGTATGACAATTGTAATCATCAGACCATTTGCTATCATGACAGTACTTTTGCATTGTAAGGTTTGGTTTGCATCATAGTTGACGGCACCTGTTGCAGCATTCACAACTGTTGGCACACTTATACCAGCTTTGAAAGTAAAATCAATAAGTGAGTAAAATAAATACCTTTAATTCATTTTTCTTGCTTCGGCGAGTATACGTTTCTTAAATAATAAAAAAATAAATAAAATGAAACCTGTATCACTAACAACCCATGAAGGGTCTTGGTTTCAGTACATAACTTGATTATGTTAAACTAAAAACGTGTTTGCGTATATTGTGCTCCTGCATTAGCGCTAAAAGTAACACTAAAAAATGATTCTCTAAACACATTAATTGACCAGAAATTGCATTCCAATAAAGCCACAGCAAAGGTCAAGACAGTGAGCATTACCTCCTCTGCGCTCCTGTTCTCCTGGTACTAGACTGGTGAATAGTTGACGCTACAGTTAACGCTTTACATACAGTGTTACCAACCACCTAATTATAAATAAGTTTTTGAATATTTTTTAAAAAGAGAAATCAAAATCTATGAAAATAAAACAATAAAAAATTGTAACGTTCTTTTTTAATAACTCTTTTTAGCAATACCAATAAATAAGTATTTACTTTCTTTAGTAAGTTGGTTAGTAAATAATAGTTAATTTTTACAATAAAAGTTGTTTGTAAAAATGTGTGCAATTTCAATGCTTGTTAAATAAATGTAAATAACAAAAATATTCCAATATTTAATAAATACTACTACTTACTTTTATCATAATTAGACAGTGTAGCCTCATTTATAAAAATAGGTGGGTAAGATAGTTATCTATTGTTAAAAAAAAAAAATAAGTGATGTCAATTATTTAGACCTGATTGGCAAAAACTTTGAATTTTTCCTAGGTTATCCTAATTATTGCAAAATAGAAAGCATGAAGTCTGTTGTAAGCAAGAGTTGTTTCAAATGCATAATAGTTTGTTTTGCTAGTAATTTTATTTTTAAAAATTGTGTTGTATTTAATGTTACACAATTTATGTTATTATAATGTAGTAGTAAGTTTTCTTTTAATAATACCACAGTCCACATTTATATTATTAAATAAGTAAGAGGGACAAGGCCTCCACTATTCATCTTATCTTTTAAATTTTGAAGTTCATCTTGTAAATTAAAAAAAGTAAATTGATGACAGGTATTTACATCCTTTTTGTTACTATGTAGATATCCTTCATCTTCTTTGTCATCTGATACTTATGCATTGTTTTGCACGGAGCTGCGATCCCAGTTCACCCAAATCTCTGGTTTCTGTCATTATCTAATTTTCTCATCCCCAGTATGGCGTATCTTTTTGCTACTCCTATATTTAAAAAATCTGATGAATATCCATGTTGTTTATAGTACCCAACCGATTTTTTTGAACTAAACATTGATTTTTTGGAATGTTAAGAAATATTAATCATTATCCATGCTATGATACATTGGTAAAATTAGAAAAGAGTAAATGTTATAGAAAAGTTTCTTTCAATAAATATATGTTGTAGATTACTTCTTACACTAATTCTTGGCATGGTAAGGGTTTGTCCACCAATCTGTACCATATCTTTTAAAAGTTAGCTTAAACATAGTTGTAGTTGTAGTTCTGTCGCTCCTTCTGGCATTGCTGGATGAAACACCTTGATGAAGTACAACAACATAGGACAAAATCCCTGATGAAGGCCTACAAAATAGGTCGAAATGTAGGCTAACCAAACAAACACTAATACAATATATATATATAGTATCTTTCAGTTAAAGCACCTCGGATCAACTTCTCCTTAAATTAGAACTACAATAAATTATTTCCATACTAATATGAATACATGGGTAAAATGAACCTATATAGTAACATACAGATGTCTAAAGATTTATTTTTTTTTTTTAAATGAACTTTAATAATGTTTATGCCAGTGCATTATGACACGTAAATAAAAAAAATAACTAATTTTGCTATTAATCTTTCTAATTATTTAATGTTTATGAATACAAACTGTCTAAAGTTCAGGAATACGTTTAATAGTTTACATTATAGCCCATATTATCCCTTACATTATAGTGCATTCAAGAAAATTATTTCATATTGATAATACTTTCTATCAATAATCAAAAATTTCACTTTTTTAAAATATTGTTTTACAACCTAACATGTGCAGGTGAAGTATTCGCATCTTTTCCCCTTTATATGGGTTTTATAATACAGACTACTATTTTGTGTTTATAAATTCTATTTTCTTAATGTTGTGACATTTTTCATATATAACTTTCTGAACGGTAAATATTTAAATTATTATGTTAGACATTTCATTATCAATTACTTTATTTTTAAGTTGTTTAAAGTTTTTTGTTGACTCTTTTCAACTTTTTTTTCCCTCATTTACCAATAGTACATACAAACATATACATTAAATACAATACAAAGTGATATTATAATTTTGTAAGAAAAGTATTTAAGTGTTTGTAAGTAAGCTTTAAGTAATATCTGATGGTTACAAAAGTTGGTTTCAACATAGGGCAGCATGGATTTCAACTAATTCATAACTTAGACTGCTAATTAATTTTGGTCAAGCTAATGAAGTAATTGAGTAATTTTAATTTTATTCTGAACATTTAAAATCTCATAAATGTATTTATTCTTCTGTATATACAATAAAGCCAATCCAGTACATTGGCTTTATTGTATATACAGAATTAATTCAATAAAATTCTGAAGAATAAGGAGGTGCCTAAATCGTGGGCTGAAATTTTGAGCATAATAATATTTAAGCAAGGGGGCCGAGGAAACCCACTTAATTATCGAAACATATCTATGGCAAATTGTGCTTCCAAAATTTTTACACAAATCCTGTTGGAACGAATAACATCATGGACAGAAGAAACCGGAATTATACTTGAATGCCAATCAGGATTCAGAAATAGGAGAAGCTGCTTAGATAATGTTTTTGTCTTAAATGCCCCTATCCAAAACCAATTTTTAAAAGAAAAGTCTAACCTTTTCGTTAGTTTTGTTGACTTTCGTCAGAATTTTGACTCCATAAATCACAACCTACTATGGCACAAACTTTTTTCTATAGGTTTGAGTGGGAAAATAAATTTGCATATTGGGTTAGCAAATAAGTTCTACAGGTTTTCTATTTATTTTTCATCATTATGATACACTTCTTATCTGATGTCAATAACTATATCTGTTAATTATTGTTGAAACTAGCTTTGTATTGTGTTTGCTATTGCACTGCGAATTTGGAAAAAAATATCATTCATTATTGGCATATTTTGTTGTATTATTTTAAAAAAGGTGTGCTGCAGAAGCTCATAGAAAAATTTGCAGTGTTTATGGGGATGATGCCTTAACCAAAAGCACCTATCAAAATTGGTTTGCCAAGTTTCATTCAGAAAATTTTGACATCAATGATGCTCAACGGTCTGGTCGCCTACATGAAATTGAAACGAGCAATGTTAAGGCCATTGTTGGTCAAAATCTCACCCAATCAGTGCGAGAGATTGCTTTGGCCCTAAATGTGTCACACACAATCGTAGAAAACCATTTGCGAAAGCTCGGCTACGTTTCCAGTCTTAATGTTTGGGTCCCTCACTCTCTAACTAGAGACAACTTGGTAACACACATTTCTGTTTGTGATTCACTGTGGATGCACTTACGATATTGTAGTCCTTAGAAAATCTTGGGGACTTTCATATATAATGAGTTTGAACCTTCTTATTCCCATTTTTAGATGCAGAAATGCTTATTTTACTGGTCTTATCGATCTAGCAACTATTATACTCCCACTCAAATAAAAACTCCTCTGTCAGCTCTAACCAAGTTTGAACCATCCACTTACTCTCACATATTGTTAATTTAGTTTTATCACATATTAGGCGGTCATATTTTGGATGAATATAAAGTTCATAGTGTGATAGCTGTATCCATTCAGTCACATAGCTGTATCCATTCACCACTATCATAATTTGACTTCAAATGTACTGATGAATGATTTATAACCAATTTGTATTCAAGACTCTTTTCAAAGATCATCCCGAGGATGAAGATTTCTTCTGTTAGTAGATTACCCTTTTCAATCTTGTGTTGTAATAAGGTTCAATATTTACTCATGTATAAATCTAACTTTAGGTAGATAGGGCACTGAATACTAATGCTTAAGGCCCCATGTTCGAATCCCAGCTGGTGGTAGATAAATTATTTATTATGCTTAATCAGCTGTGGAGTGACCCTGGGGTCGGAAGACCCTTCTGGAGCACATCCAACCTCTATAAAGTAGGTACTCTTAATTAATTAATTAGTTCAAGGGGAAAAATCTGGTGGTTGAGTGTGATCTCAGTCAAATCACCTTCTTGTACAACCGTTTTTCAAGTAACAGTATTTGCTTACAAAGTACTGAACCAAAAATCTTCATTCATTGGTTGTAGTGGTACAAGTTTTTTATTTTTATTATAAATCTAAATTTTATAAATTATCCCCTAATGCAATATTGCAATGATGTTAACCATTTAACGTTCATTACACTTACATTTAACAATTAAATTTATTAATTATTTATTATTAAACAACTTTACAATTTATTAAAAAAATAAATGTATTCTTCTTAATCAATATATTAATCACTGGAAGTAAACATAATCTGTAATGAGAAATTAATTCTGCGTAATTGGTGTAATTTTATTTTTAACTGTGCAATAAATTTTTTGTTGTTTTATAAGCTAATTTTTATGAAAAGCTGCGAATATTTGTACAAAGTCTTACTATAATAGTAATTTATTAACTAGATAGGTATATTATTTTAGCAAAAATAAACATCCCTCTGAATTCAAGGTTTTAGGTTTTATCACAACCTCATTATGTTCCAAGACTAGTAAAAAAAGAAAAAAATTAGTCGATTATCAAAATGTTTTATGCTATGAAACAAACAAAAAGAAGTTCAAATTACTATCAAACAAATTTTCATTTTATACTCTGAAGAAGAAAAAGGGATACTATAATCGACAATGGACACCCCAAAAAAACAAAAGAGTTAAAATGTCTTAAATCAAATTACTATTAAAAATTCACAATGAGAGAAATAAGGATGAAAATTTCATACTTAAGAGGTAAGAAGAAAATTATTCTCTGTCAAGGACGCTTTCTTTTCAGATGCAGAGCAGCCGTCAGTTGAACTTGGGCGTAGCCCAAAGTTGAACCGTGGGTTCTCTCCTCCTCAATATTTCATAAGTTTTATTTTTTTAGAATAATATTAATATCCACTCTTCAAATTTAAGGATATATATAGATCCTTGGTGAGCTCAGAGGTCAAGAGAAAACTTTGGATGAGTACAGTACTTCCTGTCATGACATATGATTGTGAAACATGGGCAATTGACCAGAAGACTTGCCAAAAATTGAGGATAACCGTCAGAGGAATGGAGCGATATCTTTTCGGGATAACTCGAAGGGATAGAAAAACAAACAAATGGATCAGAGCTAAGAATGACCTTCCAGATATTGTGGAAAAAGTGCACATCAGGAAGTGGACCTGGACCGGACATGTAATCAGGAGGAATGAATTAACATGGACCAGACAGTTTATGGATTGGTATCCAAGAGAGCACGTGAGGAAGAGAGGACGCCCGCCGACAGACTGGGACAAGGAGATGAAGAAGACCTGCGGGGGAGCAGCCTGGAAAAGAGTAGCATTAGAGAGCATATATTCTAAAAAAACTAAAAAATCAGACAAGGAATTTCCCCCTCACCCAAACTTTTCTCATTATTGGTTGAATTGTTTTATACCTGATTAATATTGTTTTTTTTTCTGCAAAACAACTTTGATTAAATAAGTCAAAACTTTCTTTCGCTATTTGTATAATGTAACATTTCAATTTTATTTCATTCAATATTTATCTAATACACTTACTTTATTGCACGGGCGGATCTACGGGGGGGGGAGGGAGCTTTCTGGCTGAAGTCCCTCCCCCTCCCCCAAAAATGATGAAATATAACCATATTTTATCGAAAAAAATATTTTAAAAGTATCTCTTAAAGTATTATTGTTCGTGTAATTACATTTAGAAGGTCTTTAGGAATCACTTAAACACCATTTCATACAGGTAGTTAGTTTCTTTCGTTTTTTCCAAAGTAATAATCGTTATTTTTATGAAAAAAACAATTTTCGGGCTGAAGCCCCCTCCCCCCCCAAAAAAAATAAATCCTGGAACCGCTAGTGCTTTATTGATAGGCTAAAGTTAATTATTTTAATACGTCTGTATTTCTATTGTTAATTTTTAAAATGTGATGAGCGCCCCTCAAAGCGGTCGGCGCCCAGGGGCAATGTCCCGATTGCCCTGTCCTAAGGCCTAAGGCACTGTTTGCTAGTATTTGTAAAAAAACTATAAATTGGTTGATTTATCGTTTATTTTCATGAATTTCAATTTCTCCCATAAAAATAATTTAAGTAACAGTAATGAATGAATGCGCTCTGAAGCGTTAACAAAACGTCAAATTTCCACCAGTATAGTACCAGGAGAGCATGAGCGCTTAAGGGGTAAGGCTCACTGTCCTGATCTTGCCTTGGCTCTGTTGGAATATAACATCTCCTCAATTGGTGTGTTTATAGACTTGTTTTCTATTGTGACTTTTAAAACTAATGTTTGAATTTCCCCTACACAGTAAGATCGTAATATTGGCAAATAAATGTTTAAGTTTACTATAGAAGATGGCCTCGTGATCTCCGCATGTAGACATATTATTACATTGCTACCTCTGGGTAGTTTCTGAACAAGCGATTTCATGTGATTATATCTCTGTGTACACATTTACTTGTTGTATTTATATTGTAATACAGAGTTGTAAATATTATGAATAATTAAAAAAAAAGTTTAAAATTAATAATGTATATATTTAAAATGAATCATCAACTTCGTTCCTGAGTCGTTAAAATCTCGCAAAAATATGTTTTCCCTTCAACAGCATTATTTTTAGGAAAACAAAATGCTTAGTAATTGACTATTAAAATGTATGTACATATTTATATATAATGTATAAGAAATTATAGAAAAGCACGAGGTTAATGAATCAATGGCTAATATTGAAATTGAAAAATATAGTCAATGAAGATGTTCTTGAAGGAAATGATGGGATGTTCAGAATTGTCTTCAAGGATTTGTTAGGATTAGTGTTGGTAAACACATGAAAAATCCTGTGAGTTTGGGGCAGAGGCAGAGACTAATAGGGTGGGGGGAAGTCGTCATGTTTTACGTTTGTATCTGGAGAACGGTTGATTGCAGCTTTAGTAAAAACTTACTGAGCATTACATTTGTTACAATATTATTATATGATATTATTAATGCACTACGAGGGAGGAACTTACGGGCTGAGCCATTCAAAAAAAGAAAAAAATATATTTTTTTCATTGGTCCAATTTTGTTTATGTGGAGTGATCTAAGCTATTTAATACTTAAAATGAATGTATATAGAAAAAATGTAAAATTTTTCTCTAATTTTTTTTTTTATGGGGTAACTACCGTTATTAAAAGAGAAAGAGAAAAAAAGATAAAAGTTCCCACCAAAAAAGAAAATCCTGTATTCGCTACAATATTAATGTAAGAAAATGAAAGCTAAATTATAAAAATGTCAGTTGTTTTTTCGTTCGCTCCTTGATTTGAAATTTTTCTTCAATTTAAACCTCCTTAAATTCATAACCCTCTAAATACGTACCTCCACAAAAATTTGTAAACCCGTAAAAATGCGGCTCCCTCAAAAATCCTGATTTCACAACTTCCACCAAGCAACCTCCTTCTGGACATCTCTGTTTCTTCACATTTCTAAGTATTTATTTTTAATTTTCTAAATAAACTGAGAACCAATTAAAAATTGAAACAGATTTCTGAAATTTGAATAGCTGTGCAGAATCATTGAAGAATTTCTTCAAATAAAGAGAAAATTAGAATTAGAAATAGAATAACTTCAATCTGGGACAAAGCCCCTTTATAATAACAAAATAGTACAAAATTAGACTACATCTGGCCTAAATAAAACAATAACAAAAAAGAAAAAGTAAAGAAAATATTATTAGATAAACAAGCTATATACAAAATTACTAATTAAACGAATGTATATTTTCTTTATATTAAAAACAAATAAAAAAACCTTTGGATCTATAAATCTAGCCATCATAAACGTAGGCACAGGGGGGAGAAGCAAGGCACTTTCTGCCCCTTCAAATTTTTGAAAAGCCTGAGGTCTACCTTCATCCTTCTCCAGTATTTCGCAGTCTTTTACATAAAATAACTCACAACCAGTTCAATCAAGCGTGTGGGTAATAATAATACTATATTATATATTAAAATAAATTGATTCCTGAGCTACTCCTTTATTTATATCGTACCACCTTTTCTCCCCCTTCCTATCCATTAAAAACTGTTGTCCTGTTCCACTAATCTTAACAGCCTTAGGGCAGGAAAACCCAGGCATGTGCTTGGGGGGAGCCGCCATTTGCTGGGAATTAAAAAATAATACAATTATTAATTATAAAACAATGCAAAGCGTATGAGAATAATTGCTTTTAGTCTATCAATCCATTAATTAACCAGTGGAATGAATCTCTATCTTCCCATTCTGGTTAGAATAGCTTTGGTTGTACCTCTAGAAGAAGGTTGTTCCGCTATATGCCATAAATGTCGAGGTAGGAGCATCGATAAAAAAAAATCTATCAATATATCAACTGAATTAGAGGCACATTGAATGAAATACTTTTCAATATTACGTAATATTAAACAGATTAAGAATGCTTTTGTTGGGAGTTAACGGCCCACCGGAGCCGTCCCACCTTTATAAAACGGATGATGTCCCTATCCTTGTACATGGCCATTATTACTTGGTTTGTTCGCCTTCTCTAGGTGGGCCCCTCTGGATCATTGATTGGTCCCAAAATCCTCATGAGCACCTTCCTTTCGAAGCGGCACAAGGCTTCCCCCCATGCCCTGGTCAGCGTCCACGCCTCAGCACCATAGCTGAGAACAGGCCTAATTAGGGTTTTGTACAGTCGCAGCTTTGTTGTTTGGGAGATTACCCTGCTTTTAAGCTGCGGGATTAGTCCAAAGTAACATCTGTTGGCTGCCTGTATTCTGCGTTGCACTTCAACCCCCACTGCATTGTAGCTTTTAACTACAGATTCTAGGTATATAAATTCGTTCATAGTATCGAATATGTATCTTTGAACTTGGATGCGTTCGGGTACTCTTCTTGTAGCATTAGTGCTCATGTATTTAGTCTTAGACTGATTAGCTTGCAGTCCAAACCGTGCGGCTGCTGTCTCAAGGCTTAAGAAGGCTTCGCTCATGGTCGTAAAAGTCCTACCTATGATGTCGGTATCATCAGCGTATCCAAGGAGCTGCACCATGCCCTTCAAAATCGTTTCACCAACCTGAATTTCTGACTGCCTAATGGCTCCTTCCAGGGCAAAATTAAACAGTGGGCAGGCCAGCCCATCTCCCTGCCTTAAGCCCTTGCATATGGTGAAAGCATCCGATAACTCGCCCTCCACTCGCACAAAGCACTGGACGGACTCCATTGTTCGAATCAAACATCTCCAACATTCGAATCAAACAGTTCACTAGGGACACCCATTTCCAACATCATCCTGAACAGTTCGTCTCTCAGTACACTGTCATACGCATCCCGGAAATCGATGAAGAGGTGGTAGGTTTGAATATTATATTCACGGGCTTTCTCCAACATCATTCTCAGAGAGAAATTCTGATCCGTCGTTCCTTTAGTCCTCATGAAACCTGCTTGATACTTCCCTATTTCTCTCCCGGCAAATGGGAGGAGCCAAAGGAATAGTATTCGTGACAGTATTTGTCCCCAACCTGGAGGAACAGTCTTGCTGAAGTTAATCCTTCTTCGAGCTGCAAGCAAGGCTCCCCTCTTGCTTCAGGGTCTGAGATGGTATTGTAGCGCCTACTGACGTGAGACGGGCTTTCTTGTCACTCAATTCAGGCTACAGAAGGACCCCACTTCTCAGGGGAAAGAAGGGGAAAGGTTCTCTTTTAGTATCTCTTACGACACCTAGAGAATACGTCAGGGAAATTCTATGCCACATCCCTGCAGAGCCGCTAGCCATAATCATGACATATTATATAATACTATACAGTATATGTATTTGCATGATATGTTGGTTTTTATTCTAAAAAAAACCTTTAACCTAAGACCATTAGTACCAGGATTATTTCAGAGGTCGTGGCAACTAAGCTTTGAGGCAATCTAAGCTACTTATTCAAAAGTTAAAGACGTAACAGTGTGTTATGCTGACTGAGGCATTTGACATATTCCCACTAGTTAATTACGCCCTTGCCAAAAATTATATTTATTGACAGTGTGCTGCCGGTTCTATCTATCTCATAATCTGGCTGATACTATATCTTCATTTACATTCTGTCCTCAAAATTAAAAAAAAATAAATTGATTTATTGAAATTTGTAACTATATTATCAAAAAATACAACATGTATGTGTGAATTAACAATATTACATGTACAGACTTGATATTGATGAAGTGAAACTGCCCATTAGTGGTAGCCATCCTTTTATTGTTCTATATTAGAAAATCTCGAGGCCATCTTCTTTTTTCATAAAATAAAATAAAAATAACATCTTATTACTTAAATAATTATTAATTATCAATCATAGTGTGGAAACATGTTAGAAGCATTATTGTATTAATCAAAATCTATAGTTCATGATTTTGATTTATACTATAACAAGCAATTTAACAACAATGAAAAGAAAAATCTATGATTAAAATAAGAATGTATATACATAAATTCTAGATACCGCAGAAGATAATAAACCTATAATACAAGTAACGAGGATTTGATTTGAAACTGAGCCCTACCTCGGCTGAAAATGACCTCTTTGATGCTCCTGCTCACCTAATACTGAAAAGGGGGAAAGTTCGACGCGTCCCATGCGGGCGGGGGTTCCCTATTTTTTTTCTAGTTTTCCCGTTTTCTTGTTTTTTTTATTCTTTATTAATTGTTAAAAATTGGAGTTTTCAATAAATTTTAAAAGATTTAATTTACTTTTTTAATGTTTTCTTGTTAAGTCCAGTCGACAAATGAGGAATGATGATGAGAAGGGGAAGTAGAAGTAAATTTCATGTGTTTTTACATTTACACTAGTAGTCTGTGGGCCAGACCCCTTACCGTGCACCCCTCCCCCCACATCCCTATAAATTGCATATCGTTGTGTTCTTTGTAACAATTTATTAAAAAAAGCCAATGTTCCCACAAAAAAAGTGAACGCACTGCCTCAAAATGGCGTCCAAAGATGGCGGATTGACGACTTTGACTTTAGTTGGTTTTTTGGTCACTGAGAATCAGCATTTAACATAATTTCCTCATAGTTGGTCTTTTATCAAAGCTGAATAGTCAAAGAATAATAAAACATGAAGAAATATTAAAAAATAATTGGCTTAGGCTACGAAAAACACCAGTAAAGTCAAATTGTTTTGAAAAAAATTTTCATGTTACAAATCAAGAATCGTTTGTAATTAAACGGCCTACAATAACGAAAAACGTGCTGAAATAAAACATCTGGAGAATATATTTCTCTTTCTAAAACGCTGATTATTTTTTTTTTTTTAATTTAAGCAGTTCCGTAGAAAACGTACTTATGCGGCAGAAAAGCGGTACTGGCGTGGGTGCCTACAGGCCTCTAACACACCATTCAGTGCACATAAATGGCTTAGTTATAGTGATATAATAACATTTTTGGTACATTATATAGTTTTTATTAACGAACAAATATCAATGCAATAATTCAATCGTAAAAAAAAAACTAAAATTTTTTAAAAAGATTTATTATTATTTTTTTTTTTTAATTTAACCTACTTTATTCTATACGTAGGTCGTTTAAGAAGACCTCAATTGTAAAAATGATATATAGTTCCACTAAACATAGTGCATTTGCAAAAGATTTTTTAAGGAATCTTATATTAGCTATAGCTCGTTGTTGTGTAGAAATTGCAGAATAAATTGTTCGGAATTTGTACCATATCATAAAAAAATAGGAAATTTTAATATTGAATGCATTATTCTCTCTGCACAAAGAAATGGAAAGGGCGAAACCGAAATGCTTCGCACAGTTTTGAGCGTACATAGGCAACAAGTATAAAATGATATGAAACGACTGTGATTTTTACCTTTACAAGAAAGGACATACTAGGAAATGTAATACCCATCAAGATCCATTTCTGTTTAGTATACCAAACAAATTATACCCAAGAATCTTAGAAGCTGAAATAAGAAGTATTGCCGATTGCCAGAGCGATATGGATTGAGAAACTCAAGTTGCACATTGGAAGAGAAGTTGAAAATTGGGTCTGTCTTCACCTTAAGGCAGGTTATAGAGAAGTCCATATAAAAAGAAAAATAGCTCTCTATCTGCTTAGTGCCTCACACTTTGGATTGTGCTAATATCTAATTGTCTTTCAGAAAAGCTCGTTTTCCTTTTAGATTCCTTAAAAAATCTTTTACAAATGCACTAAACAGAAGGAGAGCTATGAGCTATAACTTTCTCGATATACCTCTCTATATCCTGCTTCAAAGTGAAGATAGTCCCGATGTGCACCTTCAGCAATAAAAAACAAAGTGGTTTTCACCATAATAAACATACATCGTTCACTTAATGTCATCCAAACTGCAATTGACCCTCTTTTAGCAGCATCTTGAAATATTCTGTTCATCTGTCTACTAAACATTCATTTAGCTATATAATGGATACTGATGTCCTTTTTGTCTTTTCCGAGGTTTTTGCACTTCCTTTCTCGTTCGCTTACTGTATTTTTCCAATTTTCTGGTTCAATTTCGCGTTTTTCCTCATTTTGATACCAAAAACAAACAATCAGTTCTGGTTTATAGAAGAACTTATAGTGTCACCCTTTCTATCTTTCTTTGTGCAGAGAGAATAATTTATTCAATATTAAAATTTCCTATTTATTTATGATATAGTCCAACTTCTGCACAAAATAAAGGAAATAAAAATTATTTTTTTAATTAGTGATATATGAGTTTTACTAAACAACCCGGTAGCTATTCATTATATATAGTTTAGATTAGGTATATATTATTTTAGTTTATAAAACAGGTATTAATATGACTCATTTCCTGGGAAGTATATAAAAATGTTAATTACCTCTAAGAATCAGTAAATATACAAAACACAGTGTTAAATTGCAAACGTTAAATTAAAAAAAATCAAGATATTTAGCAATGTATTTTTTAATTAAGTTTTATTATTATCATTATATCATTTTTACAATTGAGGTCTTCTTAAACGACCTACGTATAGAATAAAGTAGGTTAAATTAAAAAAAAATAATAAATTTTTTTTTAAAATTTTAGTTGTTTTTTTTACGATTAAATTATTTCATTGATATTTGTTCGTTAATAAAACCAATATAATATACCAAAAATGTTATTATGTCACTATAACTAAGCCATTTATGTGCACTGAATGGTGTGTTAGAGGCCTGTAGGCACCCACGCCAGTAACGCTTTTCTGCCGCATAAGTACGTTTTCTACGGAACTGCTTAAATTAAAAAAAAAAAAAATAATCAGCGTTTTAGAAAGAGAAATATATTCTCCAGATGTTTTATTTCAGCACGTGTTTCGTTATTGTAGGCCGTTTAATTACAAACGACGCTTGATTTGTAACTTGAAAATTTTGTTTAAAA
The DNA here is from genome assembly GCA_928085145.1 of Nezara viridula. NCBI lineage: Eukaryota > Metazoa > Arthropoda > Insecta > Hemiptera > Pentatomidae > Nezara > Nezara viridula. The sequence goes on from OV725078.1 coordinate 39,840,108, forward strand.
AAAGTTTGACTTTACTGGTGTTTTTCGTAGCCTAAGCCAGTTATTTTTTAATATTTCTTCATGTTTTATTATTCTTTGACTATTCAGCTTTAATAAAAGACCAAGTATGAGGAAATTATGTTAAATGCTGATTCTCAGTGACCAAAAAACCAACTAAAGTCAAAGTCGTCAATCCGCCATCATTGGACGCCATTTTGGGGCAGTGCGTTCACTTTTTTTGTGGGAATATTGGCTTTTTTTTAATTAATTGTTACAAGGAACACAACGATATGCAATTTATAGGGATGTTGGGGGGGGGGGGGTGCACGGTAAGGGGGTCTGGCCCACCGTGTATAGTATTTCCGTCTAGAACTCTTTCATTGAATGGCCTTACTATTTTTTCAATTTTGAAATTTATTATTAATTCATTAACCTTATTGTCTTTTATAATCTCTTAAACATTAAATATAAATACATGCATATATTGTAATAGTCAAATTCTGAGAATTGTATTTTCTTAAAAGTAAGTTTCGACTATTCCGTAAAAAACATAATGCTGTGTAGTTTTAATGGCCCATGGACAAAGTTAATGATTCATGAAACATACTTTTATTATTAATATTAAATTTAAGATACATTTTCATGAATTATGCTCTTACTGAATTCAAGAAATTTGTATGTACATTAACAATAAAAGTCACACGAGCAAATAAATCCATAAACACATCAACTGTTGAGAAGTTCCATTCCAGATAGAGCCGGACAAGACAGCTACCTACATAGAGTACTTAATACAACTATAGAACCACTAGCGGATCCAGGATTTAATTTTGGGGGGGGCTTCAGCCCGAAATCTTTTTTTTCATAAAAATAATGATAATTACTTTGGAAAAAAAGAAAGAAACTAACTACCTATATGAAATGGTGTTTAAGTTATTCCTTAAGTACTTTTAAATGTTATTACACGAACAATAATACTTTAAGAGGTATTTTTTAAAAAAAATTTCCCATAAAACATGGTTATATTTTTCGATTTTGGGGGGGGCTTCAGCCCGAAAGCCCCTCCCCCCCCCCGTAGATCCGCCCGTGTATAGAACCATAGATATTAAGATGGGGCAGAAAGCCATACCCCCTATGCGCTCCTGCTCTCCTGACACTATCCTGAGGAAATTTGATGCTTATGTTGACGCAACAGGTGTGTTTTACAGGTGTTCGTTCATTGTTACTGAAAATTTCCTATTGATTTTTTCATCATATAAGTAAGATAAATTAATAAAAATAAACTAATAAAAAATATTGATGTATATTTATTTATGAATAGTGTGATAAACTATAAAATGATATATATACATATAATATTTAATAAATGTAATAACTAATAATTACTCACCATGGTTGCAAGCACAAAAAGTTCTAGTAGATGGTTGGCGGAAGATTTACTAGATGTTTTTACAAAACCTTAATAGGTAAAATAGTCAAGTTAACATGTATGCAATAGTTTGATTAGTTCTTATAATTAACAATTATGACTACTGAAAATTAAAGCAATAATAATAACTAACAGTACACCTTCTTACTTGCCTCGGTACCAGTACTTGAACACTTTTTGTTCTGAAAATATGGTCAGTAATATTAGTTATTTATTACATTTATAAAATATATCATGTATATTATCTAATAGCTTATCACACCATGTATTCATTATCATGTCGTGCATTCACATCATTCTCAACGTTAGTTACAACTTTGCAATTATCATGTATCCACTATTGTCTATTGTTTAGATTCAAATATATCTTATTAGATTATATGTCCATATATCCATCACACATAAATAAAAAAAAATATTAATCCTATTTTTAATAATAGTTTTTAGCAGTTCTAGTAAATGTTTATTTAGGAACAGAAGTGTAGCATAGATTTTCTGTCACAGGGACCCCTCCTCATACCAAATACGGTTTTATAAAAATATTATAATGTTATCAATATTATTTTTTCATTTTTTCTTGAAGATCAGGATTATTACCAATGATCATAATATTTTTTCCTAATAGTACTATTAGGTATATTTTACATACAGTGAAGGGGGAGTGAGTTCTTGCTTACTGACTATTTCTTCAGGGGATATTAAATAAGTGATAACATCTCCATTATTAGCCAATTTATTTAAAATATGAACAACTTAAGCCAAAAGTTATGAACAAAATTTCTCACAATATAATCAAAACAACGTTTTGAGTCTATATCACACTCTCCAACCCTATAACCTTCCTTAGCAAACAAATTATAATAAATCTAATCACAACACCTGTTATTTTCAAATTCTCTCATTTAACCATTTTAACAACTGTGACATTATATAGGACTATTAAAACAACCTAGTATATTGGCCTATACAGTAGCGATTCCAGGATTTGGAGGGCTTCAGACCGAAAGCTTTTGTTTTTCATACAGATAACGATAATTACTAAAGGAAAAATATTAACTACCTCTATGAAATGGTGTTTAAGTGATTCTTAAAGTCCTACTAAATGTAATTAATCGAACAATAATAATTTAAGAGATAATTTTTAAATATTTTTTATCATAAAATATTTTATCATGGTTACACTTTACCTTTTTTGGGGGAGGCTTCAGCTCTTCAGATCTTCGATCCGCCTGTGGGCCTATACATATAGGACTATTGAATGTAGGGCCTATACACATATGGCGCAAGCATCTATCACCAAATCATAACGTCCTTCAAATGTCTTTGACATTCTTCTCATTTTTGTGCAGCAGCCATCCAATCAAGTTTATGTAGTATGTTTCTTTCATCTGTGTGGATACTGTCAAGCTGTCTGAGATTGGGCCTTCTAACCCTTCTTGTTCAATAAAGCACCTCCCTACTCTATTTTCCCAGGATTTATTTGTCCTCTATTCTTGCAGAATGTCCATCTCAGTCTTCCAAACTTCATGAATCTTTCGATATTTGTATTCTTTAAGGGGTCACAGATTTCTCATTTGTTTTTTCTTTACATAGGTGTGAACGTGTTTTATTTATTTTGTTATTATTCGGCTAATCTGTTATTTTACTTATCTTGTATATTACTTTATCTTTTTATTTATTTATATATATATACATATATATATATATTTTTTTTTTCCTTTCTTATGTACATATTGTGTGAATGAATTCTATAGCCCTAGTACCAATGCCGTTCAGTGTGGCAGACTGTATTAATACTCAATAAATACAAAATAAAAAAATAAAAAGTTTTTCTTTACCAAGTATTATCTTCCTTCAGCTATGTTTCATTTGGGTGTGAAAGCCCGCAACTAAAAGTTGTAATATTGAAAAACGTCAACTTCACATACAAGCCATCTAATATTCTGAAGTATATAAAGAACAGATTCAGGCCCAGTCTTTACCGTTTGGGGTCCTCGGCTACACCCTGAAGTGGGGTCCCGTATATATATATATATATATATATATATATATATATATATATATATATATATATATATATATATATATATGAATAGGGATAGAAATATATAATAAATTTACAAAATGAATTAATTTTGGGGGCTAAACATACCATGGTCTAGATAAATACGAAAAACGAGGGGGGTCACAGGAAGGGCTCCCAATCATTCTACAGCGATAAAAAAGTACAAAACATTTATGTTGGGGGCCCGTCAGAGGGGCCCCAAAAATCTGCGAAATGAACGAATACAAAACAATTATTTTTGGGGTACTAGAAAATATAAGACAATTATTTTATTTTAAGTTTCTTGCTTTTGTTAAGTTTCTTGTTTTAAGTTAAAATACTTATAAAAAATATAATAACTTATAAAAAATATAACCGCCTGTAAAAAAAAAAGTGAGACATTGAAACTGAGCCTGGTGTTAAGAAATTAAAAGGGGGATAAAACAAATAGAGGGGAGATACAAAAAAACCAGGGAATGAGAATATTTTAAGAAACCAATAACAGAAGGTAGCGTTATTCTGTTGTTATTTAGGTTGAAAATCAACCTACAATTGTATTATGGAATTTCGTCTTCAATGATCCATTTCAATTTATTATTTTTAATTATTATTATTATTTTTTATTTTAAATAATCAAAATATGCATATATGATCAAATATGAAGTATGAAATTTGACTAATTACATTTAGATACAATGAGTCGTATAGATATTTGATCAGCCGTTTAAAAACTGCATGCAGAAATAATATTTAATTGCATAAAAATCCGGGCCGGGCCGGATAATAAAGCATTTCTTTAATAAAGCAACAGCCAGAGCCCAAGGCAGTGAGCATTACCTCCTATGCGTTCCTGCTCTCCTGATACTTGACTGGTGATTATTTGACGCTAAAGTTGACGCTTTACAGTGAGTGAGTGAGTGAGTGAGTGCTCTTAATGTGATTTATGACACTTTTGAATAATTTTAATTATTTTCTTTCAATGAGAGAAATCAAAACAAAATCTATGAAAATAAATGAATACAGTATTGTAATGTTCGTTTTTAATAGTTTTTTTTAGCAATAGTAATTAATAACTTGTTTTCTTTGGTATGTAGTTTACAATTAATAATTGATTTCTAAAATAAATTGACTGGTTAAAAAGAAATAAAATTAAAATTTGGAGATTGGACACCTGAACAGGCCCTCCCCTCAAGGGATGGGAGTAAGAGAAGCTAAATATTTTTGGTTTGATAAATATTATGCTATGATTATCTTAAACAATAAATTCATATTATTATTATGTAGTAAGTATTAAGATTTGTTTTAATAATACTACAATCCATATTTTTATTAATAATAATAAAAGTGAGGCATGGCCAAATTATTTAAATTTAAATATTCTCTAAGGTATTATATAATTGAATCCTTCCTTTATTTTTTTTGTATGAAAAATTTGTGTATTTTTCCCAATTAAACGTCTGTTGGTCCACATTTACTTGCTGATTTACTTAAATATACTATTTTACAATTTCTTATGATAAGACCCTAGAGTCCTTAATAATTCTTTATATGGCTACTCATTTGTATGCTCAAAGGTAATTGTATTATAAATTTAACTCAATCAACCTTAAAAAAATTCTAAGAACAATTTTTACAGGGGACAATTCTCATGCAAATGACCAGCCTTAATATAATAATTAATATCTGTTCAATTCTGTACTTTATTACTCATTTAAAATAAAATACATTTTTTGTATTTAGCATTTTAATAAGTAAAATAAAAATACTGCTTGGTATTTAAACAAAAAATAGAGGTTCAAAAAATGTATTTTATATTTTACTTCTTAAAATGCTAAATACAAAAAATGTATTTTGAAAAACAACCCAGGTTCGATCCAATACTTCAATTTATTTAAAGTTATTATATTGCAATTGAAAAAAAGTTTTATTAACCCTTATCCTATAGTGCATACAAGAAAATTATTTCATATGGATACCTCTCAAAACTGAAAAATAGCGCTTTTTAAAATAATTGTTTACAATATTCACTTTTTTCTGCTCTATATGCGTTTTTATAATCCTGGTAACTATTTTATGTTTATAAATTTTATTTTCTAAATCATGTGATATTTTTCATGTATAATTTTCTCAACAGTAAATGCAATTTATTTAAATTATCATGTTAGATATTTCGTAATCAATTATCTTATTTTTAAGTTTTTTTTTTAATTTTAACTTATTTATTGTTTGAAAAATAAATTTTTATTTTGATCTCATTAATTTGAATTTTTTTTTACATCTTTTCTGATAAACTTTATATATATACAAATAGATAAGATCTGGTATTTTTTCTTATGATTGTAATGAGAATTATTAATGTATGTTACGTATTGTTATAATTCAATTGAAAGACCATTTGCTTTTAATAAAATGTTTTTTTTATATTTGTATACATACATCCATCACCCGCTATAAGGTTCCGTTGACTGTATTTGAATGGGATAAGATGGGTTCTAGTTAAAAAAAAAAAAGAATTAGAAGAAGCTGTTAAATTGTTAAAGATAAAATAGATAATGATCAAAGCACTTACATTTGTACATGATCATGTACTTAAATTTTATTTTCTTAATCTCGTGATATTTTTCATATATGACTTTCTCAACAGTAAATGCAATTCATTTAAATTATTATGTTAGATATTTCGTCATCAATAATATCATTTTTATGTTTCTTTTTTTTTTTAATTTTAACTTATTTGTTGTTTAAAAACTAAATTTTTATTTTCATCTCATTAATTTAAATTTGTTTTTAGATTTTTTTGCATAACCTTTATATATATACAAATGGATAAGATTTTCTATTTTTTCTTATGATTGTAATGAGAATCATTAATGTATGTTACGTATTGTTATACTTCAATTAAAAAACCATTTGCTTTTAATAAAATGTTTTTTTTATATTCGTATACATACATCCATCATTGAATCATGGCCTCCACAAAAACTCTCCAATTCCTGTGCTGGAGTAGTACAAGTACTGTGCTGGAACTATCAAATCAGCTAAATTTAATAGTAAATCTTTTAATAAATATCCTTGTCCTTAAAGACACTATAGATTTTCCAATTTCTTTTTCTTTCCAATGTATCACCTTCATCAAGCTGAAAATACTCCAGATTACTGTTCTCTCAAAAGTAAGTAATCTATTTGCATTACTCTTGGCCCAAATCCAATCCTCTGAACTATAAGTGTTGAATGGGTTTATTAGCATTTTGCATTGTTCACTTTGGTCTAATTGGTAATATGAACTCAATAATCACTATTTGCTGCTGCTTATCTACAATACTAGACTGGAATCCAATGAAATGCCAGTACAGGAATTTACCTCCTAGCCCAAACAAATAAAGAATTGCACGCTTTTGAGTGCTTGTTCCTTGTCGCTTGTCCTTGTTCAAGAGTCTTTTCAAGGATCATCCAGATGGTGAAGATTTTGTATGGTAATAAATTACACTTTTCTACTTTATATTGTTATAAGATTCAATATTTACCCATTCATAAATTAAATTTTATAAATTACCTCCAATGCCTTATATTCCATAAAATAATTTTTTTTTCTTTTTAACTTATTTATTGAAAACTATTACAATCTGAAAAATATTACAATCTGAAAAATATTACAATCTGGTATTATAAATAATTAAGATTTTGTATAAAAGTTTTTCTGATGTATCTATATGTTTGACGTTATATAGGAAGTCCTTTAATTCTCATTCTTTTAATTGTAAGGGAATTAATATTAATGTCTGTGTTTTAGATACTTCAAATGTAATGAATTTTTTAATAATTCCAAAGTTACATTTGTAGGAAAATTCATAAAATTGGCAGCAACATGCAAGGTTTGTCCTCTTGATGAACTTCAATTAAATCATATTTTCTAGATGACTATAATTAGACCCGTTTAGAGGGGGGAGAGCAGTCGGAGATACAGCGCTGGGGCCTAGTCTCCAAAGTGGATATGGCCTGGCCTTCGAAGTGGAACAAGTTTATATTTTTTGACAATGCCTCTTAAAGATATAGATAACATTGTGTATGATATATATGAATAATGTAATGTTTTAGCATAATATTTTTGTAGCATAAATTATGAATGAAAGATGAGGTTTTAAAAGTAAATTTCAAATTTGATAGGAGCCCTGAAAAATTATCCCTACGGCCATTGTTTATTGTTTACGCAATTTGCTTATAGTTACTTTTTTTTTATTTATCAGTAGGACAGTCCTTATTTTATTATATATGCAGTTCTTTGCTCATTAAAATGACATATTGATTTTTATTACATTTGATAATAAATATATATATATATATATATATATATATATATATATATATATATATATATATATGCAAACAATAATATTATTGTGATTATCTAAGTATTTACCTCAGATCACTCACAGAAACCAATATAGACAAATAAATAATTTTTTTTTTTACATCAGACTGAAAGTTCTCCCTTTCCCTAACATTGATTCACCAATGACTCATGGTGTTCCTACTACCTTTGATATGGAGGTGATACTTTGAAGTTGAATTGAATCAAGTAGTTAGCGGGAGAATGTGGGAAGCATGGGAAGTAAGTACACCCGCTATAGGGTCCAGTTGGTTGTATGTGAATGGGATTAGATGTTGTAAATAAAAAAACTGGTGTACTTTGTATGCAAGAACATTGAAGAATTAGAAAAAAAAAAATCAAAAAGTCGTCAGCAATACCATTAATAATGTTCAATACATTTGCATTCATATAAACAAAATTAATAAGTGTACACATTCGAATGTGTACCTCCAGGTAAACATAATCAATAATGAGCAACTGATTATATCTGTTTGGTGAATTATTTTTTTTAACTGTGCAATATGTTTTATAAACTTATTATTATAATGATATGCTGCTCATATTTGGAAAAAGCCTTGCTGTACTAGGAATTAATCAACTAGGTACATTTATTTTTAGTCAAAACAATCTTTCCACTATATTGAAGATTTTAGATTCCATGACAATCTCACAAAAATCCAAGACTAGTACAAAAGCAAAAAATAGTCTAATACCAAATATTAACAATTTGCACTGAGGTCAATAAAAATGTAATAATTAAGAGCTAAGATGAAAATTACTATATGTCTAGAAAAACTGTTTCTTTTCAAACACAGGGGAAGCCATCAGCTTAACATGGGCACAGGTCAAAAAAATTCTCTGGGTTCCCTGCCACTAAATATTTCATGTTTTATATTTTTTAAGTAGTATTTTTCACACTAGTTTCATTTTCATAATACCATATATTAGGGATTATGGTATTATGGAAATGAAACATACTACTAGATCAATGCGGATCTACGGGATGCGGGGAATGCGGATTTCAGGCTGAAGTCCCCCCTCCCCCCACCAAAAAATGGTGAAATATAACTATGAATATTAAAAACTATCTCTTAAAGTATTATTGTTCGCGTAACTGCATTTAATAGGACTTCAAGAATCATTTAAACACCATGATATATAGGTAGTTAGTTTCTTTATTTTTCTTTCTCAAATTAATTATTGCTATATATATATATATGACAAAAAACTTTCGGGCGGAAGCTCCCCCAAAATTATATGCTGGATCCGCTTGTGTACTAGATTATGCCAAGCATTAATTGTTTAACATAAAATACAATCCATTTTTTTTCATAATTGCTTAATGATAGTGTAATTAAATAATAAATACTTAAGTAATGAGCTCATTATAAAATTAGCAAAACTTCAATCATTTTTCATTAACAACATCCTTCTTTTTTTTTTAATGATATTGGCCACCTAAAGGCTGAGCATATATCATTTCTCAGCTTTCTTAATAAGCCATATTCTCTTTATTTTCATACTCAGTTCCTTTTTGACTTATTCAATCCAAATTATTTAGCTAAAATAATAAATAACTAATCAGGCACAAGAAAGACTTTGTACAGGTTCCACCATTCAGGACAAAAGTGTGAGTGATAAGATTTATTTTAGGCTAATAAGAGTTTACTAAATTAATTAAACCATCAAAAAGTTATTTTAAAAATATTTACAAAATAAAAAATCTACTTAAGCTATATTAATTTAATAATAGAAGTTGATTGAAGACTGTGGTCAGAGATGAAATTACACTCAAATTGTGTCCCTGTAATAAGGAGATTATTCTTTTAATTTTCTTATGCCTGATTATTTGTTTATTTTTTCAATTAAACAATTTTAATTTGATAAATCCATAAGGACCTGCGTGCCCAAGAAAGTAATTTTCTTATACATTTTAATTACTCTCATCGAAAAGAAGAAAACAAATTGAAAAATTGAAAAAATAATCAATAAACAAACACACTGAAGCGTCAAGTAAGCGTCAAAGGTTTATCAGTAGTGTATCAGGAGAGCAGGAGCGCCTAGAGGCTAAGGATCACTGTCTAGACATCTCAGCTCAATTAGAATGCAAATTCTCTCCAATTGATCTGTTTATAGACTTATTATCTAGTTTAACTTTTAGAGTTAATATTTAAATGTTTTGACTACAATAAGACCTATCTGGGACATACGGAGTTGAGATTTGGGGGTCCACAAAGCCATCGAATTCCTCACGCCTCCAATCCTTACAATCCATAATCCTTCCTAAAATTCTCAATGCTCCTTACTTTGTCGTTAATAAAATCATCCATAAAGACCTTAACGTTCCTTATATTTCCGAATTGGCCCAATCCAGATACCAATCCTTCCCTAATAAACTTCAGAACCATCCGAACCCTCTCGTTTCTAACCTTGCTTGCAATTTGATCCCTGATAACCCTCCGAGGCGTCTGAAAAGAAGATAGCCTCGAGATCTTCTATTGTAAATTTTATTTTTTTTATTATTTGGGTTTTATACAACTCAAGGAGTCATATCCCCCAACACCCAAAAGCCACTGCTCCCTGTCCATCCAATCTCCCTCACGAAGCCCTCTGGCTGCCATGCTTTCCTCCACGTCCTCTATCCATTTCTTCTTTGGCCTTCCACGCTTCCTTCTTTCAGGTGGCATATAGTTATAAATTTTCTTTGGCCAGCGGTTCTCATCCATCCGCATTAAGTGGCCATACCACTTTAACCGTTTGGTCCCGATCAGGTGAAGGATGTTCTTTTGACATCCGACCTTGTCTCTAATTGCTGCGTTTGGGATCCGCTCGATTCTGGATATGCCACAGCTTCTTCTCCAGAAATCCATTTCCATGGAAAGCAACTTATTTTCCATCTTTTTTGTCAGTGTCCAGACTTCTGATCCGTAAGTGGCTACGCTTTCTACAAAGGAATGGTATATCTTTTTTTTAGTTTCTAATCTTAGTTCTTTCCTCCATAGGGTTGAATTTATCGAACTTATTATTCTTTTCCCATTATTTATTTTATGTTCGATATCAACCTCACTACCATCCTTTGAAGATAACCAGTATCCGAGGTACTTGAACCGTTGGCTGACATTTAGCGTCCAGTCATCAATTTCAAGGGGCAAATTTGGAGCGTTAAAAACCATATACTCTGTTTTACTTTCACTGATTTTCAGACCCCATCTGGAATACGTGTCCAGCAACTTCCTCATCATATAGCTAACATCATCCGGATCCGATGCGATTATGACTTGGTCATCGGCATACTGCAAATTGTAGATGACATCATTCCCGATTTGAACACCCATTCCACAGCACGATCTTTTCCAGTTTTTAAGGGCTTGTTCTATATAAATGTTGAAAATCAGGGGTGAAAGGCAGCAGCCCTGTTTCAATCCTTTGTTAATGAAGAAGCTTCTAGACACTCTATCTCCAATTTTTATAGCCCCCGTTATATTTTTATAGAGCTCTTGAATTGCTCTGATGAGGTATCTCTTAATAGATGTGGCTTCCAAAGCTTTCCACAATTTCGCTAGAGGTACTGAATCATAGGCCTTGTGTAAATCTACAAATATCATATGGAGTTCACGGTCGTGGGCCATCCGCTTTTCTATAAGTTGTGAGAGACTAAAAATGTGATCAGTGCATGATCTTCCAGCTCGAAACCCCGCCTGTTCCTCGCTGATCGCTTCCTTTAAATCATTTTCAATTCTGCTTTTAATTATCCGGCCGTATAATCTACTCAGCGAGCTGGTAACAGTAATACCTCTGTAGTTGGAAACATCTTTCTTTTGGCCTTTTTTGAAAACTGGAGTGATATAACCCTGTTTCCATTCTTCAGGAATCTCTCCACCATTTAACAGAAGTGTCATACTTTCTGCCAGTGCCATTTTGAGTTCGGTCGGGCCTGCTTTAATTAATTCAATTGGAATAGAACCAGGGCCGGGAGATTTTCCATTTTTCATTCCTTTGAGGACTGAATCCAGTTCTATGATTGTGACTGGCGGTATATCTTGCTTATTTAGCATTATTTCATCGGATTGGTTCCATGCGAAATCGGGTCGCTCCTCATGAAATAATTCTTCAAAGTGATTCACCCGTTGCTGCTCCTTGATCAATGGGAAGTTATCTCCACATCTTTTGGGATTTTTCAATCTTTTTAATGTCCTCCAAGCAGCACTGGACTTTTGTCCATCAATGTAAGTGTCCACATACTTGCTGGTTTTCTCCCAATAGATATTTAAAGCCTTCCTTCTAATAGCTTTTACTTTTTTACAGGCATTTCTATATTCCCTCAGGTCCCAACCATTTATTGTATAAATATTTTTTCTCTTGAACAGCCACTTCAGCATCCTCATTCCACCAAGGCTTGTTTTTTCCTCTAACCTCTTTCCTTTCCTCTCCGACAGCTTCTAAAGCTGCGGCATGCAGGCACTTTACTATATTTTCGTAATTTAGTTGATCATTCAGACCTTCTATTGTAAATACATTTTTTTTTTTTTTTTAGAGTGCTACCAGTGGGTAGTTTCTCAACAGGTGTTTTCATGTTTTTATTTTCTGTTATTACATTTACTTATTGTATTCTTTCTTAATACAGTTGTAAATATCATAAGTAAATAAAAAAAAAATTTCAATGTTTAATACATAGTATGACCATAATATACGAACATATTTTGTTTAAGTTTAATATTATTAAAATAAATATATGTCATAAATCATCAACTTCGACGATGGAGTATTAAAACTACGTATCAAAAGTACAAAAACCATAATACGCTCGAGTTAAGTAGGCTAAAGTAAGTAGTAAATTTTTTATGTTAGTAAATTTTTGTTATAAAAAAGTAAGACACTGCACAAGTGCCATCACCTCGACGGTGAGGATGTAAAATATGTTGGGGTTTTAGGATATTTTTAGTGATCTACCATAGGGAATTGTCATGAGCAGAGAGGGAAGGAAGGTAGGAGTTGAAGGATTGTGATCTGAAGGTGACCAATTCCTGCTTTAATTTTTTGAAAAATAATTATAGGATTGACGATCGGTGGGGTGTCTAGTACGTTGCCATAATAATCTGGCACGGCGTTTGTTGTGGATTAGGTCTATAAGGTGTTGAGGTAATTTATCTGATAGGTTTAGATAAGGGACAAAGCTTCTATTAATTACTCACTTGTAAAGCCTCACAAACTTTTTTTTTCTCTTCTTTTATCTTCATAAACATAGTTCACCTTTGTTTGTTTTCACTAACAAAACACGGTTATTAAACAACTTTACCGAAAAAAAAATAAACAAATATAAAACAAAATACATTACTGACTAATTAGTAATCAAGTAATTAGTAAGTTTAGCATATTTAGAGGTTAGTTACTGTATTATTCGTGTTGTTTTATTGCATATTTCGTTTTTGTTTTATTAAAACTAACTAAAAAATATTGGCATATATTATGCTCGTACATCAGCTCTAAAGGTCAAACTAGAAAATAAATCTATAAACACATTTATTGACAAGAAGATGCATTCCAATAAAGCCTTAGCTAAGACCAAGACAGTGAGCATTACCCCCTATGTGCTCCTGCTCTCCTGACACTAGACTGGTGAATATTTGACGATATTGTTCACGCTTCAGAGTGCGGTTTCTCCTCCCATTTATTACTGTAGTCATTTTTTAATATTAATTCTTTTCTCTCAATGAAAAAATCATACAAAATTTATGATACATATAATACATTGACAATAACGTATAAATTGGAACTTTTGTTTTTAATATTGGTTTTTAGCAACTAAAAAATGTCTTTGGTATGAGGTTAGTTCGTTAATAAATAATTAGTTGATTCCTGTAATTAAAATTGTTTAGCTAAAAAAAAACAATAAAACAAATAATTAAACAATGGACACCTGAACAGGCCCTCCCTCAAGGAATGAGAGTAGGAGGAGCTAAATATAGTTGACCCAATAAATATTATGTTATATAATATTATATTAAACAATTAATTTTATATTATTATAATATATTAGTATGATTCGTTTTAATAATACCACAATGCATATTTCTATTATTAAATAAATAAGGGGGAGGGGACCTACACTATTATCATACACTAGGCCTAGGATCAATTAAGACAACCTACTTCTGAAATGAAAGCGTTCTAGATGAAGAGTAGTATTCATCTTACATTTTGAATATCATTTATTAATTTCGATCATTGTATGTTGAATCAGGCCTAACAAGAGAGGGAGGCACTGGGCCCCTGTGCTCTGAAGTGGGCTTGATCTTGCCTGGAAGGTTTTATTTTTAAACTTTTAAATTTTAATTAAAATAAAATATATGAAACATTACAGATATTACACAATACTTATGTAATATCTTTGCATAATATTTTTGATGCAATATTTTATAAAAGGCTTGAGTTGGATTTTAGTAATAAATTTAATATTTATGGGGGGTTTGGTGAAATTATCCCAGGGGCCCGAGAAAACTGTCCTTAGCCTCACTTGGTTTTTCTCCTTGGCCCTGAGTTTTAATATTAATTTGATGAATGATATTTTCACTGTTTGTTTGTTTTCAGTAAATATCCTCCATCTTCTTCTTCCTGTAACTCTTATTTGCTTTTAACCATGGAGTTGTAGTTCCAGTTCACTCACTCAACCAACTGGTTTCTGTTATTTGATAATCTTCTCATCTCCAGGATGATAAATCTTTTTGTTACCCTAAGTTTTCCAAAAACTGATGAATATCCATGTTGTTTATAATACCCAACTGATTCTTATTTCTATTTTCCTACTAAACATTGAATTTTGGGAAGTTGATAAATATTAATCATTACTCATACTGAGCATTATGGATTAGGGAGCATATGAATATAAAATAATATTCTTGTAACACAGCACATAAGGGATAGTGTGGAATATGTACTGTAAATAACAAAAAAATATTCCAGAAACTGATGCATATGTGAGCAAAAACATATATCAACATACATATTAATGTAAACAGTGATTGTTAAGTAGTGAATAATAGTAAATAAAACTAGTAAAAAAGAAAACATTAATCGATGATCAAGACGTTTTATTCTATGAAACAAACAATAAGCCCCATATCCTGTCAAAAGAATTTTCATTTTTTACTCAGAAAAAGAAAACAAACAGAGTACTAAAATTGACATAGATATTCTCCCAAAAATCAAAATGGTTAAAATATCTTTAATTACATTACTACTCTTTATATTGTATGAATGAGAACTTTTAGCCCTAATACTTATAGCCCTCCAGCAGTGGCTGATTGTATTATTACTCAATAAATAGATTACTACATTACTACTAAAAGTTTACAATGAGGAAAATAAAGATAAAAATGTCCTATTTAAGAGGTAAAATGAAAATTATTATTTTTTTTTTTCAAATCAAATCAAAAATTATTTTATTCACATATATAAACTACACAATAAGTCATAATACTGGTTACATGCTTATGGCAACATTAGCTTACACATGCTATAGTAAAGTGGTGTGATTTTTCCTACTGTAAAAAAAAAAAAAACCTAAATAAGTTATAAAAATTAATAAATAACATAAAAACTATATACTGGCATTAAAATGTATAAACAAGATAAAACTAACCACACTGTCACATGTTTTATATATCATAAATTATTATTCAATAATTGTTGGGGGTATTATTATTATTATTATTATTTGTTATTGGATTACTCGAAAATTATTTTATATCTGGAACTCATTTTTCAAATGCTGTTAGCTGAATCTGGACACAGACCAAAATAATACTGTGGGCTCTCTCCCTCTAAATATTTCATTTGTTTTATTTTTTTAAATAATATTAGTAAATGGATGAAGTAATTATGAAAATAAAATTTACTGCTACATTAAAGCAAGATTTAATTGTTTAACATAAAATACAACCAAATTTAATTTTTTTTTTTTATATAATACTGAATGGTAGTATTATGTGCTAGTAATAAAATAAGGATTATCATTTGTTGATAATTTTAACTTTGACTGCACTCCTCAAACAATTTTTTGTTTATTTATTTTTTGATAAACAGTTTACAAACTTTTTCATATTGTATACATTTTTTTAGTCAACTCATATAATAGGCCTATGGGAAGATAGGTAGGAACCCCTAAGGATTCCCCTCCTGCTTTTACTCATTGAAGGTTGGGGGCTGTTCAAATGTCTTCTACCTTATTATTTAATATTTTTTTCTTATTAAATAAATCAAAATGTAACTATGTGCAATTCCAAAGAAAGCATTTACTTAGTTAGTATTTCTAAAGACGATTATTAAACAAATTACAAATTTGGTTGTTAATCGTTTATTTTAATGAATTTTTATTTCACTCATGGATTAATATAACAAATAAGCGCTGTTGAGTCAACATATAAACGTCAAATTTTCAGCAGTATAGTATCAGGAGAGCAGGACCTTCTAGAAGATAAGGCTCGCTGTCTTGGCTTCAGCCGCGGGCACGGGCGGATCTACGGGGGGGGGGGCTTTCGGGCTGAAGCCCCCCCCAAAATGGAAAAATATAACCATGTTTTATCGAACAAAATATTAAAAAAGTAACTCTTAAAGTATTATTGTTCGTGTGATTAATATTAAAAGGGCTTTAGGAATCACTTAAACACCATTTCATACAGGTAGTTAGTTTCTTTTTTTTTTCCAAAGTAATTATCGTAATTTTATGAAAAAAAAGCTTTCGGGCTGAAGCCCCCCCCAAAATTAAATCCTGGATCCGCTAGTGGCCGCGGGTATACGGGGGGGGATGCAACTTCTCGTCATTTTATGTTTATAGACTTATTTTATTGTGTAACTTTTACTGTTAATGTTTAAATTTTTCATATAAAGTACGATCTTATGTGTATATTATATACGCAAACAAATTTTTAAGTTTAATATCTACAATATACATATATGTTATGAATCGACTTTGATATGTGACATTAAAACTACCCTAAATTATGTTTTTCATTCAACAAAACATAATTATTTATAAGAAGAGAAAATTCTTAGTATTATAACAATATTAATCATAACAGAAATATGTATTATATTAAGGATTACATAGTTTTAATAGTATAAAAAAAAACACATCTATGCTTATTTATAGTATATATTTATATTCAGAATGGACATTATATGGATATATATAGATATATAAGAGTTACCTATGTAAGTTGATGAGGAAATGGAGAAAATGAAAAACAATATTTTAATGATTATAGAATATTGTTTTAGGAGCCGGAAAATATTCGAATATATGTTTCAGATCTTTTCTTTGTCTACTTTGTTTAATGTGTGGTTAAGGGTTATGGACTGTTCTGATAGTTTCAAGGGTTTCGTGTGGAGATGCTGTATTTGTGTTGATATATTCGTTTTATAAAATAGTTTTTGGTTTCTCCGATATAAGAAGAATTGCAGTTTGGGCTAGAGCGTGTGATATGGTACACAATATTTGATTGTTTTATAAGCGGAACAGTATCTTTGAGTTTGGTGTATAGAATTCTTAATTTACTGTTATTTTCTAAAACTATTTGTAGATTGGGAATTTGGAAGTTAAATATTTTTACTTTCACTGACGTATATATGTAATATATAGTAAGTATTACGATCGTGAAAATTTTCGAATCTCAGTTTTCAACGGAAATACATGTTTTGAAGTCCCCTGATTCCAAATAACCAAGTGTCGCAAAATGGTCTGTGTGTGTGTGTGTGTTAACAGTAGACTGTTAACAGACACGACAGTAACTTTTTCGTTAAAATCGGCTAACCGGAAGTGCCACTTTATATGAACGTTGAAACACATTTTTACAATTTTCTCAAAAATGGCTCTAACGATTTTGATTAAACTCGGTGTATCATTGTATAATTAATTGGTCTTTAATATCATTTAGGTCTTATCCCCGTTGATGGAACTTTACAGAGCTTAAATGCCGAATGTTCATATATGTCTTCCTCTAAAGTACCTTTAATATGGTTTACTTTAAACAGTTAATCATTTCTTATTATTCAGAGTTACGAAAAAATGCTACATATATCTTTTGAAAGAATTTGATAAGTTAATAAAGGAGAAAAACCTGCGTTGCTATAGACTGTAGCGCCTAAATGAATATACCGATTTCAATGAAACTTCGCTAAAGTCATTTTCTCGACACCCTTTAAATTTATCTATATAACATACTTCAACGAAAAGAAGCTGGAAAAAAAGTTACGAAGGATGGTAAAATTAAATTCCGAATAACTCAAAAAGTATACACTTTTTTGTGGATATTGTGATACAATGTTTCAAAGTTATTTAAAAGTTTATGGAATTTCCTAAAAAAAAAAAAAAAAAAAAAAAAAAAAGCGTTAAAATCGGACAACTAGGAGGAAAAATATGGTCTCTATTTTTTTCCCCTGAAGAGGCGAAAATTTGGATAAATTTAAAATATACTTTTTTAATTGTTGAGACTAAAAAAACTTTTTTTCTACAGATATTTAATAAAGTATCTTACCTCAGAACATCTTTCATAAGAAATAAGTACCTAAATTTATACCTTTATTCTCAGTTCTATATTTCAACACTGCCATCACCACCTCCGGAATCAACTTACTCACTGTCTGCCTGGATAACTTTTTCAACTAAAAATATCACTAAATTGACATTACTCAAAAATGTTGAAATTGGAGTTAGTCATTCTGTGGTTTATAAAAGCAAAGAAAGTTGTGGGTTTATAAAAGCAGATGGAGTGACTAGATTTTTATTGCCTACCTTCGATATATTAAATAGACATTTTATAATTATAATGGTCTTAATGACTTGTTATCTGTAAGCTTTAAGCTTTAGCTCCGTTTAAAATGCACTTCAAAAAATTTTATAATAGCCCTCCATTGACAGAAAATAATTTCTATTCAAAGTAGAGCAGTAAGTGAAAGTTGTGTGTTGCGTGCACCAGATATTTTTATTTGTTTAGAAAGGACTGGGATGTATGGAATGGATCTGTATTGGCAAATCGTGGCGGGAAATTGAGAGCAGTTCGTGGGAGACTGGTGAAGATGAGGTTTGGATTGATTTTTAATTAGATTTTCTATAATGTGACCAGGAAAGGCGTTGGATTTCAGGATCTTGTGTAGTTTAGTTAGGTTATTGTCGTGGAATTGCGGGTCGGTTACTGTTAGACGGCGGTGTATAAGGTTTTTAGCTACGCTGATTTTTTGGTGGTAAGGATGTTGGGAAAGATAGTTTAGGAGATGGCCGGAGTAGATAGGTTTGGTTTACCAATTGGTGCATAATGTACTATCGTTATTTCTGGAAATGAGATCAAGAAATGGAAGGGAATTATTTGATTCTATTTCAATGGTAAAACGGAGTCGAGGGTGGTATGAGTTGAATGCAGAAAGTACGTTTGGAATAGCGTCGGGGTTAATAAAAAGTTGTCAACATATTTTTTAGTGAAAAAAATATCACTGGGTAGTATCGAATCGATTAGGTTGTTTAGGGAAATACTGGAGAGGTCTGGTGCAAGGCAATTACCCATCGCCAAGCCGGAAGTTTGTTTAAAAAAAATTGTTTTGAACAGATAAGTAGCCAAACTTATAACATTGGGAAAGGGACTGAAGGAATGAGGATCACTATACTTTATTATTAACCTTTATCGGTGGTATAATATTATATCTCTGATTGTATTTAAAAATTTTCAGCCCTGATGATCACCCACATGTTTGGGTTGAAACGTCGGCACGAATAAAAAGTTTATGATGACAGCGTTCTGAATATTTATCACTCACGATATGTAGAACAGCCGACCAAGTTCCTTCAATAATTATATATAACATGAATAGAATAATAGAAATATTGTTGTAGAGATCTTAATGAATGCTTTCTAATTTCTCATTTGAAATGTTTTAAGCCATGACTCACCATTTTCGAGACCTAAATGAAAATCTGAAAAATATGGCCTTCGTCACCTCTCATCGCCTCTCTCTGATCCAAAATCCTTTATTCACCACAAGTCAGTTCCAACTGTCCCCGTCATTCCCCTCTATACCTCCTTTGAGCATTCATTGACTGTACTTGAAGAAAACCCTTGACTTCTAGAAAGAAAATTCATGTGAAGGAAAGGGGGAAAAAATCTTTAAAATCCAATGTAAACCGAAATTTAAAACAATGAATAAATAATGGACAATTACAAACGGGAAAACTTAAAAAATGTACATGGAAGCAGGGAAATCACATCTCCCTGAACCCGTCGAACTTTCCCCCTTTTCAGTATCAGGTGAGTGGGAGCACAAAGGAGGTAAGTCTTTTTAGGCTGGGATAGGGCTCAATTGCTAATTTAATTCTCATAACTTGATCTGTTATAGGTTTATTATCTATCATCTGTGACATCTAGAAATATATTTATATAAGTTATGCGGTCTACCTATCCACAATGGGGCCCACAAAGGGCCACGTTTTCGACAAATAACATTCTATGCATTTTTAAACCCGATTAAATTTACTACAATTTGAGACCAGAATAGGTTCGATAAACCCAACAGATTTGGTGGGAGAGTGAAAGTTCACTGTTCACAACCAAATGACCGAAGTTAAAATACAAAATTTATTTAACAAACATTTACATTAAGCGTATACAAAAACTATGAATGAAGTGAATGAAAGTGTAAACGAAATGTGAATTACAGATGTTTTCACCGTTCCGAAGGACCAGGGCCAAGCAAATCCACCAATCCGTTTCTTTCATAGCATCAATCACGAGCGGATCTACGGGGGAGAGGGGGAGGAGGGCTTTCGGGCTGAAGCCTCCCCCCCAAAATGATATAATATAACCATGTTTTATGGAAAAATATATTAAAAAATTACCTCCTAAAGTATTATTGTTCGTGTAATTACATTTAAAAGGACTTAAGGAATCACTTAACAACCATTTCATATAGATAGTTAGTTTCTTTCTTTTTTTCTAAAGTAATTATCGTCATTTTATGAGAAAAAAGCTTTCGGGCTGAAGCCCCCCCTCCCAAAAATTAAATCCGGGATCCGATAGTAGAATCAATTAATATTATATTATATATTATAGTATAATCTTACATTAGGATTCTCGACAAGGTTTTACCTAGAGACAAGGCGGATCTACGGGGGGGGGGAGGGGCTTTCGGGCTGAAGCCCCCTCTCCCCCCCAAAATGGTAAAATATTACCATGTTTTACAGAAAAAAAATATTAAAACTACCTCTTAAAGTATTCTTATTCGTGTAATTACATTTAATAGAACCACTTAAACACCATTTCATGTAGGTTGTTAATTTCTTTCTTTTTTTTTCTAATTTATTTATTTTATATGTATATGAAAAAAAATCTTTGGGGGTGAAGCCCCTCCCCCAAATTAAATTCTGGATCTGTTAGTGCCTAGAGATATTCAACAAATAAATATTTTCAATCCATTTCATTAAGTCCTGGACGAACGTGGATTTTCCTTCTCATTGCTGTTAACTTGCATGTTTAGCTCATGATTTTGATTAATATTATACTGTTTTTTAACGTGTTTTCGTGCTATGGTTATTAATAAGTTATTATTTTAATTTCATTTAATGGAGAAAGGATTTAAATGAAGATATAGAATCGGCTGAATTATCCGATAGGAGAAATCGATAGCTCACTGTCAATACAGGGGAATAAATGGCTATTATCAAATTAATCCAAGCTAAAACCATCCATTTTCGAGATATGAGCGGAAAACTACCTACACCTTCCCTTAGTTCTCTTTGCCTCTGACCCAAACTCCCATGACTTATATTATTTTCCGTATAGAACTCCTTCATTGAATCGCCAGACTACTTTTTTTGTGTTTAAATTTATTATTAATTCATTAATTTCATAGTCTTCTATAATTCCTTATTCATTGAATATAAATATATACATAGTAATAGCCAAGTATTAAGAATTTTGTTTTATTAAATACAAGTTTGAACTGTTCAGTGAAAAGCATAATTTTGAGTAGTTTTAATGCCCCATGGACAAAGTTGATGGATGATTCATTACACTTTATATTATTAAAGTTAAACTTAAAATGTATTTGCATATATTATACTCTTACTATATGTAAGAAATTTGTATGTACCTTTACGAACATTAACCCGAAAAGTCAAACTAAATAATAAATCCATAAACACAACAATTGATGGGAAGTAGCATTCTAATAGAGCCCGGGCCAAAGCCAAGACTGAGAGTTTTACCTCCTAGTCGCTTCTGGTCTCCTGGTACTATACTGACGGAACTTTAACGCTGATGTTAGTTGTTAACTTTAACGCTACAGGTTGTGCAACATCATGCTACAAGTAACTGGTAGTATAACCCGTTCTTATTTATTGGAAATTTCGAATTTTTTTTTTTTCCTATGAGAGAAGTTAAAATTCGTCAAAATAAATCAATAAACAAATTATTCATGAAAGTTCGTCGACTGTTTTCCATATCCCTGAGTGATAGATAATCAGAACTCAACCCAAACTCGTGGTTCATCATCAAGGCTGAAACATCAAAGATACAAAACCAATATAAGGAATAAATAGTTAATGAATACAGGGACATGGGAACACTAGCGGATCCAGGATTTAATTTTGGGGAGGGCTTCAATCCGAAACATTTTTTTTTCATATACACATAACGATAATTAATTTGAAAAAAAAAATAAAGAAATTAATTTCCTATATGAAATGGTGTTTAAGTGGTTCTTGAAGTCCTATTAAATATAATTACATGAACAAGAATACTTTAAGAGATAGTTTTTAATATTTTTTTCTGTAAAACATGGTTATATTTAACCATTTTGGGAGGGGTGGTGGGAGCTTCAGCCCGAAAGCCCCCCTCCCCCGTAGATCCGCCTGTGCATGGGAATAAAAATTGGGTGATATCGGATGTTCTAATCCAAAAAATAATAAGTAGATACCTGATAATAATAAAGTAGTAACTAATGTAGAAAATGGTGTGAATTCATGATGTGATAATGAATGGTATGATTACTTTATTACATTTATTGAATATATTGTATTCCGAATCTTAGAATTATTCTCTCGTCATACTCTCCTATCAAAGCATTCCTCCTCTTGCAATCCTTTTACGGCAAATTCCTCTTTTACATCTTCCATCCATACCTCTCTTGGCCGTTCCCTCTTCTTCCTATGCTTTGCCCATACCATGACCATACATTGAGGTCTAATGCTTTTAATATTACATAAAATGTTTTTTCCTGCCCTAGTTTTTTCTAATAGTATTATTAGATATATGCTGTAGCCTTGAGATGCCACTGCTTCTTCTTAGAAAATCCATCTCTAGCTAATAGTTGTTTGTACATGTCCAGGTTTTGGTTCTATAGTATAAAGGAGTGCTCCTAATAGAAATATTTATATATATTTATTTCTAGGGAAGTAATTTTTCTTCCTCAAGATTTTTTCGATAAAATATGTGTATCAAGGGTTTCTTTTTCATTTAACTGCATTTTGTGCTCTGGAGAAGATACCAATTTTCTATTATGAGGGATGCACTCGATGAGTTGAAGGACATATTTCGTTTTATTTTGGTTCATCACCAGAACCCATTTAGAGTGCTTCTCTATAAGTTTTTTTTAGCATGTATTTAATATAATATTCGTTTGATGCAATGACTAACTGATCATCTCCAAATTGTTAGGTAAATAGGAAGTCCTCATAAACCTTCACACCCATATATCTTCAATTTTACTTCCATTTCTTAGTAAATTAATAAGTCTCTAGGATCCACCAAGAGCCCATCATGCATAAATCACAAAACCATAGTCATAGTTGTAGTGGGGAAAGATGAGAGAGGTACTCGGTGTCTACATGTAGGTTTAGGTAGGATATGGTGCAAGGGATGAACAGTTTGAGAGTAAAAAATTGACTGTTGGGAGATCAGGGCAATGTGATGATTGCAGGAGAGGGTTTAATTAATGATAAAAACTAAATTTTTAAGTGAGGAACAGAAAGTGTTGGGATCGTCATTTAGGAAGTTAATTGGATGAAAAAAGAGATTTGGAACAATGACCTGAGCTTTAACATTTTTTAAAACAAAATAAATTAAATACATGTATATTTTATTATGTGTATTGTAAGAGGTTTTGTTGCTCCTTAAATAGAACTTTTAGTGAGCAGTTTTTCAAGGGGTACTAGTTTCAATTATTTTAAAACATAATCATTATTACACAACCTGTACAGCTTTTCAGCCAATTTAATTTTTTATTATTTCAGTTTTGTAATTTTTTTGTATTTTGAATTCTAGAATTATAATTAGCTTATAACAGATATAAAACATAGTGTACGGCAAGAAAAGAAGTTGTATCAAACAGACAAACATTCTTGATTTGTCACCAGTGACTCAAATAGACTGGTTAAAACTTATATAGTAAAAGACAATAATTTAATTTTTTAAGTCAATATTTTTAAATATCATTGTGAATGAACATTAAATATTATCAGTAATTTTCTTTTTGTTCTTATTAATTATTCAATGTTTCTGCATAATCACTCTCTGAGTTTCTGGAATATGTTTTATGGCGCAGATTATATTCCATATTTTCGCTTATGTACATTGTCTAGAAAAAAATTATTTTATTAGCTTTTATAATCCAAACAACTATTTTATGTCTATAAATAATATTTACTTAAGCCTGTGATATTTTTCATGGGATTGCAATTTGTTTGATCTAAATTTCAAGAATCTCTTTAATAGTATAATTATAATTCATATTATTCCTTATCCTACAAGCAATTTATTTCATATTAATACCTCTCAATACTTAAAAATTGCACTTTTTAAATTTTTTTTTCACTACCCAACATGTGCAAGTGAAGTATTTGCTTTCTTTTTCTCTTGATATGTGTTTTATAATTCAGGCAACTATACTGATTTGCAAAAGAAGTGGATCATCGCATTTAAAAAATTGTGACGAATCAATATTTTTCCAATTTGACACATGTTAATTGTTTACAATCACAATGGGCTGATTCCTTTGAAATAAGCGCTCTCAAACATAAACAGAAGAGGGGATTATTCTCAATTTAATTTACAGCTTGTGTTCACTTCACTTTATTTCTCGTAGACCTATTTTTCATTTTCACTAACCATTTTTTATTAGCTTTTTTAAAAAGTTATTTTGGGTATTAAATAATCTCTGTATGACGTATTACATAAATAGAACTTGCAACAGCTGCTGCTGCTTTGGAAGAAGATGATACCCAAAGAAATGTGGCAGCAAGACTACGAACTTCACAAAGTGTAGTAAGTCGCACTTTGTGGAGGCATTACCAGAATAGTGTTTTCTTTGAATATAAACATGGTTTTGGACAATGCTAGACCTCCTAGAGCTAGACTAGTAAATGCACTCTTTTAAAATCAATAAATTTGCCGCCTGGATGGCTCTACCTGCTCTCCAGACCTAAATCCCATTGATCATTTATAGGATAAACTTCAAAGATGGAGCTCAGGATGGAATACCCTTCCACAAACTCTAAATGAAATTTTAACATATGCATGTCGATATATTTTTCTTCTGATTGTAATGAGAATAATTAATTTATGTAACATTTTTTAAAATTTAAATTAATAAATCTTTTACTTTTAATCAATTGTTTAGTTATTTATAACAAGTTATTTTTAAGACTCTTTTTCCATCCAGAGCATACAGATTTCTTCTGGCAGTACAATACCCTTTCCAACCTTATATTGTGGTAAAGGTCAATATTTACACACGTATACATCAAAATTTTATTAATTACCGGCAATTCCTAATGTTAACTAAAATAATTAAGAATTTATATCAAAACTAAAGTTTTTCTGATGTATCTATATTTTTGGTGTTATCTTTTAGAATTGAATAGAAATAGAATCTTTCAATTATATAGATTTTTTTGTGTTTTGGATACTTACGAGATGTAATGAATTTTTCAAAAATTCAGAAATTACGAATTTAGGAAAATGGATAAAATTGACAACAATATGGAAAGTTAGTCCTTTTGAAGGATTTCAATTAAACCAAATTTTCTAAACGATTTTTGTTTATTTTTTACATAATTTGTTAAATATTTATTTATATATGTCATATATAATATATAATTTTACATATATATGTTTAAATTTTTTTTTTTAATTGTTTACATTTTCTTTGTATTTATTTTGTTTATTGATAAATATTACAATCTGTCTCAATAAAGGACATTTATAATAGAGTTCTGAGAGCACATTCACACCATATTTACAAATTAAAAAAAAAAAAGCTAACTTCAAATAATATAAAGCTACAAAATAACAAAATAAAATATCATAGTGAGAAAAAAAAAAAAAAAGTAATGAAAATAAACATCTTAGACGCAGGCATACCTAATTTTACATTTTCTAGTAAACTTTTATCTTCTTAGGGATTTTCTCCTCACCCAACCTTTTCCCCTTCTTCTTAATAATGGTTGGTTGAAGACCTGTTCAAATGGTTTTTATGTCTGTTTATTTTTTTTTTTTTTCTGTGAAACAATTTCGATTAAATAAATCAAAATGTAACTGCATTCATTCCTAAGAATTATTTGAAAAAAAAAAAAAAAAAAATTGGTTTATCCTTTATTTTTTAGTTAATCGTTTAATTTTATGAATTTTAATTTCTCTCATAGAAAAGAAAATAGAGAATTTCTTATTAAGAAAGACACTCAAAAGAGTCAAATTTCCACCAGTATAGTACCAGGAGGGCATGAGCGGCTAGGAGCTAAGACTTACTGTCTGGTTTTCAAAGATGGGTATATTTATATTCAAAAATATAAATACGAATACCATTTATATTTATGGTACAAATGAATATAAATATGAATATATTCATATTCATAAAAAGTAATATGAATACAGAAGATGCGTATTCACGGCTGTAAATATAAATACGGCCGTATTCACGATTGTAAAAGTGAATACGGCTGTATTTACACCTGTAAAAGTGAATACGGCTGTATTTACAGCTGTAAAAGTGAATACTGCAGTGTTCACGTTTACTAAAATGAATACGCTTAAATTTACAGAAGTGAATGGAAATATTTTCCCAAAACCTTATTAATGAATACTCTTATTTATTTAAAAAATGTATTAATTAAATTATTTATTAAAAAAATAGATTTGCTATATATATATATATATATA
Organism: Nezara viridula; assembly: GCA_928085145.1. Lineage (NCBI taxonomy): Eukaryota > Metazoa > Arthropoda > Insecta > Hemiptera > Pentatomidae > Nezara > Nezara viridula. The sequence continues at coordinate 39,867,125 of OV725078.1, forward strand.
TATATATATATATATATATATATATCAATTTATTTTTATAAATAGTCTTATTTCCTTCCTTTTACAATATACTTTGTTAATTATGTTACAATGTATTATGCTATGTTAATTATCACATATTCAAGACTGTAAATATAAATATGGCCGTATTCACGATTGTAAAAGTGAATACGGCTGTATTTACACCTGTAAAAGTGAATACGGCTGTATTTACAGCTGTAAAAGTGAATACTGCAGTGTTCACGTTTACTAAAATGAATACGCTTAAATTTACAGAAGTGAATGGAAATATTTTCCCAAAACCTTATTAATGAATACTCTTATTTATTTAAAAAATGTATTAATTAAATTATTTATTAAAAAAATAGATTTGCTATATATATATATATATATATATATATATATATATATATATATATCAATTTATTTTTATAAATAGTCTTATTTCCTTCCTTTTACAATATACTTTGTTAATTATGTTACAATGTATTATGCTATGTTAATTATCACATATTCAAGACTGTAAATATAAATATGGCCGTATTCACGATTGTAAAAGTGAATACGGCTGTATTTACACCTGTAAAAGTGAATACGGCTGTATTTACAGCTGTAAAAGTGAATACTGCAGTGTTCACGTTTACTAAAATGAATACGCTTAAATTTACAGAAGTGAATGGAAATATTTTCCCAAAACCTTATTAATGAATACTCTTATTTATTTAAAAAATGTATTAATTAAATTATTTATTAAAAAAATAGATTTGCTATATATATATATATATATATATATATATATATATATATATATATCAATTTATTTTTATAAATAGTCTTATTTCCTTCCTTTTACAATATACTTTGTTAATTATGTTACAATGTATTATGCTATGTTAATTATCACATATTCAAGACTGTAAATATAAATATGGCCGTATTCACGATTGTAAAAGTGAATACGGCTGTATTTACACCTGTAAAAGTGAATACGGCTGTATTTACAGCTGTAAAAGTGAATACTGCAGTGTTCACGTTTACTAAAATGAATACGCTTAAATTTACAGAAGTGAATGGAAATATTTTCCCAAAACCTTATTAATGAATACTCTTATTTATTTAAAAAATGTATTAATTAAATTATTTATTAAAAAAATAGATTTGCTATATATATATATATATATATATATATATATATATATATATATATATATATCAATTTATTTTTATAAATAGTCTTATTTCCTTCCTTTTACAATATACTTTGTTAATTATGTTACAATGTATTATGCTATGTTAATTATCACATATTCAAGACTGTAAATATAAATATGGCCGTATTCACGATTGTAAAAGTGAATACGGCTGTATTTACACCTGTCAATTTCTATGACCAAGACTGTATGTATATATATATATATATATATATATATATATATATATATATATATATATATATATATATATATATATATATATCAATTTATTTTTATAAATAGTCTTATTTCCTTCCTTTTACAATATACTTTGTTAATTATGTTACAATGTATTATGCTATGTTAATTATCACATATTCAAGACTGTAAATATAAATATGGCCGTATTCACGATTGTAAAAGTGAATACGGCTGTATTTACACCTGTCAATTTCTATGACCAAGACTGTATATATATATATATATATATATATATATATATATATATATATATATATATATATATATATATATACAGTCTCGGTCATAGAAATTGCATCACGCAATAAAAATTTGATTTTAGTTACCAGATTGCTATCTTCAAGATCTCTGGATATTTCTTGACCAGTTTTAAAATGATATTCTAAAAACAATCGCACCATTAAGCGGTTAAATTGTTCGTTTGTTTTTTTCTCCTCGCAATTTCCAAGGTGCCATGTTTTTTGTTTTTTTTCAGACCTATGAATGCACCAGTAGCTGACATGCTTAAAGAAATTTCATTGAAGTTTTACAAGTAAAAACTTTTTTTTTTTTTTTTTTTTTTTATTGGTGATATTTACAACTGTATTACAAGTAAAAATACATTCAGTAAATGTGAACAAAGTAAGGAGCAGTGAGGATTTTACGAAGGATTTTGGATTGTAAGGATTGAATACGAGAGGAATTCGATGGCTTAGTGGAGCCCCAGAGCTCAACTCCGTAAGTCCAAATAGGTCTTATTGTAGTCATGTATATGAGTCTTTTGTAATTGACTGGGAGGTTAGAGCGTTTATCTAGTAAGTGCTGGAGTAGTCGGAAACAGTAAAAACTTAAATATTGATGTTGTATTTTTGGGGGATTTATCTCATAGAAGTACCCTGCGATAAATACCATTATACACTATTAAAATATTAAAATACCAAGATACACTGCGATTCCATGAAATATCCATCATAAATCTAAAAAATTGTAAATTATGAGAATACTTTCGTTGCATTACTAGCTGACACTGTTTGATTTTGAATGTTCCTATATCTGACTGGGATGAGAACAAGGATATAATTATGGGAAATAAAGTGTTGAAATTTTATATTTTTCATTTTAAAATAGATATCAACAAAAATTACCTTTAATTAATTATAACACTAACTTTATTCCGTTTCCAAACTAAATCGATATATGTTCTTCACTATCAAGAACCTGCTTTTTGATAATAGGAAAATCATATTTTTGCTATATATTGTTGGAACAAAATCACTTACAATTTTGTTTTTAATGTGAGAGTAGTAAATGTTCTATTTTTAAGATCTGTTGTATTAAATACGACTCTTTGAATTAATGAGAGTAAAAGGCGCATCCATTATAAGGATCTAGTAGCTGACTCCTATTAAATTTCAAATTTCTTCATCGAGATTAGATAAAAACAGATGAAACATAATTTAAAAACACTCTAAGGAAGAAGAAAATAAAAATCTTGGGATAAGTCAAAGTAGTTAAAAGATAAAAAGCCAAACCTAAGATATGGTGCCCTTACTGATAAATCTTTGTTCCTGGGACACTAAGTGGACAGTGAGGGAACTTCCTAATTTGCCATTCATTATTTCGGATTCGATTTCCAGCAAGACTAAAGCAAAGCAGAAAAATATACATGGAGAAAATATAGAAACTAAAAATTTATGTAATAAAAGTCTAAGAGAATATACATAATATACGTTATAATACATCAAGTGATGGAAATTTGAATTGCAACAGTGCCCTACCTCAACCGAAAAAGACTTACCTGCTTAATGCTCCTACTCACCTGATACTGAAAAGGGGGAAAAGTTCGACTCGTTGAGGAATGCGGTTTCCCAGTTAATAATTTTTTTCGTTTTTTTCGTTTATTATTGGTATACATGTAATTGTTTATTTTTTACTAATTGTTATATATTTTATAATTGGTAAATGGTTGACTGTCGTTGATAATGAAAAGAAGAATAGTTGGGGTGGTCAGTCAAAAAAGAAGGCAAAAATAAATTATAATATTTATTTTTGCCTTCTTTTTTGACTGACCACCCCAACTATTCTTCTCTTCGTTATATATTTTAGTTTTCATTGAAGTTTTAAGTTTTTTCTTTTCTTCTTCAGGGTTTCAGGAAGGAGGGGAGGATGAACGACCAGACGACTAGAACTGACTTGAGTTAAACATGAACGTGGATTTTGTGATCAGAGAGAGGGTTTTCGGATTTTCGTTAAGATAAAAAAAAAAAAAAGTTGGTCGTGGCTCAAAACATATCAAATGAAAAATTATAGAGCAAGTTTCAATTTTTCTTTCCTTATCTGTTATAGTTTGAGGAATATACAATCGTTTATGTTAGAAAATTGAAAACGTTTTTTTTATTTATCCGCTTTTCCATGTATGTGCTTTTATCATCTTTGCTGTTTTTTTTTTTAGGTGACGGTTTTCTATAAAGTAGGCGACAGTAATTGAGATATCAAAGATTAGCATAATATGATTGAAAGTAAAGATTTTTTATAATACACATAAATGCAGCATGTCATAAAAATATATAGTAGAAGGATTTGATAGGAGAGTGTGTAGAGCGAGAGAAAATTCTGGAATTCGGAATACAATAATTGTACAAAACCGAAATAAGAACAAATTAATTGGCTGAAATGGTATAATAAATTTTAATAAATAATAATAGTAATAAATTGTCTTAGAGTAACAAACTTTTTTCAGGTGATAAATTTATTATTAGAATCCAAAAAGTGTTTTCTAAATTATTTTTAGTTTTGTAGTTTGAAAGAATTTCAAATTTTAAATAAAAGAAGTCTCATAACAGCTTAATTATTTCCTCGATATAATGATTTTTATAATAATATTAGTGATTACATTATTACATTACTAGCTTTACCCGGCCACGCGCTGCTGCGGCTTAGCCTGGCAAAATGAAAAAGAAAGAAAATAGAAAGCACATATGATTAGATTAGTAGCAAAGGACATCTGTCATTTTTAAAAAGTTGGGAAACAAATTTGTCTGTAAAATGGCTTCAATTGAAACTAATTCTAATTGTTTTTTTTTTTCATGAATCAAATTGAACATTCATAATCATCTGAGTAAATACACCGTCATTCATAATCATCAGAAACAGTCTGAGTTGAACTTATAAAACTAAATTAAAAAATTAATTTAAAAAACGTATAATAGTATTGACCTACATAATCATATCATCATATGAGAATCATATAAATTCTTCAAATGATAATTTCAATTACTGTAGTAATTATAAAATTTTCGATTAATCAATATAAAAAATTATTGCCGACGTTCGGTAGTGAGGAAGCAAAAGGAAACGGCCTTTTCTGAAGAGAAAGCAGTAAATGTTTAAAATTCAATAACTCTGCAACGAGCCGTCCGATTTCGATGATTTTTTTTTATTTTGTCAGCAATTCAGAAATCTTTCATATAAATATAGGTATTATTCGTCAAAAATTGTATACTTTTTTAGTTATCGTCAAATAAAATTTTGAATTCATCGTAAAATTTTTCAGCTTGTTTTCGGGAAAGTATGTTATACACATAAATTAAAAGGGTTTCAAGGGGAAGACTTTAGCAAGTTTCGTTACAATTGGTAAAGCCGTTTAGGCACTACAGTTTATAGCGACACATTTTTTGCGGCTTTGAACAGAAAAACATTTACATTATTATTTTTTTTACATATATAAAATTATCGTAAGACAGGAGTACTATGCCAGAAACCTTCCCAGGAGTGTACGGAACAACTCCCCAAAGTTTCATGGCGATCGGTTGAATGGTTCAGTAATGCACTAAGGACAAACAGACGGACAGACAGACATACATTCATTTTTATATATATAGATTACATGGGTGAAGAATCTAATATGATAGATAGATCCGCCTGTGACCAAAGATGTACTCAATGAGTTTAAGGGCATATATTTTATTTTATTCTGGTTTATTACCTGACCCCGTTTATCATGCTTCTCTATACGTTTTCTCAGCATGTATTCATTATTGATGTATTGTATTATTTTGGACTCCCTGGGGATTATCCACTATCATCTATATACTGATTGAGGACGTCTTGTATTAATTGTTTATTAAATTTTAAATTGGTCAATTATCGTCTTATCTTTTCGTCTACATTCGAGGAATTGCTGTGCTATATATGTGTGCGATTTTGTATTGAGTGCCTGGCGTTTGAGAATTTAAAAGGAAAAAGAAGTTTTTTATCTTGGGGAAATGCTTATTATGCTATATCTATTGTTTGATATGGTTTATTGTTGATAATTTGTAAGAGTATTGTTATGAAAGGGGAGGAGGAAAAAAAAAGAAAGGAATGATATGTCATATATATATATATATAAAATATAAAAATCTAATATAAAATTAATGTCCGTATGGATTGATAAATATGCTGTGTACGAAGCAGCCCTATGTAGTAGGGCAGCATTACTTTTAATAAAGTATTTCTCTCTATATTCGTTTGATGCAATGACTAACTGATCATCTGCAAATTTCAAGGTGAATAGGAAGTCCTCATTAATCTTCACACCCATATATAGTCTCTAGGATCCGTGCATCTACCGTGCATTGTGACAATCACGTATATAACGCTGCCATAGACGTTTTTAACTGAGGAACAGAAAATGGTGTGATCGTCATTTAGATAACGTGGGAAGGTTGGTATGGGGTGTAAAAAGGTTTGGAACTAATGACAATGACCTGAGCTTTAACAATTTTTAATACAAAATAAAATAAATACATGTATATATTATTATTGGAATAGTAGGAGTTTTTGTTGCTCCGTTTTTATTGCGGTGTCTGCAGTATAGTTTAAGGGTAAATAATAAAAATCGCAAGTAATTCATGATTTTTTAAAAACAGAACATAGCTTAGTTTATCCGCTCAAAAGTCGTCTTTGAATGGTTTTAACAATGACAAACTCCACTTTATTTTGAAGTAAATTTTGTGTAGTTTACAGTAAATCAATTTTTAATTAATTATATTACATTATGTTTTAGTTTTCACTTCCTATTCATAAAAAAAAACACGAATTGCTTTAAAAAAACATAAAGCTTAAATTTCCTACTATTCGGCCAAAAATCGAACATTGTTTATATGAATTTTTTTTTAAAGCTCTTTAGTTCTACTATTACTTGTTTAAATATTAACTTATTTGGTAATCGCAAGCACAAAATAAAAGAACAAAGCAAATAAACAGCACAATATTCTTTGATAAACAATATTTTTTTATAATCACAAAGCACAATTAAAATTTTAGCAATAACCACTACCGGATCCAGGATTTAATTTTGAAGAGGCTTCAGCCCGAAAGCTGTTTTTTTTTTTCATAAAAATAACGATAATTGCTTTAGAAAAACAGAAAGAAACTAACTACCTATATGAAGTGATTCCTAAAGTTCTTTTAAATGTAAATACTTCAAGAGGTATTTTAAAAAAAAAAATCCATAAAACATGGTTATATTTTACCATTTTTTTTGGGGGGGGGGGAGGGGCTTCACCCCGAAAGCCCCTCCCCCCGTAGATGCGCCCGTGGCATTAACAAAACTTTTGTTCAATTATGTCATATGTTTTAATTTTTGTTCCCTCTTTTTAGCGCCTCTAACCTCAAGGGTCATTGGAGTTTTACTATGATTTATATTCTTTTGTAATACTCTATTAACTTTAAAAATTGAAACAATGTATTGATTGTTTCTTCAGTATCTTGAAGGATTTCCTTTAATGTTCTGGCTAAGTCTGTTTTTTGTCTGTAACATTCACAATTCGAGGACATTCTTCCAATAAGTGTTTTGCTGTTTGTGGAACGATATGACATTTACGTGGGCGCTTCGAGTCCTCTTAGAAGATAGCCATGTGTAAACTTCATATATTTATGAGATAAGATAAAAACTACTCCATGTCTAGAATTCTTTCTTTTAAAATGAAGGACAGCTGTCAGCAAAACCTGGACACAGGCCAAAATAATGATGTGGGTCCCTCTCTCTTTTTCAAAATTTCAAGTGTTTTATTTCTTAAAATAATATTAATTTATGGGTTAAGGTATTAAAACAAAACATAAGAGTACATTATAACAAGCATTTATTTTTTAACATAAAATACAACTCTTTTTTTTCTCATAATTATTTAACAATAGTATGATTAAATAATAAATATTCAAGGATAGAATTTATAGTAAAATCAGCAAAACGTGAATTATTTTTCATTAAAAACTTTCATTTAGAGCAGTTTTCTTTTCTGCGAATCAAAATCCAATGCTCTTGTTATCCTAGTCTCAATGAATAACATTTTCTTTTATCTTCAACTATAAACAATTATACCTACTTATAAATGAATTAGGCTACATTGCATGAGCACAATAAAAACAAGTCAAATATATTTATTATAATGGTGGAGATATTGTTGACTTTAGATTGGATGGTAGGAGCAGTTTATTGGGGGTGCGTTGCGAGGAGATATTATACTCTAATAAAAAGCCTTATTTTATTATGTGCCTGTAATAAAATAAGGATTATTATTTGTTGGTAATTTTAACTTTGACGACAACCCCAACAAACGTCTACGTATTATAACTTAAGCAGATTTTTTTTTTTTTTTTTTACAAATAGTTGTTTAAAACATGTTTGATTGTTTACATTTTTTATCAAACTTTTATCAGCCTTGGGATTTTACCCTCATGCAGCATTTTCCCCTGGATGAATTTTTTATTTTACATATGTATGTTTAATTAGTTTACATTTTTTTAGTCAATTCATATTAGCCCAGTGAAAATTCTTATGTCTGATTATTGATTTATTTTTTCTGCAAAACAATTTTGATTAAATAAATCACAAAGACTAAAATAACAAACGCGCTCTGAAGCATCAAATGTCCACCAGTAAAGCACCAGGAAAGCATGATTGTTTTTTATTTACTTATTTATTAAAATTTAGATAAACCTTAACTAAAAATAATACAAATAAATGTGAATTTGTACAATAAATGTATAGACTTGGTAGTTTCTCTTTAAGTCTATGCACCAATGTAGCCTTCATTATAGTTCTGTATTAGAAAGTCCTGGGACCATCTTTCTTCATAAAATAACATTTTATTACTTCATAATTATTACTTATTAATCATTATGAGAAAAAATGTTAGAATCAATGTAGTATTAATAAAAATAATGACCTATATAAGCAAATTAACAGCAATGAAAAGGTAGATCTAGAATTAAAACAAAAATAGAGTGATATAAAAATTATAAGTCAATTATTACTTCAATTGTTAAGAAGGCTTTTAGGAGTTTTTGGAAGTTTTAATATTTCATTTGTATATGTCACAGAATATAATGATACTATAACACATAAAGTGACGAGGATTTAATTTGCAATAGAGCCCTTCCTCAGCCGAAAAAGACTTACCTCCTTAATGCTCCTGCTCACCTGATGCTAAAAATGGAGAGAGTTCGACGAGTTCAGGAATGCGGTATGACCCCCCTCTCTCATTCTCTCTCTCTCTCTGATCCAAAATCCATATTCACTTGCACCTCAAGTCCGTTCTAGTAGTCCCGTCTTCCTTCTGCCCTACTTTCTTCCCCCTTCTGATCATTCATTGACTGGACATAAAAAGATAACCCCTGAAGAAGAAAAGAAAAAAAAATTGAAACTTCAATGGGCACTAAAATATATAACAATTAATCTATATATATACAAATGAATGTATGTCTGTCTGTCCATCTGTTTGTCCTTAGTGCATTACTAAACCATTCAACCAATCGCCATGAAACTTTGGGAAGTTGTTCCGTACACTCCTGGGAAGGTTTCTGGCATAGTACTCCTGTCTTACGATAATTTTATATATGTAAAAAAAATAAAAATGTAAATGTTTTTCTGTTCAAAGCCGCAAAAAATGTGTCGCTATAAACTGTAGCGCCAAAACGGCTTTACCGATTTTAACGAAACTTGCTAAAGTCTTCCCCTTGAAACCCTTTTAATTTATGTGTATAACATACTTTCCCGAAAACAAGCTGGAAATGTTACGATGAATTCAATATTTCATTTGACGATAACTAAAAAAGTACACAATATTTTACGGATAATACCCATATTCATATGAAAGATTTCTGAATTGCTGACAAAATAAAAAAAAAAAATCATCGAAATCGGACGGTTCGTTGCAGAGTTATTGAGTTTTAAACATTTACTGCTTTCTCTTCAGAAAAGGCCGTTTCCTTTTGCTTCCTCAGTACCGAACGTCGGCAAGCATTTTTTTTTTATTATTGATTAATCTAAAATTTTATAATTACTGCAGTAATTGAAATTATCATTTGAAGTATTTATATGATTCTCCTTATGTAGGTCAATACTATTATACGTTTTTTAAATTTAGTTTTATAAGTTCAACTCAGACTGTTTCTGATGATTATGAATGACGGCGTATTTACTCAGATGATTATGAATGTTCAATTTGAATCATGAGAGAAAAAACAATTAGAATTAGTTTCAATTGAAGCCATTTTACAGACAAATTTGTTTCCCAACTTTTTAAAAATTACAGATGTCCTTTGCTACTAATCTACTCATTTGTGCTTTCTATTTTCTTTCTTTTTCATTTTGCCAGGCTAAGCCACAGCAGCGCGTGGCCGGGAAAAGTTAGTAAAGAATAAACAATTACATATATACATTAGCGGGTCCAGTATTTAATTTTGGGGGGCTTCAGCCTGAAAACTTTTCTTTTTTCATATATATATATATATATAACGATAATTACTTTGGAAAAAGCAGAAAGATACTAACTACCCATATAAAGTAGTGTTTAAGTGATTCTTGAGATCCCTGTTAAATGTAATTATACGTACAATAATACTTTAAGAGATTTTTATTGTGTTTTACCATAAAACATGGTTACGTTTTACCATTTTAGGGGGAGGGGAGAGGCTTCAGCCCGATAGCCCCTCCTCCCGTAGATCCGTCTGTATATATATATTTTAACATAATTATTTAATTGGGAATAAGTTCACTTATTAATTATTCAATGAACTACTAAATGTTCATTGCTTCTGTTCGACGTTTCGATCCCGTTTTTTTATAAGTTAACAATGGGATCCCCTTCAAAGGTAGAACAAAAAATAGCTCAATCGGTACACAATTATGCTTCCGTATGTTTCCAATGACAATTATTTCAAAATGTTAACCTACTTCCAAAATAGAGCCTCGATACCTCAGGCCAGGGACACACCGACATTCTCAGCAAAGTCCACCAGCACATATATTTAGCTACTGAATCACTAACCGTCTGCCCACCCCGATTCCGATCCCCGATCCTTAGCCCGAAGGCAAAATATTACATACAAAACAATGAAATTTGCATCAATGTTATATAAACAATTTTAAAAAATGCATCCATGATAAATATAACAGCATCAATAACATATCTCTATCAACAACAAAAACAGCTTGTATAACAACTAGTATCCAAACTAATTAACATTAAATACATGTATAATCATCGAACTAACTTTAAAATTGTTAAAAATATAAATAAATATCAAATACTTTAAAATTGCTAAAAACATAAATAAATATCAACTACTTAAAATATATGAACACTAGTCATCTTATAAAATATCAACATTATAAAATCATAAAACAATATTAAAATCTGTTAAAAAACTCAACTATAGTTCCCATTTTCTAATTGTATTCTCACCTTCACTAAAAAAACACAACATCAACAGATAACCAGCCCTAAAAATAAAACGAAGTCTCTCATCTAAATGATACAAATTTTAAAATGTTGCTGTACGCACAATTCAATTTCACCAAATCATTCTGGGTATTTATTTTGGTCCTTCCAATGTGCATCATCTCTAGAATCAACGGTTTTGCTGATTCTTTTTCATGTCTAGTATCTTGACTTTATCGAATTAAATTTTATGCTTATTCTTAATAGCATGAGTAGCTAACGCCGTATCTTCTTTTTTGCTTTCAATGCTATATTTATGCGAATAAACCCTCCTAGATAGATATTGCTATGTTTGCCCGATATACTTTCCGTCACAATCTGAACATTTTAATTTATAAATAACGTTTGCTACTTTTTCTCGGCTGTTCCAATCTTTGAGTTGAGAGAACAGAGATTTTTGTATTTATACGCAATACCGACATTGTTACCCCGAAAAATTCTTTTTAATTTAAATGACAATGGTTTTATGAATTCCATCGAAAAATATTTTTTTTATTGTTCTGCTTATTCTGATGGTGTGACAAACAGTCATACGCTCCTCGCAGGCACTTTTCAATTACGCTCTTAGGGTAGCTATTGTCTTTCAATATTTCTTTTATTCTTTTTATATTTTCTTCTTTAAAAGAAACCGAACTTAGAGCAATAGCTTTATGAAATAGTTTTTTCGTCGGATTAATTTTTCCATAATTTAAGTCCATAAATTTTTGGCGGTACGGCAATATTAGTATATATTTTATTATATTGTTCAAATTTTATCAATTCCAAATTAAGCAAAAGTTTTGCTAATGCGTAATCTATTTCATAAGATTTTGGGTTGGATCTGAAATTTTCTTGTAATATAATTTATTGCTTACCATTTCATTCATTCTTTTCTCACAATCCCGTTTATGTATTGCGACAGTAATGCCTCCTTTATCCGCCGATGTAGCTAATACGTCAGTTATTCAATGAACATATTTTCACCACACCAATTTCCCTATAAGTCGGATTTTTCTAGTTTCCCTTGTTAATTCTGCAACTTCGCGAAATCCATTGCTGCTATCTTACACATCATCAAATTACAACCTAAAAAAAATATATATATATAACTCATCAGACACAAGATAGAAATTTGAACCGGTTCCATCATTCAAGAGGAAAGGCTGAGTGAGGGAAATTTTTTTAGGCTGATAAGAGATCACTAAATTAATTGAACAATCAAGAAGATATTTAAAAAATATTTGCAAATTAAAAAATTTGCTCATGGGATATTAATTGGAGACTGTGATCAGAGATGAAATTACACTCGATTTATGTTCCTGAAATAAGAAGATATATTTTTCTTTCTTATGCCTGACTGATTACTGATTATATATTTATTTTTTCAACTTAACAATTTTATCAGATAAATCATTAAGGAACTGCATGCCCAAGAAAATAATTTTCTTATACAATCTAATTACTCTCATAGAAAAAAAGAGAAAATAAATTCTAAAATTGCAGAAATGATAAAATAAACACACACTCTGAAGCGTCACAAAAGCGTCAAGGGTTCAGAGGTATAGTATCAGGAGAGCAGGAGCGCCTAGGCGCTAAGGCTCACTGTCTGGACTATTAGAATGCAACTTCTAGCCAATTATTTATTATCTTATTATCCAGCGTGACTTTTAGAGTTGATATTTAAATGTTTCATACATAGTATGAGCATAATATAAGCACATATTTTGTTTAAGTTTAATATTATTAAAATAAATATATGCCATAAATCATCAACTTTGTCGATGAGGCATTAAAACTACCTAAAATAGTTTTTCACATAACAGCTCATATTTATTAAAAAAGAAGAAAAAAATATTAGAAATTGACTATTACAATCGGTTATATAAATAATATTGGACACACATCCCGGCCTTCGTACCGATGGGGGTCTTGAAGCCGAGAAAAAAATATTTTATATCATTTCAAGAGAAATTGATGTATTGGTTTTTCCTGCCTTTGCTTTGCCCGGGTTTCTTCAATGTTACTACGTAACAATTATTTTTAATGTTCTTTAGACACATGAATACAAATTTTTATGAAAATCAAAAAAATACATATCTGAGTAGTTCGTCGTCATTGAGGATTTTTTTCCCAGCCGATAAATAGTGCATTCTTTCATAACTCCTCAGGATTTTCTCCTAATTTAACGTTGCCACATCTTTTGGAGAGCTAAATTATTACTCTTCCAAACCATACCAATAACTTTTATATTTGGTGCTTTTAGAAGAAATAAATAAAGAAAAACTTGTCAAACTTATTTATTTCGTATCTTCAGTTCTAATTCGTTTATGTTTTTGGGGTCTGCTTTGTTTCATTTCGTGTTGTTTGTAGAGCCATATATCCCTGATAATTTTCGTGAGGATCGGTGCAGTCTTCTTGAAGTCATCACACTTTATGTGGTATTAGTAAAAAAAAATTGAAAGTGGGAGGGCAGTTCAAGTACCATCGACCTTGTGAGGGTGGGCATCCCTGTCTTCCTGATGCCGTGAGACTCAACTTGAATCTGTGGGTCATCATCAAGGCTGAAACCTTTATAAGATCCGTATAATGATATTTTCAGAAAATATCATTCATTTTCTTCCTCTTCTTCTAACTCTTACGTGCTTTTAAACATGGAGTTGCGATCCCAGTTCACCCAACCCACTGGTTTATGTTATTGTTAAAATGTGTTATTGTTAAAATTCAAACTACACATAATAAAATGAATATGGTGTAGTTTGAAAACTATATCTGATAATAATGGATCCAATACAGGCCAGGGGAAAAAGTGTTTTAATTATTATTTTAAAATATCAAATATTTTGTGTTTGTACCATTGATCAACCAATGACTGATGGTGTTCCTACTCCCTTTGATGTGGAGGTGATAATTTGAAGTTGAATTGAATCAACTAGTTAGGGGAGAATGGGGGAAGCACATGTGCCTGATGTACACCCGCTATAAGGTTCAGTTGACTGTATTTGAATGGTATAAGATGGGTTCTAGTAAAAAAAAAAAAAAGAATCAGAAGAATATGTTAAATTGTTAAAGATAAAATAGATAATGATCATAGCACTTACATTTGTACTTACATGATCATATACTTTAATTTTATTTTCTTATTATTGTGATATTTTTCATATATGACTTTCTCAACAGTAAATGCAATTCATTTAAATTAGTATGTTAGATATTTCGTCACCAATAATCTTATTTCTATGTTGTTTTTTTTAAATTGGAACTTATTTGTTGTTTAAAAACTAAATTTTTATTTTCATCTCATTAAATTTGTTTTTACATTTTTTCTCTTAAGCTTTATATATATATATATATATATACAAATGGATAAGATTTTCTATTTTTTTCTTATGATAGTAATTAGAACCATTAATGTCTGTTATGTTTCTTTTTTACTTCAATTAATAAACCATCTGCTTTTACTCAAATGTTTTGTTTATATTCCTTTACATACATCCATCATAGAATCATGCCCTCCACACTAATTCTCCAATTTCTTCTATATTCTGTGTAGAAGCTATCAAATCAGCTAAATTTATTAGTGAATCTTTTAATAAATATCCTTGTCCTCGAAGACACGATAGATTTTTCAACTTCCTTTTTTTGCAATTCATCACCTTCACCAAGCTAAAAATTCTCCAGGTTATTTTTCTCTCAAAAGTATGCAATATATTTGCATTAAGCTTGGCCCATATCCAATCCTCTGAACTATAAGTGTTGAATGCGATTATTAGCATTTTGCATTTCTCACTTTCGTCTAATTGGTAGTGTGACCTCAATTATTATCATTTGTTTCTGCTAATCTACAATTGTCGACTGAAATCTGATGAAATGTCAGTCCAGAAGTTTACCTCCTAGCCCAAATAAATAAAGAGTTGCTCTCATCTGAGTGCTTGTTGCTTGTCGCTTGTCCTTGTTCAATATTCTTTTCAAGGATCATCCCGATGGTGAAGATTTTGAACGGTAATAGATTACTGGTTTCAACTTTACATTGTTATATGATTCAGTATCTACCCATCATACATTAAATTTTAAAAATTACCTCCAATGCCTGATATTCCATAAAATAATTAAGAATTTGTATCAAAACTAATGAGTTTTTCTGATGTATCTACATGTTTGATGTTATCTAGGATTCCTTTAAATATCATTATTTTAAATTTAAGGGAATTAATTTTAATGTTTGTGTTTTGGATACTTCAAAATTTAATGACTTTTTGAATAATTCGGATGTTACTTTTGTTGGTAAATTCATAAAATTTGTAACAACATGCAAGATTTGTCCTCTTGATGAACTTACAGTAAATCATATTTAATAAATGATTTTATTCAGGCCAAGTGAGAGAGGGGTGAGGGGGAGCGGGGACAATCGGAGATACAGCCCAAGGTCTAGTCTCCGAAGTGGGACGGGGTTACAACTTTTGACAATTTCTCTTGAAAATATAGATGACATAACATATGATGTATAGGAAATACGTAATGTTCTAGCATAATATTTTTGTATCATAAATTATGAATGAAAGATGAGGTTAAATTTATGAATATGTAAATTATGAAGGAAAAGTTGTCCCTACGGCCATTGCTTTCTCTTCATGGCCTTGATTGTGCTTTATTGTTTACGCATTTTGTTAATAGTTACTTTTTGTTCATTTATTAGAAGGAAAGTCCTTATCTTATTTATATGTAGTTCTTTGCTCATTAAAATGCCATTTTGATTTTTATTAGAACTCTTTATTTTCAAACACCAAGGGCATCCATCAGCTTAACATGGGCATTGGCCAAAAAAATGTTTTGGGTCCTCTCCCACTCTGTATTTCATGTTTTAGTTTTATAAAAATAATTCTAATGTATGGATTATGTATTATTGAATTGAAACGTGCTACTACATTATGACAAGCATCAATTGTTTAACATAAGATACAATTCCTTTTTTTTTTATAATTACTTAACCATAGTATAATTAAATAACAAATACTCAAGTAAAGAGCTCATTGTAAAATTAGCAAGTTTTTTTGTTCTTCCACGATAAAGGCCACCTAAAGCCTGAGCATATATAATTTCTCAGCTTTCTTATTAACCCATATTCTCTTCATTTTCTTATTCAGTTCCTTTTTGACTTATTTAATCCAAATTATTTAGCTAAAAAAAAATATATATATAAATCATCAGACACAAGATAGATATTTGAACAGGTTCCACCATTCAGGAGGAAAGGCTGAGTGAGGGAAATTCTTTTAGGCGGATAAGAGTTCACTAAAATGATTGATTCACTAAAACAATCAAAAAGTTATTTAAAAAAATATTTGCAAATTCAAAAATCTGCTCAAGCGATATTAATTAAATAATAGAAGTTCATTGGAGACTGTGGTCAGAGATGAAATTACACGCAATTTATGTCTCTGAAATAAGGAGATATATTTTTCTTTCTTATGCCTGCTTGATTACTCATTATTTAATTATTTTTTGATCTAAACAATTTTATCAGATAAATCATTAAGGAACTGCATGCCCAAGAAAATAATTTTCTTATACAATCTAATTACTCTCATAGAAAAAAAGAGAAAATAATTCTAAAATTGCAGAAATGATAAAATAAACACACACTCTGAAGCGTCACAAAAGCGTCAAGGATTCAGAGGTATAGTATCAGGAGAGCAGGAGCGCCTAGGCGCTAAGGCTCACTGTCTGGACTATTAGAATGCAACTTCTAGCCAATTATTTATTATCTTATTATCCAGCGTGACTTTTAGAGTTGATATTTAAATGTTTCATACATAGTATGAGCATAATATAAGCACATATTTTGTTTAAGTTTAATATTATTAAAATAAATATATGCCATAAATCATCAACTTTGTCGATGAGGCATTAAAACTACCTAAAATAGTTTTTCACATAACAGCTCATATTTATTAAAAAAGAAGAAAAAAATATTAGAAATTGACTATTACAATCGGTTATATAAATAATATTGGACACACATCCCGGCCTTCGTACCGATGGGGGTCTTGAAGCCGAGAAAAAAATATTTTATATCATTTCAAGAGAAATTGATGTATTGGTTTTTCCTGCCTTTGCTTTGCCCGGGTTTCTTCAATGTTACTACGTAACAATTATTTTTAATGTTCTTTAGACACATGAATACAAATTTTTATGAAAATCAAAAAAATACATATCTGAGTAGTTCGTCGTCATTGAGGATTTTTTTCCCAGCCGATAAATAGTGCATTCTTTCATAACTCCTCAGGATTTTCTCCTAATTTAACGTTGCCACATCTTTTGGAGAGCTAAATTATTACTCTTCCAAACCATACCAATAACTTTTATATTTGGTGCTTTTAGAAGAAATAAATAAAGAAAAACTTGTCAAACTTATTTATTTCGTATCTTCAGTTCTAATTCGTTTATGTTTTTGGGGTCTGCTTTGTTTCATTTCGTGTTGTTTGTAGAGCCATATATCCCTGATAATTTTCGTGAGGATCGGTGCAGTCTTCTTGAAGTCATCACACTTTATGTGGTATTAGTAAAAAAAAATTGAAAGTGGGAGGGCAGTTCAAGTACCATCGACCTTGTGAGGGTGGGCATCCCTGTCTTCCTGATGCCGTGAGACTCAACTTGAATCTGTGGGTCATCATCAAGGCTGAAACCTTTATAAGATCCGTATAATGATATTTTCAGAAAATATCATTCATTTTCTTCCTCTTCTTCTAACTCTTACGTGCTTTTAAACATGGAGTTGCGATCCCAGTTCACCCAACCCACTGGTTTATGTTATTGTTAAAATGTGTTATTGTTAAAATTCAAACTACACATAATAAAATGAATATGGTGTAGTTTGAAAACTATATCTGATAATAATGGATCCAATACAGGCCAGGGGAAAAAGTGTTTTAATTATTATTTTAAAATATCAAATATTTTGTGTTTGTACCTTTGATCAACCAATGACTGATGGTGTTCCTACTCCCTTTGATGTGGAGGTGATAATTTGAAGTTGAATTGAATCAACTAGTTAGGGGAGAATGGGGGAAGCACATGTGCCTGATGTACACCCGCTATAAGGTTCAGTTGACTGTATTTGAATGGTATAAGATGGGTTCTAGTAAAAAAAAAAAAAAAGAATCAGAAGAATATGTTAAATTGTTAAAGATAAAATAGATAATGATCATAGCACTTACGTGATCATATACTTTAATTTTATTTTCTTATTATTGTGATATTTTTCATATATGACTTTCTCAACAGTAAATGCAATTCATTTAAATTATTATGTTAGATATTTCGTCACCAATAATCTTATTTTTATGTTGTTTTTTTTAAATTGGAACTTATTTGTTGTTTAAAAACTAAATTTTTATTTTCATCTCATTAAATTTGTTTTTACATTTTTTCTCTTAAGCTTTATATATATATATATTATATATATATATATATATATATATATATATATATATATATATATATATATATACAAATGGATAAGATTTTCTATTTTTTTCTTATGATAGTAATTAGAACCATTAATGTCTGTTATGTTTATTTTTTACTTCAATTAATAAACCATCTGCTTTTACTCAAATGTTTTGTTTATATTCTTTTACATACATCCATCATAGAATCATGCCCTCCACACTAATTCTCCAATTTCTTCTAAATATATATATTCTGTGTAGAAGCTATCAAATCAGCTAAATTTATTAGTGAATCTTTTAATAAATATCCTTGTCCTCGAAGACACGATAGATTTTTCAACTTCCTTTTTTTGCAATTCATCACCTTCACCAAGCTAAAAATTCTCCAGGTTATTTTTCTCTCAAAAATATGCAATATATTTCCATTAAGATTGGCCCATATCCAACCCTCTGAACTATAAGTGTTGAATGCGATTATTAGCATTTTGCATTTCTCACTTTCGTCTAATTGGTAGTGTGACCTCAATTATTATCATTTGTTTCTGCTAATCTACAATTGTCGACTGAAATCTGATGAAATGTCAGTCCAGGAGTTTACCTCCTAGCCCAAATAAATAAAGAGTTGCTCTCATCTGAGTGCTTGTTGCTTGTCGCTTGTCCTTGTTCAATAGTCTTTTCATGGATCATCCCGATGGTGAAGATTTTGAACGGTAATAGATTACTGGTTTCAACTTTACATTGTTATATGATTCAGTATCTACCCATGCATACATTAAATTTTAAAAATTACCTCCAATGCCTGATATTCCATAAAATAATTAAGAATTTGTATCAAAACTAATGAGTTTTTCTGATGTATCTACATGTTTGATGTTATCTAGGATTCCTTTAAATATCATTATTTTAAATTTAAGGGAATTAATTTTAATGTTTGTGTTTTGGATACTTCAAAATTTAATGACTTTTTGAATAATTCGGATGTTACTTTTGTTGGTAAATTCATAAAATTTGTAACAACATGCAAGATTTGTCCTCTTGATGAACTTACAGTAAATCATATTTAATAAATGATTTTATTCAGGCCAAGTGAGAGAGGGGTGAGGGGGAGCGGGGACAATCGGAGATACAGCCCAAGGTCTAGTCTCCGAAGTGGGACGGGGTTACAACTTTTGACAATTTCTCTTGAAAATATAGATGACATAACATATGATGTATAGGAAATACGTAATGTTCTAGCATAATATTTTTGTATCATAAATTATGAATGAAAGATGAGGTTAAATTTATGAATATGTAAATTATGAAGGAAAAGTTGTCCCTACGGCCATTGCTTTCTCTTCATGGCCTTGATTGTGCTTTATTGTTTACGCATTTTGTTAATAGTTACTTTTTGTTCATTTATTAGAAGGAAAGTCCTTATCTTATTTATATGTAGTTCTTTGCTCATTAAAATGCCATTTTGATTTTTATTAGAACTCTTTATTTTCAAACACCAAGGGCATCCATCAGCTTAACATGGGCATTGGCCAAAAAAATGTTTTGGGTCCTCTCCCACTCTGTATTTCATGTTTTAGTTTTATAAAAATAATTCTAATGTATGGATTATGTATTATTGAATTGAAACGTGCTACTACATTATGACAAGCATCAATTGTTTAACATAAGATACAATTCCTTTTTTTTTTATAATTACTTAACCATAGTATAATTAAATAACAAATACTCAAGTAAAGAGCTCATTGTAAAATTAGCAAGTTTTTTTGTTCTTCCACGATAAAGGCCACCTAAAGCCTGAGCATATATAATTTCTCAGCTTTCTTATTAACCCATATTCTCTTCATTTTCTTATTCAGTTCCTTTTTGACTTATTTAATCCAAATTATTTAGCTAAAAAAAAATATATATATAAATCATCAGACACAAGATAGATATTTGAACAGGTTCCACCATTCAGGAGGAAAGGCTGAGTGAGGGAAATTCTTTTAGGCGGATAAGAGTTCACTAAAATGATTGATTCACTAAAACAATCAAAAAGTTATTTAAAAAAATATTTGCAAATTCAAAAATCTGCTCAAGCGATATTAATTAAATAATAGAAGTTCATTGGAGACTGTGGTCAGAGATGAAATTACACGCAATTTATGTCTCTGAAATAAGGAGATATATTTTTCTTTCTTATGCCTGCTTGATTACTCATTATTTAATTATTTTTTGATCTAAACAATTTTATCAGATAAATCATTAAGGAACTGCATGCCCAAGAAAATAATTTTCTTATACAATCTAATTACTCTCATAGAAAAAAAGAGAAAATAATTCTAAAATTGCAGAAATGATAAAATAAACACACACTCTGAAGCGTCACAAAAGCGTCAAGGATTCAGAGGTATAGTATCAGGAGAGCAGGAGCGCCTAGGCGCTAAGGCTCACTGTCTGGACTATTAGAATGCAACTTCTAGCCAATTATTTATTATCTTATTATCCAGCGTGACTTTTAGAGTTGATATTTAAATGTTTCATACATAGTATGAGCATAATATAAGCACATATTTTGTTTAAGTTTAATATTATTAAAATAAATATATGCCATAAATCATCAACTTTGTCGATGAGGCATTAAAACTACCTAAAATAGTTTTTCACATAACAGCTCATATTTATTAAAAAAGAAGAAAAAAATATTAGAAATTGACTATTACAATCGGTTATATAAATAATATTGGACACACATCCCGGCCTTCGTACCGATGGGGGTCTTGAAGCCGAGAAAAAAATATTTTATATCATTTCAAGAGAAATTGATGTATTGGTTTTTCCTGCCTTTGCTTTGCCCGGGTTTCTTCAATGTTACTACGTAACAATTATTTTTAATGTTCTTTAGACACATGAATACAAATTTTTATGAAAATCAAAAAAATACATATCTGAGTAGTTCGTCGTCATTGAGGATTTTTTTCCCAGCCGATAAATAGTGCATTCTTTCATAACTCCTCAGGATTTTCTCCTAATTTAACGTTGCCACATCTTTTGGAGAGCTAAATTATTACTCTTCCAAACCATACCAATAACTTTTATATTTGGTGCTTTTAGAAGAAATAAATAAAGAAAAACTTGTCAAACTTATTTATTTCGTATCTTCAGTTCTAATTCGTTTATGTTTTTGGGGTCTGCTTTGTTTCATTTCGTGTTGTTTGTAGAGCCATATATCCCTGATAATTTTCGTGAGGATCGGTGCAGTCTTCTTGAAGTCATCACACTTTATGTGGTATTAGTAAAAAAAAATTGAAAGTGGGAGGGCAGTTCAAGTACCATCGACCTTGTGAGGGTGGGCATCCCTGTCTTCCTGATGCCGTGAGACTCAACTTGAATCTGTGGGTCATCATCAAGGCTGAAACCTTTATAAGATCCGTATAATGATATTTTCAGAAAATATCATTCATTTTCTTCCTCTTCTTCTAACTCTTACGTGCTTTTAAACATGGAGTTGCGATCCCAGTTCACCCAACCCACTGGTTTATGTTATTGTTAAAATGTGTTATTGTTAAAATTCAAACTACACATAATAAAATGAATATGGTGTAGTTTGAAAACTATATCTGATAATAATGGATCCAATACAGGCCAGGGGAAAAAGTGTTTTAATTATTATTTTAAAATATCAAATATTTTGTGTTTGTACCTTTGATCAACCAATGACTGATGGTGTTCCTACTCCCTTTGATGTGGAGGTGATAATTTGAAGTTGAATTGAATCAACTAGTTAGGGGAGAATGGGGGAAGCACATGTGCCTGATGTACACCCGCTATAAGGTTCAGTTGACTGTATTTGAATGGTATAAGATGGGTTCTAGTAAAAAAAAAAAAAAGAATCAGAAGAATATGTTAAATTGTTAAAGATAAAATAGATAATGATCATAGCACTTACGTGATCATATACTTTAATTTTATTTTCTTATTATTGTGATATTTTTCATATATGACTTTCTCAACAGTAAATGCAATTCATTTAAATTATTATGTTAGATATTTCGTCACCAATAATCTTATTTTTATGTTGTTTTTTTTAAATTGGAACTTATTTGTTGTTTAAAAACTAAATTTTTATTTTCATCTCATTAAATTTGTTTTTACATTTTTTCTCTTAAGCTTTATATATATATATATATATATATATATATATATATATATATATATATATATATATATATATATACAAATGGATAAGATTTTCTATTTTTTTCTTATGATAGTAATTAGAACCATTAATGTCTGTTATGTTTATTTTTTACTTCAATTAATAAACCATCTGCTTTTACTCAAATGTTTTGTTTATATTCTTTTACATACATCCATCATAGAATCATGCCCTCCACACTAATTCTCCAATTTCTTCTAAATATATATATTCTGTGTAGAAGCTATCAAATCAGCTAAATTTATTAGTGAATCTTTTAATAAATATCCTTGTCCTCGAAGACACGATAGATTTTTCAACTTCCTTTTTTTGCAATTCATCACCTTCACCAAGCTAAAAATTCTCCAGGTTATTTTTCTCTCAAAAATATGCAATATATTTCCATTAAGATTGGCCCATATCCAACCCTCTGAACTATAAGTGTTGAATGCGATTATTAGCATTTTGCATTTCTCACTTTCGTCTAATTGGTAGTGTGACCTCAATTATCATCATTTGTTGCTGCTAATCTACGATAGTCGACTGAAATCTGATGAAATGTCAGTCCAGGAGTTTACCTCCTAGCCCAAATGAATAAAGAGTTGCTCTCATCTGAGTGCTTGTTGCTTGTTGCTTGTCCTTGTTCAATAGTCTTTTCATGGATCATCCCGATGGTGAAGATTTTGTACGGTAATAGATTACTGGTTTCAACTTTACATTGTTATATGATTCAGTATCTACCCATGCATACATTAAATTTTAAAAATTACCTCCAATGCCTGATATTCCATAAAATAATTAAGAATTTGTATCAAAACTAATGAGTTTTTCTGATGTATCTACATGTTTGATGTTATCTAGGATTCCTTTAAATATCATTATTTTAAATTTAAGGGAATTAATTTTAATGTTTGTGTTTTGGATACTTCAAAATTTAATGACTTTTTGAATAATTCGGATGTTACTTTTGTTGGTAAATTCATAAAATTTGTAACAACATGCAAGATTTGTCCTCTTGATGAACTTACAGTAAATCATATTTTATAAATGATTTTATTCAGGCCAAGTGAGAGAGGGGTGAGGAGGAGCGGGGACAATCGGAGATACAGCCCAGGGTCTAGTCTCCGAAGTGGGACGGGGTTACATCTTTTGAAAATTTCTCTCGAAAATATAGATGACATGACATATGATGTATAGGAAATACGTAATGTTCTAGCATAATATTTTTGTATCATAAATTATGAATGAAAGATGAGGTTAAATTTATGAATATGTAAATTATGAAGGAAAAGTTGTCCCTACGGCCATTGCTTTCTCTTCATGGCCTTGATTGTGCTTTATTGTTTACGCATTCTGTTAATAGTTACTTTTTGTTCATTTATTAGAAGGAAAGTCCTTATTTTATTTATATGTAGTTCTTTGCTCATTAAAATGCCATTTTGATTTTTATTAGAACTCTTTATTTTCAAACACCAAGGGCATCCATCAGCTTGACATGGGCATTGGCCAAAAAAATGCTTTGGGTCCTCTCCCACTCTGTATTTCATGTTTTAGTTTTATAAAAATAATTCTAATGTATGGATTATGTATTATTGAATTGAAACGTGCTACTACATTATGACAAGCATCAATTGTTTAACATAAGATACAATTCCTTTTTTTTTTTTTATAATTACTTAACCATAGTATAATTAAATAACAAATACTCAAGTAAAGAGCTCGTTGTAAAATTAGCAAGTTTTTTTGTTCTTCCACGATAAAGGCCACCTAAAGCCTGAGCATATATAATTTCTCAGCTTTCTTATTAACCCATATTCTCTTCATTTTCTTATTCAGTTCCTTTTTGACTTATTTAATCCAAATTATTTAGCTAAAAAAGAAAATATATAAATCATCAGACACATGATAGATATTTGAACAGGTTCCACCATTCAGGAGGAAAGGCTGAGTGAGGGAAATTCTTTTAGGCGGATAAGAGTTCACTAAAATGATTGATTCACTAAAACAATCAAAAAGTTATTTAAAAAAATATTTGCAAATTCAAAAATCTGCTCAAGCGATATTAATTAAATAATAGAAGTTCATTGGAGACTGTGGTCAGAGATGAAATTACACTCAATTTATGTCCCTGAAATAAGGAGATATATTTTTCTTTCTTATGCCTGCTTGATTACTCATTATTTAATTATTTTTTGAACTAAACAATTTTATCAGATAAATCATTAAGGAACTGCATGCCCAAGAAAATAATTTTCTTATACAATCTAATTACTCTCATAGAAAAAAAGAGAAAATAAATTCTAAAATTGCAGAAATGATAAAATAAACACAAACTCTGAAGCGTCACAAAAGCGTCAAGGATTCAGAGGTATAGTATCAGGAGAGCAGGAGCGCCTAGGCGCTAAGGCTCACTGTCTGGACTATTAGAATGCAACTTCTAGCCAATTATTTATTATCTTATTATCTAGCGTGACTTTTAGAGTTGATATTTAAATGTTTCATACATAGTATGAGCATAATATAAGCACATATTTTGTTTAAGTTTAATATTATTAAAATAAATATATGCCATAAATCATCAACTTTGTCGATGAGGCATTAAAACTACCTAAAATAGTTTTTTCACATAACAGCTCATATTTATTTAAAAAGAAGAAAAAAATATTAGAAATTGACTATTACAATCGGTTATATAAATAATATTGGACACACATCCCGGCCTTCGTACCGATGGGGGTCTTGAAGCCGAGAAAAAAATATTTTATATCATTTCAAGAGAAATTTATGTATTGGTTTTTCCTGCCTTTGCTTTGCCCGGGTTTCTTCAATGTTACTACGTAACAATCGATGAATTATTTTGCGCGGTATGAGAAACAATATTCCCGATCGTAAAAAAATATTTCCGCTATGAGTTATAATGCATCAAAAGTACAATAACCATAAGGCGCTTGAGTTAAGTAGGCTAAGTAAATTTTTGTTATGAAAAAGTAAGTTCGGTTTATTTTTAATGTTCTTTAGACACATGAATACAAATTTTTATGAAAATCAAAAAAATACATATCTGAGTAGTTCGTCGTCATTGAGGATTTTTTTCCCAGCCGATAAATAGTGCATTCTTTCATAACTCCTCAGGATTTTCTCCTAATTTAACGTTGCCACATCTTTTGGAGAGCTAAATTATTACTCTTCCAAACCATACCAATAACTTTTATATTTGGTGCTTTTATAAGAAATAAATAAAGAAAAACTTGTCAAACTTATTTATTTCGTATCTTCAGTTCTAATTCGTTTATGTTTTTGGGGTCTGCTTTGTTTCATTTCGTGTTGTTTGTAGAGCCATATATCCCTGATAATTTTCGTGAGGATCGGTGCAGTCTTCTTGAAGTCATCACACTTTATGTGGTATTAGTAAAAAAAAATTGAAAGTGGGAGGGCAGTTCAAGTACCATCGACCTTGGGAGGGTGGGCATCCCTGTCTTCCTGATGCCGTGAGACTCAAATTGAATTTGTGGGTCATCATCAAGGCTGAAACCTTTATAAGATCCGTATAAAGATGATATTTCCAGAAAATATCATTCATTTTCTTCCTCTTCTTCTAACTCTTACCTGCTTTTAAACATGGAGTTGCGATCCCAGTTCACCCAACCCACTGGTTTATGTTATTGTTAAAATGTGTTATTGTTAAAATTCAAACTACACATAATAAAATGAATATGGTGTAGTTTGAAAACTATATCTGATAATAATGGATCCAATACAGGCCAGGGGAAAAAGTGTTTTAATTATTATTTTAAAATATCAAATATTTTGTGTTTGTACCTTTGATCAACCAATGACTGATGGTGTTCCTACTCCCTTTGATGTGGAGGTGATAATTTGAAGTTGAATTGAATCAACTAGTTAGGGGAGAATGGGGGAAGCACATGTGCCTGATGTACACCCGCTATAAGGTTCAGTTGACTGTATTTGAATGGTATAAGATGGGTTCTAGTAAAAAAAAAAAAAAAGAATCAGAAGAATATGTTAAATTGTTAAAGATAAAATAGATAATGATCATAGCACTTACGTGATCATATACTTTAATTTTATTTTCTTATTATTGTGATATTTTTCATATATGACTTTCTCAACAGTAAATGCAATTCATTTAAATTATTATGTTAGATATTTCGTCACCAATAATCTTATTTTTATGTTGTTTTTTTTAAATTGGAACTTATTTGTTGTTTAAAAACTAAATTTTTATTTTCATCTCATTAAATTTGTTTTTACATTTTTTCTCTTAAGCTTTATATATATATATATATATATATATATATATATATATATATATATATATATATATACAAATGGATAAGATTTTCTATTTTTTTCTTATGATAGTAATTAGAACCATTAATGTCTGTTATGTTTATTTTTTACTTCAATTAATAAACCATCTGCTTTTACTCAAATGTTTTGTTTATATTCTTTTACATACATCCATCATAGAATCATGCCCTCCACACTAATTCTCCAATTTCTTCTAAATATATATATTCTGTGTAGAAGCTATCAAATCAGCTAAATTTATTAGTGAATCTTTTAATAAATATCCTTGTCCTCGAAGACACGATAGATTTTTCAACTTCCTTTTTTTGCAATTCATCACCTTCACCAAGCTAAAAATTCTCCAGGTTATTTTTCTCTCAAAAATATGCAATATATTTCCATTAAGATTGGCCCATATCCAACCCTCTGAACTATAAGTGTTGAATGCGATTATTAGCATTTTGCATTTCTCACTTTCGTCTAATTGGTAGTGTGACCTCAATTATCATCATTTGTTGCTGCTAATCTACGATAGTCGACTGAAATCTGATGAAATGTCAGTCCAGGAGTTTACCTCCTAGCCCAAATGAATAAAGAGTTGCTCTCATCTGAGTGCTTGTTGCTTGTTGCTTGTCCTTGTTCAATAGTCTTTTCATGGATCATCCCGATGGTGAAGATTTTGTACGGTAATAGATTACTGGTTTCAACTTTACATTGTTATATGATTCAGTATCTACCCATGCATACATTAAATTTTAAAAATTACCTCCAATGCCTGATATTCCATAAAATAATTAAGAATTTGTATCAAAACTAATGAGTTTTTCTGATGTATCTACATGTTTGATGTTATCTAGGATTCCTTTAAATATCATTATTTTAAATTTAAGGGAATTAATTTTAATGTTTGTGTTTTGGATACTTCAAAATTTAATGACTTTTTGAATAATTCGGATGTTACTTTTGTTGGTAAATTCATAAAATTTGTAACAACATGCAAGATTTGTCCTCTTGATGAACTTACAGTAAATCATATTTTATAAATGATTTTATTCAGGCCAAGTGAGAGAGGGGTGAGGAGGAGCGGGGACAATCGGAGATACAGCCCAGGGTCTAGTCTCCGAAGTGGGACGGGGTTACATCTTTTGAAAATTTCTCTCGAAAATATAGATGACATGACATATGATGTATAGGAAATACGTAATGTTCTAGCATAATATTTTTGTATCATAAATTATGAATGAAAGATGAGGTTAAATTTATGAATATGTAAATTATGAAGGAAAAGTTGTCCCTACGGCCATTGCTTTCTCTTCATGGCCTTGATTGTGCTTTATTGTTTACGCATTCTGTTAATAGTTACTTTTTGTTCATTTATTAGAAGGAAAGTCCTTATTTTATTTATATGTAGTTCTTTGCTCATTAAAATGCCATTTTGATTTTTATTAGAACTCTTTATTTTCAAACACCAAGGGCATCCATCAGCTTGACATGGGCATTGGCCAAAAAAATGCTTTGGGTCCTCTCCCACTCTGTATTTCATGTTTTAGTTTTATAAAAATAATTCTAATGTATGGATTATGTATTATTGAATTGAAACGTGCTACTACATTATGACAAGCATCAATTGTTTAACATAAGATACAATTCCTTTTTTTTTTTTTATAATTACTTAACCATAGTATAATTAAATAACAAATACTCAAGTAAAGAGCTCGTTGTAAAATTAGCAAGTTTTTTTGTTCTTCCACGATAAAGGCCACCTAAAGCCTGAGCATATATAATTTCTCAGCTTTCTTATTAACCCATATTCTCTTCATTTTCTTATTCAGTTCCTTTTTGACTTATTTAATCCAAATTATTTAGCTAAAAAAGAAAATATATAAATCATCAGACACATGATAGATATTTGAACAGGTTCCACCATTCAGGAGGAAAGGCTGAGTGAGGGAAATTCTTTTAGGCGGATAAGAGTTCACTAAAATGATTGATTCACTAAAACAATCAAAAAGTTATTTAAAAAAATATTTGCAAATTCAAAAATCTGCTCAAGCGATATTAATTAAATAATAGAAGTTCATTGGAGACTGTGGTCAGAGATGAAATTACACTCAATTTATGTCCCTGAAATAAGGAGATATATTTTTCTTTCTTATGCCTGCTTGATTACTCATTATTTAATTATTTTTTGAACTAAACAATTTTATCAGATAAATCATTAAGGAACTGCATGCCCAAGAAAATAATTTTCTTATACAATCTAATTACTCTCATAGAAAAAAAGAGAAAATAAATTCTAAAATTGCAGAAATGATAAAATAAACACAAACTCTGAAGCGTCACAAAAGCGTCAAGGATTCAGAGGTATAGTATCAGGAGAGCAGGAGCGCCTAGGCGCTAAGGCTCACTGTCTGGACTATTAGAATGCAACTTCTAGCCAATTATTTATTATCTTATTATCTAGCGTGACTTTTAGAGTTGATATTTAAATGTTTCATACATAGTATGAGCATAATATAAGCACATATTTTGTTTAAGTTTAATATTATTAAAATAAATATATGCCATAAATCATCAACTTTGTCGATGAGGCATTAAAACTACCTAAAATAGTTTTTTCACATAACAGCTCATATTTATTTAAAAAGAAGAAAAAAATATTAGAAATTGACTATTACAATCGGTTATATAAATAATATTGGACACACATCCCGGCCTTCGTACCGATGGGGGTCTTGAAGCCGAGAAAAAAATATTTTATATCATTTCAAGAGAAATTTATGTATTGGTTTTTCCTGCCTTTGCTTTGCCCGGGTTTCTTCAATGTTACTACGTAACAATCGATGAATTATTTTGCGCGGTATGAGAAACAATATTCCCGATCGTAAAAAAATATTTCCGCTATGAGTTATAATGCATCAAAAGTACAATAACCATAAGGCGCTTGAGTTAAGTAGGCTAAGTAAATTTTTGTTATGAAAAAGTAAGTTCGGTTTATTTTTAATGTTCTTTAGACACATGAATACAAATTTTTATGAAAATCAAAAAAATACATATCTGAGTAGTTCGTCGTCATTGAGGATTTTTTTCCCAGCCGATAAATAGTGCATTCTTTCATAACTCCTCAGGATTTTCTCCTAATTTAACGTTGCCACATCTTTTGGAGAGCTAAATTATTACTCTTCCAAACCATACCAATAACTTTTATATTTGGTGCTTTTATAAGAAATAAATAAAGAAAAACTTGTCAAACTTATTTATTTCGTATCTTCAGTTCTAATTCGTTTATGTTTTTGGGGTCTGCTTTGTTTCATTTCGTGTTGTTTGTAGAGCCATATATCCCTGATAATTTTCGTGAGGATCGGTGCAGTCTTCTTGAAGTCATCACACTTTATGTGGTATTAGTAAAAAAAAATTGAAAGTGGGAGGGCAGTTCAAGTACCATCGACCTTGGGAGGGTGGGCATCCCTGTCTTCCTGATGCCGTGAGACTCAAATTGAATTTGTGGGTCATCATCAAGGCTGAAACCTTTATAAGATCCGTATAAAGATGATATTTCCAGAAAATATCATTCATTTTCTTCCTCTTCTTCTAACTCTTACCTGCTTTTAAACATGGAGTTGCGATCCCAGTTCACCCAACCCACTGGTTTATGTTATTGTTAAAATGTGTTATTGTTAAAATTCAAACTACACATAATAAAATGAATATGGTGTAGTTTGAAAACTATATCTGATAATAATGGATCCAATACAGGCCAGGGCAAAAAGTGTTTTAATTATTATTTTAAAATATCAAATATTTTGTGTTTGTACCTTTGATCAACCAATGACTGATGGTGTTCCTACTCCCTTTGATGTGGAGGTGATAATTTGAAGTTGAATTGAATCAACTAGTTAGGGGAGAATGGGGGTAGCACATGTGCCTGATGTACACCCGCTATAAGGTTCAGTTGACTGTATTTGAATGGTATAAGATGGGTTCTATTAAAAAAAAAAAAAAAAGAATCAGAAGAATATGTTAAATTGTTAAAGATAAAATAGATAATGATCATAGCACTTACATTGTACTTACATGATCATATACTTTAATTTTATTTTCTTATTATTGTGATATTTTTCATATATGACTTTCTCAACAGTAAATGCAATTCATTTAAATTATTATGTTAGATATTTCGTCACCAATAATCTTATTTTTATGTTGTTTTTTTTAAATTGGAACTTATTTGTTGTTTAAAAACTAAATTTTTATTTTCATCTCATTAAATTTGTTTTTACATTTTTTCTCTTAAGCTTTATATATATATATATATATATATATATATATATATATATATATATATATATATATACAAATGGATAAGATTTTCTATTTTTTTCTTATGATAGTAATTAGAACCATTAATGTCTGTTATGTTTATTTTTTACTTCAATTAATAAACCATCTGCTTTTACTCAAATGTTTTGTTTATATTCTTTTACATACATCCATCATAGAATCATGCCCTCCACACTAATTCTCCAATTTCTTCTAAATATATATATTCTGTGTAGAAGCTATCAAATCAGCTAAATTTATTAGTGAATCTTTTAATAAATATCCTTGTCCTCGAAGACACGATAGATTTTTCAACTTCCTTTTTTTGCAATTCATCACCTTCACCAAGCTAAAAATTCTCCAGGTTATTTTTCTCTCAAAAATATGCAATATATTTCCATTAAGATTGGCCCATATCCAACCCTCTGAACTATAAGTGTTGAATGCGATTATTAGCATTTTGCATTTCTCACTTTCCTCTAATTGGTAGTGTGACCTCAATTATCATCATTTGTTGCTGCTAATCTACAATAGTCGACTGAAATCTGATGAAATGTCAGTCCAGGAGTTTACCTCCTAGCCCAAATAAATAAAGAGTTGCTCTCATCTGAGTGCTTGTTGCTTGTCGCTTGTTCTTGTTCAATAGTCTTTTCAAGGATCATCCTGATGGTGAAGATTTTGTACGGTAATAGATTACTGGTTTCAACTTTACATTGTTATATGATTCAGTATCTACCCATGCATACATTAAATTTTAAAAATTACCTCCAATGCCTGATATTCCATAAAATAATTAAGAATTTGTATCAAAACTAATGAGTTTTTCTGATGTATCTACATGTTTGATGTTATCTAGGATTCCTTTAAATATCATTATTTTAAATTTAAGGGAATTAATTTTAATGTTTGTGTTTTGGATACTTCAAAATTTAATGACTTTTTGAATAATTCGGATGTTACTTTTGTTGGTAAATTCATAAAATTTGTAACAACATGCAAGATTTGTCCTCTTGATGAACTTACAGTAAATCATATTTTATAAATGATTTTATTCAGGCCAAGTGAGAGAGGGGTGAGGGGGAGCGGGGACAATCGGAGATACAGCCCAGGGTCTAGTCTCCGAAGTGGGACGGGGTTACATCTTTTGAAAATTTCTCTCGAAAATATAGATGACATGACATATGATGTATAGGAAATACGTAATGTTCTAGCATAATATTTTTGTATCATAAATTATGAATGAAAGATGAGGTTAAATTTATGAATATGTAAATTATGAAGGAAAAGTTGTCCCTACGGCCATTGCTTTCTCTTCATGGCCTTGATTGTGCTTTATTGTTTACGCATTCTGTTAATAGTTACTTTTTGTTCATTTATTAGAAGGAAAGTCCTTATTTTATTTATATGTAGTTCTTTGCTCATTAAAATGCCATTTTGATTTTTATTAGAACTCTTTATTTTCAAACACCAAGGGCATCCATCAGCTTGACATGGGCATTGGCCAAAAAAATGCTTTGGGTCCTCTCCCACTCTGTATTTCATGTTTTAGTTTTATAAAAATAATTCTAATGTATGGATTATGTATTATTGAATTGAAACGTGCTACTACATTATGACAAGCATCAATTGTTTAACATAAGATACAATTCCTTTTTTTTTTTTATAATTACTTAACCATAGTATAATTAAATAACAAATACTCAAGTAAAGAGCTCGTTGTAAAATTAGCAAGTTTTTTTGTTCTTCCACGATAAAGGCCACCTAAAGCCTGAGCATATATAATTTCTCAGCTTTCTTATTAACCCATATTCTCTTCATTTTCTTATTCAGTTCCTTTTTGACTTATTTAATCCAAATTATTTAGCTAAAAAAGAAAATATATAAATCATCAGACACATGATAGATATTTGAACAGGTTCCACCATTCAGGAGGAAAGGCTGAGTGAGGGAAATTCTTTTAGGCGGATAAGAGTTCACTAAAATGATTGATTCACTAAAACAATCAAAAAGTTATTTAAAAAAATATTTGCAAATTCAAAAATCTGCTCAAGCGATATTAATTAAATAATAGAAGTTCATTGGAGACTGTGGTCAGAGATGAAATTACACTCAATTTATGTCCCTGAAATGAGGAGATATATTTTTCTTTCTTATGCCTGCTTGATTACTCATTATTTAATTATTTTTTGAACTAAACAATTTTATCAGATAAATCATTAAGGAACTGCATGCCCAAGAAAATAATTTTCTTATACAATCTAATTACTCTCATAGAAAAAAAGAGAAAATAAATTCTAAAATTGCAGAAATGATAAAATAAACACAAACTCTGAAGCGTCACAAAAGCGTCAAGGATTCAGAGGTATAGTATCAGGATAACCATAAGGCGCTTACAATACAATAACCATAAGGCGCTTGAGTTAAGTAGGCTAAGTAAATTTTTGTTATGAAAAAGTAAGTTCGGTTTATTTTTAATGTTCTTTAGACACATGAATACAAATTTTTATGAAAATCAAAAATATACATATCTGAGTAGTTCGTCGTCATTGAGGATTTTTTTCCCAGCCGATAAATAGTGCATTCTTTCATAACTCCTCAGGATTTTCTCCTAATTTAACGTTGCCACATCTTTTGGAGAGCTAAATTATTACTCTTCCAAACCATACCAATAACTTTTATATTTGGTGCTTTTATAAGAAATAAATAAAGAAAAACTTGTCAAACTTATTTATTTCGTATCTTCAGTTCTAATTCGTTTATGTTTTTGGGGTCTGCTTTGTTTCATTTCGTGTTGTTTGTAGAGCCATATATCCCTGATAATTTTCGTGAGGATCGGTGCAGTCTTCTTGAAGTCATCACACTTTATGTGGTATTAGTAAAAAAAATTGAAAGTGGCAGGGCAGTTCAAGTACCATCGACCTTGGTAGTGTGGGCATCCCTGTCTTCCTGATGCTATGAGACTCAACCTGAATTTGTGGGTCATCATCAAGGCTGAAACCTTTATAAGATCCGTATAAAGATATTTTCAGAAAATATCATTCATTTTCTTCCTCTTCTTCTAACTCTTACGTGCTTTTAAACATGGAGTTGCGATCCCAGTTCACCCAACCCACTGGTTTATGTTATTTGTTATTAAGTAAAATGAATATATATATATATATATATATATATATATAATAAAATGAATATGGTGTAGTTTGAAAACTATATCTGATAATAATGGATCCAATATAGGCCAGGGCAAAAAACATTTTAATTATTATTTTAAAATATCAAATGTTTTGTGTTTGTACCTTTGATCAACCAATGACTGATGGTGTTCCTACTCCCTTTGATGTTGAGGTGATAATTTGAAGTTGAATTGAATCAACTAGTTGGGGAGAATGGGGGAAGCACATGTGCCTGATGTACACCCGCTATAAGGTTCAGTTGACTGTATTTGAATGGTATAAGATGGGTTCTAGTAAAAAAAAAAAAAGAATCAGAAGAATATGTTAAATTGTTAAAGATAAAATAGATAATGATCATAGCACTTACATTTGTACTTACATGATCTTATACTTTAATTTTATTTTCTTATTATTGTGATATTTTTCATATATGACTTTCTCAACAGTAAATGTAATTCATTTAAATTATTATGTTAGATATTTCGTCACCAATAATCTTATTTTTATGTTGTTTTTTTAAATTGGAACTTATTTGTTGTTTAAAAAATAAATTTTTATTTTCATCTCATTAAATTTGTTTTTACATTTATATATATACAATGGATAAGATTTTCTATTTTTTCTTATGATAGTAATTAGAACCATTAATGTCTGTTATGTTTCGTTTTTACTTCAATTAATAAACCATCTGCTTTTACTCAAATGTTTTGTTTATATTCCTTTACATACATCCATCATAGAATCATGCCCTCCACACTAATTCTCCAATTTCTTCTATATTCTGTGTAGAAGCTATCAAATCAGCTAAATTTATTAGTGAATCTTTTAATAAATATCCTTGTCCTCGAAGACATGATAGATTTTTCAACTTCCTTTTTTTGCAGTTCATCATCTTCACCAAGCTAAAAATTCTCCTGGTTATTTTTCTCTCAAAAGTATGCAATATATTTGCATTAAGCATGGCCCATATCCAATCCTCTGAACTATAAGTGTTGAATAACATTATTAGCATTTTGCATTTCTCACTTTCGTCTAATTGGTAGTGTGACCTCAATTATCATCATTTGTTGCTGCTAATCTACAATAGTCGACTGAAATCTGATGAAATGTCAGTCCAGGAGTTTACCTCCTAGCCCAAATAAATAAAGAGTTGCTCTCATCTGAGTGCTTGTTGCTTGTCGCTTGTCCTTGTTCAATAGTCTTTTCAAGGATCATCCCGATGGTGAAGATTTTGTACGGTAATAGATTACCAGTTTCAACTTTACATTGTTATAAGATTCAGTATCTACCCATGCATACATTAAATTTTAAAAATTACCTCCAATGCCTGATATTCCATAAAATAGTTAAGAATTTGTATCAAAACTAATGAGTTTTTCTGATGTATCTACATGTTTGATGTTATCTAGGATTCCTTTAAATATTATTATTTTAAATTTAAGGGAATTAATTTGAATGTTTGTGTTTTGGATACTTCAAAATGTAATGAATTTTTGAATAATTCGGATGTTACTTTTGTTGGTAAATTGGTTCATAAATTGAAAATATAGATGACATAACATATGATGTAAAGGAATTATGTAATGATTTAGCATAATACTTTTGTAGCATAAATTATGAATGAAAGATGAGGTTAAATTTATGAATATATAAATTATGATGGAAAAGTTATCCCTACGGCCATTGCTTTCTCTTCATAACCTTGATTGTGCTTTATTGTTTACGCATTTTGTTAATAGTTACTTTTTGATCATTTATTAGTAGGAAAGTCCTTATTTTACTTATATGTAGTTATTTGCTCATTAAAATGTCATTTTGATTTTTATTACATTTGATAATAAATATATATATATATATATATATATATATATATATATATATATATATATATATATATATATATATATATATATATATATGTGTATATATATATATATATATATATATATATACAACACAATAATATTATTGTGGTTGCTTAAGCAATTTACCTCAGATCACTCACAGTAACCAATATTGACCAATGAATATTTTTTTTTTTTTTGTGGACCTTAGCCTGGGCGCTCTTCCTTTTCCAACCTTTGATCCACCAATGACCTACTGCCTTTGATATGAAGGCGATGCTTTGAAGTTGAATTGAATCAACTATTTAGGGGGAGAATGTGGGAAGCACATGTGCCAGATGTACACCCGCTATAAGGCTCAGTTGACTGTATGTGAATGGGATCAGATGTGTTCTAATTAAAGAAAAAGAATCAGAAGAATCTGTTAAATTGTTAAAGATGAAATAGACTTACATAAAAAAAGTTAAAAATCATTAATACATACCATTCACTGTACAGAGTGTTACAATGTACAAATGCCGCAAGATTTAAAGATTGAATTCATCAACATTTTTAAAAAAGTTGCCTGGGTTCTGAAAATAAATTTACAGGAGATCATAAGCAAATAATTAGCATGAATGAGTTCTAGTAAGACTGCACACTAGGAATACTATCAAATGTATACTGTAAATGAAAAAAAATTTAAAAAAAAAATCTGATTCAGTTTGTGTGCAGAAACATTGAAAAAATGGGGGAAAAAATCATCAGCGATACCACTATTAATGTTTAATACATTTGCAATCATATTAAAAAATAAATGAGTGAACACATTTGAATGTACTCCCTTCAAATTTAGCTGGGATAAACATTTTTTCTTTTTTTTTTTCAGTCGAGGTAAACATAATAAATAATGAGCAACAGATTATATCTGTTTGGTGACTTTTTTTTTAAATTGCGCACTATGTTTTATAAGCTTATTTTTATAATGATATTCTGCTCATATTTGGAAAAAACCTTGTTGTACTAGGTATTAATCAACTAGGCACTTTTATTTTTAGTAAAAACAATATTTCCACTATGTTGAAGATTCTAAAATCTTTTACGACAACCTTACAATGATCCAAGACTATTATGAGAGAAAGAAAAAAATTAGTCAAATACCAATTATTATCATTTTGCACTGAGGGAAATAAAAATGTAAACTTCATAATTAAGATGTAAGATGCAAATTACTCCATGTCTCGAAGAACACTTTATTTTCAATCACAGGGCATCCATCAGCTTAACATGGGCAGAGGCCAAAAAAATGCTCTGGGTCCTCTCCCACTCTGTATTTCATGTTTTAGTTTTATAAAAATAATACTAATGTACAGATTATGTATTAATGAAATGAAACGTACTACTACATTATGACAAGCATCAATTGTTAAACATAAAATACCATTCCTTTTTTTTTTTATAATTACTTAACCATAGTATAATTAAATAACAAATACTTAAGTAAAGAGCTCATTGTAAAATTAGCAAAACTTAAATTATTTTTCATTAAAAACATTCTTTGTTTTTTTGTTCTTTCACGATAAAGGCCACCTAAAGGCTGACCATATATCATTTCTCAGCTTTCTCATTAACCCATATTCTCTTCATCTTCTTATTCAGTTCCTTTTTGACTTATTAAATCAAAATTATTTAGCTAAAAAATAAAAAAAATATAAATCATCAGACACAAGATAAAAATATGAACAGGTTCCACCATTCAGGAGGAAAGGCTGAGTGAGGGGAATTTTTTTAGGTGGATAAGAATTCACTAAATTAATTGAACAATCAAAAAGTTATTTTAAAAAATATTTGCAAATTCAAAAATCTGCTCAAGCGATATTAATTAAATAATAGATAATGATCAAAAAAGACTGTGGTCAGGGATGAAATTACACTCAATTCATGTTGCTGAAATAAGGAGATATATTTTTCTTTCTTATACCTGATTGATTACTGATTATTTATTTATTTTTTCAACTAAAATTTGGATCAACCAATGACTGATGGTGCACCTACTGCCTTTGATATGGAGGTGATACTTTGAAGTTGAATTGAATCAACTAGTTAGGGGAGAATGGGGGAAGCACATGTGCCAGATGTACACCCGCTATAAGGTTCAGTTGGCTGGCTGTATTTGAATGGGATCAGATGGGTTCTAGTTTAAAAAAGAAAAGAATCAGAATAATCTGTTAAATTGTTAGAGATAAAATAGATAACAATCATAGCACTTACAATTTGTACTTACATGATCAAATACTTAAATTTTATTTTCTTAATCTTGTGATATTTTTCATATATGACTTTGTCAACAGTAAATGCAATTCATTTGAATTATTATGTTAGTTAATTCATCATCAATAATCTTATTTTTATGTTTATTTTTTTTTTTAATTGTAACTTATTTGTTGTTTAAAAACTAAATTTTTATTTTCATCTCATTAAATTTGTTTTTACATTTTTTCTCTTAACCTTTATATATATATATATATATATATATATATATATATATATATATATATATATATACACACACAAATGGATAAGATTTTCTATTTTTTCTTGATAGTAATTAGAACCATTAATGTCTGTTATGTTTCTTTTTTACTTCAATTAATACACTATCTGCTTTTACTCAAATGTTTTGTTTATATTCCTTTACATACATCCATCATAGAATCATGCCCTCCACACTAATTCTCCAATTTTTTTCTATATTCTCTGTAGAAGCTATCAAAGCAGCTAAATTTATTAGTGAATCTTTTAATAAATATTTTCCAATTTCCTTTTTTTGCAATTCATCACCTTCACCAAGCTGAAAATTCTCCAGGTTATTTTTCTCTCAAAAGTATGCAATATATTTGCATTAAACTTAGCCCATATCCAATCCTCTGAACTATAAGTGTTGAATGCGATTATTAGCATTTTGCATTTCTCACTTTCGTCTAATTGGTAGTGTGACCTCAATTATCATCATTTGTTGCTGCTAATCTACAATAGTCGACTGAAATCTGATGAAATGTCAGTCCAGGAGTTTACCTCCTAGCCCAAATGAATAAAGAGTTGCTCTCATCTAAGTGCTTGTTGCTTGTTGCTTGTCCTTGTTCAATAGTCTTTTCAAGGATCATCCCGATGGTGAAGATTTTGTACGGTAATAGATTATCGGTTTCAACTTTACATTGTTATAAGATTCAGTATCTACCCATGCATACATTAAATTTTAAAAATTACCTCCAATGCCTGATATTCCATAAAATAATTAAGAATTTGTATCAAAACTAATGAGTTTTTCTGATGTATCTACATGTTTGATGTTATCTAGGATTCCTTTAAATATCATTATTTTAAATTTAAGGGAATTAATTTTAATGTTTGCGTTTTGGATACTTCAAAATTTAATGACTTTTTGAATAATTCGGATGTTACTTTTGTTGGTAAATTCATAAAATTTGTAACAACATGCAAGATTTGTCCTCTTGATGAACTTACAGTAAATCATATTTTATAAATGATTTTATTCAGGCCAAGTGAGAGAGGGGTGAGGGGGAGCGGGGACAATCGGAGATACAGCCCAGGGTCTAGTCTCCGAAGTGGGACGGGGTTACATCTTTTGAAAATTTCTCTTGAAAATATAGATGACATAACATATGATGTATAGGAAATACGTAATGTTCTAGCATAATATTTTTGTATCATAAATTATGAATGAAAGATGAGGTTAAATTTATGAATATGTAAATTATGAAGGAAAAGTTGTCCCTACGGCCATTGCTTTCTCTTCATGGCCTTGATTGTGCTTTATTGTTTACGCATTTTTTTAATAGTTACTTTTTGTTCGTTTATTAGAAGGAAAGTCCTTGTTTTATTTATATGTAGTTCTTTGCTCATTAAAATGCCATTTTGATTTTTATTAGAACTCTTTATTTTCAAACACCAAGGGCATCCATCACCTCAACATGGGCATTGGCCAAAAAAATGCTTTGGGTCCTCTCCCACTCTGTATTTCATGTTTTAGTTTTATAAAAATAATACTAATGTATGGATTATGTATTATTGAATTGAAACGTGCTACTACATTATGACAAGCATCAATTGTTTAACATAAGATACAATTCCTTTTTTTTTTATAATTACTTAACCATAGTATAATTAAATAACAAATACTCAAGTAAAGAGCTCATTGTAAAATTAGCAAGTTTTTTTGTTCTTCCACGATAAAGGCCACCTAAAGCCTGAGCATATATAATTTCTCAGCTTTCTTATTAACCCATATTCTCTTCATTTTCTTATTCAGTTCCTTTTTGACTTATTTAATCCAAATTATTTAGCTAAAAAAGAAAATATATAAATCATCAGACACATGATAGATATTTGAACAGGTTCCACCATTCAGGAGGAAAGGCTGAGTGAGGGAAATTCTTTTAGGCGGATAAGAGTTCACTAAAATGATTGATTCACTAAAACAATCAAAAAGTTATTTAAAAAAAAATTTGCAAATTCAAAAATCTGCTCAAGCGATATTAATTAAATAATAGAAGTTCATTGGAGACTGTGGTCAGAGATGAAATTACACTCAATTTATGTCCCTGAAATAAGGAGATATATTTTTCTTTCTTATGCCTGCTTGATTACTCATTATTTAATTATTTTTTGAACTAAACAATTTTATCAGATAAATCATTAAGGAACTGCATGCCCAAGAAAATAATTTTCTTATACAATCTAATTACTCTCATAGAAAAAAAGAGAAAATAAATT
Source organism: Nezara viridula (assembly GCA_928085145.1). Classification (NCBI taxonomy): domain Eukaryota; kingdom Metazoa; phylum Arthropoda; class Insecta; order Hemiptera; family Pentatomidae; genus Nezara; species Nezara viridula. The sequence goes on from OV725078.1 coordinate 39,908,344, forward strand.
CTAAAATTGCAGAAATGATAAAATAAACACACACTCTGAAGCGTCACAAAAGCGTCAAGGATTCAGAGGTATAGTATCAGGAGAGCAGGAGCGCCTAGGCGCTAAGGCTCACTGTCTGGACTATTAGAATGCAACTTCTAGCCAATTGTTTATTATCTTATTATCTAGCGTGACTTTTAGAGTTGATATTTAAATTTTTCATACATAGTATGAGCATAATATAAGCACATATTTTGTTTAAGTTTAATATTATTAAAATAAATATATGCCATAAATCATCAACTTTGTCGATGAGGCATTAAAACTACCTAAAATAGTTTTTCACATAACAGCGCATATTTATTAAAAAAGAAGAAAAAAATATTAGAAATTGACTATTACAATCGGTTATATAAATAATATTGGACACACATCCCGGCCTTCGTACCGATGGGGGTCATGAAGCCGAGAAAAAAATATTTTATACCATTTCAAGAGAAATTTATGTATTGGTTTTTCCTGCCTTTGCTTTCCCCGGGTTTCTTCAATGTTACTACGTAACAATCGATGAATTATTTTGCGCGGTATGAGAAACAATATTCCCGATCGTAAAAAAATATTTCCGCTATGAGTTATAATGCATCAAAAGTACAATAACCATAAGGCGCTTGAGTTAAGTAGGCTAAGTAAATTTTTGTTATGAAAAAGTAAGTTCGGTTTACAATATTACTCAATTCTTCTTCGGTGCATACTATTTATTTTCAAGTTAATTTATTATTAGCCATATTTACACCAATTTAAAAAAATTTTTGTCACTTAATGACTACTCATCAAAATGACGACGTTTCGGCTCGTCGAGCCATTTTCAAGTCTAAAAAAATTTTTTCATTTACAATCATATATTAACTTTAACATATTTCAAATTATAAAGATACCTATTATGTACCTAAAATACCCATCATGTACCTGTCATTTTCTCTTATGCGAATTGCAAGCGTCTACTCATAATAAAATTCCTTATTATTGTCATGTTCACCTTTAATTATTTAACAACATTATTATTACTCAATTCTTTACTATTAAATGATTCAAAATAAGTTAAATTTACCTTGTTTCTGAGTCACCCACATGTCATCCATCTCATTTCTATTCAGTGACTGGTTATTCTTATAGGAGTAGGGGAAGACTATTTATTATGAACATATATAATGCTGTTACTCAATATTACATGTGGATCTATTTTAAGTAATATTAGCTGATTTATTTCAAATTTTGATTTTTTCAATAGAACTAGCGTAAAAAGTATTCATATTATCCACGTCTGTATGATTATTTACTGAGTTTTTTAAGTTTTTAGTTATGTATATTGATTCTTTAATTCTACGTTTATTCGTATTTCTTTCATTATGTAGGTAAAAATGCATTTCATTATGTATGTAAAAATGCCAAAATCCTACATAATGAAAGAAATACGAATAAACGTAGAATTAAAGAATCAATATACATAACTAAAAACTAAAAACTCAGTAAATAATCATACAGACGTGGATAATATACGGCCATTGCTTTCTCTTCATGGCCTTGATTGTGCTTTATTGTTTACGCATTCTGTTAATAGTTACTTTTTGTTCATTTATTAGAAGGAAAGTCCTTATTTTATTTATATGTAGTTCTTTGCTCATTAAAATGCAATTTTGATTTTTATTAGAACTCTTTATTTTCAAACACCAAGGGCATCCATCAGCTTAACATGGGCATTGGCCAAAAAAAATGCTTTGGGTCCTCTCCCACTCTGTATTTCATGTTTTAGTTTTATAAAAATAATTCTAATGTATGGATTATGTATTATTGAATTGAAACGTGCTACTACATTATGACAAGCATCAATTGTTTAACATAAGATACAATTCCTTTTTTTTTTATAATTACTTAACCATAGTATAATTAAATAACAAATACTCAAGTAAAGAGCTCGTTGTAAAATTAGCAAGTTTTTTTGTTCTTCCACGATAAAGGCCACCTAAAGCCTGAGCATATATAATTTCTCAGCTTTCTTATTAACCCATATTCTCTTCATTTTCTTATTCAGTTCCTTTTTGACTTATTTAATCCAAATTATTTATCTAAAAAAAAATATATATATAAATCATCAGACACAAGATAGAAATTTGAACAGGTTCCACCATTCAGGAGGAAAGGCTGAGTGAGGGAAATTCTTTTAGGTGGATAAGAGTTCACTAAATTAATTGAACAATCAAAAAGTTGTTTAAAAAAATATTTGCAAATTCAAAAATCTGCTCAAGCGATATTAATTAAATAATAGAAATTCATTGGAGACTGTGGTCAGAGATGAAATTACACTCAATTTATGTCTCTGAAATAAGGAGATATATTTTAAACTTAGAAATTATTTTTCATTAACAACATTCTTTGTTTTTTTGTTCTTCTACGATAAAGGCCACCTAAAGCCTGAGCATATATAATTTCTCAGCTTTCTTATTAACCCATATTCTCTTCATTTTCTTATTCAGTTCCTTTTTGACTTATTTAATCCAAATTATTTATCTAAAAAAAAATATATATATAAATCATCAGACACAAGATAGAAATTTGAACAGGTTCCACCATTCAGGAGGAAAGGCTGAGTGAGGGAAATTCTTTTAGGTGGATAAGAGTTCACTAAATTAATTGAACAATCAAAAAGTTGTTTAAAAAAATATTTGCAAATTCAAAAATCTGCTCAAGCGATATTAATTAAATAATAGAAATTCATTGGAGACTGTGGTCAGAGATGAAATTACACTCAATTTATGTCTCTGAAATAAGGAGATATATTTTAAACTTAGAAATTATTTTTCATTAACAACATTCTTTGTTTTTTTGTTCTTCTACGATAAAGGCCACCTAAAGCCTGAGCATATATAATTTCTCAGCTTTCTTATTAACCCATATTCTCTTCATTTTCTTATTCAGTTCCTTTTTGACTTATTTAATCCAAATTATTTATCTAAAAAAAAATATATATATAAATCATCAGACACAAGATAGAAATTTGAACAGGTTCCACCATTCAGGAGGAAAGGCTGAGTGAGGGAAATTCTTTTAGGTGGATAAGAGTTCACTAAATTAATTGAACAATCAAAAAGTTGTTTAAAAAAATATTTGCAAATTCAAAAATCTGCTCAAGCGATATTAATTAAATAATAGAAATTCATTGGAGACTGTGGTCAGAGATGAAATTACACTCAATTTATGTCTCTGAAATAAGGAGATATATTTTAAACTTAGAAATTATTTTTCATTAACAACATTCTTTGTTTTTTTGTTCTTCTACGATAAAGGCCACCTAAAGCCTGAGCATATATAATTTCTCAGCTTTCTTATTAACCCATATTCTCTTCATTTTCTTATTCAGTTCCTTTTTGACTTATTTAATCCAAATTATTTATCTAAAAAAAAATATATATATAAATCATCAGACACAAGATAGAAATTTGAACAGGTTCCACCATTCAGGAGGAAAGGCTGAGTGAGGGAAATTCTTTTAGGTGGATAAGAGTTCACTAAATTAATTGAACAATCAAAAAGTTGTTTAAAAAAATATTTGCAAATTCAAAAATCTGCTCAAGCGATATTAATTAAATAATAGAAATTCATTGGAGACTGTGGTCAGAGATGAAATTACACTCAATTTATGTCTCTGAAATTTAATTATTTTTTTAACTAAACAATTTTATCAGATAAATCATTAAGGAACTGCATGCCTAAGAAAATAATTTTCTTATACAATCTAATTACTCTCATAGAAAAAAAGAGAAAATAAATTCTAAAATTGCAGAAATGATAAAATAAAAACACACACTCTGAAGCGTCACAAAAGCGTCCAGGGTTCAAAGGTGTAGTATCAGGAGAGCAGGAGCGCCTAGGCGCTAAGGCTCACTGTCTGGACTATTAGAATGCAACTTCTCGCCAATTATTTATTATCTTATTATTTAGGGCTGTTTGTAGGGCCATATATCCCTGATTATTTTCTAGAGGATCATTGCAGTCTTCTTGAAGTTATCACACTTTATGTGGTATTCGTAAAAAAAAATTGAAAGGGGGAGGGGAGTCCAAGTGACATTGACCTATGGATGATGGGCATCCCTGTCTTCCTGATGCCGTGAGACTCAACCTGAATTTTTGGGTCATCATCAAGGCTGAAAAGTTTATAACATCCGTATAAAGATATTTTCAGAAAATATCATTCATTTTCTTTCTCTTCTTCTAACTCTTATGTGCTTTTAAACATGGAGTTGCGATCCCAGTTCACCCAACCCACTGGTTCATGTTATTTGTTATTAAGTAAAATGAATATATAAAACGCCTAGGAGTTTTTTTTTAAGTTTCAATTTGATATTATTAAAATAAATATATGCCATAAATCATCAACTTTGTCGATGGAACATTAAAACTACCTAAAATTATGTTTTTTCACACAACAGCTAATACTCATTAAAAAGAAATTCTTAAAAATTGACAATTACAATATATGTATATAAAAAATATTGGGCACATCCTTGCCTTCGTTCTGATGAGTCTTGGAGCCACAGGTGGATCTACGGGGGTAGTGGGGGGGGGTGCTTTAGGGCTGAAGCCCCTCCCCCGAAATGGTAAAATGTAATCATGTTTTATAGTAAAAAATATTTTAAAGTTACGTCGTAAAGTATTATTGCTTGTTCAATTACATTTAATAGGACTTCATGTATTATTTAAACACCATTTCATATATGTAGTTAGTAACTTTGTATTTTTCCAAACTAATTATCGTTATATATATGGGAAAAAAAGGTACCGGGCTGAAGCTCGCCCCCTCGCAAAATTAAATCCTGGATCCGCTAGTGCTTGGAGCGGAGAAAAAAATTATTTTATATCATTTCAAGAGAAATTTATGTTTTGTTTTTTTCCTGCCTTTGCTTTGCCCGGATTTCTAGGTTACTACATACCAGTCGATTAATTATTTTGTGAATAATGAAAAACAATATTTCCGATAGTAAAAACATATTTCCGCTATGAGTTATAATGTATCAAAAGTACAAAAACCATAAGGCGCTTGAGTTAAGTAGGCTAAGTATATTTTTGTTATGAAAAATTAAGTTATATTTATTTTTAATGTTCTTTAGGATATTTAAATACAAATTTTTGTGAAAATAAAAAAATACATATTTGAATACTTTATTTTCATTGGGGATTTTTTTCCTATCCGATAATTAATGCATTCTTTCATAATTCCTCAGGATTTTCTCCGAATTCAATGTTACTACATCCGTCGGAGAGCTGAATTATTACTCTTCCAAATCATCTCAATAACTTATGTATTGGTGCTTTTATAGGAAATAAAGGAAGAAAGACTTCTCAAACTTATTTATTTTATATCTTCAGCTCTAATTCGTTTAAGTTTTTGAGGTCTGGTTTGTTTCATTTAGTGTTGCTTGTGGGGCCATATATCCCTGATGATTTTCGTGAGGATCATTGCAGTCTTCTTGAAGTTATCACAATTTGTGTGGTATTCGGGAAAAAAATTTTAAAGGTCTCGACTAGGAAAAGAAGATTCAGTGGAAAAAAAAAAATTTATTTTTCGATTTCTATAAAAAGTAGTGTTTTTGAATAATTTTTGAGGTGCGAAAAACGAATATAAACTTTATTGCTGTTACTGTGTATTACTAAATTGTACCGACCGAAGAACAGATTTGCAAAACACCTTATTTTCAGAAATATTTCGTCCACGTTAGACATATGACTTTAAAGCTAAAATAGGGTTCATTATATTTGTATTTTCTTATTAAAATTGTTACTATAAATTAGTAAAAAAATAACAAAGAGACATACTAGTGGATCCAGGATTTAATATTTTTTTTGGGGGGGGGCTTCAGCCCAAAATTTTTTTTTTCTTAAAAATTACGATAATTACTTTGGAAAAAAAGAAAGAAAATAACTATCTATATGAAATGGTGTTTAAGTGATTCCTTAAGTCCTTTTAAATGTAATCACACGAACAATAATACTTTAAGAGATAATTTTTTAATATATTTTTCCATAAAACATGGTTATATTTTACCATTTTGGGGGGAGGGGGAGGGGGAGCTTCAGCCCAAAAGCTCCCTCCGTAAATCCGCCCGTGAAGAGACAGAACATAAATGTTAGTTTATTATGCAAAAATTCCTAACCATACACCCTTTTGTCTCCAAAATGCAGGCAATGAAAACCTCCTCAACGTTTCGCCAATTCAGGCATGAGGATAGAAAAAAAAATAGGTAATCGAACATGGAATACAGTATGCGATTGGATTTTATGCAGTGATGTTCGATTAGCTGTTTTTTTTTTTTTTTTTTTTTTTGTTCTGATGATGCCTGAATTGGGGAAATTCATAAGAATTATGTACCCGTTTGTACATTTAACCTTAAAGTCACATCTGAAAATAAATCTATATACATATTAATTGAGGAGAAGTAGCATTCCAATCATATATAACATATGGCCTAGGTTAATACCGATATTGGAGGAGTAACACCTCCTAGGCGCTCCTGCTCTCCTGGTATTACACTGTTGGAAACATGACGTTATTGTTTGTTATTCTTGAGCGCGTTTGTAATTTATTTTATTATTACTAATAACATCTCAAAAGCCTTCTTCCTATGAGAGAAATTAAATACAATTCATGAATATAGAATATTAAAAAACTCCAATGTCTGTTTCTAATAATTGTTTTTCGAAATAATAGACTAGTTATAGTTAAGTTCTTAGGAATGTTACTTTTGATTTATTTAATCAAAACTGAACAGGTCTGGACTTTTCATTCAGATCAATTAACATAATCAACATAATTATTGTAAAACGAACAATATAACGCTATTTAGAAAAATGAGTTTATATATTTATATATATTATTTTTCTATTTTACTTTTGTTCTTTGAAATCTTGAGGGTGGGCCTTATTTTGTTACTGACCCTCAATTAAATGAGGTTTCTTATTTGAGTATAATTTCATCTCTAACTTCACCTACCAACCAACTTCTACTATTCGATCTCAGTTCAATATCTCTACAATTATAATTAAATCTGGCAACAAATTAAAACACATTAAATATTGAGTGGGAGAGGACCCATAGTATTATTTTGGCCTGTACCCAGGTCCAGTTAATAGATGCCTTGGATTTGAAAAGAAAGAGTTCTAGACAGAGTAATTTTCATTTTATCTTTTAAACATGGAATTTTCATGTTTATTTCCCTCATTATTTGATGAATATCCATTGTAAATTATAATATCTTCTTTTTTTTTTTCTTATGAGTATAAAATGAAAATTATTTTGACATGACTTGGATTTTTTCCTTGTTCGTTAAAACAAACAAGTCTATGTAGAGGGTGTCAGGTCACGAAGTATGATGGTGATTGATAATTTTTTTCTTTTACACTCCTCTTGGAACACAACCTAAAACCTAAAACACAATGAGACTTTGTTTAAGCAAATATATCTAGTTTATTAATTCCTAGGACAATAAGGCATTATCCAAACCTGTGCAGCTGGTCTATATAAAAATTAACTTATAACACAATGAAAAAAATATTGCAGAGTTAAAAATAAAATTACACTAAATAGGGAGAATCAGTCTCTCATTACAGATTATGTTTACTTTCAGTGCTCAATATATTAGTTAAAATATGTATATTTCTTTTTTTCTAATATGAATGTAAATTCAATGAACATTATTAATGGCATTGATAATGATTTTCTTGTTCTTCAACACTATTACATACAAACTGCCTCAGCTACTTTACGACATAGTTTTTTTTTTACAGAATATATTCCATAATATCTCTTTTGTGCAATGCTTACAAGAAATTTTTTTTATATTTATATACTCTGCTTAAAAATTGCTGTTCTCCTAAATTGAAAATATGCTTTACAATCTAATATGTTGTGCAAGTGAAATATTTTCTTATGTTCTTCTATAGCATATATATATTTTTTTATGATCCAAGCAACTATTTTTTTAATGTTTATAAATTATTTTTTTAAATATTGTAACATTTGTCCATTGCAACTCTCTGTACAGTGAATGGAATTTATTTAATTTTTTTTTTGTAACTTTTTTTAGGGAGTGGGGTAGCTTAGTGGTAGGGTACTGAACTTCCAAGGCAGAAAAATTATTTATTGTTTTTCATTGGTCATGGGGCGACCCTAGGTAGGTAAACCCTCCTGGGGCACACCCAACTCCTATAAAGTGGGTACCCATAATTAAAATAATTAATTAAGGGAAAAAACTTGATGTTTGACCGTGATCTCGGTCAAATCACCTCCTTGCACAACCGTAGACCAAGAAACAGTGCTTTCCCTAAATAGTACTGAACCCAAGACCCTTCATGGGTTGTAGTGGTGGTACAGGTTTTTTTTTTCTTTTTTTTTTGTAACAGCTATCGTTATCTATTTGGTCTTTAAGCTGTTTATAAACATTGTATTAAGATGATCTTACAAAGTTTGTTGTAAAAATGTTTTTGTAATTATTTTTCTTATTAAATCTGATTATTTTTACTGATTTTCTCATGAGATTGAGGTACCTAGTTAAGTCTCAAGCAGACACAGAACTCCTATTTATTTTGGCTTAATATCTGTTGAAATGTTGGCACATTCAGATAAATAACCAAATTATCCAGATAAGTGTCATTTAACATACATTAACTAATAATTTGGGGAGAAGGAAATTTCAAAACTTAAAATTTAAGTTTCATGATAATACTTAATAACTTTCTAAATCAAATTAAAATAAATATTAAGCTTTTTTAAAAGTGGAATTAAAATTTAAAGCAGCCAGTCAGAGGTCAGAGCCACAGTTAAAGCTGGTGAAATTAGTCAAGCGCTCCTAAGCGCTCCTGCTCTCCTGGGACTGAACTGTAGAAAGTTGACGCTTTTGTAACGATTCTGTGTCGTTTCCCTCCCTCACCTCTTTCAATTTGAAAGAATGATTGATGAAGAATGACTGAATTTATACTGAATGGAATTTTTAGTTGTTTTTTCTTTTTCTTTTTAAGAAAATAAACTAATGCATAAATCCCTTGAAAAAAAATAAATAAATAACCTGTTATCAACATGACACCTTCTAGGGGAACAAGGAGGAGAGATGAGCGGCTTTTGAGCCTCTAAAAATTGAAAAATAATATATATATATATATATATATTAATCCATATTTGTTTCTGTCTCTGTTCTGAGGTAAACATTCAGTATTGTTCCCTTTTTAAATTTTAACTCATATGCTGATTCTAAACGTAAGCTTGCCAAGAAAAAAAATTAACCCTAAAAAGATTATTATTTATTTGCTTGTAACACTTTCATTAAGAGATATTTTCTTGAAGTGGGGAAGAAGAGACCAACCGTTTCAAGTCAGATCGTGTTTATAAAACTATTTTATATTAAGGAACTTTTTAACAATCCTCACAGCAGAGTGCCCAGAAGGGGGTTTCATGGCGCGAGTTACGCCATCAAAATTTTGGAGGGGGCACTTTTTTAGTGGATTTTGAATTTTTAAGGGGGGCACTGGATTCGACTGGATTATGATTTTTCGGAGTGAAAAAGTTTCAATCCTGGGAACAAGAGGAAACACACGGACCATACCACCGCAAGTGTATTTGTAAATGATCTGCGATTTTTCTAATTCTACTTTCGCTTGTAATGTTTTCAAAAAGGAGGGGAGTAAACAAATTTCTTGGAAGGGAGGGAGAATTTCATGCGCCATCGATCTTGGAGGGGGGATTAAGCACCCTTGCCTCACACTATTCAGCACCACAGCTTTAGCTGTTGGGAAGCCAAATTCTCAGTAGCTTCCACAGTGGGTACTAGTATTATCAGAACATTGCTGGAGATCACTATAACCCCCAGAGTCACTTTTTTCATTCTGTATAGTTCTTTCAACTGAGCTGCTAGAGTTTATTATTATTCTAGTAATAGATAAACAATTGATTTATTTCTAATATTAGAAATAATCATTAATTAAGAACAATCATTACTTTTCCTGTAATTACCGTTGTTTTTTTTTTTTCAGCAGACCTTTAAGGACAACATTAAAGTCATTTTGTATAGCTCCTTTCTTTTTCTTCCAGCGTAATAACCGTAATAAAATAAAACCAAAATCAAATCCTAAATCCACTACTGATTCATGTCCCTATCTTCCTAAGTTCAGATGCAGCTTGGGTAGAATTAATGATTTTTTTATTGGTTCATTATTAAGTTCCGAGTCTGATTCCGATGATGTGGAAGACGGAATTATTAATTCACTACTCCTTCAAAAAATCAAGGAGTTACACGAATTAACGAAAGATGCGTGGATAATTCTTCCTAAAAGACGAATTTTCTGACGATGAACCAGGAAACAATTGCATGAATTATTTTATAAATCTATAGCTGCTGAATGGTGTAATCCGTCCAGCTCCATAAATAATAATAATAATAATAAATCCGCAAGGGCAACTGATGAACGCAGTTGTTGGGGTTTTACGCTCCCCCGGGATTCTGAGTACATCCCACCGTTCACAAACACATACATCACAGTACACAATACCACATACACTGACACCAAGGACATTTGCAGTACACACCCTAGGGCAACCTTACCTAGGAAGGCCTGGCAGAAGGTTTAAAATGCAATCACCCATAAAAAATGGAGCTAAGAAATCGACGTATAGCCTCGGACGAGCCTGGGAATGAGGCTGCACCAGGCGGGAACCTTCGACAGCTTCCTTCAGGTAGTGGCGGAGCAAGTGGCGCCACCCTGTCGCAAAGGACCACAAGACTGCAAGAACCGGCAACTAGTTCGAGTTCGGGCTTGGGCGAGACTATTTCTCCTCCCGCACGAACCCGGCAACAGAGACCAAGAGGTGCTCGAAGGATGAAATGGACGCCAGAAATGAACAAGGCTGTCATCCAGGCATATCTTTTGGCAACAAAATTGGAAACAGATAAGACGGGATACCTAGGAAGGATTCAACAGTATTGGCAAGAACTATATCCACAGATGACTATGAGTTCACAAAGGATAAGTGACCAAGTTAGAGTGATCCGTTCAAGAAAATTTCTATCTGAAGTGGAAACAGAAAATATCAAAATAGTAGTATCTGAACGATTAGGAATGGTGCAAATTGAAAATGAAGAGCAGCCAACAGAACCTTTTCTAGAAAGATCGATGGCAATAGAGGCAGCTCCTCCAGAAGAAGAAGACAAAGACATTGACAAACTAGGGGAATCATTATTATCCCAGCATGTGATTTATGAGGGGATACCGCTTGATGATAGACCAATCCTCTCAAAGATTCCCTATAGCTTCAAATCACGGTTGACTGTGAATCGGGTTAATGAGGCTCTGAGTAGAATTATTGTAGATTACCCAGAAATGACTGTCGAAGCTGTTTGTCATTGGGCCTATGTTGCAGCTAGTGTCATTATTATTGAACTTGGCTTGGAAAAACATGGAAAAAAGAAAGATAAAAATCATACAAAACTTCCACGCTGGCAGAGAAGATTGCAAAATAAAATAGCTTCGCTCAGGGCAAATATTGGAGTCATAACGAGTTATATCAGGAACCCCGTTGGAGCAAGTACAAAAGTAAAACGAAAAATCGACGAAATAGTTGTACTACAAATAGGGGTGGTGTTAGAATCTGAGCTCACCGAAAAACTGGCTTTACATGCTGATATACTGAAGCAAAAACTTGCAGTTTATGCAAACAGAATACGAAGATATAAAAAGTCGTTACTTCGAAAACAGCAGAACAAAATGTTCAAAAACAGTGAGCAGCAGTTTATTATCGGAGCTTAGGTAATGATAATAAGGGAGGTGCAAATTGTTCATTAACTGACAATATTATAGAGTATTGGAAAGAGCTTTGGGAGCACAATGTAGAGCATAATAATGAAAACGAATGGTTAAAATTAGTAAATGCTGAACTTCAGGAGAAACCTCAAATGCCAGAATTCGACATCTCGAAAGAGGATGTAATCATCGCTACAAAGAAAATGAAAAATTGGAAAGCGCCGGGTAGTGATAGAATTCAGAATTACTGGTTAAAGAATCTTTCCTGCCTGCATGAAACACTTGCAATGAATTATAAAAAAATGATAACAGGGCAGATAGACATTCCCAAAACGTTTTGTGAGGGCGTTACTGTGCTGATTCCCAAAAAAGTAGGAGATCGATTGGACCCCCAAGATTTTCGGCCAATCACTTGCCTCAACGGTGTGTATAAGATTTTAACATCCATCCTCACAAGTAAAATTGAAGTTCACCTGCAAACCAATAATTTGATTCCACTCGAGCAGCTTGGCTGTAGAAAAGGAGCCCAAGGGTGTAAAGAACTTTTGCTCATCGATTCATTCGTTGCAGGCCAGACGACTATGAATAAAAGAAATTTGTCAATAGCCTGGGTTGATTACAAAAAAGCATTTGACTCAGTTCCTCATAGTTGGCTTTTAAAAGTTCTGGATTTATATAAAATCCATCCTTATATTAAAGAACTTCTGAGGAAATTGATGGACAACTGGAAAACAAGACTGAGAATAGGAGATAAGCAATCACCTGAATACATTACCATTTCAAGAGGTATATACCAGGGAGACTGCCTCAGCCCCCTTTGGTTTTGTCTTGCGATGGCTCCATTGTCAATTTTATTAAATCGTGAAGAAAGTGGATACAAAGTAAAATTTAATGAATTAAGTGCAATGATCAGTCATAGCTTTTATATGGACGATTTAAAACTCTACGCAAAGAATAAATCCCAGCTCCAGTCTATGCTAAAGACAGTCAGCCACTTTAGTGACTCCATACAGATGTCCCTTGGGACTGAGAAATGCGCAGTTCTTCACGTTATAAAAGGAAAACCAAATAATTCCGAAAACTTGTTAAATGAAGAATATCATATTAAGAACCTTCAGAAAGAAGATATGTATAAATATCTAGGGATAGAACAGCATTTAAAAATAGCTAGAAAGGATGTAAAAGGTAAATTGATAGGTTCATTTAAAAAAAGACTAAAGATCATCCTTAGAACACATCTTTCTTCAGGTTTAATGATAAAAACTATAAATACATGGGTTATTCCTTCCTTATCTTACAGCTTTGGAATTCTAAAATGATCCACAACGTCACTCCAGGAATTAGATAGGTTAATAAGAACAAGTATGACGGGTTCCAGAATGCACCACCCGACTGCATCTATGGCAAGGCTTTACCTGCCAAGAAAGGAAGGAGGGAGAGGTCTTACAAATATTGAAGAGTCTTGTCGAAATCAAGAAAAGAACCTAAGGGAGTACTTTAAACAAAGCGCAGTGCCGTGTCATAAGATAATCTGCAATCTCGATCGCGGGCACACTGCTCTACAATTAGCCTCTCATGAAACTGCGCCAATCTTTGTTACCGACAAAGACCGCATGGAAGAATGGAAGTCAAAAGCATTACATGGAAGGTTTTTTCACCAGCTTCAGCAGACTGAAATAGATAAATCTTTGTCTGTTAGCTGGCTGGTAGGAGGAAGTCTGTTTCCCGAGACTGAAGGTTTTTTAACTGCAATCCAGGACCAGGTTATAGCTACCAGATCCTACTGGCGACACGTCTTGAAGCAACAGAATGTATCGGACAAATGTAGGCTCTGTGCAAGCACATATGAGTCCATTCAACACATAACTGGAGGCTGCGGAGCTCTTGCAGGTACAGAATACCTAAAAAGACATGACGATGTTGCCAAAGTCTATCACCAGGCAATTGGTCTAAAAATTAAATTATTAAACGACTCGAAGCCCTACTATAAATATTGCCGTAAAGGTATTTGCCAGAAAGATGACTTAAAATTATATTGGAACCAATCGTTCATAACAGACCATCTCGTGATCCACAACAGACCTGATATTGTATTAATTGACGGTAATATTAAGGTGGCTGAAATTATAGATATCGCTGTGCCAAATGACGGAAACATTAACTCAGTCTGCGCAGAAAAAATTCGGAAATATCAAGGTCTAGCAGCTGAGTTAAAAAGTTTGTATAAACTTAATAAAGTAACCGTTAGGGGTATCGTGATCTCCAGCAATGGCCTGGTACCGGTGTCTACTGTGGAAGCTACTGACAGGCTGGGCCTCCCAACTCATGTAATAAAGGAAGCTCAAAAAGCGGTGCTGCTGAATACTGCCAGAATTGTAAGAAGCTTTCTCAACATTCAATAGTAATTAAAATTGAACATACCTGAGGTGGTTGGAGTTGATTCTCCCCCTCTCAAGTAAACAAAAAAAAAAACCTTTTGTAAAAGTGTTGACAAAAAAAAAAAAAAAAAAAATAAAAAAAAAAAAAAAAAAAAATAAAAAAAAAAAATAAATAAATAAAAAAATAAAAATAATAAGGCTTAGCGAACCCGAAGGTTCGATGCCGACACCACCAATCGCTTGTTACACACCTCCCTCCACCGTTCGCCGTCCAAACCCAGTCCCTTCAGATCGGCTTTAATGCAATCTTCCCACCTTCGCTTCGGTCTACCCCTCGGACGCTTACCATTCGGCACAGCAAATATTAACCTTTTAGGAATTCTCTCGTTACTAAGCCCAACAACTTTACAAGCCCATTTGATTCGCCGCGTAGAAATTACATCAATTATATTACCCGGATACAGCTCACGCAATTCGGCGTTGTGTAACCGTCTGAACTCTCCGGTTAACTCATCCTTCTTCGGTCCGAATATTCTACGCAATACTTTATTTTCAAAAACCTTAAGACGCTGCTCATCCCTTAATGTAAGCGGCCAAGTTTCGCATCCATAAAGAACTGTAGGCAAGATAATTGTTTTATAGATTCTAATTTTTAAGTTTCGGGACAAGAGGCGCGAACTAAGTAGTTTTGTCACAGAAAAATAACAAGCATTCCCCGCCTTCAGTCTAACCTTAATCTCTTCTTCAATTTCGTTTTTTCTAGTTATTGTAGAACCTAGATACCTAAACTTCTCTACCTGTTCAAATATATTTCCTTCTATATCGATATCACCCGCAATAACGCCATTTTTGCAGCTAACCATATATTTTGTTTTATCCACGTTTATTTCGAGTCCTAGTTCTTTACCGGCTTTCATTAAAGTTGTTGTATTTAGTTTTATAGTTTCAACGTCTTCGCTTAACAGTACCAGATCATCAGCATAGCCCAGCACGGATGTTGTCCCGCCCAGATCCAACCCTTTCTCGGTTCGCATTACCTCCCTAATGGCATGTTCTAATGCCAAATTGAACAGGACAGGCGAAAGAGAATCCCCCTGTTTTAAGCCCGAACGAACCTCAAATTTTTCGGACAAATTATTACCGATTCTAACTTTATTGAGTGTCTTCGTCAAGCACATCCTGACTAGATTTACTAGTTTTTTTGGAATCCCCTGCTCGATTAGAATATTATACAGTTTCTGGCGGTCAATAGAATCGTAAGCCTTTTTAAAATCTATATACAGCTGGCGAACAATACCGTTATACTCCAATTTTTTCTCTAATATTTGTCGTAAAGAAAATATTTGATCAATAGTCGAACGATTCCGTCTAATTCCGCATTGGTAGTCTCCGATAATTTCCTCGGCGTATTCCGTGATTCGACTGGTTAAGATTAAAGTGAATATTTTATAACATACCGGGAGGAGTGAAATTCCTCGATAGTTATTACAATCCGTCCTCGGACCCTTTTTGTGAATCGGAATAAGAATAGATTCTTTCCATTCTTTCCATTCCGTCCAGCTCCATGCAAAGAAAATTTCGCTGTATTTTTAATGTGAGCAATTTATTCATTTTAGTACAGTTAATCACATTTCAAATATTTAGAAAAGAATAGCGTTTTTGTTTTTGCAAGAATAACTAATATGACCAACCGTTATTTAAGAATTGGCCGATTTATTAAAGATATGACCAACCGGTATTTAAGATACGACCTACCGTTTCCGAAATACAATATAAAGAAAAACATGAAATTTGACATCCAGACAAAAATCCTTAATCATATAAAGATAATTCTGGTCGTTCCGTCTTGAACCTATTCGTTAACTGGCCTAACTATATTTTTGAATTTACAATTGAATTCATTACACTCATAGTCTTCTACAATTTCTTATATACCAAATATAAATATATATATATATATATATATATATATATATATATATATATATATATATATATATATAATAGTCGAATACTAATAATTCTATTAAATATAAGTGTGTGTTGTTGAATAAAAAACTCTATTCTGTGTTGTTCTAATATTACATCGATAAAGTTTTTTTGTCTTTAAACTTTTAAGTTTGATATTAATAATATATATACAATATTATTAATATTGTACTTAAAGGTGTAGTTCAGTATATTATCCTTGTATTGTACATATATTTGTATTTACCTTAAGATAGATGAATAGATGAATAGAAAACAAGATTTGTTCTGAGACAAGGATCCTTAAGAATAACAAGCAGGTATTAGTTAAGAGGGGCCTTATTGGGCCTTATTTTGTTTGCCCCTGTCCACACCCCCAAATAAGGGGGTGTGGAGAGGGGCAAACGGAGAATAGAATGCCATACACAAAGGAGTAACAGTTTATTATCTGTAATATTATTACATTTTACTGAAGTTTTTGTTAATTTTTTTTAAATTAATGGCGAAAATATTGTAGGGACTGCCCCCCCCCTTCATAAAATATTGGGGAGATAGTATTATGCCCCACTGTACGGGAACCTATGATAAACGCATCAATTGACGATAAGTTGCATTGATAGAACAGAGAGCCGTGTCTCCTAAGCACTCCTGTTCTCCTAATACCAAACTGGTGAAAACTTGACGCGTTAGTCGACTTCAGGAAAATAATTAATATAGCTTCTCCCGTTTATTCTGAATATTTTGTATTATTTTCCATTTTAGTTAGAGAATAACTGTAACTTTTGCTAGTAATTAATTATTGGTTTTAATAATATGAATTGTATATTAATTTATACAGTTGTAAATTTCATAAATAATATGAATAAATAAATGCTTCCTAGGGAATGTGGTTGGAATTGGTATACATGGTGTTTAAGCGATTCTTGAAGTCATATTAAATGTAATAATACTTTAAGAGATAGTTTTTATATTTTTTTCTATAAAGCATGGATATATTTTACGATTTTGGGGGAGGGCTTCAGCCCGAAAGCCGCCCCCTCCCCCGTAAATCCGCCTGTACATATACGAAATAAAGTTTAAGTGATCCTTGAAGAAAAAAAATGTGATCACAGGAAAATTGATTGAAGTTCTATTATTGGGCGATTCTAAGAATAAAGTTGATCATTGATCAAACTTATTTTCAATTCAAGACTTTTTTTTTTTTATTGAATAATAATACAATCAGCCACTGTTGGAGGGCTATAAGTATTAAGGATAGAAGTTCTCATTCATACAGTATATAAAAGTAATACAGAAGTAACTATAAATATAAGAAGTAAATAAATAATACTTATAAAAAAAAGTAAATCAATAGGAAAAAAAATAAATAAATAAAATAAAAAAATAAATAAACAAACAAAATAAAATAACAACTTCTAAACACATTCATACCTATATACAATATATACATTCGCCCAGGAATCTCCGAGCCAGGTTTTTCTCCCCACATGTGGAAAGCAAAGCAGGACTCCAGAGATCCCAGTGCCACTTTCCCAGCCGCATCACTAGTATTAGAAGCCAGTGGAGGCTGGAGGAGGGCACTAGAGCCACAGATGCTCATGACTTGAGTGGAGAAGCTGGCCACATTGCCAGGACTCCAGAAGCATATTTACAATAGATCTCGCGGCCACTGCCGTTTTAACCTTCGAGGGGGATTGTAGGGATGGTGGGAGCTGGATAGGGATTGAGCTAGAGGATTTGGATGATGGATAAGGTTCTGGTGAAAGTTTGAGAATCTGGATGGGATGATGTCGAGGACAAATGGGATGTTAAGGTCATGGTGTAGGGTCTTATTTGTGACATAATATGGGGCATTGGCTATTGTTCTAAGTACTTTGGACTGGAAGGATTGGATGCGTTTGATATTCGAATGTTTAGCAGTTCCCCACAGTTCAAGTCCGTAGGTCCAGATAGGTTTCAGTATTGAATTCAAGACTAAATTAGGTAATTTTAATTTTATTCAGAATCATCAACAACCCATAAATGTGTTTTAAAATATAATAGGTTGGTTATTAATTGATCTTAGAATTTCCTTTTATTTAATTTTTTTCTTATACGATCCGGCCAGAAAGGACCAGGCGCATGTCATTTCCGTTTCCTCTTCACACCCTCAGCCTTCCTCTTACTCCAATACTCTCTCATCCTCCTTGACTGTTCCTCTCGCTCTTCCTTAGTCCATTTTCTCCCTCGTCTCTTCCTCCCACCTACAAGAACCCCAACCTCTTTCAGTTTTGCCCAAAAAAAGCTCTCTATCCAGGCAATCTTTATCCTTGATTTTTATCCTTTTATTATATTTAACAAATTTATTTGAAATTAACACTATCATAAGTTGTGAAAAATCAAATTAAAGGTTGTTTTACATTAATATCTTGGAAAGGAGTGATTGAAGAAAAATAAAACATTCCCAGTAAAAACTTGTAAAGAATTGAATTCTCTAAATGAATGTTTCGGTATCTATTACAGAATAAAAAATATTAATCCAGTATTCTTAAAGTAAAAGGGGTTGGGGTGGATCGTGCGTCAAATATGGTTATTCTAATTTTTTGCTAAGTTGGTTATGGCCTTAGTCCAAAATGTATGGACTTTTTTAAAACCGAAGTATTAGCTCAGGAAGAATTTTATATGCCGCAACTGGCATTAAAAGTATTTTTAACAATCCCGATACAATAACAAATAAAGGAAAATTGTATATATATAATGAAGGTTCGTCTAAGAAAGGCCCAAATGAAATATGCTCATTTTTGGTGGATTGAATTGGAAATTTTCATAATGCAAATATTATAGGTATATTAGTGTTTTTTTACTTCAATAATAATTTATGACTTCAATAATAATACAGCTTTTAAGACTTAAATGTTTTGTACACAATCAAGTAGCTCTTTTTTAAAAGGCTAAAAACTTATTGAAGGTGACAACATTTCGGTATCCAACTAATAAATAAAGTTAATTTGCTGATGCCCAAGATTTAATCTTTTCCTCATCAATATATTTTATTAATAACGATACTTCATTGTTTCCTTGTTGTTTATTATCAGTTCAAACAATGGTGGTCGAATTTTAAAAACTGATCAACAATGTGAACTTGCAAAGCAGTTTTCGATAATCTGTTTCTTAACAATTATTCATTATTATTGAAGTTTAGCATTATAAAACCAACAAAATAATATAAAACTCATATTCTAGCTTGTCTTCCATTCTTACCGAAAATCGGGACTTTTTGAAAACGTTGCTGGACGCGGGACATCTGGTACTCACCTGAAGATAAGTAAAAGTAAAAGGACTTTTAAGCGGATAAACCAAGCTAACTTGTGTTTTAAAAAAAAAATCATGAATTATTCTCGATTGTTTTTTTATCATCCTCCAACTGTAATACAGATAAATGATAACTCACGTTTAGAAAAACTTTCTTTTTTAATAAGCTTTAAGGCCATATTGATTAAGTTTATTACGAAATAAGTTGAGATTCAACTCAAGTCGTGTAAAAAAATAGATGATTTTTTGTCACCTAAAAGTACCCGTGTTTTCAGCAAAAATTACTATAATAAATTATTGCAAAGGTTTAATTTTTCCCCCACATTACCTGGGGTGGATTGTAAGAAATATAAAAGAAAAAAATCACACCAGAAAATAAATCTATAAACATCAATTGAGAAGTTGCATTACAACAGAGGCTAAAGCCATGGCAGTGAGTATTACCTCCTAAGCGCTCCTGCTCTCCTAATTCTGGACTTGTGAAAATTTGACGCTTTATGGACGCTTTTCAGTGTTTCTTCCCGTTTATTACTGATTCTTTAAATAATTTTTTACTTTCTATGAGATAAATTACATACATGTATTTATTTAAACGAATAAAACATTGTAATTTTGTATTTAATAATTCTTAAACCAGCAATTTGGTCAAAATATGTTTTTCAACTTAAAAATATAATCAGAAACATATTTATTTGTCCATCAAGGATAAAGTGTTAATGGAGAGGGAACAAATCATAATAGTCGGGATTTCCAAGAGGTCGCATAAGATATTACTGAAAAGATGTTTTTCTTTAAAAAATGTATTCAAAATTTTTGTTAAAAAAATATATGATAATAATTTCTATCTATAATAAATAAATAAAATTACTTATTTTTATGATTTGGCCTAATTTATATATACCTAGGTATATATAGAATAGAATAGAATAGAAAAATCATCTTTATTCTGGGACTAGGTCCCTTTTGAATAACAGTATTGTTCATATATATTAACTATAAATCTGGTCAAAAGACTTATTACAATGATTAATAACAAAATACATGTAATACATTAAGTATTAATTAAGCTCTTAGGATAAATTAACGAGGACAGTTGGGTAATAGGGGTTCAGTACTACAATATTGGAGCTAAAATAATTGCATAATAATCACTGAATGAAATTAGAAAGGAAAGTAAAATCTATTTTATAGGTAAAGCATTGTAGTGATGGAATATAAAAATTAAAAAAATAATAATAACTGTTAATATGTAGGGAAAGAAATTGTAAAAACTAAAATAAAAAAAAATATTAAAAAACAAATAATGATATACATATGTTCCCTAAGATATTTAAGTGATTATGCATAAAGATTAGAAGAGAAAATAAACTGGTATGTACCAGATCAGGAATTTTATTTTTTTTTAAATATAAAACTATAAAACATTATTTTTATTACAACATTATACATTTAAATAAGATTGATGAGGATAATTATTATTATTTAGAGAAAAATTCTTTCTTAGTTTCGAGATCTTTGGCACTTACTTAATTGAGAAGGAAAACATGTTCTTCTTTGGGCTTTAATGTATCTTAGATATCCTGAACACTGTCATCTACATTTTATTTGATTTTTCCATCAGATAATTTTGAAATGTGAATTCCAGGGATCGAAAAAGGGTTGCCTAAACCTAAAAAAAAGTTTCTATATTTTTCACCTTAATTATTTTCTCCTCACTTCTTGCTCATAGGTCTAATTTAATTAATAAAAACTCTTAATTTATAGTGTTTTTTTTATTTTATTTTATAAAGACGTTTTAAGGATACTTAGTCTCCCTCCTCTGTATATAATTTCCCTTCATCTATACACAGTATTGGGTTAGTCCTAGAATAAGTTTTGCCAATGATCACATGCAATGCCAACTATAAGTTACACTTTTTATTTGTTAAATTAGATTTTTTAATTTATTAAATCAGACATATGGACAGGAAGTGAGGTGAAAATAATAATGAAGAAAGTTTTAGACTAATAAATTAGTTACCTTAGTTTAAACACTTCAGTATATTTCTTGCAGAATGCATAATTTATAGGAAATTCAATTTCAGGAGATTACTTCTATGGTACTTTTTTTATAATTTTCTCTCATCCAAAGGAGAATGGATAGAATTGCCTAAGGTGAACCCATATTCAAAGGAACCAAAACGAAATCACAACCAACCACCGTTGGCTATGGAAAGCAAGCCTTCAATCTCGCTAGACATGGATATGGAAAGAATACTGATGGAAGTCCATAAAACATTAGCAGCTGAAGGAAGGACTTCAATAAATGGAAAAGAGAATTTCTTGAAAAAACTTCAGTCACAATTACTATCTAAGATATGTAAGTAAAATGGATTTTAGCTCTTTTCAAACTATTTAAGCATCAATGACCCTCACAAATTGCTAATTTATTTTTTGCATTGAATACTTTTCCATAACTTCAGAACATGGCGAATACCAGTTACCTGAGTGCATGTATATATACGTTCTTTATGAATGCATCTTTATTAAGCTGTAAAGTGAACTAATACATATAGAAACAAAACAAAAATGTAACCAATTTAAAAATAAATTTTCATGAGTTACTGGAGAATTACCCAGGTAGACAATAGATGAAATACATTTTTTTATAAGGATTAGATATTAATTTTTACATTTATAAAATAGTTATGCCAACTACATTAGCAATATTTTTAATAGTTTTATTTAATCATATTTAAAATATAGTAAATACACTCAAACCTGTTTTTGTTTGATCTTTGTATCTATTTTAAAAAAAAATATATTTCAATCAATTGCTAGTTGAGACTTTATATAAAGACATATATATACCTGAAACTCATTTGCAGAGTTTATCTTACAAGATCCAAATCTTTTATTCTTTTTTTTTACATGAATCAACTCAATAGTTTATGTTTTTTATAACTTCTTAAATATTATATTGTATACTGTGGAATATTATTTGATAATTATATGAAGTAAATCTTGTTATTATACCTTTATCAGTAATGATTAAATTAACATTATCTATGTTTTGGGTTGTTTCCCCACATAAGAACAATTTTTCCATATATTCTGAACAATTATCACTTTAATAAAAATGTCAATCTTCACTCCTAGTCTGTCCAAATAAATTCATACTTACTTTTTTTTATTATAAATTAAAAATAATAGCAAGCATTAAAAACTAAAATATGATTATAAGGAGTTTTTAAGTTATTCGTATTTATTTTATCTCACAGCAATTAACATTCATATTATTCCATTGACTTTTTTTTTTTTTTTTTTTTTTTGTGGCATTGGAATATTCTATACAGCCAATTATAAAATCATGTAGTTGTATTCCTATTTTTTACTATTCCCATTTAAATATATTTATTTATTGAATATAAGTACTCTGTAACATTGATGATTTCCTCAGAATTATTGGATGTTAATAATTTTTCATATACATTTCATTATTATAAGGATTTAGAATTCCATTGACTTATACAGAATTATTCTTATAAACAACATGCAATAATAATTTCTGAGTCATAAAAGTTAAAAGTTAAAGAAAAATAAATCTAATGATGTTTTTTAAATTGCAATGCCTTTAATTATTTCAGGAATGAGATAAAAAAAAAAAAAGTATTATTTCAGAGGTGATAGGAAGACAAATTTTTAGGTATGTGATAATGTATAATTAGTCTCAAAATGTCAACCAAGATCAAAAACTTATAAAATATAGGTTTTTCATAAGTGATATACTCTCAATCCTATAAATAAAAAATTAATTACTTTTTATTAGTTTTTCTTTAAAACTTTATTCTTAAGACTTGCATTTCATGAGCAATTAAAATAAAAAAATAATGCCTTTCATTTTTTGAAAATAATTACAGGGGGAGCAAGCAGCAATATATGGTCAAGAACTGGTGTCGAGGCCAGAGGTCATGGTCATGTACTTGCATTTCCTTCATTGGAAGGTGCACTGATGACAATTGCATTTCTTACATTTGCTGTGTTCCTCATTAAAATTGTGAAGGTAAGACATTTTTAAGTTACAAATTTAATTTAAATCTATTAAAAATATGTTAAGGTTTTGAGTCTTAAACATACCAATGCAGTTATTAGATGGCCCAATTATTTACAGTATTTCCTATTTGTCAAAATATAAGAGGAGAACATTGTTAGACATGTGCTTAAATTTATATTGAAATATTCTAGTCTATCGACCATTATATTCTTCAGGTGTATGTGGTTTTACAGTCCGTAAAATTTTATTTCATAGTAGGGTTTAATGAAATATATCTATACAAGATTTAATGAACTGGCGACTTTTTAAATTTATAGATTTCAATTTAAAATTTTATTTTTGGAATTGGGGACCATTATTATACTTATTTCCATGATTTTATTTATAAAAAAATTAAGGAATTTCGGAGTTTGTGTAAAAAGAGTTTAAAGTGAAGATCAGGATTATGTTGCCAAATACAGTCTCTCTAATTATATTTTTATTTATACTATAAATAAAATTTATAATACCTAAAAAGAGTGTGCTGACGAAGGGAAATACTTATCTTCCTCAGGATCAGATAAAATCAGAATGATTTGTCACATGAAAAAGCAAGTTTTTCTGTTCTTTTTTTTCATGATTTACTTATTCAGGGAAAGTATTGAACTCCAGCTGAGGAAGGGACATCTTAAAAACTAAAGAGGAACTGTCAGAATCCCTGATTTACTAAGACTGTGATGAAAAGATATACAAAGTTCAGGCCTCTTAGTAAAAAGAGTGCTCTGGAAATTTATTTATAAGTAGATCGTCCATCTCTTGCGCTTATATAGTCTCATAGTCAAGTTACTAATAGTGGTTTGAATTTTATTTATTTTGAATAAAAAAGTAACAGTTTATCCTGTGAGAAGAATCAACTGTTTACAAAACTAGCAGATTTTATGTACAACAGATAATATAGCAGTGAATGCTCGTCTGGTATAAAGGAGGCTGGAAAAAGATTATAAGAAAGGATCATGCTTTGTCAGGACTGCAGCACCAAAAATAAATAAATAAAGGTAATATAGCCAGATATAAATGACAGGTTCTCAATAGGGTTTTTATCTGCCACCAATGGGTGCTATCCTTTAAAGAATCAAGGATCTTCAAAATTTGTAGCCTATGGGAAACACTGACTCCTCCAAAACTGTGTTGCCAGATCAGTCATGTATTTTTCTCATGAAACAAAATAACCTTTATCTATGCAAAATAAAATTATTATGTACAAAATAATATTTAAATAATAACCATGTTATAATTTAAATTATATATATACTTCTTTTTCACCGTCTCCACCACTTCAAGTTCTCCAACTACTTTTTTTTTCTAAGCATCCCTGTCTCTAACATTTTTCCACTAGAGTGGTTCATTTTATCATTTGTTCATATCTCCATTTCCTCCCTAAATCTATCTAAATTCTTCCTGAATTCACAGTTTAACCCCAAATGTTTAATTATTATTTTTCCATTAATGTAAATAAGATCGTCACTAAAAATTTAAGATGCTAATATTTGTCCCAAATTCATCCCAAAAGTTCCAAAGAACTACCTCTAGATTCGCCACTGTTCAATAATTACTATTACTGTAACTGCTACTGATGTGCGGACTAGTAGAGCAAGTAGGCCTTGTGGTCCCTATTGTCTCTTCAAACAGCTGCCTAACGGTTCACGCAGCGCGTCATAACCCCAGAGAGACATAACCCAGAAGCCAGGGCCCACAAAGTGACATCGCAAGCGAAGGTTTGGATATAAATCAGGAAAGTGTGTCTTGGATGGGGGGGGGGGGGGTGGCCGAACGGGCTATCGTCTGTACAAAACACGCGTTTTCCGGCAACCTGATAAACCGAAATTTAGATAATACAATAGTTAAGAATTTGCAACAAGTTAATTGACCTACGTGGGAGTCAAAGCCGTAACGTTCAAAACCGGAAACTTCGGAACCCCCTGGCCAGAAGGGGTTTTCATGACGCAAGTCATCAACATTTTTGAGGGAAGAACATTTTGAGGGGTTTTAAACTTTCGGATTGAGAAGTTACAAATAAGAGGATAAAAGGAAACATGGAACAGATTGCAGCAAATGTAACTGTATATGATCTACGATTTTTAAAATTATATTTTGGCTTAAATTGTGTTTAATATCATAAAATATCACGGGAGGAGAGGAGGTTCATGCACCATTGGCCTCAGGAGATGGGATCCCCTACCCCAGTCTCTAACATGCTCGGCCACCATTTCATCACTGTCATTAGTAGAAGACAGAATTAGAGGTCTTAACTTTGTGGAAGATATCTATTTTTCTTGTATTTATACTTTTTCCAATACATTATATTAAAGTCTAGGAGAAGTTTCCCACCCGCTTAAAATTCTGCCTCTGCTTTGAAGGAAAAGATTCAATGGGGGAAATGTTTGCCATACAAGAACCGAGACATAGACTATGGTTTTGGTTGTTTATAGGAGGGGTCACTAACACATTTTCCAAGGTGATTGCTAAGTTTTCTACTGCAATGAAAGATTATCAAAGGTAACCACTTCTGGTTAACAAAATATTCCATCTCCTTAATATTCTACACCCTGATAATTTCACCAAACACAAAACAATCTTCATTTTCTTCATATATATCTCAATTAGTCCTCCTAAATTATACTTCTATTTGTTTAAAACATTTATTTTAAATTAAGAAAACTCTTCTTTTAAATGAATAAATATTAATATTCTTTCATACAATTGATTGCTCCAGATAATTATTAGATTCTTTAATAGAGAAATTTGAAAAAATATAATAAAGAACAGGGCTCTAGGTTTCTATATGGAAAATCATAGAAAGTATTCATAATAAACTAAAGTGAAACAAATAACATATGCCATTACTAGAAAAGACAAAGTCAGCAAACTTCTATTATATCTGGTAAGCTTCTGAAATATTTAAATTTGAATTTACCACACCATTATAACTAAAGGTTACATACCAGAAAAATAAATAAAATTGAGAATGCAGAATGGTAACTAATTGTACTAGGCACACAGAAGTCCCAGAAATCTCAAAATAATTATGATTTCATCCAACAGTAATTATGAAGTGAAACATATACCTTTACAAAGTAGCAGGAGACATTATGGAGTGGGTGGAAAGAAAGAAAGATATATATAGACCCAACCAAATAAGGAAATTGATTATGCACAGCAACTAACAATATACTTGGAGATATATACTGAGGTACATTTATAGTTTTATGCACATATAATAAAGGAGAAAATAAGATGGTTGTCATGTACATCAAATAAATAAATAAAAATTCTCAATGAAGATAATATAGAATGTCCTGATGGAAAAGAGGAAGAGGCAGGCCTATACTATAGTAGTTGGAGAATGTTAATGCAAAACTTAACAATTATTAAGGTCAAGAGGAGCTGAGAGAATCAGTTAAAATAGAGAAAAATAGTTGAGGAGGTTGAGGGACTTGTAGGCCATGACACACAGAGTTAGGTTTAAAATTATACTATACTAAGTTATACTTTAACTTACACTAAGCCATACTGATCCAAAAATTCAAACTAATACTTTTTAATATAAGTTGTTTGGGTGATTGCAGCAATGTCTTCAAGGTCTTCAAACAGGTAATAATGTGGTTGGCATAGAGCTTCCTGGGACAATGGTCACTCCAGCAAAAGTAGTTAAGCATAAAAGAAGCCTTAATAAAATCAATGTATCAAAATTTTTCCAATGTTCGAAGCTGTCACAGGTAATCAGCAAAAGTATATTCAGTTATTTTACTAAGATAAAACAATTAGGTTATTAATTTATGGAATTTATAATTTATTACAAATTTAATAACACACTAGCCCAAGGTGAAGAAACCCAGAGGTGAAGAAAGCTTGTTCAGGCAGCACAAGATGTACAAGGTCTGCAAACCCAACAGAAAAAAAATGCAATCAATCCATATGTTTATATAAATAAACATAAAATTATTTTGAGAGGTTTTGATCACAAGATTTCTAGTTCCTGAAATAATGTCTTAATTATAAATAAGTTTCAAAGCTAAAATAGAAATCTGTTAATTACTTGAAATATGCTCCACCAAAAAGCTTAATGCAACTTTCACTATCTGACTAAGCAAAACTTGAATCCTGTATTATTCATCTTAGTCCGGTGTTTACTTTTAATAAGATTAGGACTCCATTCTTTACATACAAATTCATTTTGTTCATAATATCCATTAATAAGTAAAGGTTTAATTTGATCAAGTATGGATTTTGTTACACACCAAAACTTTTATTTATGGAATTGATAAATAAACTGGAAATACTTTTCCAAGGAAAGGTTCAATTAAATCAACAAGGTTAATCTAATTTCATAGTTTCATAGTTTTGACTTACCCTTAGATCATTCCCAATGTAACAACAATACATGATAAAGATAACCAAGCAATATAAATGTGGAGAAGAAAAAAAGTGAAGATAAAACTGAATAAAAACAATAGTAGAGAAAGGAGATGGTCTGGGAAAAAAAAACTATTTTACTTTTTTTCACTATTTTAGTCTTTTTGTGATCGCTATCCCGGACTATCTCCTTTTTCTAAAATATATAATAGTCAACCATCAAGTATTAAATAACAATAGCAATAGTAGATGCAGTTGATTGAAATCCTATTGATGATTGGGGAGAAGTTTAGGGGGTATACTTTAGGGCCAGTTGTAGAATTGGAGTACAAGCTAAGTTCAACCTTGAACTACTGTCAAACATAAAAATCCAGTTGTATAAATGAAGGTTATGATTTGCATCTAGTTTAAGGTGAACAATCCAAGAGGTTCAGTTAAGTTTAACTGAACTCACTACTTTTATAACCATATTTTAAAATACACAATTACAAATCATTTGGTATTTCCAATCTCAAAACCATATTATTAACCCTTAAGGGACTATTTCGCTGATACTGCCCACCATGCTGACTGCTATCAGTTAGGCACTGCTTTAGTGGTATTGAAAAGGTTTTATTTCGCTTGTATTACCCAAGGCAGTGAAACCGGTTCCTTGCTATTCCACTAAGGCAGTGCAACTCCAGGCAGTCAGCACGGTGGAAAGTACCAGCGAAATAATACCTTTAGGTGATTTATTTAATTTTAATTTTTAAAAAATAATTTACAGGCTATATAAAAACAGAAAAATAATTTTAAAATTATGAGGGATTTAGATTCTGAAAAACTTAAATGTTCCATGTAAGAACACCTTGCATGAGAGTTAAAATTCCGTCATGAATCAAATCGAGTTTTGTAATGAATTGCCATTCTTGTTTCTGATTTGGAACAAACAGAAAGTGAAAATTTAAAAGCTTTAAATTATATTTTATTATTTAATATGTATTTTTTTACTTCAAACAATTTATGTTGTATTAATTTTTATACTATATTTATCTATGAAATTATTTACTTGAAGTCACAGTGCGGGATTTTCAGCAAAAGTGTTTTTATTCTAGTTGTCAACATTTCGACCAAAGTATATGGATCATCATCATCAGGGCTAAAAATTGCACCAGAAATGTAAGATATAAGCAAACATAAAAAGGCAAATAGTAGTCATAAGATAATAGTAATATAATATTATGATTAATAGTAATATGTATATATTACAATTACTTTAGGTGTATTACTTATCTTTTACTCTTGGATTATTTCTGATCAAAAACAAATCTTATTTGGTGCTACTAGTCATAAACTTACATTGCACTTGAAACAACTCTTAGATATGTGGACAGGGAACAGATATATACTTGCCTGCCTTTCTTTTTTATCTTGCATTGTTACTTCAAGTAAATAATTTTGTGGAATATCAAGTGTAGCTTTAATTATAACTAATTTTTCAACTAAAAACTTTTCAAAGTATAATATACTCATTCAAAAAAGAAAATATAATATAAAGTTATTAGTTATTTTTCAATGAAATTTATTCAATAAATTCAAATGTAGAAAATTAACTGAGATTTGGTAGCTGACTTGATGGTGTCCTACAGGAACATGAATATTTTTTGTTATAATTACTGCCCACAGCATAATTAGAGGTAAATCTCTCATTCTGATATCTTGCACATCTATAATCAATGCAATATAGATTATATCCTTCAAGCCACTAGCAGATCCAGGAATCAATTTTTGGGAGGGGGCTTCAGCATGAGAGCTTTTTTTTCTATGTATGTAACGATAATTACTTTTGAAGAAAAATAAAGAAACTAAGTACCAATAAGAAATGATGTTTAAGTGATTCTTGAATTTCTATTAAATGTAATTAACGAACAATAATATTTTTGAGATGATTTTTTTCATAAGACATGTATTTAATATTTCACCATTTGGGGGGGGGGGAGACTTCAGCCCAAAAGCCACCTCCTACTGTAGATCCACCTGTGCTTCAAGCTTATGTTCAAGTACAAATAGTCCACCTACCTGTCTAAGTCAAGTAAAGTAATCTGAATGGTAGTGTCTGAGGTTTAATTACAATTTCTGACAAATAGGTTTTCCTACAGAGGAACACTATGTATGTTAAGAGTTAAGGAGTTATATTTCTAAAGAGACAAGAAAAAAATATATACCACAAATTAAAAATTAACTATATGATTCATTCAACTGTATTTTTAATAACTGATAATGATAAATAAATAATAATCATAAATAGAAATTTTCTAATGGTGCTTTCTGGCCGAAAGATTTCTATTTCAGTATTTGTTTTTTTTCTGAATAAATTTTATTTGTATTTGTGCTCATGCTCAATCAATTTTGCAATACTTTTTTACTAGCGTCAATAATAACTTTTTCAAAAAGTTTTCTTTCTCTTTTGAGAGGTTCCATGTCAAATAACTAAAATAATAAACAATCTGACGATCAAAACAAATAGGGAACAAGAGGTGAAAGGTTAATAAAGGTGTACTTCAATGCTGCCAACTGACCCTTGAACTGAGATCAAGTGATCATTAGATAACTATAATCATACAACCCATTGATATGAACTTGGTTCAAATTAGAATCAACCTCAATTGAACTGCATTTTGAACTCTAATCATACAACTGTCTGTTAGTGATATCTTGTTATTAAAAACGTAATTATATAATTAGAAAGACAAAGCTGAAAGAAATAGATCAGGGGAAAATTTATAACACAAAAGTACATATTAGAGGGTAATAAGTTTTGAAAATTATAACTGAGAGTGAGAAACAAAATATTCATATGACATTAGTCTTTATGTAAACATAATGTATTAATGATTTTTTACAATTTTACAGGAATAATAACTAATTAAAAAAATTGAAGTTGTTTTTTCTGTTTCAGCTATTGCCAAGTAAATTTTGCTCACCCAATGTATAGAAGAGGAATAACAGATTAAAACTTGTTTTACAAACATATGAATAATTACATAGGGATTTATTATTAAATGGTATTGTTGACTGACTTACAAAATGCCGTATCAGAAATAAGATATTTCTCCTGCAATACAATTAATTTACAGCTAATACTTTATTAGTAATGTTGATAATATTAAAGTATGAAACTAGTTGGAGAATATAATTGATAATAATACTGTTTACATCAATGGACAATATTTTTTCTTACAAATTTATTTTTTATTTTATTTAAAACATATCAATGTAGTTAACTTTGTATTTATATAAATTGAAATTTATCAACAGAAACTTTAGTAGACATTTCATTATAGAATGATTTTTTACTAAAAGATAAGAATCATGTAATGTTAATTACAATTAAAGTACAATAAATATGTGAGTCAATAACTAGATATGTAAGATCTCTTAAGGTCTGGTCAATTTTTAGTTTATACCTGAAATTATTTTATATAATCTGAAATTTTAATTAAAAAACTTTCTACTTACACGTACAAATCTTATATTTCTATAGTTATGAAAGTTACAGCAGAAAAAAAATCAAGAAAAATGATGGAATTAATCATAAATCAACCAACTATTGCTTTCAATATGGTAAATGGATAAAAATGTTTTTTAATTAAAAGTAGTCTTAAAATTCTTTTTTATCAGTTAACATCTTGAAAATATGAATCATGAAACTAATTAGTCTTTTTGTGATGGATTAAAAATTATTTCAATTATTATCAACATAAAAAAAAAGATTTTTCATTTTTTTTTTTTAATAAAGTTTTTATTCATTTCATTTTCTTAAATCTTATTTATACATCCCTTTTCGTTTTCTTTATCTCACATTTCACATAGACCAGTTATACTCAATTTTTCACTTAATATTTATTATCTCAGCATTATGCTATCTCCTTAATTTATTCTATATTATTATACCATTTTTACCTTTATTTTGTATTAAATCACATTATACTTCCTCTTTATTTATAATTCTTTTCGTTTCCTTTCATCACACGTTTCACATAGATCATTAATACACCATTATTATTTAATGTTTATTACATCTACACTATACCATCTCCTTAATTGTTTTATAAATAGATTTACTTATTTCTGTACAACTTTCAGTTGTATTTTTTAGGTAATTTCATTAAATAAATTTATTTTTGTTTCCCTTAATCTCACATCTCACGCAGATCAGGTATTATCCATTATTACTTAACTTTTATTATCTGTTTTATACTATCTCCAGATTATTTCCATCCTCTTTCAATTAAACTTTTATATAATAATTCATACTACTTATCTATAATATATCTTTTGTACATTATATATGCTTTCTGAAAGGCTTATTGTAAAAAATAATAATAAAGTTATACATTTTTTAAAATTTCAAATTAATTCTTTAAAAAATATTCACAGTATTTGAAAAGAGTTTATAAACTGTCAGGTATATTACATGACAGTGCTGGAACAATTTAATTTAATTCGGGGAAAATAATTCAATATTAATTTATTCGTGGACTGGGAAGACAAGACAGTCTCATTGTCCGAATATTTTACCATTGATGAGACAGCCATTGCACCTCCAAGTAGGGGAGACAATAAACTTTCTACGAACATAAAAAAAAAATAGAAAACATACAATAGACACCCTAGGATCTCCTCCCTAGCCACACAATAAGGAAGGTTAGTCAGTATACTATGTAGTAGTCTTTCAACCTAACTTGACTGATAAGTGCTAATAACCTGCAACAGGTTAAATCAACATAAAAAAGAAACATATAGAATAATCAATAATCTAATTCTATGATTATCTTTGTCATGTAGTGAAAATATACGTTTCTTATAGAATAAAATTCTATTTTAGGCAGATGGTTAGTAGCTTCATATATATTGTATCTTAAAGAAAGGTATACAACAAAGATACACTGCTATGCCTCAACATATAATAGAAGTAATATATAAAACATTTTTTTTTGGCAGCAGAATCATCTTTTTAGTGAGATATAAAATAAAGAATTTCTGTTTCCTTTTTTTTTTTTTTCTCAGTACCTAAAGCCCATTCAATGAAACAAACAATGGTATTCTGATTTGCTTCTAATGTAGAATAACCAGAAACTGTTTTTCATAGAAATCACTGATTGAAATACCAGGCAATCCCCTTGTAAGTTATTAAAAAGCCAAAGAGGAATATAAAAGTTGAGGTATATAAGTAAGAATATGTATTATAGTAATTTATTCTCCCAAAATCATTACCTTTCAACTACATCATGACGTTTCGGGATCCACTTTTATATCCCATCTTCAATTTAGAAATTACAACATTATCGCTATCAACAATTTTATACAATCAATACAGCATTTATTAATATAACTTTAAACAACAATAATTTAATTTTTTTGTCAATCTTACCAGTATTCCACATCATCTTATTCTCCATAAGATTTGCCACATTATATTATTTTTTTATTATTTATTGTCCTATTCCTAAAATGCAGTAATTTTAAGTTTATTATTTATTTAATTATTACTATTCTTATAAGTATGTAACTAGTTTCAATATTGAATATATTACCTTGAAATCATATTTCAGTCTCCTCTAGGGAGAGCCTAGTCGGATACTGAAATAAAACTTTGAGCAAGGAGTCAAACTCCAATTCTGATATTTATTTTATATATCTAATTTGTTTATTAGATAGGGATAATGATTTCCTATTTTAGCCCCATCAGTTTTAAAATTAATAGCTCTTTCATCATTTTTTTTTTATTTTATATGTTAAAGAAGGGATGTAATTTAACCTATAATATTTTTTTATTATTTTTTGTTTTCCAGACTCATTTATTTGTTTGTTATGGTTATTTTTTATTTCATTGCTTTTTTCTGTAACTATAGTATCATTATATGTAAAAAAAAATTTTATGGATTTTTGATTTACTTTTATTTTGTTATTATTGATTAATGGTGGTACGTTTTGGTTATTTTCTATTTTATCATAAGATTTTTTTGTATCATCTCTTTGATTATTAATTTGGAACCACATTTTTTTAATAATTGGTTTAGGGAACATATTTTTAATCAAGATCTCATACATTTTTGTTTTTATTTAATTTTTGTATATTTCATCAGTAATTTTACATGCTCTATCAATAAGATTTTTCGCTGTATTTATGATTTGATATTTAGGGTGTTGGCTCTGGAAATTTAATAGTCTATTGCTTGTTATAGTTTTTTTAGTACATTTTGTGTAGAGAGTTCTATCATTATTTTTAAAAAACTTACAATTTAAAAACTTCTAATCTAATAAGTGATAAAGATGATCTGATAAATCCAATGGAAAAAAACTATAGAAGAATAAAACTCACTTCAGACTAAAAATAGAGAAATTAACCTGACTAAAATGGAAATACCCAAAAAATAATCAACTTGTTATCAATTGGTGAAAATTTCTGAATGAATTTTGAACATAATAACAAAGCAAAAAGTAAAGAATTGATAAAATTAATAGCTGATATTGAAAATATATTTACTAGTGAAATTATTACCGATAATCATACAAATTGTATAAGAAATCATATTAATCTTGAAATCAATAAATATTTAAATATATCCGAACATAAAATTGAAAATAATAAATTTATACATGCTATAATAACTTAAGATTTTTTAAAAAAATTAGCAAAGACCACAAAGACATATGCTTCATAAAATCAGATAAAACAAAGCAAACAGCCATTATGCATGTCGATGAATATAATAACAAAATGTTAGACTTACTAAATTAACTATTGAAATGTTATTAAGGAATTCTAAATTAAAGAATATGTAGATACAATATATAAAAAAGGATACAGAACAAAAACAACAAAAAATCAAATAACACCAAATAATTATATAACTCCCCACATACATGGTATTATCAAATTACATAAAGAAAATAAAAATTTAAGACCTATTTTAAATAATATATCAGAACCTACTAACAAATTATCTAAATTTTTAAATAATTCACTTAATAATTTAAATAAAAATAATAATTATGATGTAAAAAATTCAAATATTGAAATGAAGGATATATTAAGTAAGCTTGAATTAAATAAAAATAAAAAATATGACAGGATAAGTTTTGATGTCCAGAGAGAGCCGTTTCACAAATATAATTTATTTTTTATTTATTTATTGATTTATGCATAAAAATAATAAGTGATAAATGGAAAGAAATAGAACCATGCACCCAAATCAAAAATAAAAAATTATTTATAGAAGGCATAAAATTATGCATAAATAATTGCTATTTTACATACAAGGATAACATGTATAAAATAACATATGGACTACCGATGGGTTCAAATTTAAGTGTTAATTTAAGCGGTATATACATGAATGAACTAACAAAAAAATCATTAGACAAAATAAAAATTAAACCAATCTGTATGAATAAATATATAGATTATTTATTCATCATAACAGAAAAAGACCAATTTAAAGATTTGCTGGATACATTTAATAAATATAAAAAAAGAATATTATTTACAATAGACAAACCAGTAGATGACAAATTAAGATTCTTAGATTTAATGATAATTAAAAATAATGATAATACTCTCAACACAAAATGTACTAAAAAAACTATAACAAGCAATAGACTATTAAATTTCCAGAGCCAACACCCTAAATATCAAATCATAAATACAGCAAAAAATCTTACTGATAGAGCATGTAAAATTACTGATGAAAAATACAAAAATTAAATAAAAACAAAAATTTATGAGATCTTGATGAAAAATATGTTCCCTAAACCAATTATTAAAAAAATGTGGTTCCAAATTAATAATCAAAGAGCTGATTCAAAAAAACCTTATAATAAAATAGAAAATAACCAAAACGTACCACCATCAATCAATAAAAACAAAATGAAAGTTAATCAAAAATCCATAAAAATTTTTTTTACATCTAATGATACTACAGTTACAGAAAAGGCAATGAAATAAAAAATTACCATAAC
This sequence comes from Nezara viridula, assembly GCA_928085145.1. Taxonomy (NCBI): domain Eukaryota; kingdom Metazoa; phylum Arthropoda; class Insecta; order Hemiptera; family Pentatomidae; genus Nezara; species Nezara viridula. The sequence goes on from OV725078.1 coordinate 39,944,227, forward strand.
AAACAAATAAATGAGTCTGGAAAACAAAAAATAATAAAAAAATATTATAGGTTAAATTACATCCCTTCTTTAACATATAAAATAAAAAAAAAAATTAATGATGATGATTGTGAGATAAATACCGGTTTACATAATCAAAACAAGATAAATAACTACCTAAGTCCGATGAAGAATAAAATAAATAAATTGAAACAAAAAGATGTCGTCTACAAGGTGAATTGTAATAGTTGTGAAGCGACATACATAAGCGAAACAAGACAAAATATGGAAAAAAGTATGAATCAGCATCTTAATGATACAAAAAATAGTAAAACAGACAACAAAACAGAGCTAGCCCATCATAGCATCACTAACAGACATACATTCAACTTAGCACAACCACAAATATTATATAAGGAAACACACAATATACATAAAAAAGGAACAAAGTCAATATTTATTATTAAACATAATGAAAGAGCTATTAATTTTAAAACTGATGCGGCTAAAATAGGAAGTCATTATCCCGATCTAATAAACAAATATATATATAAAAATAAATATAAGAATTGGAGTTTGACCCCTGGCTCAAAGTTTTATTTCAGTATCTGACTAGGCTCTCCCTAGAGGAGACTGAAATATGATTTCAAGGTAATATATTCAATATTGAAACTAGTTACATACTTATAAGAATAGTAATAATTAAATAAATAATAAACTTAAAATTACTGCATTTTAGGAATAGGACAATAAATAATAAAAAAATAATATAATGTGGCAAATCTTATGGAAAAAAGATGATGTGGAATACTGGTAAGATTGACAAAAAAATTAAATTATTCTTGTTTAAAGTTATATTAATAAATGTTGTATTGATTGTATAAAATTGTTGATAGCGATAATGTTATAATTTCTAATCTGAAGATGGGATATAAAAGTGGATCCCGAAACGTCATGATGTAGTTGAAAGGAAATGATTTTGGGAGAATAAATTACTGTGACAAATATTCTTACTTATATACCTCGAAAATAAGTATCTCCCTTAGGATTAATGAAGAAATTATAAAATGGAGCACAGTAAAGATCTCTAGTTCTACAGAAAAAATTCCAGGGTGAAAATAGAAGAAAAGAAATTCCATAAAGAATTGAAAATAGAAATTATTAATAGTTTTCAAAAATGTAATGCCAGTCTTATTAGTGTCATGATAAATAATATGTTAAAAAACCAAGGTAAGATAGATTATCTAAAAAATGCAATAAAATATCAAAAATGTCCTAAACATATTTTTCATCATTTAATAAAATTGGATAACTTATTTAATAATGAATTTTTAATAGATAACAATAAAATAAATTTTATTAATAATATTAAAGAAAGTATCTTAAAAATGGTCCAGTCCAATAACTTTTGAGTCATTACCCTTCTGCAGTCATCGCAGTTCTTAAGTTAATCATTTAATATTGTTCTCTTATTGTCAAACATAATGCATAAGTTATTTATAAACATCTATTAAAAATATAATTGAATTTTCAATAGAAATAGAATGATTTAAAGGGATAAAAAAGTGTGAAAATTGTATAATAGAAAGATTTCAACAACTTTTAGTAACATGAGCCAAAATATGGTGTCATGGTATTCTTAATACTGTATTAGGTAGTACATAATTGCTACAATGAGCTTCAAATTTCCAGTTCACCATTCGTAATATATATCAATACATTTTTCCTAACCCTATGTAGTAGCCCTGCACATAGCTCACGTGCCTGCTACGAGACTGTGTCACCATCAGAAGCTCAACATCACAAGATGAATTATATTTTTTGTAAATCTGTTATATCTAAAATGTATTTTTATAACTATACTTGTAATACATATTTATTTCATTAAATAAAGTTGAAGCTATATAAAATCAACTGATCAAAAAAATAATATCAGTATATTTGGGGACGACAATCGTTACCCATGTAGGAATGATCTTTCTAGCCCTCAGGCTTGGAAATCAGACCTTCCTGGCAGTTAGATCAGTATATCAATAGAGCATTGTTAAGGCTTGATCCCTTACACCGCAGAACAAGAGTGATTTGGGTGCTGATCCGCCTGACACTTGAGGTCATCATGTCTAATCATCTTCCTTCATCCACTGAGTCATATTACCCCTCTATTGAACACGCTCTGTCGAGGCCTTCTGATTACTATATACAATACCTCAACACCTATAATTAACAATTTCTTCTCATTTTCAACAGAGAAATAATTTTTTGAGGGTAATTAAAATGTGCTGTTGTAAAATATAAATTTTAATAGTAACTAAAAGAAAAATCATATTGACTTTTATCATTCAAATTTCTATTTTTTTTTAATACATATTGTAAAATTCATCTTAATTTCTACTATACTATATATCACCGTTCAATTCTTTCTAACACTATTTAAATATAAGATAATTTATCATTTTCTTAGGTCTATGAGACAATCATAAGTTAATGCAGCTGTAGGGTATGTTAGATTATACCGGAGCAAGAACATATACACTCTTACAGGCCAAATATGTCCCAAATACAAAACTATAGCTGAGAATTAAACTGTCCAAATGGTTTTTGATGAGGCAAAGCAATGTATTATTAGCATATACAAAGTATATAGTTAGTAAAGTTATAAAAAACAAAAATTAAAATAAACCAATTATGAATGACTATGGGTGAATTTACATTAAAGACAATGCCTAGTCCGGTCATAAATATTGTTACAAGGAAATATATACAGATTTCAGCAGAAAAATTATTTTTTTCAAAAACTTTATTATAAAATAAAATGTATATCTATAGAGAGTAAAACAAAAAAAGATATTACTCAAAATGTTCCACTTTTGCATTGATACAGGCATTAAATCTCCATGGCCAGTCATCAATAGCAGCACACAGCACTTCTTGAGAAAAGCCCTCAACTGCTCGGACCAGAAATTGTTTGAGGCTTTCCAAGTTAGGGTGTGCTCTGTGGCATGCCATCCTCCTCAGTTTGGACCAAAGCCGATAATCTAGTGGGTTGAGATCAGAGCTTCCTGAGGGCCAATCCGAGGCAGAGATGAACTTTGGAATGGTCTTTTGCAGCCACTGTTGAGTTGACCTGGCCTTGTGAGCTGGAGCCGAATCCTGCTGGAAACCCCAATAACTTCCAGCACACTGAGTATCACTTAAGAGACTTGACAGCAGGTTCCAGAATTTCGTCCTGATAGTTTTTAGCAGTTGTTGTGACTCCTTTTTCACAAAAATGGAGCTTTTTGGTGCCATCAAAGCAAACCATCACTGAGGAAGGGTGATGACCTCTTTTCACTCTTCCAATGAATTCCTGGGCTTTTTTAGAGCTGTGTGCGTATACACAATCATTTTGGCGATTAAATTTTCTCATCGCTAAACCAAATGTTTCAATGAAGACCATTGGTGTAATGGCCGGAGGAGCATTTTGCATCTATCCACTATAATTTTTATTAGGGAAGTGGGAAGTGGTTAGCCTTTGTCCTGCCATTCCTTGAAATGTACCCATCTTAAGGTCACTTTTTATTATGCGAGACATTAATCTGACAGATTCCCATTTCCCAAGTCATGATTTGTTGTTTTCGAATGGGATTTTTTCTGTAAAATAAAATTTTAGTTATTTTAACTAGAAAGAGAGTTATTATTTTGCCAGAAAATTTCCATCTAAAAAGCAGAATAAATTTTGAGCTTAACCCCATCGCTTCCCCTATGTATTCTTAATAAACATTTTGTTTTTTTTATTGGTCCATATATTGTTTCTGTGAGTAGTCTGAGATAAATACTTAAAAATCACAATATTTTAAATTATAAAGCATAAAAAAAAGAACCTGTACCATTTAACAACTCATGAAAGGTCTTGGGTTCAGTACTATGTAAAGAAGTACTGTTTCTTGGTCAACGGTTGTATAAGGTGATTTGACCAAGATCATGCTTAACCACCAGGTTTTCCCTTTTAAAGGTACCCACTTTATAGAGGCTGGGTGTGCACCTGACCACAGGATCAAACCAAGGCTGATGAAACAGAATAAATAATTACTGATCATCCCTCCTAGGATTCGAACCTAGGACCTAGGAGCTTTAGGAATTCCGTGCCTAACCCATTGAGCTACCGCGCTCCCCAAATTATAAAGCATGTATGGCTTTATATAAAATGTAAGAATGTGTCAAGAAAAAAATTAACACTAAAAGCATTATTTATTATTATATATTTTTTAACTTAACAACTCTTCAAAGACCATTTAATCATTTCATATATTTTCTTCCAGAGTAATTACCATTATAAAAAAAAAAAAAAATGCTCCTATCAAAAATTAAATACTGAATCCACTACTGCGACAGAAAGTGCCATCTACCTGAAAAGAATGTAAATCAACACAGGCATAGAATATCTACACTGGTAAAGTGTGTACAGGATGAAAAGTAAACAATGGATTAGAATTTGTGATGTCATTCCAGCCTCAGCCGTTAAATATGGCGTTTTCATCAGTAAGCCTAATAAGGCGACATTGAAAATTAATATTTTTTGAACCAATGATTACAGAACACTGCTTTTCACCTAAATGTTTTGTAAAACATACAGAATAATAATAAGAACAAAAAACTTGAAAATAGCAAAGAATATGCATATTTTTTTTGTTCTTTTTTGGCTTTAAGACTTGTAAAAGCAAGTCCTATTTTGCCAAATCAGCATATTTACTAAAAGAAATTAAATCTAAATACAAGGATGAAAAAGAGTAGTGAAAATTAATGGTATCAAATCTAAATAATTTCCTATGGATAGAGGAGTCAGACATCATGACAACTTTAGACCTCCCTCATTTATTGTTCTTGTTGACAAAATCCATAAGACCTGTAAGAACATGTGACAATGGACAGTAATAGAAAAAAATAAAATGTTGAAAGCTGCAGTGAAATATCTTACATACAGGGATGGGGTATTCTCAGGAGAAGCTACTACACAGTTTGGTGGAATGCTAAGATAAGCTACTAAAATTCTTATGTCCAAAACACATCAAAAAGTATGTTCCCGGTTCTCTTACTGAATTAAAGAAATATTGACATTCTCTCGAATATGGGAGGATAAAGCAACCTCATGACTTCTATAAATGTGACAGATAGGATTGACTTAAAATAAGCTGGTAACAATAAATCAAGTTTTGAGGAAAAAAGGCAAATGAACAATAAATGAGAGGACCTGCAGCATTGGATTGAAGCCTCTCAATACCAGTAATAGCTTGAAGAGGACAGAAATGAAATAGTGAAATATAATTGTTATAACCTGTATGATAAACAATAATTTCTAAATCAATGGTCCTTAATATTTTAAGTTATCAGCATTTCTTTGGCATGGAAAAATGAGTGCTTACACTCCCTTGAATCTAAAAATAAGATTTTACATTTTGAAATGAAACACATTGTAAAATAATATAATTATTCAAACACTTGCATTCATATATACCAAATAAAACAAATTAATATTCATTTCTACCTCAAACAAACCACATTGTTGATGCACTCATGCAGAATACATAAAAAATTCAGGTATCAAGCAATTTCTTATTGCATTAGCAGTAAATTTGATGCATTGAGACAAAGGAACAGAGCTTGGAATTGAGGGTAACAAACATAATAAAAATATTCAATAGTTTATCATAAGCAAGGTAGACAAATGTTAGTTTTCATCAATAATTAAAAAACTGATTTATTATCTTTCATTAAAAATTGTCTAGGTTGATTAATCAATAATTAAAAAATGTTATGTCTCTGTGTTGATTCTGTTCCATGGAAAAATGCAACAATTGATAGTCCTTATAAGTTGACTTCATTTAAATTACTTGTATACAAAGAATGCTAAAATTATTAACAAACTGCTTCACCTTAAAATTTTCAAATATGACATATTTACAACTGATAATTAGTTAAAACTAGGGTAATTTATTAAACATTTCAAATAATTTTCTAATTAAAAATTGAAAATGGATAAATAATGCAGAGAAATTCAAAAAGTTCTATAACTTTTCGTTTGAATGGTATAACCATGTGATAAAGTCATTAATTACATGGGAATAAGATAACAAAAAGTTTAATATACACCAATATTTATTTGACAAACATATGTTTGCTGAATTTAAAATTAAAACCATATAATACATTTTTAAAAAAATGGAAATGTAGGAATAATCAAATTAATAACATTGTTTTTATAAATAATTTTATTTTCTAAAAATTAAAAAAATAAATCGAAAAATACACTCAAAACAAAAACACTCGTAAACAAAAACAGAAAAAAAATGACTACAGGTATTTATATTATATCTTCATACTTTACTTTCTTATCCACTTTCCACTTTTCTACTTGTGAAGCCATAAACAATCATATAATTTACACGTGATCATGTTAAAATATCGATCAGGAAATATTAAAATAAGACATACTTCATAGTGTCTTTCCTAACCTTTTCAGTCTAAGTTATTTTCTAAAATACTTATATTATGAAATTTATTAATCTTTTTTAATACTTTTCAAAATATCTAATATCCATCTTGTCAAAAATATGCCATTAAGATTGGTGTCATGTTTACTTAGTGATTTTTCTCTATCACAGCAGGCATAAGTAGTCACATCTCATCAATTTCTTTCTTTTTCCTTTTTTTAACTACTTTCAACTAATCAAGACTCATATGAATGTCTTGTCCTCTGTTAACATTCCAACAATTTATTAAGTGAAACAGTATCATCACTGATCATGCTTCAACCTATTATACATTTTAATTTCAGTATGTTTAAAGTGCACTATAAATAACAACACTAAGTTATAAATTAGGATATTAATATGCAAAACGCAGCTTAGGATCATAGCCAAGTTTATCGAGGTTAGGAATACATGCAAAATTAACCATTGGAGGGGGACCACACATGATTACAAGAGAATCATTTGAAGGTGGGAATAAATGCTCCTCAATCATTTTAGCAGAAATAAATCCTTCACTATATTGCCAATCTGAAAAAGTAAAGAGTTATAAATAAAAAAAAAATACAATAGAATTAAGTTAGTTGGAAAATTAGTTCATTTCCAAAACAATAACAATTATAACTTTAATAAAAGTAAAACTATTGTAAATCCATGTTTGAATAATAAATAGAAACAATTATAAGATATTATTTCATGGTGTATTTATGCAAAAGGTGAAGGGTCATAACATAATTAAGTAAGGATTCTTGACACTAAAAAAATACTTTATCACTTAAAACTTTATTTTCATGAAGTTTTGGCTGTCAGAACATCTTTAGTTGATTCTAGAATGGACCCTATTCAATTAGTTATTTTGTCAAATACAACCAATAATTTACAATAAAATTTAGGTAATTTTATTATTTTTAATCACATGGTAATAACTAGTCAGTAATAATATCTGAGTAACAATGTTGCTATTAAATATAATATCACTAAGAATTTGCTATTGTTATGTTTTGCATTATTGATATATATTTTATTATGGTTGAAATAACAATAATATGTTTTTTTATCTTAATTAAGACTACATTAAAACTACATTATCAATAAATATATGTAGAATTAACGATTGTTGAATAAAATCAGTTAATTGATCAAGCTTTATTATGAAATTCTGTAACACAAATAATGAATTCTGAAAACATACAAAAATGGAGGTTGAGCAGGGAGTATAAAACACCACCTTATATAACAGTATTTACATAATGACTTTACAGTTTGATTAGACATTACTTTTTAGAATGAGAATGATAAAAAACAAAAATATATAAATTACTGTTTCACAAGAGAGAAAAATGAATCAAATTTGTATTCATTAAAATAAATATATACTTCAAATGTTATTAATAAATGATCATTATATTAAATTTGTAATTTAACAAATAAACAAAATAATACCTTTTGGTGCAACATCAACTGTATACCATAACTTTAACTGGTCAGGATTATTTTTGGCAACTTCCTCAAGTTCATCACGAAGCAAAATATCTTTTTCAGTTTGATTTGCAAATATTAAAGCCATTTTTGTATTATCAGAACTGTCTTTAACAATATGTCTTATTAATTGTAGCATAGGTGTGATTCCTGTACCACCTAAAAACATAATTAAAATTTTATAAGGTCCTAAAATCTATTTAATTTTAAACAAAGAAACATTAATTCATGGGCCATACAAATTTGATAAAGGATAAACCAAAAGTAAATAATATAAAAAGAATTGAAAGCACAAGTGACAAAAATATATTCAAATCCTTAGTTCATTATCACAATACCCAGGTCTTTTTTTTTTTGGGTCCTCCCATTCCTCGCCGTTAAGGCTATACAGGGTTTTCCCAGGCCAGCGGGTGTGGGCGGGGATTTAAAAGACTCCCTCGGCACCGGGACGCGAACTCGTGACTATTTTTATATCATTTGTCATAAATCAGGTTGCCGGGCAACGGCGGAACTGTGCACACGCGTTAACCCATTCGGCCACCTTGCCCACAACCCACTCTAGGTCTTCTGATCTATATACCACGGCCCACCAAACCATTGAATCCCACAGATTTTGCATTATCTGATCCTCATCCCAATAGAGTTCCATCCCTCCCAACAACCGTTGCACCAATACCTTCCCCATATTTAAATCCCATTTCTTTACCCATTTCATATCTATTCAGTTTCTCGAATATTGTAAACAGATAACTTTGCAAATATGTATATAAATTTTTTCTTATGTATTATTTTTATTATTCCATGTTAGTTTCATATCTTTAAATTTTATTATTATTGTTTTATTCTTTTAATATTTGTTAATATTAAAGGTTATGGCATGATTTCTTACTGTTTCTGTTTGTTTATCCTTTTTCTGTTCTCTATTGTTGTTTCTCTGAGGCTCTAAATCCTATAACTTGTTCTTGTTTATTTTTCAAAAGGGACATGTCCCAGAATAAATAAGTAGTTTATTATTACTAGTAGTAGTATAGGACTTCAGTGGAAGTCTTGAGCCGACAAATAAAAATGATTATTATTAATCCTGACAATCACACGTTTTCCAACATACTATTATTTATAATATGATTAAGCCTAACAGAACTATTGTACAATAGAAGTATCAATAGATAAAATTAAATTGTATTGAATAATGAATGGCAATACACTTATGAAATATCATTTTAAAATTTAGAATAAAGAATTACAATTGGGTTGTCAGGAAAATAATGCAAGATTTAAGAAAAAAGAAAGATTTACAACTGTTTTATTTAATCAAAATAGTCTCCTCTACAACCAATACATTTCTGCCGTGTTGGCAACTTTTCCATTCCCTTGGAATAGAATTTCCTATCTTTAGAATTGATGAACTCCAAAAACGCATTTATTATTCCCTTTGTCCATTAAATTTGGTATCACATAAATAGTGGTCCAGGTGTTTAAACAAATGATAATCCATAGGTGAGAGGTCCAGAGAGTAGAGCGGATGTGACCGGGTGCTGTCATGCAACAAAATGGGCCCCTTCCGATTGACCAAAGATGGCTTCATTATTGCCAATTTCTGATACATTGCATTAATTTGGTTAGAATACAATTTTGCATTGATGGTTCCTCCAGATTTAAGAAGCTGTAGTGTATCAAACCAAATGAAGCCCACCAAACAGTAACCATCACCTTTTTTTGATGAGTTGGGGGTTTTGGAAAAATGTCTGCTGCTTCTCCTTTGTCGAGCCACTGTCCAGAATGTCTACTTGTTATCATATATTATCCACTTTTCATCACAATTTACCATTCTGGACAGATAAGGGTCGTTTTTGTTTTGGCACAGAAGTGTAGCACAAACTTCATAATGCTGATTTTTTTGGTAGTCCTTTAATGTGTGTGGAACCCAACTTTCAAGCTATTTTACTTTTCCAATTGCCTTGAGGTGGTTATCGACGGTCGATTTGCTAAGGTAGTTTCCCTGCAAGTTCTCGATCACTTGTTATGGGATTTTCTTCCACCAAAGCCCTCATATCAAGAGAGGAAGTCCTTCCACAACCTTTGCCTTCAAGGCTAAAGTCTCCCTCCTGAAATATTTTGAACCAACGTTCACTCATTAACGCTGGTCTCGCCCTCAGACTTGATTGATGTTTATGGCCATCTGGACCTTATTCTGACCAAGTTTAAACTATCTTATACTTTTACAATCTTAGTAAAGACAGAGTTATTTCGAAGCAGCGAAATGCTACAGAGGTAAACAAACATTATGAAAGAAGATTAATAAGTGTTGACATTCATACAAATGAATAATCCAGTAAACGTAAATAATTTGTTACATAGAGGGGTATTTTAAAGAAAACTCCTGCATTATTTTGCGGACAACCTAATAATTAAAGAGGTGAGTAAAAAGCATAGTAGAATTTTATTCAAATAGAACAGGAAATATAAAAAAAATTGAGTTAAGTTTTTTGTATGTTAAATTTTGGTACACCCATTTTTTTGGTCACTGAACATAGCAAAACTGAGATTCACTGTCAAAAGTTTTGGCCAGAACTTAATTTTTTAATGTCAACATTTTGAAACTTCTTTTCATTTTTTATTTATTTCTTGAAAACTTAGTTTATTTGAGGAGACAATAATATACAAAATTGATTACACTTTATGTTTCTAAGGTTTCTCTCAATGGTAAAAGTTAAGCTATCACTGCTGTAAGAGGTGTCAAATCTCAAAAGTGAAACATGGTTTATAAGTTTTTATGGTTATTTTTCATTGGATTATGTTGCAAAAAGCATAAGGCAGTAAATAAATAACATAAGAATAAAGGGTTGACAGGAAGTATGAAAAAGATAATAATAAAATAAATGAAATTATGATAAAAAAGGTTGTGTACTGAGCCATGAACATTTACATATTTAAGAGAGGAACTGATGGACAAGGTTAGTGTAAGAAAGGTTTTTCTAGCTTTCTTGAAATTAAAGATTGTAAGGGGAACAAATAATAAATAGATCCTCTTTTCAATATTTTGTACAATTTCCAAGAATTTATGAAAAAATAGAATTATTAGAGTAAAAAATAAACATTTACGATGATAAGCAAATTTTCAAGCATGATTGAAAAGTGCAAAACATTTAAGCTGAATTCCTGATCCTCCAGGAGTCAACAAAAATATTATTCTGAGAAGGAGTTGATCAGGGGGTGAGGTCAAATAAATACTAAATTAAACAAATAGTATTATTTAATTTAGTATTTATTTGACCGCAACCCCCGATCAACTCCTTCTCATATTACATCAACGGTCAACCATCTCTACATCATTAAAAATATTAATCAATAAATAAAATTGAAATTAAACTTAGAATTACAACTACTATACCATCTAATGAAACCTGAAATATAATATTAAGCTATCAACACTTACCAGCTATCATCGATACTTTGTTAACTTTAACAGTGTAAGCTGGATCTTTACGAAGAATTTTCATGGAAAATACTCCTTGTCCTAAATACTTCATACGTCCAGATGGACCTCTTACATCAACAGTGGATCCTATTTCAAGACCTTCAAGGTATTGACTCATCTTTCCACCAGCAGGAAATTTGGGATGAGTATTTTTCCTATAAACCTACAAAATATTTTTAAGGGTAAAAATCAAAAAATATACTTTTCTTTAAATAGAGATACACCACAGTCTAAAACTCTCCAAATGCAAGAAATAGTCTTCACAAACCTCCACATATCATCTACGCAGTAGGGATGGCTATTGACAGTCGATATTATTGAAATATCGATATTTTCCTTCTGATATTCGATGTTTTACCATTGATAGTATCTACTTTGATATTATCAACTATCAATATAGTCCCTAAGATATTTTAATATTTTAATTTGAAAATTAAATTTAAACTATCCTTAGAAAAAAATTAAACTCATCTTGCCTGTTTCATATAATGAAGTGCATAGTAGAGGAAAATATCGATATTTCGATGATATCGACTATCAATGGTCATCCTAAGTACAGTTTTATAGCACGCGTGGGACCCTTCTCACTCAGTAAACTCAATTTGCCCTAATTTATTAGTTAGAACGTTTTCAAACCAAGGCCACGAATTGTCAAAAAAATCTATGTAGGATGCGAATAAATTAGCATTTCGGTGAATCTGATCTATGGGTGAATGGAAGACATAACTGGATGAATAGAAATTTCTAGAAAAAAGTTGAGGGTGAAGAAGATGGACAGGAACTATAAAATAAATCTTACTAAGGATAGAAGAATTGATATTTTGATTAATTAATTTAAATAGGAAAATAATATCTGTCTTGATGAACCTATGTGCTAGAGAATCAATATTTATATCAATATTCCTGTTTCAAAAATGTTTATAATATTTATGAAAGTATCAACTATCGATATTTCAGATACGATATTCTGATGCTATTGATAGTTATAGGTGGTAAGTAATTAATCGATACTTCTGGGACTTCTTGAGCATCATCTGGAGACCGAACATTTGATCAACTGTAGATCTACCACCTCTGAAACGCCCGATAATTTCCAATTTCTCTCTCTGCAAATGGGAGAAGTTTCTTGACATTAGAGAGAAACTTCTAAATACACTGTAGAAGCTAAATACTGCAGTAGTTGGAACATTCCAGGATGTTGTATTACTTGTGAAGTAGATAGATAATGCCTTTCTTCCATTGTTCCGGGATTTTCTCCTCTATCCAAACTGTGAGGATGACATCGTAGAGAGCTCTCAAGAACTCCTTACCGCCATGCGTCAGGAGCTCAGCTGGAATCCTGTCCTCACCTAGAGCTTTGTTGTTAAGCATTTGTTGAATATAAAGGATCATCATATTATTTATATTTGTTATGTTTGTTTTTATCTGGCCAGATGTAAAATTTTAATTTCTGTACTTTTTTGTTATTCTGAAGGGACTTCGTCCCAGAATAAAATTATTTTTCTATTCTATTCTATCATAAGTAGCTGGATCGAGAATTTCTGTATTTTCATCACTACCAGGCATCTCCTACTCTTTTAAGTCTCCCGCGATGTCACCAAGCAGGCAGCCAAACGGACAGGACCAATGCACCAGTATTTCGTTCTTTTCCGTTATATTCCTTTCTACATGCCCTGACATTGGTTTGAAGCCAGTCCTACTCTGGTTAATCCTCTGGACTCCCCCTGACTGCTGTATTCCTCCATTTCCTCAAGCTGCTTCTGCTACCATTCTGTCTTCTTTCTATGGTGAAGCCTCTATTCTTCTCTTCTCCTGTCTGAATACTCTTCGGATGCTCTCCTTGTGTGCCGATTTTGGACCATATTTTCTGCTTCAATGACTGTAGCACACTCTCCATCAAACCAATGAACAGAGGACATTCCATTATTCCTCAAGAGAGGCAATCAAGAGCACCGACATTCAAGATTGTCTCTCATCAAGCTTCTGGCTTTGTTGTGTTGCTAACCTCTGGTTTTTTAAGTTAGGCCATGTCAAATCCCGAAACCACCAGATAATGGTCGTTATCCATATTAGCTCCCTGGTAGGATCTGCAGCTCATTAGTCATATCTGTGCCTTCTACTGATCAAAATGTGGTCAATTTGATTCATAGTCCTACCATCTGAAGATCTCCATGTTCTTTTGTTGACTTTAGGAGTGCCTATGACAGCAATAAAAGGCCTGCTGTACGCAGCTTCAAGAGAGCTTGGTGCCCCTTGGCAATGCATCACCTTCCCCCAAATAATTAAATTTATTCCTTAAGCTGTTTTATATCAAGTAATATTTGAATTTTATTCCATTCAATATGTCTCTAATTCAGTTGCTTTATTGATAGATTAAAATAACTTATTATCATAATAGTGGATTGATGATTGACTGTAGTGAAAATAGAAGAAGTTAGTTGGGGTGTTCAGTCAAAAAAATAAAAAGTAAAAACAAATAAATGATGTTTATTTTTATTTTTGACAACGTTTTGGCCCAAAGTTCAGGCCCTCATAATCCCACGAAAGTTTCCCGTACTTATTATCATACACTATGTAATTTTATTTGCATAAAATAGATGTCAGATATCAAGAAAAAGAAGAAATTAAAACTTTGTAATAATTTCTCGGTTGTTATTTTGCTGAAGATACAGTTACTCTGGAGTGACAGAATATCAAATCATAATTTTTCAAATAAATTGAGATGAATCTAAAACAAACTTCAAATGAATTGACATGCAATTAAAGCTTATTAAACAATGAAGTTTTTAGGCAAGTGGGGTATCTGTAGTATAGTTGTAGAACGATAAAACATCGCGAATAATCCATGATTTAATGAAAAACACAACTTAGCGTAGTTTGGCTGCTCAAAAGTCCCCTATAAATGATTTTGACAAAGACAAATTCTACTTGTATTTTAAAGGAACTTTTATCTAATTTACTATGAACCAATTTTTAATTAAGTGAATGAAATACTTTGTGTTTATAGCTTCATATGAAAGAGCAAATCTGACTACCTTAAGAAATGATGAAATTGCAGTTAACTCATTTCTCATTTGAAATTGGCCCATGCATCAAATAAGATTTTTAGTTGGAAATTTTGTCTTGAATCACATTCCTGAGAATGACCATTAAGAACTGAGACACCTTGTATACAGGGTGTCCGGTAAGTAGAGGGTAACTTTTACAGGAGTGATTGATCTGAGCAGACCTCACGAGCAACAAAAAAGTTCATATAAACAATAGGCCTATTTTCAGCAGAAAAGTAAGAAATTCATGTTCTGTATTTTTTTAAGTAAGTCATGTATTTTGATATATAGGAAGCGATAATTGAAGAAATATTTAATTTAAGTAATTAGCAATTGTTTCGCTGTAAACTAGACAAAATTTACTTAAAATAATTTTGAGTTTGTCAATATTAAAACAATTAAAAGAGGGCTTCTGAGCAGCTAAACAAACATAAGTTCTGTTTGAAAAAAAATCATAATTTTTTTTTTTTTTTTTTTATTACCCTTCAACTGTACTACATGTGATTTTCTATCCATTCATCTAAATGTAACCATGTTTTCAGCAAAAATGACTACAATTAACTGTTGCAAAGCTTTTATTTCTTGTTTTTTCATTATCTGGAATGTATTGTAATAAAAATAATAATATAAATACAAATTTTATGTATAAAATAACAAATTTAATAATAATGATTTTTCAAAGATTTTTATTGTATGGTGACTATAAAATTGTATTTTTCTCCCAGATCTCTGTCATATAGCCCAGTCTAATTAGACATGTTACCTTGCAAAAGGGTGGGTAATTCAAATTTCTTTTTTTTATTGCTAGGTAAGAAGGAAACATAAGAAAATACATGTTTCCGCCCTTGAAAAGCTTGTGGGTTCGCTGAAGTGCTCCAAAAACCATTGAAATTTCAAACTTTTTTTGGTTAACGCTAAATATCTCCTTTTTTAGAGCAAAATAGATAAAAATAGCCATATTCAATCTTAAACAACTTAAGACTATCTAACGTTTTTGTACATAACATTGTTTTCTAAACCCAACAGGAAATGAACTATCGAGCTTTCAAAATTTACTCATTTCGATTTCTTCATAATATTGCTGTTTCAGTTTTGAACAAAAGAAATCTGTAACACTAATTTGAACCTCGTCCAGAGAATGTGTTGGTTTTCCTTGAAGATAATGAACCATTGACTGGAACGGTAGACGGTAGTCAGGAAGTGTTTTGAAAAGTACATGGTGGACCAGACCCCCAACTGTGCATTGTCCCTCCCTATCCCAATAAATTACATATAGTTGAGTTCCTTGTAACTATTTATTTTTAAAAAACAAATGTTCTGACAAAAAAGTGGCCACACTCTCCCAAAATGGTGTTCAAACATAGCAGATTGACTTCTTTGACTTGAGTTAGTTTTTTGGTCACTGAGATTCAGCATTTGGCTTAATTTTGCCATAATTGGCCTTTTATTAAAGCTGGTTTAATTTATTAGTTAGAGAATAATAAAACATGAAAAAATATTAACAAATAATTGGCCTTGGCAATAAAAAACACCTGTAAACTGAAGTTTATTTAAGTCGTTCAAACTAAAGTTGAAAATCAAGTGTCTTTTGTAAATAAACGGCCATCAATAATGAAAAACGCCCTGAAATGAAACATCTGGAGAATAAATTTAATTTGTAAAACACTGATTACTTTTTTAAATATTTGAAGCAGTTACTAAGAAAATACACTTAATCGACAGAAAAGCGGGACTGGCATTGGCAGCTAGAGTCCGCTGCCACATCATTAAGTACTCATAAATGGCATAGTTATATGCCCTAATGATTGCACTATTATAAGTGCTATAATGATTGTATTTTCATTTGAACTAAATTTTGTCTAGTTTACAGCAAAATAATTGTTAATTACTTAAGTTAAATATTTCTTTAGTTATCACTTCCTATTTAACAAAAACAATGACACTTAAAAAAATACAAAACTTGAATTATTTACTTTTCTGCTGAAAATAGGCCCATTGTTTATATGAACTTTTTTGAAGGTTTTGAAATCTGCTATCACTCCTATAGAAATTTTCCTCTACTTACGGAACACCCTGTATAAAAGTATGTAAATAAGAGAAGAAAAAATCCGGTGCATGCATCACACAACTTTCGCTTACCACTCTATTTGGAACATAAATTATTGTATGACAAAATTTGGCAATGACAAAAAGTCTTCTGGTGCATTTTTAATGGAGTTAACCCTTAAAGAACACATTCATGAATTTTGGTCATAATTATCAATACAAAAACTCATGAAGTAAACATTGTATAATCACATAAATATTAATAACATTAACTGAAATATATTCAGTGCACCATAATAGCTAAGTCTATATATCTTATATCATTGTGTAATGTAATAGGTATTATGTAACAGATGATGTAATAAACCAATCGGAATTAACTACAAAATAATATCATTAAATATTCTAAACTAATAAGCCTAATCTAATAGTCCCATTTAATTATACTTAATATTAATAACCACATAAATATTAATATCACAATATGAAATATATTCAGTTCACCTTAACAGCTAAGTCCATATGTCCTGTATCATCATCTGATGTAATAGGGGTATAAGGTCTGATTACAGCTTCACCATTAACTTCAGCAGAGAGAAAAATATGTTGCCCAATTGGCAATCCTAAAAACAAAACATGAAATAGAAATATATAGCCATATTTTTAAACTATAAAGGATAACTAGATAAAATCAAACAAATACTACTGTCACCCCATGTTTTATAGAGAAAATCGTTTTGAGATGAAATCTGACCATTGAGATCATAAAGGCATAATATAGCAAACAAAGGTAAGAATATATATAGTTAAAAAAAAAAATATATATATATATATATATATATATATATATATATATACAGGGTGTCCCGTAATTAGAAGGAAATATTTAAAAGATTGATAGTAGAAAACAAGATCTACAGAAAAGTAGGAAATTTAAGATTTGTGTTTTCTTAGGAGTCACATTTTTAGTTAAATAGCAATATAAAAAATATTTGATTTAAGTAATAAATCATTGCTCCATAGTAAACTAGACAAAATTTCCTTAAAACAAAAGTAGTTTGTCATTGTTAAAACTATTTAAAGAGGACTATTGGGTGGACAAATACAGCTAAGATCTATTTTAAAAAAAGTCATAAATTACATATGATTTTTTTATCACCATTTAACTGTATTACATCTGACCCACTTTGGCGTTTAATAAGCTTTAAGTCCATATTAATTAATTTGAGCTTTATTAGATAAACTTTTGAGAATCACCTCAAGTTGTGTAAAGAAACTGATGTGATTTTCTATCCAGTCACCTAAAAGTACACATGTTTTCAGCAAAAATGACTACAATTAACTGTTGCAAAGCTATTATTTCTTTTATATGGGATGAACTGTAATAAACATAATTGCCTAAAAACAAATTTTATTTATAAAAATTAAAAATAATGATTTTTTAAAATATTTTTCATGTAAAGTAGTTATGAAACTGTGTTTTTCTCTCACATTTCTATCATATAAATTTATGCGTATTTATTAGTAACAAACTTAATGTATCTAGTCCTAATATTTACGTTTCCATGAAAATAATTGAAGCAAACAGTAAGTTTCTTTACTTTAAACATAGATTTTAGTAAGAAACATTAAGTTTTTCACTGATAAATACTTATAAATTCCTAGGACTGAAAAGATCTGGAAGTAACTTAAACGTGGACTAAATAGAAAATCACATCATTTCTCTACACAACTTGAGGTAAATCTCAAAAATTTTCCTAATACACCTCAATTTAATTAATATGGACTTAAAGTGGGATAAATGTAGTACAGTTGAAGGGTAATAAAAACATTTAAAAAACACTAATAATTTATGACTTTTTTGTAAACGGAACTTTGCTGTGTTTGTCTACCTAATAGTCCTCTTTAAATAGTTTTGACAATGAAAAACTCTACTTTTGTTTAAAATATATATATATATATATATATATATTTTTTTTTTTTTTTTTTCAGTTGGCGCTACAGACCTTGAAAGATCTTTGACCGCGAGATGTGGTCTTCTAGATCACATCTCAATTCCTGATTGAAGTTCATGGGGATAGGTTCATCAGTCCTACGCCCGGTTGGTGTGAGTTGCCTCCAGTAGACTGACGGGCCTCACATACCGTGGGAGTCTCGGGGAGCATGGCTTTCCCTGGTGGACAGTCATCCAAATCGGGCGGTCACACATCCAAGAGCTAACCACGCTCGAACTTCCCCAATTCTCACAAAATTCAATGTGAATTTCTGAATTTTTCCCAACCATAAAAAATCCCAATCATATTCCTTTATTTTCATACCTAATTTTTCATTCATTCATTTTCATTTTCATTTAACATTTGGGATTTCGCTTGTTTGAGCAATTGTAGCTGATTTAATTATTTGACACAATCCTTACATGTCTGCATGAATTTTTTACTGAGTCACCAGAAACTAGCATCCATGCATGATGGAAATTTAGAACACCATCCAGTGCATTGAATTTTTTTTTATCCTCCTTCACCAAAAGTCTGGAGAATTAGGTTCTTGTTAGCATAGGTTTTTACTGGTATGTTCTCCATGTTCTTGAATCACTAGGGTTCTCTTTTCTGTTACCAGGTGTTGTTTATAGATTTCCGTGATGTTGGCAAACATCAAATACTTGGTCTTTGTACTCCATTTTTATATCTAGCTTAACATTTGTAATTCTATATTACTATCTACACCTAACTGCTAGCTAGCATAAGAATGGAACTTGCTGTATTTTTTTATTTTTTTTTTTTATTATTGCATAGTGAACAATCAGTACATTTCTTTAATTATATATTCTGTAATTTAAGTTTGAAAGTTGACCTTTAGCCTTGAATATCTATTTTATATCACTTGTTTTTACCTTAAACCACAATATACTTTCTTAAAAGACAATCTTCTTCTTCTTCCACGGTACTACAACTCATGAGTCTTAGCCTCCTCAAGACGTGTCAGCTAGGCATCCCTATTTTGCGCAGCTGCTCTCCAGTTACGTACACAAAGTAGTGCACGTGCATCCCTTGCCACACAATCCTGCCATTGCAGTAGTTGTATTCCTACTCTCCTAGAGCCTTGCTCATTGCTCTCAATAGTTTTTTTGGGCATTTCATCATTTTGCATCCTCACCATGTGCCCTGCCCATCGCAGTCTTGCAAGCTTTATGGTTATGACATTCGGCTCCTTGAATAGATTGTGTAACTCTCTGTTATGTCTAATCCTCCAATTCTGTTCATTGTGCACAGGAGCATAGATTCTGCAGTGCACCTTCCGCTCAAATAACGCTAGGGCTCACTCATCTGCTTGCGTCATGGTCCAAGCTTCTGAGCCATTCATTACCAGACGAATGAGCATTTTATAAAGCTGTGTCAATTCGACCCACTTGGGGCACCTGGCGCCCGTACCCCATTGCAATTAGCCTTCAGCAGGGAGAGGGGGTAGTACCTGTAGCGATCTTTTAATCACCTCCATACTCGTGGGAACAAAATGAACGAACCACAAAATTCAATCAAACGTAATGGAATTATTGGAGAAGGAAGTGCCTTGGAGATACTAGGAGACACACCGATTAACGAGGAGCCTGGGCCAGTCACGAAGCGTACCAGATCCTCGCCGGGGAACTCGACGCCTGTGGCGAAGAGGGTCAGAAGCAGGGAAGCTGATTCAATTTCTTATGCTCTGGAGGCTGGGGGCAGTAGGGTGGCAATTAGCCCTTGTGGATATCCATCAGTGCAGCTTTCTAGGGAACAGAGTGAGGAAGTTAAAGCCCAGGTGATAAAATTTGTTGATCGTCTGGAGTTCGGTGGTGTTATCCCTGAATTTAGTGGCTTCACCCACCATCTGGGGGATGTATCATCTTCTGCGATGACCAAACCACCAAAGACTGGATTTATAGTGTAGTGGAGGGCTTCACTATCAGCGGGAGTATTAAACTCCGTGCTGGTAACATAGAGGAACTCAGAAAAGCTGTCAGGGTGGGGGCATACTTCCCTGGTGAGAAAATCGCGGAGGAGCTACTAATTAGGAGACTCCGCATTCAAAATGGTAGGATCCCAGATATCAATAGTTGGCAGATATTGGGAACCAAGGCGGAGACTAACGGACTCTACGGAATCCTTAGGATCCCTGAAACAAGTATCAAACACCTTGAGGGCAGAAATATGAGGGTGACGAACAGCATTGCTCAAGTTGCACTTAAGGTGTTTGTGAAGAAGAAGCCACCCAAACCTAGTGCACAGACTGCAAAGGTGGGCACTGTTTTTTTAAAAGTTTCCCATATAGAGGAACTACTAGGGGGAACTTTTGCTTCCACTAGTGGAATTGTTGTTGCGTCTGAGCCAGCTCGGGAGGGCTTATCTCCAGTGGATGTGGAGGGGGTCTCCGGACCTGAGAAACATGGAATCAGGACGGATGTACCCTCTTGGACCCTGGCGAGGATGGTCCTCCTCCAACTGGCTCCCTTTAATGATGGTTAAGCTCTTGCAGGTGAATCTCCATCACTGTGTAGCAATCTGTGGAGTGCTGCAACAGTATTTTAGAGGTAAGGATATTGATATTGTATTAATTCAAGAACCTTACCTGTTCGACAACAGGATTAGGGGGCTGGACATGACTGGGTATAGCATTATTGTAGTGCCTGAATGTCCAAGAACTTGTATCCTGTTCAAGAATAGAATTGAGCTGATGCCTCTGTGGGATCATTGTTTCAGAGACCTGGCAACAGCTCAACTGGTCCATTCTGAGGTTAAGGATGGAGAGAAAATTATAGTGGCAGCAGGGTATCTCCCCTTTGAAGAAGACATCCCTACAGCAGCTCTCAGAAGCTTAGGAGAGAGGATGGAAAAAGAACAGGTGATTGCAGGACTGGATGCCAATGCTCACCACAGGATCTGGGGAAGTTCCAAGAACAACCGGAGAGGTGAGTTTCTTATAGAGTATCTAAGTAGCTTCAATTCGACATTGAGATTCTGAATAGGGGCAACGTTGCCACCTTTGTTAATAGAATCCGCTCGGAAGTAATACACATAACATTAGGCATGCGTTGTTTGAGTTCTAGGATAAGGGGGTGGTGTGTAAGAATAAAGAATGTCTAATAAAGAATCATGCACTGATCACCGTTATATCAGATTTGACTTGTCTGGGTATAATGTGAATGAATCTGTGTACAGAAACCCAAAATGTACAAATTGGGAGAGATACTGTACACAGCTAGTGGAAGAAGTCAAATGCTGTCAAGACTATTAGACTGTAAGACTATTAGGAATACCTGGCATTTGGAATGCTTCAACTCCTCATTACATGAGGGAATTATGAGGTCTTACAAGAAGAATAATAGTGTTTCCTGGTGGAACTATGAACTTGGCAAGTTAAGAGCCATGACTAGAAAAATCTTTAATGCCACCAAGAACACGGGCAGATGGGATACTTATAAGCATGCCCTAACTGAATATAATAAGGCTGTACATCAGACAAAAAGGGGGGCCTGGAGAAACTTTTGTAGCGATATTAATAAAACGCCATCCACGTCCAGAGTCCATAAAATCCTGTCAAAACAAACAGATGGATTGGTCATTGGTAGAGTCAGGGTTGAAGGAGGAAACACCTACTCAGGAGATGATACTCTAGAGGCTCTGGCGAGTGCTCATTTTCCTGGCTGTCAAATGCTAGAGGAGTATATAGTTAATCCCACTATGACTAGGCACATCTGAGGCAAAGATAAGTGGGTTGAAGACAAAAGAATCGTGAATTCTAGGAGGGTTGAATGGGCAATTAATTCTTTTGCATCGTTCAAATCAGCGGGTATTGATGGGATTTTCCCAGCCCTGCTACAAAAGAGCCTATCTGTAATTAAACCCTATCTCTTGGAGTTATTTAGGGGGAGTTTAGCACTTGCATATATACCTAATAAGTGGAGGGAAGGAAGAGTCTGTTATATACCTATACCTAGAAAAGAGTCTTATGACAATCCCAAAGCATATAGACCTATATGTCTGACCTCTTTTCTGTTGAAGGTGTTGGAAAAGATTGTAGATAGACACATTAGGGATACTGAACTAGTAGAAAGACCGCTATACTACGCCCAATTTGCCTATCAAGCCGGCAAATCTTCTGAGACAGCGTTGCACTATTTAGTCTCTAGAATAGAGAAAAGCTTATAGCAAAAAGGGAAAATGGCAACACATTATTTGCAAATGTGATAATTTGGCTAGACTGTGATACTTTCACTTTGGATGTGATCGTATCACTGAACCCAAGCTCTGTGAACTGATTGATCCCATCAGTATCAATAGGTTTGTGAAGGCATCTGGCCTGTTTTAACTGAGTTTAGGACGACGCACAATAGGCCTTTTTGAGGCCGCGGTGAACCCCCTCTATGTTGGGGCAAAAAAAAAAAAAAGGTCTTATTCTATAGCGTACCAGTAGTCTGGATGCCAGAGTCCCTCACAGCTTTTTCAAGCGCCAGGTTAAATAGGAGGCATGCAAGAGCATCCCTTGTTACAGTCCTTCAGTTGTCATGAACCTCTGTGATAGGTCTCCCTATACTCGGACGACACACTTTACACCAATCATGGTCATCCTGACGAAGCAGACCAGTTTTGGAGGTATGTTCATTTCAATCATAGCCCTATATAACTTCAGTAATGTTCATTATAAACATTATCGATGCTATCATAAGCAGCTCTAAAATCTATAAAGAGATGATGGGTTTTAACATTATATTCCATAGTTTTCTCCAGTAGCATTTTAAGGGTGAATATCTGATCAGTTATCGATTTTCCTCTTCTGAACCCACACTGGTATTTGCCGATCTCTCGCTCTGCAAACGGCAAAAGCCTCTGGAAGAGCATGTTTGATACAACTTTGTAAGCACTGAAGAGCAGAGAAATGCCTCTATAATTTTAACAGTTCAGTTTATCACCTTTCTTGTATATAGGGCATATCACAGACTTGTTCCAATCCTTAGGTAATTTCTCTTCTGTCCAGATACTCAAGAATAGCTCGTGTAAGAATTTTATTAGCTCGGTACCCCCATATTTGTATAGCTCATCTGTGAGTCCATCAAATCCTGGTTATTGTTTTGGAGCTTTCTTATTGCCTCCTCTACTTCCTCATCATCTGGTGGTTCCAACATCCTCATCGATATTGTTATTTCTCAACCCTTCTGTAAGGAGGTCTTTGAAATATCTTCTCTATCTATCAAGAATAATCGCCTTTTCCGCCAGAAGATTACCATTTCCATCTCTGTATGAAGAAACTACTGGTTGATAAGGTTAAAAGACAATCTGATCATCTTAAAATGTTCAATGCATTCAAGAGATATGTGTATGGATCCTATAGAAAGATATAATACAAACTAAAATAAGTGCTAAATTTATACATCATCCATTTCAGAAATAAATTAACAGAACTCTAAATAGCAAAATATATATTTTTATAATCAAGTATAAGTTGTTAGTGGATTTAAAAATATTAATGTAATATTTTATTTTTCTTACAGAAACTTGTAAATCAACTTAAAAATTGAAAATATAGAAAAATCCAAATGAAACTATAGTGAACATGACAGGATTTAAAAATAAGTGATACAGAAAACAATGAAATAATGATTTATACTACAGTATATTAGGTGGCAAAGTACCAAAAATAATATATATAATTTCTTAAAATCAGAGCAATAATCATTCATTTATTAGTATATTAAAATAATCTTAATATAAAAACAAACAAACAATTAATTACATTACACACGCACATGCACAGACACACACTTATTTAAAGTTCCTTACCTAGAATATGCTGAGGAGAAGGCAATGCAAATCGAAAAATTTTGGTGTCATGACTAATTTCTTTTTTTTCAATAAGGTGGAGAGATACTTTAGCAGTAGGATCAACTAAAGTCTTTTTAAATGATCTTTTCTTTTTAAAAAGATACGTTATGATGATGACTGTTGACACAGCGATCCCAACCCCCACAATCATGGGCATGGACTAAAAAAGATTAATTCAAATAAGAACATCTAAGATAAAGACATAAAATAGTACAGAAAAAATTATGAACATTTATAGAGCCACATAAAAATAAAAATATGAATATAAAAAAAAGATAATAGTTATGGATGTTATAACATAAAACCCATCCACTCCAGTACACAAATTTTCCTGTCTTTCCTAAAGTGATGAATCAGTCTTCTGGAAAATAACTTCCAACTGGTCTGAATGAATATTACTGATTTTTTGCAATAAATATCATCATAATGGTCAATTACCATGAAGTAATATTGAATGTGGCATAGATATAGGGTAGGAGAGCATTTTTGCATCCGATAAGTCCGTTTTACACTTCTCAAATTGGGAAATGGCTTCAGAAGTCCAAAAAATTTAAGATTGTTTTTTTTTTCTCGAGCTCCTTTTGTGTATTCATGAAGAATAGCTTGGCTTTTAGAAGCTTCAGATAGATAACTTCTATAAAAATTAATCATACTGAGGAATCAGAGAAGTCCAGCAATAGTTTCAGGGAGTTTGAAATTCAAAATAGCTTGTACTTGATCAGGTAATGGTTTAGTATCATTGGATGTGATCAGGTAGCATAGGAACTGTAGCTTTTGCACACCAAATTCCAACTTTGCAACACAAATGTGTAGTCCATATGTTTCAAGACTGTTAAAAACTAGTTTGAGGTGATATTGATGTTCCTCTTCCGAAGCTATTAGGGAGTCGTTCAGGTTCATACCTATACTGCAGAACAGGAAATTCAGGCCATGGAACACTTTGTTGATAAATCACTGAAGAAAAGTGCTAGGGGCATTTCAAAGGCCTAAGGGCATTACCTTAAACTCAAACATGCCAAAGGATATGGTTACAGCTGTTTTAGGCTTGTCTGCTTCAGCGACGGGAATTTGAAAATAGGCCTTAAATAAATCAATTTTTGAAAATTGATCCCAATCCTTAGTATTGGGTATCTATCAGGAATGGTTTGTGAATTAAATCTCCCATGATCACCATATGGATGCATTGAACCATCGTTTTGGGGAGCCAAGTGCAGAGGACTGGACCACTGAGACTTGGAAGGACGTATTATTTTATTTATTTTTGTCTATTTTTTGCCTATTTTTATTATTTCATTTATTTTAATATATATGTTGTATGTTTCTACGATATATGTATAATGTTTTGGTCTATTTAATATATATGTTGTAAAATAAAAGTATTTTTTTATTATTACATTTGTTTTTGTTTACGATTTCAATAATATGAATATAATACAATAAATATGGATACAAAGATATAATAATATAAATATAATACAATAAACATGAATATAAAGATAGGAATTATCACTGCCTTATCATAATTATCAGTGTTAAGTTTATAAACATGGGCAGATAGCAGTCGGATCCGACCGGTTATTTAAGTAATAACAACATTTACACCAAACGTGGGAATCTCCATGCCATTTGCTGCATAAAATTTAAAATCTGCAATGTTATTTTTACTTTATGCCTGAGGAGAAACAATGGACACATCTGCTCCACTGTCTATTAAAAATTTCATACATGAATTTTTATCTATTAAAAACAAACGAAACTTACGGCACCGATATGGTCGTCTGCAGTAGATTGAGTCTCACATTTCATCCTGATGCCATTGCCTCATTTCGGGTAGGCACCTTTTCCCAAAAACGTGGTGATAAAAGCAATATTGGGACGTTTCGGAAAAACTTTTAGTAGTAGGCGTAGTAAAAACATCACAACACGGATTCATGTCTACTAATTTATCTACCATCATCGCTAATTTTTCCAAATTCTCATCCGAAACTAATAATATATTTTTTATTGAGTCAGGGAGTTCTTTTAGCCATTACGTCTGAAGTACTTTAGACATGTTGGTACCTGCCAAGGAAGTCATTTTTCGTAACAATTGACATGGTTTTAAGTCATGGAGTTCTAGACCAGCTGCTAGCAGTTTTATTTCTGATTCTTCACTCTCTTTGTAAAAGCTCAAAAGTCTTTTTTGGCTAGTGAATATTTTTTTATAGATTTTTGCAACATTTTCTGAATCTCGAATATCAATTATATCTGCTAGGAATTTTCTATCTAATTGAGATAATAAATAATCAAATTTAGTGACTTCAGTAGTAACTCCACTTGATTTAAACTGGGCCTTAACTTTTCTGAACCATACAACAGGTCGTTGCAGCCAAGCCAAAATGGTGATATTTTAACCTTGCTTACTTCAAAAGGTTCTTCGTTTGATTGTTGCTTTTGCGGTCATCCCTGAAATATTCAAGTTGCTTCTACTCTGCATTTTAGTTATTACTCATGTCAGGAGGTCATCATTATTACTAGTTGTTAAGTAGCAATGCGGTTAAGTTAAGGTTGATTAACTTTAATAAATATCTATAAAAGAAAGTTATAGATTTTTGTAAATCAACACAAGTTTATTGAAGGACATTTATTTCATTACGTAAAATTCAGTGAACCCTTTCGAGGGCACTAAAGTTTGAAATTCATATTAAAAAAATAGTTCACCCTAAATATACTATTTCTGGATCATAAGTAATGTTTTTATACTAATTATAACCTTCTATAACTTTCAAATTAAATTTTAATTTACAATGACATGCCGAGAAAGGTTCTTAAACATTTAAGTATGTCATAATATAAAAACAATATTTGGAATTAACAAAATATTGAATATTAGAGTGATAGAATGATATATTATTAAAAATATATGATATTTAAGTTTATGACTATTTATACTACTATATTTCTAGAATATTTCATCTCATTCCATTCTTGGATTGGAGCATTATGGAAAATGGTTTGAAAAATTTATTATCAACATGTAACTATTAATTTAGATCCAAAATTTATTTATTTTCAAAAATAAATAAATATAATTTGGACATTATTATTAATTAATTATTATAGAAGATTAACAAAATTTTGAGGTTAATTTTAATATAAAAATTATCAAGTTATTAAAAATATTCTGGAGTTAGATGATTCAATCATTAATTGATGTCTCCAAAGCCAAACTACTAAAACTGCATAGCACTTTAGGAAAATTAAAAGAGAAAATATAAGTTTCAATTAAATTAAAAATATATAAAAAAATTAAAGGACTAAACATAATGACATCAGTAGTCATGTTTGTTTGTTTATTTAGGCTTTAAGACGTAAAACCCTAGGGTCATCAACAACACTAGTCATGTATATTGATAAATCAAAGATTTAAAATTTAAATAAAAAAATCTTGAAATTTACAACAAATTAAAGGAATAAATAATTTTCCTCTTGCCATACAAATTAAAACAATAAGTAATTAAAGGAACACAAACTTTTTTTTTCTCCAATTAATGAATCTTTGAAGCATGACAATACCCATTAAAGAATAAAAATAATCTACTTAGTTTAATTAAGAAACTCAAAATTAATGAATTAGCTATTTACCAAAAAGTTAAACACCAACTGTTCAGACATGACTTTAAGCCAATCACTGCATTACCAAATTTATAAATACAACAGATTTCTATTAATATTGTCCGAGATAAGATAATAATATAATCAGATCAGATAAGGAAAATTAAAATAATAAAATACTACTTACAGTTTGCATGGGAAGCATTTTGATATAAAATAAAACGCGACCTGAAATTAAACAACATTAATGTAACAAATAATATTGAATTGAAAAAAAAAGATTAATAAATAAATCCAACTGATTTTCTCTATATCTCTGTTTAAAAAAAAATTGTTTAATGATAAAACAAGTAGAACTGATTAAGTTGAAAAGGTATTAGTCAGTTTTAATATTTGTATTGAACTTTTAAATCATGTTACATATAATACACCACACTATTTTAGATATACAGAATTTCAATTTTATTAATTAACTGGTAAATCCCTTCAGTGTAAAATAAAATTAAAAGTAAACCTTATGACCACTAACTAGAGATTGCCATGAAATAATATGGATTTGGAAAAAAGACATTAAGGGAATAAGGTAACAAGTAAAGGGGATAGAACATTGATAAATTTTTCAATAGTAAAATTATTACTAAAAAATATAATTTATACCAATTAATAAAACAATTTAGATGTAGAAAAAAAAAATCAGGGAGTGATGTAATGTGCGTAATGGGTATAGAACTGGCTTCCAATGCTTCAGTGATCTCTATTTGAATGTAGGAACTAAATTATTTTTAACAGATAATTAATGAGTTTTAGCATTGTGAGGATATTGGTTTGACAAATACTTTCTACCTAAGTCCCTTCAGCTCTAAAATAGAGACCTGACAACAATCATAGGATAGGTCAGATAACTTAAGCACAACACTGACTGATCACACAGCCTCCCAAAAAGTGGGAAGGAAATATTACAACTTTAAACTAAAGAATTTTACGTAGATAAGAATTATAAATACTTGCCCACTCAGATTACAAATAATGGGTAAATCATTAAGTATAATAAACATTTCAATTTTCTCAATTAAATTTTTATTAACTAAGCAGATTATATTTTTCTTATCAACCAAAACCATTAATTTTTAATAGTTTCTTTTACCATGATAGATAGGTTACTCTTTTGGACATAAATTTTTTATTAACACCTTCTGTTAACTTATGTACTTTTAATATATATATATAATTCAAAGGATAAAGCTGATATAAAACCTAAGATACACAGGACTGTATTGTTCTTGGAAACTCTCTAATAGATAGCATAACTATTATAAACACAAAGACTAAGATCTGATTCCCACTACATCTAAAAGCATTTTTAAAAAGTTTAGAGATTAAACAAGTATAATGATTTTTAAAAAGAGTAAATAATATAAACAGAAACAAGGAGTATTAGCTAGGTCTAAAAGATCAAAATCAATGTCAAAAGGAATTTTGTATTACTGACTATACATACTTTAACAAATCAAAAAATTTGGTGATTGTATTTAAATCACTCAGTACAATAAAATACTATCTATACCATAAATATTTTTATTTTATAAAGTTCTAACCTGTAATCCTTAACAAGAGATATAGAAATAATACTTTTGGCAATTTTTAAAGAATTTTTGATGTGGTGGATAATGATGACAATAATTTAGAAAATATCAAAGAATCCTGCTAAGCACAATACAATAATAACAATACTTAAATAATATATGATAAGCAATAAAAGGTAGCTCTTTATGCATATATCCTTATCAAATGATTTAATTGAGATAAGATACTAACTATTTATCTTTCACAGAAAAAAAAATTGTACTTACAAAAAACCATTTAAAAAATTTAATCAGAAATACTAATTAATCAAAAGTTAACTTTACAGAGGAGTATATTAAGTATAAAATGACATATAGAAATGTTTCCAACGAATTGCACTTAAAAATTTCTTTCTAACAGTTACCTAATTCATTAGGTATGTGTGAAAATATTAAAATTCAAATAATTAATACACTCCAACAATAACTGCAAAAATGTATGTAAACATTTAAGAGTATAGGGTACAAACAAAGTTTTAGTACTAACTTATACCTGGCAATTTAAAGACATCAGAAAAAATTAATTCAGAAATCGTAAATAATTAATGTGACAAGAATTATCAATTGAGGTCAGACCTTTCAACTTTCCAACAATTTATGCAATCATGTGTTGAGTAACACATGAGAACAGTTCACATGTCATTTTTACAGATAGCAGTTAAATTAAAAATTACAAGTGTTTATTTTTTAAAATTAAACCTATGGACAAGGAGTGAGAACATAAAAATTAATGAAGAAAGGTCAATACCATAAGATAAATTAAAAATGTTTTACTGGTTTGACATAGCAATGAGTGAAAGAATAAAATTATATCAGTATCTATGCTAGTCAATAAGGTTTTTATTTAAAATACTTAATTATATGAAAAAAATTGACTAACTTCATAAAAATTATTGAAATTCAAAAGACTAAAATCCTATGGCAACAAGGAAGTAAAGAACTACAATAAATACAAAAAAATAAACAGTAAATAAAAGTTAAAACTACACAATATGGACCACAAATAATATTCAAAGTTATTGACGGTTTAGACATTCATGACAAACAAATGTCCATCACAAAATCCATTTAATCTTACTTAATGAAAAACAAGGATCAAAACACGCAAAATAAATTAGTTTATTGTTCACTTAGTTTCATTTATTTTGTATGTAGATCTATGTAGGTTGGCTACATATAAACATCTTTTACAAACAATAATAATTACCTTGGATGTATTTAAATTTGACTTTAATTGATAGTTTCTAAATTACCGGTTTTTGCCAACACGAGTTCAAGTTCAAATTTGATAAGATATCGATTAACTATTATAATCGTGACACAAAGAGAGCGGAAGGGAAACTTAAAAAGTTTAGAGACATTATAACTTCGCCTGTCTTATTTGCATATTAAGTATCCTATGCTTTTATGAATGGCTAAGCTGTTAAAACCACATTATTCTAATATAACAATTATACATAGCATTTCGAAGCCAATTGTAACATTTTCCATTTCAAGTGTAACTTTTCCCAATCAAATGTAACCCTTTTCAATTCAAATCTAACCTGAAAATAGTCACATTTGAAATGGAAAAGGCTACATTTGATTTGGAAAGGGTTACATTTGAAATGGAAATGGTTAATTGGCTTGGAGATGAGGTACATATATATGTTAAGGTGCGTTTAGATATTTCACAAACTGTGCGACATAGAAATGTATAAGTGGTCATTTCACAATGCTAGTATATGTTTCTTTTTTTTTTTTAATATATTTTCCATCTTCTACCAATATCAAGAGAAATAAAATAAATAGTTTGGTTTAGCAAGAATGTCGCTCTTAATTAAGCTAGATAATTGTGTTTTACATAGTTTGTGAAATGTACCTTAACACTTACATTTCTTCTCTTTTTCCTCCTATATTTTCGGCCAGTTCTGAGAAGATCTATTCCTTCTAGTTTTTGCCTCTATTTTCTCCGCTCTTCTCGAAAGATTTCTCACAGGCAAGGACGTCACCAAGAGTTGCAGGGAGGAGAAATGGTGTTATCCTCCTAATATTTTTTTTATTTTATTTTTTATTAATTGAGTATTAATACATTATGCCACATTGAAGATCATTAATATTATGGCTACATTAATCATTTATACAAAATGTACAAATAATAAATAACTAAATCCCCGGTGCTGCAGGCCAGCATGACCATTGGTCTCCTGAGTTATTTTTCTCCACTTCTATCTGTCCTGTGCTACTCTCTTCTAATTGCAAACTCTTAACTTCCTCGCATCTCTCCCCACTTCTCCAGGCCACATGTCCTGCCCATCTCAGCCTACTTACCTTGATATAGTTATTAATATTTCGATTCTCTAATATAGCCTCGATTTCATTGTTACTTTTGATTTTCCACTCACCATTAACACTTGTAGCAAAAGAGGACTTGCTTTTACAAGTCTTAAAGCAAAAAAAGAACAAAAAAAAAAAAAAATACTTGTGGTAACAAAAAATCCTTCTTATGTAGAGATGGTTGACCGTTGATATAATATGAGAAGGAGTTGATCGGGGGGTGCGGTCAAATTAATACTAAATTAAATAAGTAGAATTATTTAATTTTTGCCGACGTTTCATATTTTAATTAATAACTACATATTTTAACTACATTGTCACCCACTACATCTCTGATATCATCTTTTAGTTCTGTAACAGACAACTTATTCTTATTTTATATCTACCTATATTCATATATTTTCACTATGTTTTGTATCTTTTGTAGCCCTGATGAAGACCTACAAAGTGGGTCGAAACGTCGGCAAAAATTAAATAATTCTACTTATTTAATTTAGTATTAATTTGACCGCACCCCCCGATCAACTCCTTCTCAACAAATCCTTCTTATTATTTTCCTTTCGAATACTTTTAGTATGGGAATCCTCTTGCGATAGGCACCAGGTTCCCGCTCCAAAGGTGACTACTGGTCTAACAAGCGTTTTATACAGCTTTAATTTCGTGGCTTTTGGCAACAATGGAGACTTGAGAAGTTTTAGGTTTTCATAGTAAGCTCTATTACCAGCCATTATTCTGTTGTCTATTTCTCTGCTGATTACATTTTCATTATTTAGGGCAGAACCGATATATACGAATGTGGGTACATTTTCGAACTTAAAATTTTTTATTTTGATTTCACTGCAGGATCTTCTATTTGCTGCCGAGGACAGTTTGAGGTATTTAATTTTGTTTTCATTGACCACTACTTTGTTCCCATTTTTGTATATGATCTCAAGTGCCTTTTCACTTCCCGCAGCTATCACCAGGTCATCAGCGTAGCCACGATGGTGCTTTTTTAGCTGCATCTTTCACAGCAATATCATATTCGTAGCATTTTTTCATCATTTTTCTCATAACAAAAATTTGATCTGTAGTACCGCGGCCAGCTCTAAAACCACACTCGTAATAATCTAAAATTTCCTCAGCATATTTTCGCAGCCTTTTCATTATTAAACTAGAAAGGAGTTTATACAGGACTACCAAATTTGTGCACTGATCCTTGCTCCCTTTTTTAAGAACAGGACATATTAATCCAATCCAAGTCCATGATGGAAAATTCGACATCCTCTCTCTCAGGTTCATCAACTAGCGGTTGTGGCTGCCACACCTGACATTCTTCTTCATTCTCAACATCCTCCATCTCCAGACAAATGTTGATCAACTCCGAGAAGTGTTTGGTCCACTTGTTCATCACCTCTCCTTTTCCATCCAAAGCCTCTCCCGTTTTACTTTTACAATTATTCAGCTTCAGCTGATACTATTTCCTGAACCAATTAATGTCCTTATAAAATGTCCTGGTTTTATGCACATTGTTCAACATTTCTATATTTTCAAGCCTTTTACAAATCATTTTTCTCTTTTCCTCTCTACATACTTTCTTAGCTACTCTTCATTTCATACTGCAGGTCTCCTGGTTTTGCCTTGTGAACCTCTATATGATCTTCTGTCAAATAATAACTAAGATAGAGATAATAAAGAAAAAGAAATATTGAAAAATAAAATAAGTAAATTAATCTGCATATGTACAAAAAATGAAATAATAGATAGAAGCTAAATGAAATTAAAATAAATAAAACACATTCACACCTATTAACAATATTTACATTCGCCCAGAGGATTCTGAGTCATGCTATGTTCCCAAATGTGGAAGCCAAGGCAGGACTACAGGAGATCGCAGTGCTTCTCTCCCAGCCGCATCAATGATATTGGAAACCAATGGAGGGCACTATAGCAACAGACGCAGGACCTGAGCGGAGAACCTAACCAGAATTCCAATATTAAAATATTTACAAAAGGTCCCGGGGCCACTGCCCAAAGAACAAATAACATATGAAGGTCATTATGGAGGGTTTTATTGGTTACTTAAAAAGGCAGAATCTACTATTGTTCTGAGGACTTTAGGCTAAAAGGATTGAATGCGTTTGTTGTCAGAAAGTTTTGCTGTCCCCCACAGTTCTAATCCGTAGGTCCAGATAGGTTCCAGGATTGTTTTGTAGATTAGTAGTTTGTTGACGAATGAAATTTGAGATTTTTTATTTAATAGTCTATGTTCAATAGTCTGTCCGTATCGTCTTTTAAGTTGTAGTCTTTAAGTCCGGTATATGGTTTCTATGTTAGTCTTTTATCTAGAATAAAGCCAAGATACCGGGTTGTGTCGGAGAGAGGAAGTGGCACACTACAACTCCATAGAGTTGAAGTAGACAGGGATCGCGCCGAAGTGATATGTTTGGATTTGGATTCATTTACTTGGATGCGCCACTTATTACACTAGTGTTCAATAAGAGAGAGGAGACTTTGTAGGTTCAACGATGCTATTTCAGTATCTGGATTGGAAGATAGGATGGCTGTGTCATCAGCGAATGTTGCCAGGAGGGTTTCGGGATGATTAGGAATATCAGCGGCAAACAGAATGTAGAGGACGGGACCCAAGAGACTGCCTTGAGTAGCTCCCGCCTCGATTGAATGACAGATGGAGGATTCTGCACTAAAGCAAA
Source organism: Nezara viridula (assembly GCA_928085145.1). NCBI lineage: Eukaryota > Metazoa > Arthropoda > Insecta > Hemiptera > Pentatomidae > Nezara > Nezara viridula. The sequence goes on from OV725078.1 coordinate 39,978,837, forward strand.
CTTGAAAGGAGCTGTCAGAGAGGTAGTATCGGAGTATTAGATATAAGGACTGGGGCAGACAGGTTTTAATCTTAAGAGCAGTCCAGTGTGCCATACGCGGTCGAAAGCTTGTGCGATGTCCGAGAATGCTCCTGAGCAATATTCTTTGCTTTCTAGGGCTGAGGATGTGTGGTCAACAACTCGGAATCCTTGTTGGACAATGGAATGTTGGAAACGAAATTCGAATTGATGGGTAAGAAGATTTCGGGATTCTATTATGTGTATGATACTTTTCAAAATTTTTTGAAAGAATTGGGAGTAAGCTAATTGGTCTAGGATTCCTGGTTTCAGGAAAAGGACGATTGGGGAATGTTCCTATAAGAGTGGAAAATGGGTAGTTCTTAGGATACAGTTGTATGTATATGTGAGGAACATGATAGCTTTGGGTGGTAGTTGATGAAGAATCTGTGGGATTAGAAGGCCATATCCAGGAAATTTACGGGGGTTCTAGTTTTTGTAAATGATACTTGACATCAAAAGGATGAACTGCTTTTGGAGGTAAAGAGAATGGAATTGGTGAAGAGAGGAATTCTTCTACTTTTGCAGTGTGGGTTGGATGAGATTCAGGTTGAGGATTGGATGTACAGGAGAGATGTTTGGCGAATTCTTCAGCTTTGCCTTCATCAGACGCCGCCCAGGAGCCATCATCTAGACGGAGGGGACGGGAAATATTATGGGATTTTAGGATTTTTTGTTGATATTCCAGAGGGAATTGTCGTGAGCGGAGAGGGAGTTTCCAGTTGGCTGGACCTCTGATGAAGGACGGTGGAGACGGTTTAGGAATAGGAGCTAGTGATACTTGGAATATTAATGGACTTTGGTCTGAGGAATGTTCATCAAGGTGTGCAATGGAATAGTTGAGGGGACCTAAACCACTAAAGATCAAGGATATCGGGATTACGGTTAGGATCAGAGGTCTAGTAGGAAGGTGAGTTCGGAGGAACGACCTAAAATTTAAATTTTCTGGGTTCAAAAACGTACTTTAAAATGCGAAAATTGTCGTAAAAATTTTTATTCAAAGAGTTACTAAAATTTAAAATCAATACCAATATATTGGAACTTATGAAATTGGAATTTTATCACTACAATGATGTGTTTTAATTGAAAAGAAAATAGTAGTTAAGGAGAAAGCCGTCGGCCATTTGGTGGCGGGGCATAATAATGATGTGATCACACTGTAGATGGAAGTCAAATCTTTGAGAACGTGATAGATATCCACCAATCTCCATACCTCCCAATCAAACTCATTAAACCGTGGCGATTATGTCAGCTCAGATTCCTTCTTGGCACCTCAAACTGAAGATCTGCTGCAGCAGACCGAATGAACTGGCGGATGGTTGGAGGAGGCACAGACTCGGTGGACTGGGATAGCTCTCGGTGGTCTGGATTAGACTCTCCATATCTCGTAAGTCTTAGCTCCCACTTTGATGATGATGATTATGTTAGCTATATTAAACGCCAGGTATCAACGTAGTTTGATCGAAACAAACATAATTTTTACTGTTCTGACCGCCGCAAAATCACAATCCCTTGAATATTTTATTATTATTAGGTTCGGATTATTGAGCACAATAATTACGAACCTAAGCAAGCAATTGCGAATTTAGGCATCAAAAGTAGCCCATGGATACTTTAGATAGTAGATAATGTAAAGAATCTTTCTCCAACACATTTTTTTCTTTTGCTGTCTTGCTGTATAGGCAATACGGGTTGTGAAAGCAATGGTGTAGTAAGCATGGTGAAAGCGTATGCTACTGCTGGCAGAAAAGATCTGTATTTTTACTTTATATTTTTATTGGATTTATGTTTTATGTTTTTATAATTGTGGGGACAATAAAAGGGTGATATAAATTGTGTTGCAGTCTTGTGAACAGGGCTGTGTACAAGCTCTCAACATTCTCTTTTTTTCATTCTTCCTTTTACATATCTTGGCTTACTGGTTTCATCTTCAGCGCCTTCTCTGAGCAGTTGCAGATTTTCTAACGTCCCTCTCTTCTATCCATATAGAAGTGTGTTGGACTTACAAAGTTCTTTCAAACATAAAAAAATTTCTTGGACACACGGGTAGTTAGTTACTCACAGGCATTGCATTCGAATATATGTCTGTCGGTTCCGTAGTTCCGGAACGTTGCAGCTGGGTCATAGGGAAAGAATATTATTCTCTCTCGCCACATATCTTGAAGAAATACATAGTTATCCGGGAAGATTCATCTTGCATCCATCCGTGACTTAAGACTGGAAAAGTACTTCCTATGCGTTCTTTCTACCGATCAAGCGCACCTTTCAGTTTCTGATTCACTGATGCTTAGTAAGCTCCGATCTAGGCTAAAATGACGTGTTTGGAGTTTGTGTAGCTCTTAAGCCTGTGAAAGTCCGAAATTTCTGATATAATAAAAGTAGTGATGAATTTAATAATCTCAATTATGGGTATTATGAAGAATCGAAAAGCTAGGCTTTCAAAGAAAAATATTACAGGTCTATACTGTTTACTACAAGCACTTTATTTATATTTAAACGCATTTCATTTTAATATATGCAAAGTTTTATTGTATTTTTATTTGTGAAAAAAATGTCTAACTATATTTAGTCACAACTACTCTTTCATAAAGATTTAGAAAATACCACTTTCGTAAAAGCGTGGTTTTAAAGATATGACAATTGGGCCTCAGAGTGAATGCTAATGTACATATTATGTAAGTTATTTTTTTATTTTATTTATTTACCACCCTCCCTTGCCTAGTGGGCTGTACAGGCCTTTGCAAAAGTGGGATGTTATGTATGACTGCATAACAACACACTACTGAAAGTGAAACAGTTTACAAGTTTTTATCTTTGATGACTTCTGATCAAGGTTGACCGTCTTCCGGTGGTCTTCTTGATGCTGGTCCTCTTCTCTGTGTTCCAATGTTGAGGTAGGCGGACCCACTGCCTCCTTCCAGCCATAAATAAATTTCTTGAAGTTCTCCTTACTTACCAACCGAGGAAAATCATCCTCTGTTAGGACGGTTTCCCACGGTTCTCATCATTGTTGCTCTTATTCCCTCGAAAGCAGTGCAGGTCGTGACCACGTGCTAGGCCGTCTCCAGAACTCCACATATGGGGCATTAAGGATCTATGTCGAGGCCAAAGCTATGTAGTTTAGCTAGAAAAACCATATGCCCCGTGAGGAATTGTGAAAAACAATAGTCCAGGAGGACTTTGTTAGCAGTTATATATTACCTAAACTGTGACGAACGAAAATTCAAATAATTCAAAGCGCAGTGGCGTAATTTCAAAATGGAATTGATTTTCAAAAACTACGACTCCGAAAACATAAAAAGTCCCTCATGTGAAAGAAATCCGAAAAACTTAAATAAGTCAAAACGCAGTGGCGTAATCTCAAAATGGAGTTTATTTTCAGAATCTACGGCTTCGAAGAAACATAAATAGACCCTGATATGAAAGAAATATGAAACACTCAAGTATGTCAAAACGCATCGGCGTAATCTCAAAATGGATCATCATCATTTAAAACTAGGGCTCCGAAAACATATAAGTAGACCCTCATATGAAATAAATTCGAAAAACTTGAATAAGTCAAAACGCAGTGGAGTAATAAAAATTAAAATGAAGATTATTTTTTCAAAAAATCAAGTCTTTAAAAACATATAAAACAGTATATGAAAATTTTTAAATAGATGTATATGTATTATGGGATCATAATTTTGATATTATTTAAAAAAGAAATACGAAATTTTCTATTAGCAATGAGTTAAACAATTAAAAGTTCATATTTAACAATATTTATATAATTAGAACATTGGCACATCTATTAATATAATTTATATATTTAACAGGATGTAGCGCAAGCTTTCGACCGGGTGTGGCATGATGGCTTGCTTTTCAAGCTCAAAACTCACTTACCCCAATCTTTGTACCTAGTCCTCAAATCCTACCTCTCAAATCGTTCCTTTCAAGTCCGCTGCGGCACTGAATTCTCCAACTATTATCCAATTGAAGCTGGTGTTCCACAAGGCAGTGTCTTGGGCCCAGTTCTCTTCATCCTCTTCACCACTGAAATTCCAACCAACCCCGATACCCTTCTAGCAACCTTCGCTGACGATACCGCCATTCTGTCATCCCACTCAGATCCTGAAACAGCATCCTTAAACCGACAAAGACACATCTCCCTAATTGAGCAATGGTGCAACAATTGGCGCATTAAGATAAATGAATCCAAATGCAAGCATGTCACCTTTACCCTCCGACGCAGATCCTGTCCACATATCCTTTTCAACTCTGTACCTCTCCCCATCTCAGACACAGTTCGGTATCTTGGATTCCTTTTAGACAAGAGACTAACTTGGAACCCACATACCAGACTTAAAAGACAAGAACTTAACCGACGATTTGGCCAGCTATACAGACTACTTAACAGAAAATCCAATCTCTCAATAGAAAACAAACTATTAATATACAAGACCATACTTAAACCCATCTGGACCTACGGACTTGAACTGTGGGGGACAACTAAATTTTCGAACATCAAACGCATCCAATCCTTTCAGTCTAAAGTCCTCCGTATAATAGTCAATGCTCCTCATTATGTTACAAACAAAACCCTACATCATGACCTTTACATCCCTTATGTCCTTGACGTTATTCCATCTCGATTCTCAAATTTTCATCTGAACCTAATCCACCATCCTAACTCCTTAGCACAATCCTTATCCAGCTCCAGTCACCCCTACAACCCTCCTCGAGGGTTGAAACGGCAGTGGCCTCGAGACCTTTTGTAAAGACTGTCACTGGAGTTCTGGCAATGGCCAGCCTCTCCACTCACGTCATGAGCGTCTGTTGCTTTAGTGCCCTCTCTCAGTTTCCACTGGACTCCTGCCGGTGACGCGGCTGAGAGAGAAGCACTGGGATCTCTTAGAGTCTCGCTTTGCCCTTCACACGTTGAGGAAAGGGCTGGAATCGGAGCTCCGTTGGCTGATCGTAAATAATGTAAATTAAGTATGAATGCTTTTCTTTTTTATATATTAAGTATTTTTTTATATTTATTTTTTAAAATTTGATTTCAAGTTACATTTCTTTAGTTTTATAGTTTTTACCTTTGTTATATAGATATATATTTTTATTTTTTATTTTTATTTTATTGCATTGTATATATAGTATGAATGGGCCTCAGCTTTAGTACTCAGTGCCCTTAAATGTGGCAAAATGTATTATTTCTCAAAATAAAAAAAAAAAAAAGATATATTTAACAATAGGTACTTAACACTACAATTTATAATAGGACGTGAGTAAAGTACTCCAGGTGGCGCAGGTCAGCTATTTAAGTAAAATACTCAAAGTTAGCCAGTTCACATTTGAGTAAAATACTGAGATTCGGGCAAGTTGAATATCTGATTACAGTAATCAGAATCGGGAGGTCAATAGTTACACGAATACACATATTTGCACAAGTATTGTCAAAATACTAGGGACACAATACTCACTTTGGCATTTACCCATCTCAGATCTGATTTAATAAAATGCAGCAATTTAAATGATTTTTTAAAAATCAAGATTGATAAAAGTTTAGTAATATTAATTTTTTTTAAGGAGAAAGGAGGAGCATAATATCTAAAAGCATACAAGTAAAGGATACAAATAAAGAAATAATAATTCAACTGTTTATAAAAAATTTAATTTGTTATGTACACATGTTAAAAAATTTATACATTTTGAGCAACATAAATCATAAACATTGTTTAAATATACAAATATATATGCGTGTGTGTATGTATATATATACATGTTATATAGCATACATAGGTATATCATGACAGAACAGAAAAAAAAACAACAATTAAAAATAAGTTAATTACAATATAATACATTACAGAATAGAAATATTTGTATAAAAAATATGAATAACAACTATTTTAAAATCTATAGTTGGGAATTGAATAATACTGAAAGGATAAACTCTAAAACTATTACAGTGTGTTATTTGAATTATTCTAAAATTCAACTTGTCATTAATTTTTTTTCAAATAAAGGTTATTGTACTGAACTAAAAGCAAATGTTGTTAGTCATAAAAATAAATATTTATAACAAAGCTAATAAATAAAACACTGTAAAATAATATATAGTAAATTGAGTTTTGATTTTTAAAAATGTGTGTATATATATATGTAGTCTTGCCTTTAAGTTTTATACAGTAAAAATCAAATAGTTTGAATTTTGATATGGAAATATACTTATTGGACATGTCTTACATATTAATGATTAAATTAAAAATAAATTATTAAAAATGCTTCTTGCCTGTAACCAGGCCTTTTGGTTGCAGGACTCAGAGCCTATTGCAGCAAAGCAATTATTTTTTAAAATTGTCAACTGCTTTCAAAAGGATATTAATTCCTAAAATAAAATTCAAAATTCATTTCAGTTGAATAAGAGAAGAGCACCATGCAAGCTCAGTGATGGTTTGGGCGCCATACACTGTAATGGTAAAAAAAAAAAAAAGAAGTTAAAATCATTGTTAAAAGCTCCTCAACATCAGAATCAATCAACTCAATGAAAGTCGGATTTCATCAAGACTTCAGATTGGCCCAGTGGGAGTCTATTTTTGACCAATGTACTCACCAATTTCATCACATCGGGAGTTCATTGGTCACCACAGGGGACACACTAGTTTGGAGAGCCTAAAATATATCCTAGTGAAAGCAGAATACAATTTTCCATAAGTAGAAGTTTGTACTTGGAGATTACAAACTTGACTAAGTAAGGGCCAGAGGTGGCTGTTTTGAATAATTTAATTAACATTTTATCATTTATAGGTAAGACATGTTATGTAAAATTTTTTTTTGGCAAACAGTATGGTCAATATGGTGCTCCACCACCCGATTTAAATCATGATTTATTTTAGCACCAAGCCATGGCCTGTCCAGGATCTCATATAAGACAAGTCAATCAAATCAACTCAAGATCCCCAGTTTGATACAGCCCACTAATCTTTTACCCAAAGAAAATTTTGAGAACCAGGATTTGAAACAATATATTTTAGCACAGGCAGCTCCCAACTTGATAGGCTTCCAAGCACCCCACATGTTTCCCATAAAATTTTAAAATACATTTTTTTTAAAAAATGTTTATTAAAATTTTTATCAGAACTAAATTGTTTCAAATTTAACATAATTAAGAACATGTATCTAATATTAATGCATTAATTTCACAAACACCAACTTTGAAGAAAATAAATTCTGATTTTGACACAGTGCGGAATTAGTTGTTAATTTAGGTTAAGAGTTTTTTTTTTTATTTTTTTTTTATGAAAATCAATTACAATTTTAATATAGTGTGATATTGGTCTGCCTGGAGGAAGGAGTTAGATTAATCCTAAGTATTTTTTAAAATCGTGAAACATTTCACTACTGTTGATTTTAAAAATAAATTAAAACATGTTCATTTGCAAAACAGAGAATTTTTAAAGCAAATGATGATTCATAAACTGAGAAGTGGAGAAAGTAAAGTAGTAAAAAAAAAAAAAAAAAAATCCTGCTCCTCAGAAATTTAAAGTTGCTAGTGCAAGCTACGTTATCATTTTTTTTCACATGACTCATCCATGAAATCAGTTTATACACTGAACAACCATATCTAGTGATAGACAAACTAAACAGAAAACAAAAATTTAAGAGATAGTGCGGTTAAGACCCTCTGATTTAACCCTTATTTATAGTTCTTTTTCCATAAGGATTGTGTGGACTTAAAGCATCAGCTAAAGAACAGTTCCCACCGTGTGAAAGCTCACTTATTTTTTGTGGACAGAACCACAATTGTTTACTTAGGAAATCAGAATTCTACTGCTTAATTATCTTCAATTTGAACATTGAACTATTAGAAGAGCATTTAAAAATAATTCGACTGATTCCTTAAACAGTTTTATGTTTTTCAGTTAATAAGTCTTAAACCATGAAATATCGCTATATTACTTAATTAATTTCACTCTTGCAAAAAATAAATTAATATAAATCAAAACCCAGTTTTAATTAATTCTAATTAGCCATTAGTGTTTTAAGACTAAAAATTAAATATAACACAAAACATCATGAATACTTAAGCTCAAACATTATTAAACAGACATTTAATTAAAACAACAAAAACAATAATAATCAAGAGAAAAAATGTAGATATTAATAAATATCTTCAATCAATAAACAAAAATAATAAACCAATCACATTATTACCTTCATTTAGTTCAACATTCAAGAACAATGCCATAGTAACTGTATCCCTTACACTAAATTAGCAAAAAAACAAATCAAGAATGCTCTTGACATAATAAAATTTCTTCATTTTAATTCCCAACTATAATCATTACACTAATGACAAAGTCAAACAACAAAATAAGACATAAACATTAAACAAACATAATATCATGTACCATGAAAATAGTAGTAATTAACAAATAAAACTTAAAATAGATTTAAGTATCAATCTACATTTAACATTAAAAATAAATAAATAAAAAACAAACAATATAGATAGAAAAACTTGTCATGGCAATATAAACAACAAACAATAATATGGCTTGGAAACCAGAAGATTTGATGCTAACAACACTAACATTCGTTGCTTAAATACTTTATATGATACACATATGAGGATACCAAGATCCGCGATAAGTTGCAGCGCAATATAATAATAAAAATATACAATTTTCTTAAGATTAAATCACAATAAGTCTTGACAAAATAAACATTGCAAATGTTATTTAGGAATGAAATAATGTTGATTTGCTCCCATATTTTGTGAAGTTAACTGTCCCCTTGTATTCGTAGCATAAAGCTGCTGCTGAAAATTATGAAATTGCTGTGCATAATTAGGATCAGCAGTGGTAGGACCAATGAAAGTAGAGTTTTTGAAATTATTGTTTTGACCCATAGATGGTGGCAAAGGCTGACTAGCATCCGGTGCTAAACCTAATGTGGAACCCTTTGGTGACGCTCCAAATAACTGACAGTTGGAATTTTGAAAATTTTCAGCATTGTTAAAACCCATCTGGGGGGATTGTAATCTCATCATTCCTGGGTTTGGAGTACGAATAGGGCCCCTTATACCCCCATGTGGTGAACACATACCCATATCATTCATATTATTTTGGGGATAACTATTGGGATAATATTGCAAATTATGTGAAGGCAATTTGGAATCTAAGTTGGAAAGAGGATTAGAAAACCTTTGTAAAAATTCAAGGCTCGGAGGTCCCCTAGGAACAGAGGACGTCTGTGGCCTTGATGGAAGGTACTGTATAGTATTGGGAGCATTAGGTTTAACCTGAATACTAGCTCCATTATAGCCAATGCCACGAGGTATAGGACGCTGAGGGACATATCCTTGCATCATTTTTGGAGAAACAGACATACCAGGAGATACTGTATTATTACATTGGGGCCTATTAGTATTAAAATGAGGCTGCATTTGATTTTGCATTCTGTGATCAGGAGCAGCATTAGGTATATGATGAATATCACTCATTAATAAATGTTGATTTGAATTAGGTGAACTGAAAGGTGGCATATTTTGGTGCATATTTTGCATCATTGATTGCTGATTAACAGGAGAGTTTGGAACATTATTAGTTAATTGTTGACTCATTTGGGCAAGAGAACTAATTGGGTCAAAATGAGATGTTTTACTTGCAGTTGTTGCAATGATCCGGTTAGGATTTAATGGAACATTATCAGGTCCAATACACTGAAAATTACCAGCGGACATTTCTTTTTCTGAAGAATTTGCACATTTAGGTCCAGTATTATCTACAAAATTAGGACACTTTTGCATAAAAGCAGTTTGCATATTTATGTGACAACGCTCATTAGTTTGAGGACTATTGCAAAATGGCACATCAATTTTCCTTTGAGACTGATTATTAGAGGGATCTGGTGTTGTTTCTCCAGAATTCAAATCAGGAGGATAATTACGGGTAATGTCTGGTGTAGAAGGAGCTGGCGACCCAGCTACTTTATTATTTACATCTGCATTTTTGTTTGGGTTATTAGACATTACACTATCCAAAGCTGCCTGCTGTAACCTGAAAATTAAAAGAACAATACAATTTTAGCAAAATATAAATATATGCTTTCATTATAAGATACAAGATCATTTAAAACCTTAATGTTTATTAAAATGTTAACATTAATAAATTCAGTGGCAAGGGGCTGAGAGATGTTCAAATAAATACTTAATCAATTAAAGCACAGCTACACATTTTATGCCCCATAAACATATGAGAGTTTTATATCCACCCTTCTCAAACTGAGTAACAATGCTGACATTTACACTTTTTATAAGTGTATAAGAAACCTGCTTTAATTTTACCCCTTTTCAAATTCAGTTGTTAAAAAGCTTCATGTTTTCATATCTGTTTCATGACATTTTTGTTCTTGATTTTCAAAATAAAAATTGACAAAAAGCAAGTTTTAATTTATTTTTAAAGCATGATCGGTTGTGAGGTTTACTGTGCTTTATTCATCAAAGAATTCCACAGCATAATCACTTGTGATGACAATGGTAGCACATATGAAGAACTACGTAACTGACACACTGACCACTGGCATTCATACAAAACATAGCTTGGCATATAAATATCACTGCAGTTTTTATTTTATTAAACAAGTTCGTGTACAAGTTCAAATGTCAGGACAATAACTTAGCCAAAGAAGGCTTCAAGATGGCCATGCCTTACTCACCAACTAAATTGTTTATTTCTAAAAGAACATATCTGAATGTTAAAATGCAGCAAGTTTAATAAATGTGCAAAGAAGAGAGGTCTTAATCCAAATAGCTATGTTCCACTTAACTTCCACTGGCATAAGTTGGTTGCGCTTTCCCAGTCAATTATTGGCCACATCTATTTGAATGCCCAACTCCACAGGATCCCTGATGCTAATTATGCAGCACATCTTCAACCATGACATCAAACTATCTTTATAATAGTCTTTGCCTCAAAGATATAAGAGAGAACTTCTCTGTTGAAGAGACTAATAGGTCAAAAATAGGCAAAACTTTATTGGGCTGCAAAATATCCTATGGCGGAAAAACTATGACCATACATTGTTGTAGGCGTGGAAACTGTTTAATACCTAGATATCATAATAATTAATTAGTTCTCCAATTAATAAAATTAATGCTTTTCTAGATATTAGCTTTTTGACACAAATCTGATGATCTGAGATAAAGGGCATATTAAAAGTTGCTGCAGAGATGACACGTGGGCTGGCAGATAGACCTTCCAGAAATACCTGGTTTGATCAAGAGTTTGCTCTGGCAATGACTACAGCAGAGGATTCCCAAAAATGGAAAAAATATATTTTCTCATTGGTCCATATTTGTATATGTGAATTATCCAAGGTAAATACTCAAATAACTACACTATATTCTCTTTTTAAATTAAAACACATATACAGCTACTAAATATAAGGAGGTATGAAGAAAAAAATGTATGCAATTTATCTCTAAAAGCATTATTGTTCTTGTAAAAATTGTTTTATTTTATTTTTCTTCCCTGCCAGAGTTAATTAACGTAATTTAAAAAAAAAATCAATCTCCCCCAAATCAAATCCTATATTCGCTACCGTTGACAATAAATGATAGGAATGAAAAAGATACAGATGGTTAGCCAGAAATATGTGGAATATTTTAGAGAATACTCGAATGTCAGGAAATGGTTAAAGAAACTGGTAGTTAAAAAAAAAAAGTAACTAGAGAGAGAGAGCGAGAGAGAGAGAGAGAGAGAGAGAGAGAGAGAGAGAGAGAGAGAGAGAGAGAGAGAGAGAGAGAGAGAGAGAGAGAGAGAGAGAGAGAGAGAGAGAGAGAGAGAGAGAGAGAGAGAGAGAGAGAGAGAGAGAGAGAGAGAGAGAGAGAGAGAGAGAGAGAGAGAGAGAGAGAGAGAGAGAGAGAGATGAGAGAGAGAGAGAGAGAGAGAGAGAGAGAGAGAGAGCGAGAGATACAAGAGGAAAAAATGAAACCAGAAAGTTCAAAGCATTTGAAGGAAAGAGACTAATCTAGGTATGGGTATAAGGAATGAAAATAGAAATATAAAGATCCTGCCGGATGAAGTGCAGAACAAACAAATGGGAGATTTACTTTTGTAATCTTTTGAATATAGAAACTGGAAAAGATGCTGTATAGGTCATACCAAAAATGACCAGAATGGACTTTGACAATGAGCACATTCCCGCAGATGCAGAAGATATTGAAGAAGTAGTGAAAAAACTGAAGAATTGGAAATCCCCTGGAATAAATGGTGTACTAGTGGATTAGTTCTAATATGAAGGAAGTGAACTGGAGAAAGAACTACAAGAGCTTATAGTGCATCAAATATTCTATGTACAATTTACAACACAACCAATCCATGATACTCTAGTAAAGTATTTAGTAGATACTCACACACAACACTACTAATTGTTGAGAAATCACACGGAGGCTAAATATAGAACTTGAAAAATCACAGCTAATATATATTTATTTATTCTACATTAATAATGGTTAATAAAAATATTAGGGGTATTCATCCAACTTGCAATAAATGCTTAACAGGCTATCGTGCCAAACAGTTAGCATGAGTTTTGAATGAACTACTCCAGAGAGCCTACAGGTGATAACCTGCTTAAGTGGTATTAGCAAAGGCATGTTAACAGCTCCACTCACAATAACTTAAGTTTCACTTGTTGAGCTTAATTGTCTGAATTTCTAATAAATTATTTTCTTACATTACATTTCAATTAACACAAAATCAGTAAACCTAAATTAACAACCTCTTAATGACCTTCCTCATACATTTACTAAATTAGCACATGTTATATTATCACTAGCTAGTGTTTTTTCGCTCCTCCATTATGATCCCTTATTTCACGTTTAGTTAATTGTCAAATTCTTCCATAGTATATACTTAACCATTTTTTATATCAGGTTATGATGTGAAGTGATAAATTATTTAAAATAAACAAAATAGGAAATACTTTAGAGGAAAATCTTTTAAAAATTTGCCATTTAAGCCCTGTCAGGCTGTATCAGTGAGGATAAAACCTACCTCAAACTAAAAACTACTTAATAAGACATTGACTGAATGAATTTAATCAAAATCATTAGAGCTATTTTTGAGAAAATTGTAAAAGTATATCATTAACTAAGAGGAACTTTCAGTTAGCTGATTCTGATGAAAAAGATTGCTGTATCATCCCAGCCATACACAAACCTTAAAATAAGCAATTTTAATTTTATACAAATTTTCATTTTTTGGCTTCATTAATATTGAGTTCTACCATTTTTGAAGCCTGTTCACATTCATCGAAAACTCCTATTAAAGATGAACATGTGCAAACAGTAATGATAACTTCATCTATAAAAGTAAGATGCTCTGTCAGTCGATTATAGATGGTGACCCCAGAATTTGTTCTAATGGCCCTTATCACTATTTCCAAAACAATGTTGAACAGGATGGGAGATAGAGGGTCTCGTTTCCTTAATCCTTTGTTGATATGGAAGCTACTGGACTTTGCACTTGGTATTTTTACTCTTCCTGGTGTTCCTTCCAAGGTCACATACACCTTATCAGTTTTCTGGTGTACCCACCTTTGTCATGGCCTGATACAACTTGCTTCAGTCTACACTGTCGTATACTTGCTTGTTGTCTAAAAGAGGTGGTGTTATCAATATTATGTTCATAGCATTTCTTCAGCAAGATCCGTATGCTTGAAATATGGTCTATAGTGGATCTACCCCTTCAGAATCCACTCCGGTATTCCCCGACCTCTCTCTATCCAGCTCATCAACAAAATGGAGAAAAATGTGTATGCTGTACTTAGTAACGCAATGCCTCTGTAGTTTTCACATTCCATCTTGTCCCACTTCTTATAAACTGGGCATATTAATGCAGTGGACCAGTCTTATGGCATCTCTTCTGACATTCACATGTCAAAAACCAGATGGTACATTTGGACGACCAATGCTTCTCCTCCATGCTCCCACAGCTCTGGAGGAATATCATCCTCTTCTGGGGCTTGTAATTTTTTTGCGGATGCAAGAACTTCCGCAACCTCTTCCTTCTCTCGAGGTTCTATAATATCTGTATTTATATGCACTGATTCGATGTACCTAAGTGGGCTTAAAATGAGTTCTTCAGGCATTTCTGGGTTTAGGAGCTTCTCAAAATATTGAGACCATCAATTAACATCGGGTCTCTTGTAAAAAAAAAAAAAAAAGTTGCAAACACTCCACAAAGAAAAGCCAGACAGATCCACAATAGATCTTTCATTATCTGATTCTCATCCCAAGAAATTCCATCCCCTCCTACATACATCACTCCAATTCTCTACCCACCTTTAAATCCCGCCTATGCAATCACTTTCTATCCATCTAGTTCTCAAACAATTGTAAATAGCTTCTTCCATAAATATGTATATAATTTATTATATAAATTTTTACAAATATTTTCTTTTTAATTTATTTATGTTTAAAGTTAATATATCGGTTTTTAATATTTCTATTTGTTTATTTTATTCTTTTTACAAAACTTTGAGGCTCTAAAGCCAACAATTGTATTATTCTAAAGGGACTTGTTCCAGAATAAATAAAGCATATTATTATTATAAGAAATTATGAAACTTTGAACATCTTGAATAAATCTAGCATACTTACTTTCTTAACTTTGTCAGTAAAGTAACCTTGTTTGCACGATAGCAGTTGTTTTCTTATAACCTTACTTTGATATGTATTTTCATTTCTCCTTTTTTTTTTTTTTTTTTTTTTTTTTGTACTCATTATTATTTCATTCCTGCAATTGACACTAGCCATTTCCTTTTATGACTGTATATTTCAATTATTTATTTTATTATGATAAATAATTAAGTGTCCATATTTATTTATATATAAGTAAATGGCCGACTGATCAATTATAAAGATAAAACAAAATTTTCAGGAATTCCAGTCAATATTAAATAATACCAACGATAGTATTTATGAAAATCACATATGTATATGTATATAATATTGTCGGAGTCCTTATTATGTTAAGCTCTAGTTACATATGGAAGCCTGTTCTAATCTTTCAGACGAGCTCGTATTTATTTGGTCCCTCTATTACAACTATTCTCCGTTACAATCCCTTATTTCTCCTTTAGTTAATTATAAAGTTCTTTCATATTTTATGTTCAACTAATTTTTATATCAGAGTTCAATGTGAGATGGTTAATTATTTCAAATAAAATAATTAAAGGTACTTCAGAGGAAGAAATATTGAAAATTGGCCATTTAGTGAACATTAATGAGAATAAAACCTACATTATATTAAATACTACTTAATTTTACACTGATATAATGAATTAAATCAAAATCATTGGAGCCGTTAAAAAAAAAAAAAAACGTAAAAATATGTCAAGTCGATGATATAAAGTGCCAAATCTGTAACATAAACCTTAAATATGCAATTTCACTTTCCGTTTTTGAGCTAGACTGCTAACACACACACACACAGACCATTTTGTGGGACCTCCAAATATGTATTTCCGTTTAAAAATGAGATTCAAAAATTTCCACTATTGCAATACTTTCCTTTACTATATATTTCATAAATAGATAAGTGAAAGTAAAAAATGGGCAAAAGTCAAATCAATGATAGGGGGTGGGCTTAATGACACTTATTTTGTGTCTTCTCGACTTAGGTGTTAATTATTGTTGTGGTCAGGTGAACAAAAGAAGAACAATAACTTCACAAAATGGTATTTTGATAATTAAATCATTAGAAAATTTAAAACACTTATATGCATAACTAAATATCTAATTTTATCAATTTAGAGAAAAAAATATGAATAAAACCCCTGTAATATTCGTATATTTGACAAGAAAACATTAGTAAGTAATATCCAGGAGAACGGAACACCTGTGTTTTGAGTCTGAGGAAGTTGTCAATATCCTACCTTGATACACAGAATGATTTGCTTATACATGGGTATCTTTAAGGAATGATAAGCCCTTACAATTTATTTATTTATAACTAATTTTATTAATTTATTAATAAGTAACTTATTAAATTATAACAATACTTTGAGCTACTTTGCTCATTTTCAAGTTATCAAAATCCACACAAAAATTCTATATG
This sequence comes from Nezara viridula, assembly GCA_928085145.1. NCBI lineage: Eukaryota > Metazoa > Arthropoda > Insecta > Hemiptera > Pentatomidae > Nezara > Nezara viridula. The sequence continues at coordinate 39,995,003 of OV725078.1, forward strand.
TCCCAAACATAAAAAGGTTTGATTTCTTACACACAGGGTTTCATTTAATATTAATTGCTGATTTTCAGTATATAAAATGGTCAAAGTTTTACACTTGTTAATGTCAATTTTGTTTATTAAATTTTAGACAATGCTCTATTCCTACAGCTTTAAATTCAAATACGTGGAAGTACTTCAATGAGAACACTTTATTAACATATCTCAGTGCTGTTTGCACTGTTACATAGTTAGTTACAAAATCGTGTATTTTTATGTCCCCTGATCAGTTTTATTCACGAAAGTTTTTAAAATTTTGGTCATAAAAAGTTGAACTACCAAATGCTTTACAATCTACAAGAATACATTCTGATATAAAATGAAAAATGTTCCTTCCCATTACTAAATATTCTGTTATAAAAAATTTAAAGAAAAAAGTATATTATTCATAATAAATTCTTTGGATGGTGAAAATTTTAAAATGATTTGATTTTTAATGAAAGAGACATTAATAAAGTTACAATTGATTGATCGATGGAAACCATCCATGGAATTCAACATGTTCATTTATTCATCAATTGAATTACTGATGGCTCAGTGTTGCCATTGGTTTTTGGTATCAATGGCTCTGCTAATTTCAGTGTTTTATATCTCAATTTACTAAACATATTTATAATCAACTTACTTTCTGCCTATATGGGCAAGTTGCTAAACTCAGTGCTGAGCTTATTGTTGGCAATGATACATCGACGATCTTAGAGCTAAGTTAAGAAACTTGCCATATTCATATCTGTTTTCAAAATTAAATAATTTATTAGGTAGGTATTTATTTATTATGTGTTTAGTTTATTTTGTTTCTAAGCTCAACATAAATCACTGTACATTTATACTGGATTCAATTTATTGATAGAATCCATCGATTGGATGGAATCGGTGCTAAGTTTAGGAACTTTTTATTATTAAATAATGTTAATTCTTCAAATTTCAAGTTTAGTAAATATTATGGTTTGATTTTCCTACTCAGTTTTACTATGTTCATTTATGTTTTTCATATTTAATACTAACACTATTATAAAAAAAAAAAAATAAAAAAATAACCGGTACCACTACAATCCATGAAGGATCTTGAGTGCAGTACTATGTGAGGAAGTACTGTTTCAAGGCCAACGGTTGTGCAGGGAGGTGATGGGGCCGTTATCACGCTCAACCGCCAGGTTTTCCCCCTTAATTATTTTTTATAATTAAGAGTACCCACTTAGAGGCTGGGTGTGCCCCAGGAGGGGCTCCTGATCCCAGGGTCGATCCATGGCTAATGAAAAATTACTAGTCATTAGCCGGTTTTGAACACAGGACCTTGAGCTCTGGAAGTCAGTGCTCACCCACTGAGCTACCCCACTTCCCTAATACTATTATATATATATATATATAATTTCCAGATTGTCTAAGTGAGCCATACATAGGTTTATTATCAATAGGTAATTTTTAATTAGTTTTTTAACAGTTGGTAAAGTGGGGATATAGTCTACTAATACTACTGCATAATATACAGTCACAGTCATAGAAATTGCATCACCCAGAGAGAATTTTATTTTATTTACCAGATTGCTACTGCAAGATCTCCCGATATTTCTTTGCCAGTTATGAAAGGATATTCTTAAAAAAAATCGCACTATTAAGTGATCAAATGGTCTGTATGTTTTTTCTCTCCCCAGTTTTTTTCTTTTGCTCCAAGGTGCCTTTATTTTTTTATTTTTTTCAAAACTATGACTACTATTGATTGGTGGCACCCTGTCCTCATTACTATTTTCCACGAAGATTCCTTTACTTCATGTAATGTCACAATTTTAATTTTTTAGAAAAAGACAGTTTTTGATACAGGTCATAATTACAGCTTTTCTCCTGGCATTAATTAAAACTAAACTGAGAAACATTGTTTAAATTTTTTTTGTAACCTTAATAAATAAAGAAAAAGAAAACCATTTAATGGAATAACGTTATCAACATAAGAATCAAAAGAAATAAGTGATGCAATTTCTATGACCACGACTGTATATTAGTACCTTTGTTCTTTCTGTTTCCTAACAGATGACAGTACCAGTACAATGTGCGCTACATTTCAGATGGTAACAAAATTTTCTAAGAACTACTATAAACTAGTATTTTTTATTATTATACAGTCCATTTTTAAAATTTAATACCATAATTTTATTTCTCCGGATCGATGGTTTAATTTTTTTTTGTTAATAAACTTTATTAAGGGACAAAGTCACCTAAGAACAACAATAATCAAAATAGGGGTTGTTTGTTTAACCTGTTTGCTTAAAGTCGGAGTTAATAGTTAATCCACTCAAGTACAACTGCCTGTAGGGATTAATAATTATACTTTTTTGATGTGTTATAAGGCAAGATAGTTAATATAGCAGTAGATTAGTCAATCGATTAAGACAATGATCATTAGATATCGATATTAGTTAATTTGTAATCGATAAACTTTTCAAGACAAAAATATTGGGTTTTAGCTAGTCGTCAAGCTGTTATGAAATGGATGTGAGCTTGTTATCTATGTTTTAAATTCAATCCAAATCCCCTATATTCCAAAAATGGCTGATCTGGCTTTTCTTGTTTCGGCTACAAAACTATTGGTACAGACAAGTGTGGATTGAGTTGGTCCCATATAAACAACATTAGAGTGATTACGAAAAGCAATTATACATAAAGCATATATATGCTTTAAGAAAAGAGATTGTTTCGTGGCTGTGATAAAAAAACTTAAAATAGTGGAAACTATTTTATTTTAAGCCAATGACCCAACTATGCAAGTCTAAATGAAGGATATGGTCAGGATGGAGTTCTGTGCAAAACTGTCCAAACTTCAGCAGTTTCGTAAGGAACTCCATCCCAATCATACTTCTATAATGATGAACAACATAGTTGGCTTAAAATAAAACAGTTTTTTAATACTGACAGACTGAACCATCAGGAGATGACGACTATAATGTGCAGGTAGGAAAGGAGAAAGAATATTCGCTCATAATTGGTCTACATAGCATCCATGACCACACAAATGGAATGAGGATGATAAATTTTGCTGCCTCGAAGGAACTTGTGGTTGGAAGCACTATGTTCCTCAACAAAATAATCCATCTAGAAACATGGTACTTAAATGATGGATCCACATGTAACCAAATAGACCATCTGTTAATAAGTAGCCGTCATATCACTAGTTCGATGGATGTGAGAGTTTTCGGAGGAACCAACACTGATTCTGATCACTACCTTACAATCTCCAGGGTTAGGGCTGATCAACATTGAAAACTGAAAGATCTTGAGGTTAGACAACTCTTTACTGACAGAATGAATGTCAGAATTAAAGATCTATATCAGGCTGATAGCACACATCGACAGTGGAAAAAATGCAAAGAAAACATGGAAGAACTGGCAGTTGGTATGCTTGGATATCAAAAGTCAACTAAGAAAGTGCCCTGGTTTGACAAAGAATGGCAAATACACGATAGGCCAGACCCCCCTATCGTGAATCCCCCCACATCCCTATAAATTGCATATCGTTGTGTTCCCTGTAGCTATTTATTAAAAAAAAGCTAATGTTCCCACAAAAAAAAAGTGAGCGTACTGCCCCAAAATGGCGGATTGATGACTTTGGCTTAAGTTAGTTTTTTGCACACTGAGAATCAGCACTTGCTCTTTTATTAAAGTTGAATAGTCAGATAATAATAAAACATGAAAAAATATTAAAAATTAATTGGCTTAGGAAATAAAAAACACCAGTAAAGTCAATAATTTTAACAAAAAAAATTTCAAGTTGAAAATCAAGCGTTGTTTGTAATTAAACGGCCAACAATAACACAAAATGTGTTGAAACAAAACATCGGGAGAATATATTTCTCTTTCTAAAACACTGATTACTTTTTAAAATATTTGAAGGAGTTCTGTAGAAAATGCACTTATGCGGGAGAAAAGCGGTGCCTACAAGCCTCTACCATTTGAGTATGGTGGTGCTAACTTCTAGTGCTAATACCATTCAGTCAGCACACATAAATGGCTTAGTTGTAGTAATATAATAACGTTTTTGGTACATCATATTGGTTTTATTAACGAAAAAATATTAATGCAATCATTTAATTGTAAAAAAAAATTAAACAATCTTTTTTAAAATTTATTAATTTATTTTATTTTTTTATTTAACTTACTTTATTCTACTACGGAGGTCATTTAAGTAGACATCTATTGTAAAAATGATATAATTATAATAATAAAACTTAATTAAAAAATACTTTGCTGAATTTCTTGAATTTTTTATTTAACAGTTGCAATTTAACACTTTCTTTTGCATATTTACTGATTCTTAGAGGTAATTTAAATTGTATATACTTTCCAGGAAATGAGTCATATGAATACCTGTTTTATAAAATAAAATAATATATACTTAATCTGAACTACATATAATGAATAGTTGCTGGGTTGTTTAGTAAAACTTATTGTTATGAAATTGCGGAATAAATTGTTCGGAAGTTGTACTATATTATTAAAAAAATAGGAAATTTTAATATTGAATGCATTATTCCCTCTGCACAAATAAAGATGGGAAGTGTGAAACTATGAGTTCCTCTAGTGACCGGAACTGATTGTTTGGATTTGGTCTCAAAATGAGAGAAAATGTGAAATTGAACCCAAAAATTGGAAAAATTCACTAAGCGAATGAGAGAGGAAGTGCCAAAATCTCAGAAAAGAAAAAAAAGAAATCTCGGAAAAAAGAAAAGAAAATACAGATGAACAGAATATTTCAAGATTCTGCTAAAAGAGGGTCAAATGCAGTTTGGCATGATATTAAGTGGAGGATGGAGGTTTATTATGTTGAAGACCACTTTATTTTCGATTGCTACTGAAGGTGCACATTGGGACTATCTTCAATTTGAAGCAAGTTATAGAGAAGTCTATCGAGAAAGGGAAATAGCTCTCCTTCTGCTTAGTGCATTTGCAAACGATTTTTTAAGGAATCTAAAAGGAAAATGAGCTTTTTCTGAAAGAAATTTTAATTAGAAAATTTTGATTCCTCCTACTAGGAAATGTAATTTCCATCGAGATTTATTCCTGTTTGGTGTACCAAAGAACCTCTACTCAAGAATCGTAGAAGCTAGAATAAGAAAATTGTCGATTGCCAGAGCGATATAGTTGAGATTCAAGTTACACATTGGAAGAGAAGTTACAGAATGGGACTATCTTCACTTTAAGGCGGATTATAAAGAAGTCCATCTAGAAAGAAAAATAGCTCTCTATCTGCTTAGTGCCTCACACTTTGGATTGTGCTAATATCTAATTGTCTTTCAGAAAAAGCTTGTTTTCCTTTTAGATTCCTTAAAAAATCGTTTGCAAATGCACTAAACAGAAGGAGAGCTATTTCCCTTTCTCGATAGACCTAGCAATCGAAAATAAAGTGGTCTTCAACATAATAAACCTCCATCGTCCACTTAATATCATGCCAAACTGCATTGGACCCCCTTTTAGCAGAATCTTGAAATATTTTGTTCATCTGTCTACTATACATTTTCTTTTCCTTTTTCCGAGATTTATTTTTTTCTTTTCTGAGATTTTGGCACTTCCTTTCTCATTCGCTTAGAGCATTTTTCCAATTTTTGGGTTCAATTTTGTTTTATTATTATAATTATATCATGTTTACAATATATGTCTAATTAAATGACCTCCGAATAGAATAAAGTAAGTTAAATATAAAAATAAAATAAAATAATAAATTTAAAAAAGATTGTTTAATTTTTTTTTTTACAATTAAATGATTGCATTAATATTTTTTCGTTAATAAAACCAATATGATGTACCAAAAACGTTATTATATTACTACAACTAAGCCATTTATGTGTGCTGACTGAATGGTGTTAGCACTAGAAGTTAGCACCACCATACTCATGTGGTAGAGGCTTGTACTTGTAGGCACCGCTTTTCTCCCGCATAAGTGCATTTTCTACAGAACTCCTTCAAATATTTTAAAAAGTAATCAGTGTTTTAGAAAGAGAAATATATTCTCCCGATGTTTTATTTCAACACATTTTGTGTTATTGTTGGCCGTTTAATTACAAACGACGCTTGATTTTCAACTTGAAATTTTTTTTTGTTAAAATTATAGACTTTACTGGTGTTTTTTATTTCCTAAGCCAATTAATTTTTAATATTTTTTCATGTTTTATTATTATCTGACTATTCAGCTTTAATAAAAGAACAGGTGCTGATTCTCAGTGTGCAAAAAACTAACTTAAGCCAAAGTCATCAATCCGCCATTTTGGGGCAGTACGTTCACTTTTTTTTGTGGAAACATTAGATTTTTTTTAATAAATAGTTACAGGGAACACAACGATGTGAACGATAGGAGGGTCTGGCCCACAGACTAAAAGATTGACCAGCCAGAAGAACCTAGCTGATAGAACAATGTTACAGTGAAGGCATACAAGAACATCAGTGGAAAAATACAGATCCAAAAGAAGGGAAGAGAAACGCACCCATCAGAGGAAAAAAAGGGAATGGCTTCAACAAATAGAAGACTTCCGAAACAATAAGGAGGTTAGAAATATCTTTCTAGAAATAAACAGCAGCCGACAGACATTCAAACCTAGAATAAATGCCTGTAGAGAGTAATGAGGATAACCTGATCACAAATAGGATACAAGTTCTAGAACAGTGGCGGAATTACTTCGATCTTCTCCTTAATGACATGGCAGAAGAAGGAAGAGAAGAAATGGAGATGGCCATAGGAGAATTGGAGCCCCCTGATATGGAAAATGTCTATGAAGCGGTAGAAGAACTAAAAAAATAATAAAGCACCAGGACCAGATGGGCTCCCTGCAGAACTGTTTAAAGTATGGAGGAAAAGAATCAGTGAAGTTCCTCTATAATATAATAATGGATGTTTGAAAGATGGAATAAATCGTTTGTGAATGGTATAAAGCAGTTATATGTCCAATTTACAAGAAGGGGGATGTGCTTGTTGTTATAGTTATTGTGGCATATCCCTCTTATCATGTGCTTATAAGGTGTTCTCTCGAATACTTAATAAAAAACTGCTTCCTTTTGCCGAGCAGAATATAGGAAAGTACCAGACAGGCTTTATGAGAGGAAAATCTACCATAGATCAGATATTCTCCATCAGAATCGTTCTGGAGAAGTGTAGGGAGTATAATATCCACACACACCACTTGTTCATCGACTTTCGAATGGCCTATGATAGTGTAAAGAGAAACGAGCTGTACCAAGAGCTTATAGAAATGGGAATACCACCGAAGCTGATAAGTCTAATTAGGGCTACGATAAAGAAGGTGTAATGCACAGTGCGTGTTCAGGGTGACCTGACCGATAGCTTTGAAACCCACAAAGGGCTCAGACAGGGTGATTATCTTGCATGTTTCCTCTTCAATTTGGCCCTAAAGTGCTGTACAGAAATCTGGAATACAAGTTGGGGAAACTATATTCAATAAATCTTCTATGATTTTGGCCTTCCCCGATGGCTTGGATATTGTTGGAAGAACTCCTACAGATTTAGAAAACGCCTTTATCAGTCTCCAGATAGCAGCAGCTAGAGTGGATTTAGAGATCAATGAATCAAAAACCAAATACATGCATGCAGGCCCACCTTGATGTGCACGAACCATCGCATTTTAAGGCTGGAAGCTTTTCATTTGAAAGGGTAAAAGAATTTTTATATCTTGGTTCACAAGTAAATGCGGATAATGACATAAAAGCAGAGATCCATCGCAGAATTATGTCTGCAAATAAATGCTATTTTGGATTACTAAAGCATTTCAGGAACAGGGCTACCTCTCAAAACACAAAGGTTCAACTGAACAAGACCCTGGTAAGACCAGTTCTCACTTATGCCTCCGAATGCTCGACATTACTCAGTACAGAGGAAGCCCTTCTCTTAAGGTTCGAGAGGAGAATTTATGGTCCAGTTTGCATCAATGGAATCTGGAGGATAAGAACGAAAACTGAGCTAAAAAGACTCTACAAGAGCTCAGATATCGTAAATGTAATTAAAGTAGTATGGTTTCAATGGGCATGTCATTTAATTAGAATGACCCAGGATAAGATTCCTAGGATGGTCCTAGATGAAAGGATTTATGGACAAGAAGAGTGGGAAGACCACGGCTCCAATGGATCGTGAAGTGGCAGCGGGTGCCAGGTCCATCTTGGGAATCCACAATTGGAGAGCAGTGGGGGCCAATAGAGAAGATTGGCGGACCAAGCTGCGGGAGGCTTTGACTCTACAGGAGTTGTAGCGCCACGGATGATGATGAACATTAAAGTCACTAAATCCTATTTGTTTATGGTCATTGGCAAACAAATCTTGACTTATCAGGAATGTAATGTTTATCCAGGTTTAGGTGTTGTTGGTTTCCCATTCCCTCCCACTGTATATAAATTAAGTTTGGATCCTTCATAGTTGTCTGTCCTAACATCTGCTCATTTTTTAACTTTTCTTCCTAAAAAGCACTCCCAGCTGGTGATGCACTTTCTGCGACTGGAAATTGACTGACAAGGTGCCAAATACTTCATTAAATGATTCAGTTCTTTTGGACTCGCTGGAAACAGGAGTATTTGCACGAACTTTAGGTTTGAACAAAACCCTCTATTCTTTCACAATAGGTACAGTAATGGTAATTGATCAACCCAATGCATCCCCATTGGTATTGTTGAGGAAGTTTTTGAGCGTAAAGATGGTAAGCCTTAGTCTGTATCTCGTCCGGCAGATTTAAAAGGCAGCCTGTAAAACTATATCCTTTACCTTCTCAACAGAATTTCGAGTGGGATTGTAAGCTGTATATATTGTAAATAATTGGTTTTTATTCTTCTTCTTTATTTAATTTCATATATGTGTGTTTAACAATTAGATCTATTTTTGTTTATTATCAGTTTAATTTATATTTTTGATATTGTTTGGAGTCCTCATGCCTAAATGTAATTATTTTATATATGTTATAGAATTTTGGTCTAATTTTAAATCTGCTCAAAGTAAGAACCTTCAGGGGTAAGTGTGTGGTTGCATATTCAGGATAAAAAAAAATCATAGAAGTCATATCAATATCATATCACCTTCTCAGGCCATACGGACCACACCAGTTGATTGTTTTCAATTTAGGTCAACATATTTTATTTGAGTTAGGACCTTTTTTTCTTCTTAAACAAACAAGACTGTAATTTAATAAAATTAGTCCTCCAAGTTTAATATAGGAAAATTGAAATAAAGCAAAGGTAAAGACCAGTTATCAATGGTCATTGATTCAGAGGACAGTGCAAGAGGTCTAGGGAAGGTTTCATTCTACGAGAGCCAGTATGTTTATCTACCAGAGATGAGCCTGAATTTCTTAAATTTTTCTTTGTTTAAACCGAGAAGGAATTATCAAAATTCATCATTAATTTAGTTTTGTATTTTTTATAATACAGTAGTATACAGTCCATTTTTTAAATTTAGTACCAGTAGGCTCTCAATCTCTATCTATCAGGACTTTCAGTATGTTCATTAGTAGGCAACCCTAAACAATATTACAAATTTTCAAAACCTTCAAAATTATGTCCCAAAATCTGTCTAATTTGATTGAATTAATAAGAAAAATAAAGGTTTAGTACTTAAACGATTTTTGTTTTCTGCTTTAGCCATGGAGTTCAATGAAATTAAAAAGACGATTCTTTAACAGGGAAAGGAACAGAGAATGAATCAAGAATGCGAAGATTCAGGTCTTAGAACACTAAAGGGGAACTATAAGATTAGAGAGTGACCACTGGATATGTCTAGTAACAAGTAGGAAACCACCAATAAAGATGAGTAAGAAGGAAGTGAAGTGATTTGTGCAATGCATTGGGTTTAAAATGATTTGAGTTATTAAGAAAAAAAGAGTCGCTAATATTTTTACTACAAAGGGATCAAAAATAGCTTCTGATTTGATGAAGAAAATGTCTCAACAAGGAGGGTAGTTATGTAGAAAATGGCGCTTTTTTGGTAAAACGTTAACATATGTTAATTTTTTAACCAAGATTTTGTTATATAACTCTTGTAGTAATCATATGATAATGAAAATGCAAATATAATGCTCAAAGAATTTAAATGACTGCTAATAATGAAATTCCCAATCATTCCAATGAATACAGCACAAGTACTTCTCATAAAAGAGAGTAGATCATATCACCACCAAGACTCCCAAACAAGAGTATGCAGATCTTGGCTTGTTCCAAAATTTTTTAAAATGATTATTTTCATTTATAGTTTCTATAATTAACCTAAAAGTAAATATTAATATTGTTTTTTTAAATTAAAACATTTTTAATTTCTTTCATTAACCTAAAAGTAAATATTAATATTGTTTATTTTTTCATAAAACAATTTTCAAAAAATTATAATAAACAAAAAATTATTTATCTAAATTCTTGTAACTAACTATATTACTGAACGAAGCAAGATCAACTAATTTTATTTCAACATTTAGGAATACTAAGATGAACCATTCAATATCAATATATCAGTAGTAACTATACTATGGTAGATACTTCAGGTTAAATGTATAAAATCTTTGAATTTGTCAGTTTTACGCATGATTTAAAATATTAAGAAAATAATGCATTATTTTACATTTCCCGTTGAGTTAATTATCTTCATGTTCTTCAATCTTTATGTTCTTCTTTTCAATATTATGACTAACCTCTTACTCAATTAATGAAGTCAAACATTCTTCAGGTTGTGCAATAATAATCAAAGAAAAAAAGTAAAAATGCATAACACTGATATTGTAGTGTTTACAATTATTGCTTCTACATCTTAAGAATTTTTTTATTTAGGTTGACATGATGAAAATACTGATGTCCTGAATCAGATATGTAAGACTTACAAATAAAGCTAATAACAAAAATAAAAAAATAAAATAAATAATAGTAAAAAAAAAGTGCAAAAATCTATTGCTTTTAAATAATAGAAAAAAAAAAAAAAAATACTGACCCCGGGGATTTACGAGCAGCAGCATCTTTAAGACTTGTATTAGGCTGCTTCTGGATTGTTAATTCCTGTCCTTCAAAAGTACTTAAGTATTGAATTTGCTGTGGTGATGGTACAGGCATTAAATTGGGTTCTTTCGAATTGTTTGAAGTCTGCTTTTGCTGACCAATAGACTGAACAGGCCGACAATAAATAGAATCAACTAAGGGAAAAAAAATTACAAATTAATCACTATCCAATCAAATTTGGCAAAAAAATGATACTACAAGAATAAAATATTTTTTAAGCATGAAACAAAAAGCTATTACAAAAGGGACTCCATTAACCAAGGTTGAAGAGAAACTAGACTTGGATAATGGGAACCTTAGTTAATTGGAATCCAGGTAAAATACAATGCTAAGGGGAGAATGTAGACATTTCCAGAACATTTTTATATCACAGTAAACTTGAGTAAGGTGGAAAAGCATAAGTTGAAAAACAAAATGATTAATGTCGATAATCCTATCTCTAGGATTATCAAGTATTATTTTTTGAATTAAAAGAGTTAAATTAACTATTATAATTGTTTTTAGATATTTCAAGAGAAAAAAAATCTAAATTGTTGAAGGAGTTAGCAGCTTTCACATTTTTTATATTTTGTAGATAAGAATCAAAACTAAACATAATTAAATGAGGCTCATATATACATCACTTTCAGAAATACAAATATAAATAAGATTTCTGACCTTAAAGTTTTTTTTTTTTCCGTAACAGGAAAATATCCTATTATGGGAAGTCTATATTTCAGAATGGATTGATTCCAGAAGAGAATAATTATTAATTGGCCACCAAAGTAATAGTTACAAACATAAAATTCTTTAAAACGTAAGTTCCATGCACACAAAATAATTTATCTGATTTTCAATAACAAATTAATGTAAAAAAACAAAACAAAAAAAAACATGCAATCATACTTTCAAATTAAAGGGACAACATGGTCCAAGATTTGAGCATAAGTAGCATATTTTTAAAAAGAATAAAAGCAGGGGAAAAAAGGTTTATTCAATTAGCATAATTCTGACCTTTGTATTTTGCACAAAAAATTAAAAAAACAAATCTAATACTTCTTACAAGAAAGTTGACAAAAGCATTAAACATATCTATTAATAATATAAATTGAAGCTGATAGAGGAGTGGTACAGAAATAATGATATCACCAATAAAAATACAGGACACTAAAGTAAATTTAACTGAAAGTATAAAATCAGTTAATATGAAATAGTAATACACCAACGCGTTAAAGTTGTGGGTTAGGAGCAGAGAATGGCCACCTTGGACCACAATCTTAAAGAGAGCAATTGGACCTCCAAGACTGAATGCTTTAGAGTGAAAAATAGCTCCCTGTAATAATATGCACTTAAACAAATTTTTCATGCATTTCTATCTATATTGTTATTCGGGGATACAATTTATAGAACTATGGCTTTTATAGATAATATAACTAAATATTAACTTTTTTATGAAGAAATAAACAACGTAATTATTTTATTTTAATAAAAATTTTGTAAAAAAATATATTGTAATATCATTACATATATATACATATGAATGATCAATATATAAATTTATAAGAATACATAAAATAATTGAAAAGCTACAAAAGTTGGCTACCAAGACTGAATAAATGCTACGGAAAATAGTTTTACGACGATCCAACCTATTAAATATTCAATTGTACTCCTGAGAAGGAAAACTACGTTGACTGAATAATCCATATCTCCCATAATACCCCAACTACAGGAGTTGGTACTACAATTTCCGTTGAATAAGTCAGATAGATCCAGAGAAAAGAAGGTTTGGGAATAGTTCATACAAAGAAAGACTTTTCATGAGTCTAGTCGGATTTCAATGATCTTAATTCCCTCTTAACTAACTGAAATTTCAAATATTATAAAGTAGGAACTAGAACTTCCCAAGAATATGATCAAATTGTTATAAGATCTATCAACCAAATCAGTCCGCCACTATCAGTCAGAGAGAGCTGGACTGCTTCCATACTTCACTGTCTAAGGAGTCCAACTCCCTCCCCACTGCTACAGCAGGTCGCTATAGTGAAAGAGCGAATAAACTCATTGGTCATAAAAATTTATAATTTTAAAACCAAATCATAAGGGTAATGTAAAATAAATAAACATATTTTTAGAAATGAATACACTGAAAATATAAATAACAAAGCAAATTCCACCAGTGCAAACAGCTTTGTTGAGAGAATTGCCAGTCCCAAGTGTGGGTCAAAGAGGAGGGCTGAGGTGAGTCTCTGGGTATGAAGGAAATAGGACAGAGTGCAAAAATTATAGAGGAATTTCAATGGTAAATACTCTATACAAAACATTATCAATCGCAATCAGCAGAAGATAACCAAAGTGAGCGGAAATGGCTCTGGGTGGTTATCACTGTGGGTTTAGACTGGGTAGGTCAACTACGGACCAGATTTTTCAGTAAGGCAAATACTGGAGAAAGCCTATGAATATGATGTTACATTACATCATTTGTTTGTGGACTTGAAAGAAGCATATGAATCTGTTAAAACGGAAAAATGTACGAGGGACTGGAGAAACTAGGAACTCCAAAGAAATTAATAAGGCTGACACTGGAAAATACATCAAGTAGGGTGCTTTTCAATGGTAACATCGCACAAAAATTTAAAATTGGAAAGTGTCTTAGACACGAAGAACCTCTATCCATGGTGCTTTTTAACCTGATTTTGGAAAATAAGGACAGATGGCAGAGGTTTAGAATCACATGACACAGCATTTAGCATATGCAAACGATGTTCTCATAACAGCATGGACAGTCCAAGGACTTTCAGTCACTTTTAAAGAATTCCTCAGGGAAGCTGAAGGACTAGATCTGGAAATAATACAGACAAAAGCATGTACTTGCGTATCTCAAGAACAGACCAAGTGAGAGGAGAGGAAATGAGGATAGGGAATTAGAGATTCAAGAGCTGTGATAAATTCAAGTACTGAGATAGCACAATCACCTGCAAGAACCAAGTAGAAAAAGATATTAAAGCCTGTATAGCTTCAGGAAATCGATGTCAGTACAGTGTACAGGAGCTGGTGAATTATATATAAAAATATATCAAGACAAAAACTGTATTCTATAAACAATTCTGAGGCTTGTTGTGACAAATGGAAGCGTGACAGGGTCCATGACTAAAGAAAGCAAAAGGATGCTCCATGTATGAGAAAGAAAAGTACTCCAAAAAATTTATGGGCCAATCAAAGTGGAGGCTCAATGGAGAATCAGGTCTAACCTAGAGCTAAAAGAGCTATAAGGTGAACATGATATTGTTAGTTATTCAACTCAACAGATAGCGATGGTTGGGGCATGTGGAAAGCATGGACCCTACGAGAATGATGAGAAAATTTCTCAATGGAAAGTCGCAAAATGGAAGTGGGGGGGGAAGAGGAAAGTCTCGGCTCTGATGGTTGGACGAAGTGGAAGGTAATCTGAAGGAGAAGGATGTAAAACGGTGGCAGTGCTTCGCTGTTAACAGGGATATGTGGAAGAAGACTTCAGCAGAGGACATGATTCTTCAACAACTGTAGAGCCCAGCAATGAATGAATGAATGAAATAATAACCCTGCATAACCATTAATAAAATGAAAAAATCAGTAATAGTATAACGCAAGATGTTATCCAAAACTGATATAATAGAAAATAAAATTTATGATAATATTAATGCTTAAATAACATTATTAAAATTGAGTCCCACTTATCTGAATCTTGATAATCTGGATGGGATCAAAAAATAACTAATTAAAATTTAGATCCCTAAAAATTTGAAGAGTTCGAGTTACTTAGTTGGCAACAATATGGAATCATTAACTATATCTGAAGTTTCAAAAACAAACTGTTTCTGAATGGAAAAAAAAAAAACACATTAATAAACTGAAGATTTTTGTGTCAAAATATTTAGTAATGATAGTTCGGGTAGTAGAAGCATGTTAAAGAAATAAATAAATACATAAAACGAAACTTAGGATGAGGTTTTGTATGTTTAGTTACAAGAATATTACTGACAGAATGACGAGCTTACGAACCAATTAGAATATCCTGTGTCTTTCGAAACGACATACATACCATTTTACAATACAATACGAATATTGTTGACGAATTCTTTCATTTTCTGAAACTTATGAAATTGGACAATGAAATTTAAAACTTAACGAAATAAGGCGATAATGACCCTGGTGGTTGATGTCTTTAAAACAAATTAAAAAAAAAAAGGAAGATTATTACTCACTTGTTCAGTGAGTTTTAAATTATGGTTCTTGTTTTAATTACTTACTGTAAATTACTTTAGCCCTGGTCAGAATTTGGCATTAACCTTATTTTTAAGTTCTTAATTTTTACATTATTAATTTAATATATTGTGTTAGATTTGTTTTATGGTGCTGTAGAATAAGTAAATTTTTAGTTTTAATTACAAAAATTAAGATCTACACATATATTGTACATAATAAAATACACATACATAATAAAATTAAGGAGAAGGAAAAGAAAATATGTAGATGTATGAGAAAAAATGTGTCGTAAGTAATGCTCAAAATAATTCAAATTATTTATTGATGCACCAATAATAAGAGAATCTTATTGAAAGCAATATATGCACTAGAAACAGCAGAACAACAAGGTATCTTTAAATTTCAATAACCAACAAGAATAACTTAAAATTGGGAAAAGAAAAAAAATTTAAATTAAAGCCTTGGAAAAAATATAAATTCCAAAATAGTTTTTACTACAAACTCTAACATTTTTAAGACAATATGGAAAATCTGAGAGCTATTTATTTGTTTCTATTTCCAACTTCTCTTTAACAAACCTTGACAACATCAAGTGCAGAATATTTTAATTAGAAAACCACTCAAGTTGGAAACCCAAAAAATAATCATAGTAAAGGCGTTGTTATGAAAATGTATGTTTGTTTTCTTGAAATGCAAACATACAAATACACACTTTGTGTCAGAATAATTTTATTATAAAGCTTGTTGTACTATTTGTTTTTATTCACAGATCACTAGCTCGCTTGTCTATTAATTTTTTTAAATATGTGACACAAAATATATGCCATTTTGATCAATAATGATTGCTGTTTATATTAATTATATAATTGAATCTACCATCAACTATTTCCAACAAAAAGCAAACAACCTTTAGGGAATAAAATTAATAAAAGGTGGTAAAATTAATAACTAAAAAGCTATTTTACAAAAAGGGTGGCAATTTACTTTAGTTATTGGATTTTTAATAAATTTATTAAAAACTCTATAATGAATAATGACTGAAACATCAGTCATACGAGAAAATAAAGTTAACATCTTTTATATTTAACATTAGTTCTTGAAGTTGTGCTCTTTAAGGAATGAAATATTAATAAAAACAACAAAAAGTCCAAATTTCATCACTAATTTTAATGTTAACATTCACTCTGATACCATAAAATGGAATAACATTACACCTAGGGAATCAGCATTACTCCAAAACTAGAATTATTTAAACAAAAACTCGTGGAGTACTTGAGAATAGATTGTACTTGAGAATGGCTTCTGCATGAAACTAGAAATTAGTTCTCTATGAAACAGAAAGTTTTGTCACCAGTCACAGTGTTAAGTTTTCCATTTTTATGGTAGCTAAGTTAAAATTAATTAAAATATATGATAAAATAATACATAAGTGTACGTACCAGGAGATTGCTGTGAATTCTGGGCAGAAACAGTGCTGGATGGTGAAAATTCATTGGTGGTATTTAATTTATCTTTATGCTTTGGAGACAAATGACTTGAAACAGGTGTGGGGGGATTCGAATTGGTATTCCGGGCAGGGTTTGGTGACTCCATAGTAGGACTAGGACCAGGGACTCTTGAAACCTTGTCAGCCGGAGAATTGATACCTGAACATGTTCTAGGAGAAGGGAGAGAAAGATTCGAAGTTGTGTTATTAGGAGAGCTGGGGTTAGGACTTTGAAGAGCAATCGGAACACTTGCGGAACGAGTAGCCTGCTGATAACTTGGAGGTGGCCCATTAGTTCTTTTTCTTGTTTTCTGATCTTCATAAAATTGCATTTGTAATTTATGCCACTCAGACTGGCTTGATGGAGTTTTATTAATATCTAATGTTTCAGATATTGCATTTTCTTCCACATGTGCTCCACTATTTGAACCCTCTTCATGTCCTGGCAGAGCTTCTGGAAACAGTATCTGTTGCATTTTCCGCAGAGTGGCCAGCTGCTCTTCACGGTGCTGTCGCTGCTGAGGAGTTAAATTTTCATCAGGAACTTTCACCCCTAAAATTAAAATATAATAATATAAAAATAAAAAATAAATTAATTCTATCACATGCAATAATATAAATTAGGAATAGACTAATAAAAGCATTCAAGTTGAGGATTATTTAACAAAAATAAAAAGCTTAACATATTTTAATTCGCTTATAAAGAACAGATTATTTTCCGGATTTTGGCCTAAATAGCCAATTTAATTAATTATTATAATAATATTAAAAGCTCTAATAATAAAATTGGGTGGAGTTTTTTTCATATAAAGAATAAATTTTAATCAATAATTTATTTGCCGTTTTTATTAATGACCTCATGTCATCTTTCTAACAATTTCATTATTCTGCTCTTGTAAAACATATGGGGCTTAGAAGCGAAATACGTTTTCACATCTCCCTTAGCAGCGAACAATTTCATGTCGAGGGAGTTTTGGGCGAGACCTGAATAACTGGTAGTCAAATGATGCAAGATCCTGAGAATACAATGGATATAATAAAACATCCTAGCCAAGTTACACTAACTTTTGCTGTGTGATTATTGCTGAGTGTGGAATGGCATCATGATGGAATACAGCACCTTTACGATTGACTAGTTCTGGGCAATTCTGTCACAATGGATGCCCCAATTTCCTTAGCTGCATGCAGTACATCTTCGAATCAATCATTTTTCTTTGTGGAAGCAGCTTAAAAAACGACACCATATGGAAAGCAAAATTCTTATTGAATGTAGGCCGGCCTTCAGAGATGG
This sequence comes from Nezara viridula, assembly GCA_928085145.1. Classification (NCBI taxonomy): domain Eukaryota; kingdom Metazoa; phylum Arthropoda; class Insecta; order Hemiptera; family Pentatomidae; genus Nezara; species Nezara viridula. The sequence goes on from OV725078.1 coordinate 40,013,053, forward strand.
CATTAGGCGGCTCATCAGCAGTTGTCTATGATCTCCTGCAAACTACATTGTCGTAGATGATCCACTTTTCGTCACCTATCAATATTCATCTGAGAAATGGATCTCTTTCGTGCCAGTTCAGATTGATATTCGACTAAGCCGTTTTAAATGTCTTTGATCAGCTTCAAAACCTATTTTTAGTGTCTCCACAATTTCTCGTATCTGTAGCAACCTGTCTTGTTCAATTAGAAACTTGATATCACTCAAAACAACGACAGGTGCATCTTCGAGACTCATATCTCCAGAGTGAAACATGTCAAACCATTTTTGAGCAGTACATTCTGTTAAGGCATTGTCCATGTATACCTTGCATAACTTTTGGTGGGCCTCTGAAGTTCGTTTTCTTTTTTTAAATAAAAAAGCAAAATATGCTCAAAATGTACTTCATCACTTGACAAATTCATTACGCTGTACCACGAAACAAAACTAATGCCAATGAAACCAAACACAACAGTTTTCAAGAGCAGACTTTGACCATTCCGATAAGTATCATTATTTTCAAATAAGGCAAAGAGAACTGAAGATATTTGAAAACAATTCGCACTTCTAACAAAAACCAAACAAATTTATGGATCCACCCAATACATAGATATCTTTAAAATGGACTATGAATTTCATTGTAGCTCTAGCAATATGGTCCCGTAAATCGTGACTAATGTCCTAAGTAAGAAAGAATACTAACTACGAGTTAGCTAATAGGTGGGCATTCAAAGTATTCAAGTAATAAATTAAACCAATCAGAAAATTAAGTATAAAGTAATTCTAAGTATAAAGTATAATGTCTTTATCATCATTACATGAAATGAAAATTTATCATAAGAGAAATCACTCCAGATTTCAGATTACTTTTCTGAGATTTTAGCACTTCTTTTCTCGTTTGCTTAATGTATTTTTCCAATGTTTGGGTTCAATTTCACATTTTCCCTCATTGTGAGACCAAATACTAACAATCAGTTCCGGTTACGTAGAAGAAGTTATAGGTTCGCCCTTTCCATCTTTCTTTGTGTAGAGAGGATAATGCATTTAATATTAAAATTTCCTATTTTTTTATGATATGGTCCAACTTCCGAACAAAAAGAACCTCTGTTAAATCATTCAAGGAGCTCCTTGAATCTGAGCCAGATGAAGAACTTGATCCACATATAGAAAGCCAGGAAAACGAAGAAGACGACTACATTGATGAGGATGAAGTTGCAGAGGTACTGGAAACACTGAAACCTGGCAAGTCGGCAGGAATTGATGGAATATCTCCTGAAATGCAGACAAATATGGGTCCGAAAGGCATGGAAATATTCCAGCACCTTATAAACTTAGTGTCAAAGGAAAAAAAACAATCCTCAAAGATTGAGAAGTCACCATCATAGTCTATATATACAACAGGGAGTGCAAAACCACAGAGGAATTTCTCTCCTAAGCATTCCCTTGAAAATGTAAGTCAGAATCCTAGAAAAGAGGCTAAGAGGAACTGTTGAGTTCTTGTTAAAGGAAGAGCGGTATGGCTTCAAACTCAATGGAAGCATACAAGATCTGATATTCACCCTAAGGTAAATAATCAAAAAAGGCCATTGAAAAAGACAAAGAGGTGCTTACCTGCTTCGTGGACCTAACTAAGGCCTTTGACAGAATCAGGAATAGCGACATAGATGAAGCGTTGTGTGAGAAGGTTCTGAACTTGGGATTGAGAGAGGCCATTAGAAGCCTTCATAAAAACAACAGAAATGTGGTGAGAACATGCAACATGTTATCCAAAGATTTCTGAAATATTGGAGGAATCAGACAAGGATGTAGCCTTAGTCCACTCCTTTTTATGGTACTATTGGAAAGAGCCATAAGAAAAGCACAAGAGGAAATGAGACCGCTACATTTTGCCAATAGAAGATTGTTTCCTACCCAGTTCACTATGCTGGCCTATGCGGACGACCTGGTAGTCTTTGGCAACAGGGGCCTCCCAAATGAAAGTAATTTAAGTTTGTGACAGTTTCTGAGCTAAGCAACATTTTTGCTAAATAAATTGTATAACTACTAAATGTTTGTCGCTATTAATTTAAGATTAACTAATTTATTCTTTGTTCTTAAATTAAATGTACTTTGCACACCAAATAAATTAGAAATTTGTTTACATTAAAGAAAACATGACAGACAATTTATGATGAATTAGCATTTCTACTGTCCATTTTTTTTTTTTTTTAATTTCTTTGTAACATTTATAACTGTATTACATAAATACATCAAGTAAATTTGGACATAATTGATATAATGACATGAATACACTTGCTGAGTAACTACCCAATGGTAGCACTCTAATGATATGACTACATTAGGAGATCACGGGGCCATCTTCTTTTCAGACGCCTCGGAGGGTTATCACGAATTGAAGAGGAAGCAAGGTTAGAAACAAGAGGGTAGGGATGATTCTGAAGTTTATTATGGAAGGATAGGTATCTGGATTGGGCCAGATCTGAAACATAAGGAACATTAAGATCTTTATGGATAATTTTATTAGTGACAAAGTAAGGAGCATTGAGGATTTTACGAAGGATTTTGGATTGTAAGGATTGGATGCGAGAGGAATTTGATGGTGTAGTGGAGCCCCATAGCTCAACTCCGTAAGTCCAAATAGGTCTTATTATAGTCAAGTATATGAGTCTTTTGTAATTAATGGGAAGTTTAGAGCATTTGTCTAGTAAGTGCTGAAGTAATCGGAAACGTCGAGCGGTTTCTTGTCGTTTCAGTCTAGTATGAGGATTCCAAGTTAGTCGTTTGTCCAGGTGGAGTCCTAGGTATCGGATTTGCTCAACAGGGATAAGTGGAGTATTGTTAAAGGAAACTGTAGGACAGGAAGTCGTTGGTTTACAACAAAGGGTAAAGGTAATTTGGTGGGATTTATTGGAGTTTATTTTAATTCTCCAGTTTTGACACCATTCTTCGAGATTTATGATGTGTGATTGAAGCATTTGGGATGCAATTGCTGGGCCATTGTTTACTAATAGGATACATGTGTCATCGGCATATGTGGTGATGACAGTGTTGGGACAGGTAGGGATGTCAGCTGTATAAACTGTATAGAGGATAGGATCTAGAATACTACCTTGAGGAACACCAGCGGACTGAGAAAAAAGGGATGAATAGGCGTTACTGTCCATTTTATTTTCTAATTTAAATTAACCTTTTACATGCCATTCTTCCAGAAGTGAAACATATATTAAACAATTTTATTCCATAAAAACAAAGGTTAAAATAATTTGTTCAGTTAAGATTTTATTACTTTTAGTTCGGTAAATAAAAAGTTGAAGTTTCTGATGTTTTAGTGTCAAGAGGTGCATTGATTATTTTTGTTTATGTTAAGACCACAGCAATGAAATTTAATTTGATTTAATTGTTGAATTTAATTTGATTGTGATAGATTACTGAAAATAATGCATTGTAGAAAATCTAAATAAAAAAATTTTAAGAATCAGTTTTACTAATTTCAATTTTATTGTTCCACATATGGAACAATGGCAGGTATTGTTCCACATATGGAACAATGGCAGGTTCATGCTACAGAAACGTTGATTTGTTTCCTACCTTGATGTACAAAACTGAACAAGGAAATTCATAGAAATACTAATTGCTATTCTAAGATTTTCGAATTTTTCGTGTAATTCTTTACCGATAGAGAAAAACTCCGTTATTTTTTTAGTTTCTTAACATATATTATTTGAAATACTACGCCAAACATCCTTTGGTGTTAGTTTTCTCAGCCATTACTGTGTTTTTGTCGTTACTGCATCGCGTTTCTTACTCACATTTTATAAGAATTAGGTAATGCAGGCTTTACCGTGGAAAGATGGTCCACAGACAGGGCCGAGACTTCCATCCCTCCTAGCAGGCGTAAGGCAGGTGGACATTATATCATTTTAGCTTACCAAGGAAGGTGTGTTCATTGTGGCACTAACACGAAATATCAATGCAATGAATGCCAGAAACGCATTCATATTAATTGTTTTCCCCAATATCACGGATTGTAAATCCTATATTAGCATAAGATTTTTTTTTTTTTTAATTCCGTATTCTTACATACGCATTTTCTATTATTTTACAAATAATCATGTTTTAATAAAATATAATAATAATTTTGTATCAATATTATTAAAAACAACACTATTCTTCTATTGAATATTCTAATAAAACTATTAAGAAAAAAGTTCTTTGTTTTTCTTTGTATAACCTGAACCTGCCATTGTTCCACTTCTGGAACAAGTTGGAAAAGCGCAAACGAAATTTTTTTTTAGGAACTATCTAAACTGAATCATATTGAGACCAATATCACAGAAACAAAAAAAAAATTATACTGGAATTAGAGGGTGGCGTGTAATAGGTTGATAACAACGAGGAAGGGCTAAAGAAGAATAAAACTGAGATAATAAAGAAAAATGCTGCAAGAACCTATAAATTATCAATTCTCAACAAATCTTAAGAGTATGAGATTATGTAATATATACTTACCAGCAAGTGGTTGAGGAGGCGTGATGCCTATATCTTGATTGAGTTCCCCCAATGGCATAATAGCCTCATTTAATAAAGAATTTGTATGCGAATTCATCATATTGGGATGATTAGTAATTGGACCTTTTCCAGAATTCTGTTCAACATTGAGGTTTGTATTACAAGAATTTTGTAAAATTTGATTAGGCTGAGTAGTACCCTGAAATTATGAAATATGAACAAAAAAATAAACAAACAGCAGTTTTTGAAGTTTAAAATAATAGATCAATTAATAAAAAATCAATCATTTATCAAAATATAAATAAAAAACAAAACAAACAAACAATAAACAACCTGAATCATCAGTATAATGCTTTACATAATTAGAAATTTCAATTTTATTTACGTTTTAAACTTATATTATATATTATATAACTACTTTAGGCAAACAGATCATAAGGATTATCATAAGGATCAGATCATAAGGATACATAACTCAAAACATCAATAATCTTAAAAAATAGGCTTACTTCTAGATATTTTTTCGTTCTGGGTTGAGCACAATGATAAGAAATAATTGAAGCATACTGTCCTTGAAGAACAGCTTCAGCAGCTTTATTAGCAAGATTAGTGGAAAATACAAATATCTGACTTTGTTGCTGCATGTATTGAGCTTCCATAGTCACTGGCTGCTTATTTACTACGTTACTTGGAAGTGGTTGAACTCCCTCATGTAAAGAAGGTTCTGATGGTAGACTTATAGGAAGCACATTTTCACAAGAATCTATAGGAAAAAAAACAACACAAAAATCATTAGAATTAGTAAGTAGTAAGAATAAAAAGTTTGCAGATGCTGAACACACTGAAGTATTAGATATATACATTTAAATAGTTTAAAATATATATAAAAAAAACAGGAATATCAACCATTATCAATTGATTTCAAGGACATAATATTATCAATTATAATAGCCTTTACCACTGTATCACAAAAAACTATTTCTATTGATAATACTCTAGTTGTTAATTAAACAAAGTATGTCCACAAAGTAAGAGTACTGCTTGGCTCTCACACTGAGATTTTTTTTTCTTCAAAAGTTGCCTATACTGAGTTCTAGTGGGATTTCTCCTAAAAACAATGGGAAGCGGTAACACTTGTTAGTACCAAAACTTGCCTCATAGTGCCTGTTTCTGTGAAATATGTCAATAAGAAATCCTGACAAGTGTTAAGTACGTGCTTATTTTATGAGATCCATAGTGACTGATGATGTAAACAGGAAATATTAATAAAGGGAGTGTGTCGTTACATGAAATTTATCTGTTGGTAGCTGATTTAGAGACATGGGAGAAAATAGAGATAGGAAAATGTACCCTTAAGTATAATATAGAGATAAGTGCATTACTTACATCAATATACTCAATTAATGCTTTAGAGACACCTTTATTCAATTATCATATTGAAGGTATGTATCAGCAGTATTCATGAGATCAGGATCTTCATCTTAAGAGAGAGTAAAATTCTGTGATTTCCAAAATCCAAATCCAAGAATGTTATATAGGCTTTTTTGTTAAATCTACTTCTTGTTACTAGTTATAAGGTGCTTTTCTAAGATGGCAAGTGGGCACAGGATCACATCAATCACACTATAGATGGAAATCAGAAAGTAGATGAAGTTAACCTATCTCTAGGACCTTCCTGAGAAATTAATTATGGAAGGTATTTGCTGATGAACTGAAATTATCCATAACCTCCTTCCCTCATAAGGTACTTAACTGCCTTGGTAAGACAACTATCTCAATTGAAAAAAACCTTTTGGGGGTTTAGCTATGTCTTAAGCAAGTATAAGTCGACAATCATGATCTCATTCAAGTAATGATAATTAGGATAACCAATCCTAATTAATCTTACATTGTGTATAACTTAACATAACCTAAACATTCTGTATAATGGAGGACATGCTTGTCCATTGCATGTCAATATAATTATAAATACTCCATTACGTTTATCATCCCTTGAGATCTCATCTATAGTATAATTGTAGCGATCACCCTCAAATCTGAAATATTGGAGTCGCATTTCAGAAGTACACTAACTTCTTTATAGCACAATATGGTTTTATACTTTGATTGTAGTTCTGATTAGTTTATAATTTATCCTTTTATTCAATTTATAATTAATTGTATTCTGTTCCTTTTTTATTTCATAATTTATTTTCTTTTATACCATCTAAACTAATCAAATATAATAATGTTTTGTGAACCGCTTTGGAGTTGAACTAATCAGATTGTGACCAGCAATCTTTATTTTTGGGTTTATGATGATCCTAAAGATATACAAACACTTAATTTTGAGGGACCTACAGCTGTCACAAAACCTTTATAAGGCCAAGCATGTTGAATTATAATTCATTTTATCACAGCTGATTTACTGTTATGCAAGGCCAACTACATAATATTAAAATACTATATCCCATGAGTGTGCCCAATTAAAAAAATAATTATGATAAAATATAATTAAATAAATTCTTGTGCACTATAACAAATTTAGATTTTCCTCTAAGACCACATCTCAATGTGACTAGAGAAATTAAACCCCTAATTAGTACTATTACTTCTATTGTTATTTTTCCGAATATGATATAAGTATAAGAGTATCTTAATGATAATTATTTCCAACATTAGTGGCAATTCAAAACAATGTTGCTATAACTAATCTCAATTTTTTCAAGTTAAAATTTTAACACAATACATTAGGTGCAACCAAAATTACAGAAAAACTGGAACCTATATTAGATAAAGTGAGACCAAACCAAATATTTAGAATCTTTTGTATACATGCAAACAAATATCTTCCTATGATGCCAAAATGTTAAAAACAATAAGTAGCTGTAAAATTGAACTTGAATGAATTATTTACAGCGGGGCAGTAGATAGATAATTAAGTAGGTAAACAGATAAGTGCTGCTTAAGACTTTATTGAGGAAGGTTTAAACAGGCAAGGGACTCTAGAAAGAGGTAGCATAAATAATGAAAGATTTACTAAAATAAACAATTGTCTGTAGTAGGGTTAGTAGCTTGAGATATACCAAGGGAGGTCAGATGAATATGAAGTGAGAAAATTAAGAATTTAGGGAGGTTTTTTGGTTTAAATGGATTGAATAAGAAAGACACCTAAGTATTTTCATTGGAAAGCAGAGTAAAGTAACTTTAAGTCGGCAAACAAACAGGAGAGAGAAGAGTGCATATAAATCTCGAACAAGAACTTAATGAAACAGTTCATTAGTATCTTCAGTATCACCTCAAGCTTACGATGGTTAAATTCAGGGAAAACAATTAAAGAGAACTAGGTGCATCTTTTGCAATTTACCACATTAAATTTATAAAGAAATTTAAAGTATTACTTCAAGTATGTATTACTCACCATTCCTGAAACTTGAATCTGTATTTTCTCCATTTTCAGATTTCACTGCTTTACAGGAACTAGGATTTGAGATAATAGAAGGAACATCTTCTAAAAAGAAAAATATAAAAATAAATGTATAAAACTATAAACGTTTTTAAATGGTAGAAGATTATATTTCACATTCAAAAATTTAAAAGCAAATTTTATGGCTTGATCTGCGGTTTTTACTGCTTAAAAATCCAGGTCCTGTAATACTAAACTACGATATCTAGGTTACGAAACGACCAAATAAACCAGCTTTTAGAGCTCGATTTGACTTGAAGCACTTTATAGATTAACAAAAATCAATTATCTTATTTTTGTACACACTCTGGCATAAAGTGTGATAAATTCGATAGAGTAAAAATAAAATTTGTATGGGAAATGACTTATGACCCTCCCTGTAAATCTAATTAGATAGAATCCTCAGGCTTGTGAGATGCCTTCCGATCTAAAAATTCACAGATTTATTAATTCTTTACTTTGACTGTAAAAAACTGCCCTATTGCTTTTTTTTATATTTAGACTAATACAAAGGGAACTATATCAAATAATAATCAATACTTATAAAAAGGCCACTCTATCAAATAATGATTATGTAATTCCCAAGAATTATTGATACTTACTATCAGGCTGTTGTGCTGATGGAGATTTGTCATCAAGAGGAGAGTTATTCGAACTAATATTTTCAGGTATTTCCGTTTCTTCAGGTTCTTCCTTAACATCAGGTGGTTTTTCTGTAGTTTCTTTCTTTTGTTCAGTCCTATTTTCGATCATATTTTTACCACCTGCACCGTTACTGTCAAATCCATTATTACCATTGCCTCCATTTTTTTTCTTTTCCCTGTTTTTTTCTTTTATCATATCAGGTGAAAAATCTATAAAAAGTAATGACTAACAAAACCAAGCAAAATGATATATATTACTTATAATAGTACTAACAATTCATGATTTACTAAGAGTCTAGACTAAAACCCATAAACAGCTGCACATTACTTTAATAACTCTCTACAGGTACTAAGGTAAGAAAATGAATCGTCAAAATTAATAACCTCCAAAATATCAAGAAATACCATTTATGAATAGATATTCTGAGATGATTAGGCAGATTTAAAATAAATATTTAATGGACAATTGAAATATCACCTGCTTATTAATAGTCTTGGCCGATTACAGATAAGAATATATTTGAAACAGGACAAGAAAAACACAATATTGTAAACTGCGTTATTATTGAAGACAAAAAAGTGAAAAAAGGAAGAGGAGAGAAAACTGCACCTGGATTTCGAAGTATGTCAAAATTATTAGAAGATGGTTAGCAAGGTAAATATAGTTCTGGGAAATAAAATGAATTTAGTAACAGCATACATAGCTAGTATCTATCTTTATCAATAATATCCCAATTAAGAACAACAGTTAAAACAATAATTTAACATAAAATATAGATTAGGATAATCTTAGTAGAGGAATATGGAAAGGTATAAAGATATATTTCCTGAAGTATTTTTTAAAATAGAAATTATAACTGATTAATATAAATGGTAAAAATTAAAAGATATACAGTTAAAAGTTATGAATGTCAAAATGTTACCATAAACATAGGTTATAACTAATAAAAACACTTTCAAGTACATTGTTCTACCAGATCCAGCATATACTATACATATTCTTTACTACATTGCTATATATTTATTTGACAAGATAGATATAAAGGGTTCAGTGCATTTTTAATGACATAAATGAATATTCCTATGACAATAAACTAACAATATTTGTTTGGTAATGCACCTAAACATAACAACAAAAGCAAATGAATATCTTAGCATTTTAAAGAGTTTAGCTAATTATAAATTTAAAGCTTGATGAAAATAAAGATCCATTACAAGTCCTGCTACCATAAAATGCCAAATAGAAATAAAATAAGAAGTATCCAATTATAACTTTATTTTCACTGCATAAAATAGCAAACAAGAAAAAATAGGTGCAAATAAAATTAAATGCATTAATAAATATAAAAACAATAGGTACCTGACATCTAGTATAGTTTTGTACAAACTTGCAGTAACTAACACTTTCCAAGCTTAAAATAAATTTGAATGCCTTCTTCAAATGTGACTGTAAACAGAGGAAAGATCTTCAAAACAGTGTGTAGGTTCCAAAGAGGTAGTTATTGAGACCCGCCAGAATAGTTGTTTAGGAATCCGAAGTTAAGACCGGAGTTTGAAGTATCTTGCTATCTTGTGATTTTAAATTAACACGGAATCAGTATTTAATCCATCCACAAATCAATATTTAACAATGTCATGCACACAATAAGTCTGGCAAGGCCATGATGCTATAAACCTTCAAATCAATAAAACATGATTATTGAAAATTGAATGTTTTTGTGGTCCACATAACTCATATGAAAATTCTGCTTATATGCTGTTAAATTCAACTCAATTAAAATTTATCTTTTAGTTTCTTTGCGCATTTTTGTAGTGAAACCACTATTTATGGAATTTTCAATAACTTAGGGACTGTTAAGGCTTAATTTATCTTCACTGTCTCCCAACGGATGTATAACACTGGAACGTCTCGTTGACCTGACGATCAATTCATTTCTTCTCATAGAAAACTCTTTTTATTATAATAATAAACCGGCGATAGTTGTTACCTGATATGTGATGGATGGTTGTAGATACAAGCAAAGCCTCTAATGAAACTACGTATACAGGTAGAATTTACAGTTATTTAAAGGTCTAGAGACTGTGTGTTCTCATATTGTCACTGAGGTAGGTAGGTATGAGTAAGGTGAGGAAGATAGTGAAGAAATTAAACGATAGTTATTAGGGATAACAATAACGATAGTTAGTTAGGGATAACGATAGTTATCGTAGGGATTATGCATACTGACGTTTTCGCAACCTGTGGCAGAGATGTGCAAACGCTACTCTAAATACTGATCTTTTTTAGTAACATAGAATTTAATTGCTACTTCATTTGATTAACTGAAGTAGTGATTAAATTCCCAATATTGATTAAATTTGAGTACTATGCAGTACTATGAAGAATTCGTCCTTCGAGTCCTCAGAAATTCGTGAGGACAGGAGTGATATGGATTCGGGGTTACCTAGTGTGGCTTCAATGACATGCAAGATTAACATTAGGGTTGAAATCATAATGGGAGAACTAAATATTCCTACAATGAAGGAGGCTATGGAGAAGAGATAGTTGGGATGTCATGTGTGCAGAATGAGCCCTGATTGTGACCCACTCACATTTATGGAGGCGAGATCAATAGCCACTGGACCTAGAGGAATTCCTAGGCTTAGCAATAATAACTATATCTTCAAGTTGGGACATTTGAGTGGAAGGACATTGAATGAAATGAAGATTTTTGCGGTAGACAGAGCTTGATTGGGATCCTGGAATGGATTACGTCAACGCTAAAAGACACAAGGAGAAAGTTGAAATAGAAGAAGTAAAGAGATTACGGGTGGATAATTCCATTATTTTAAGTAGTACTAATTTAAAATCACTATTTTATGAAAAATAGAAATATAATTGTCATGACATGGACGAGGAAATGGGTCTACATCTGAACTACAGCGGGTTTATTATGATATAGCTACAATTCTTAGGGTATCGATATGTAAATATCTAACAAATATATATATATATATATATATATATAAATGTATCGTATGAATATTTTTCAAATAGGTTTTCGACATATCGAACCATCATATTTTTAATCATTGCTTAGGATAGGAATGTAAATTTGAAGCAATAATATTGTATCGATGGTTATCGATAAATATAAATATAGATATTATGGGCCTCGATATTTTTTTCCATTAAAGAAGGGGTACAAGATAAACATTGAAATGAGGCAAACAAGTCTCAATTAAGGGTATGAAATATTTATTAAAAGGAAAACCTAGCGGTTGAGCATGATCTCGGGCAAATCATCTGCTTGTACAACTGTTGAACAAGAAAGAGCGCATCCTTACAAAATACTGAACCTAAAACCCTCCAAGGATTTTAGTGGTACAGATTTTAAAAAAAGGTTATGATAGTCCAATTTTATATGATGTATTATATCAAATTTTATTTATTATATCAAAAGATATATGATGGGGAATATTTTATTCATTGGATTGTCCGGAAATCAATGCAGGTTTGTGGTTTTAAAATAAGTTAAAAAAATGGTATGAAATTATTTTCATTAATGAAAATACGCTTAATGAATCTCAATATATTTATGCCTTTTCCATTCTCTCAAAATATTGGGTTGTCCGGAAAATAATGCAGGATTTTGAGTTTTCTTTAAATTACTCCTCTACATAACAAATTGTTTGTGTTTACTGGATTATTCATTTGGATAAATCTCAAAACTTATAAATCCGTTTCCAAACAGTAATGTTTGTTTATCTCTGTAGCATTTAGCTGCTTAGAAATAATTTAGTCTTTACTAAGATGTCAACGCTTGATTTTCGTATAAATTTGTTTTACGACTTTTGGCCGTAATGATGCCCAGAGGGCCATAAACATCAATCAAGTCTGGGGGCGAGACCAGCGTTAATGAGTGCACTGTTGAACGTTGGTTCAAAATATTTCGGGAGGGAGACTTTAGCCTTGAAGACAAAGGTTGTGGAAGGACTTCCTCTCTTGATGACGATGTTCTGCGGGATTTAATGGAAGAAAATCCAAGAACAATTGTTTGAGAATTTGCAGAGACAATTAACCATAGCAAATCAACCGCCGATGACCACCTCAAGGCGATTGGAAAGGTAAAAAATCTTGTAAGTCGAGTTCTACACACAATAAACAACCGCAAAAAAAAAAAAAACTCAGCATTATGAAGTTTGTGTTACACCTCTTTGCCGAAACAAAAACGACCCTTTTCTCTTTAGGATTGTTACTAGTGATGAAAGTGGATACTTTGCGATAACAGTAGACGTTCTCTAACAGTGGCTCGACAAAGTAGAAGCAGCAGAACATTTTCCAAAGCCCCCATCTCATCAAAAGAAGGTGATGGTTACTGTTTGATAGACTTCATTTGGTTTGATAATTATAGCTTCTCAAATGTTGGAGAAACCATCAATTATGAATCGTATTGAAACTAAATTAATGCAATACATCAGAAATTCGCAATAATGAAGCCATATTTAGTTAATCGAAGCCCATGAATTTTATTGCATGGCAAATGTCTCACGCGTGATGTCACAAAATTGTTGGAGTTTGGATATGAAACTCTGCCACATTCGCCTTACTGTCCAGACCTTTCACCTACGGATTATAATATTTTTAGACACCTGGATCACTGCTTACGAGAAAAAAAATCAATGGACAAAGGGAATGAAACATGCTTTTTTGGATCAATTCTAAAGATGAGAAATTCTATTCCGATGGAATTGAAAAGTTGCGACTACGTTTGAATAGTAGTGGAGACTATTTTGATTAAATAAAACAGTTGTAAATCTTTCTTTTTTCTTTTTAAACCAAAATCCTTTATTATTTTCCGGACAACCCAACAGAATGTTGAATTGTTATTTTTAAAAAAATCTGAAAATGTATTTTCAAATGAATTTCGATCAATAAGATTAAAACTTTTTTAACAGTGGTTCAGCGGTTTAAAAAATTAGTTGGTTGGCGAAAGATTTATTTAGCTGGGTGGAAAAGGTTTGCTTCTGTTTGTTTCGGTAAGGAAGTGTAAAGAAAATTCTATTACGAACATTTTTTTGGCGGTCGTAATACACCAGGAAACCAAGTTTTAACCATTTTTACCTTACTAATTGCGTTGAGGTAGTCAGCGATGGTCGATTTTTTAATTGAGAGTTTCGCTGCAAGTTTTGGGAACTAAGCTCGCAGAACATCGGCATCAACAGAAAAAGTTCTCCCACTGCCATCTTTGTCGTCAAGGTAGAAGTCTCCTTTTTGGTATTTTTTATACCATTCTTGAACGAGGTACTCATTTACATTACACTTCAGTGCCGGCCTTAGACATTCGGGGCCAGCGGGCAATGACGCTATCTTCTATCCCCCTAAAAAAATTAAATTAATTTCTTAAGCTGTTTTATATTAGGAAATATCATCGAGCGCCTCTGAAGATCCGCCGACGACCCCAACGACGATCCTCCAGTTCGGAGAACTGCGGCAAAGGGTGCGGCCCCGGTTGCCCCACTCTAAGGCTGGCACTGCTGCACTCAGTACATTTCATTAATATTGGGCTATTTGGATCACATTTCCATCAAGTTATGCAAAAATCATGCTTTGACATATTAGTAATGATCGAATTATTTTGAAGTAGTGAAACGTTACAGAATATAACAACATTATTTGGTTGGGATGTACAATATTGGGGGACCCGGTACATGCTTTATGACCGGAGCTCTTTTCTTGTGAAATGAAAATTTTGATGTAAGAATATCTGTGAATGACACTACTTGTTACTGTGTTGATTTTCTTCTATTGTATCATCTGCCTGAAGGGGCATTTAATTTTAGTGAATTAGTGAAGTATAATAATTGTAACATATAATATGATAAGGAGCCAGCCTCGTGCCTGTCGATTTGTTGCCTCTCTCCCAATGCCGCCGCTGTCCTCTGGCTCGTCCAAGACGCCTCGTTTCCGTCTCGTCTCGTCCGGATTGTTGCAACCGGTGTCCAGCTTATGTGTTGCCGAAGGGCTGTAATTCTCTCATTTAGCCGTGAGCTGCTTCAAGTCGGCAGAGCCAGTGAGCGGGGAGCTGTGTGCTTATTCAAACACCTGGACTTTAGACGTAGGGTCTCCGTGTTATTTATAGAAGCGAATAATAAATACATGGACTATAATAATGAATAATATATATATATATATATACAAAAATAGGATGTAAATCCAAGAGAGAGGATGATTAATGAGGGTTGACACCGGTACAAAAGAATAATCCTCAAACGTAAAAAGTTTGTTATACAGAGGATTAATTATGAGGGTTATAACTCGAAAACGGTGCATCGCAGGGGAAAATTTTCGTATAGAAAATTAAAGTTTAGAAAACCCTCCCGACAACTTTTAATATATAGGTATTAAAAGAATTCTAAACTGCGAGATAAATGCTCGAAAAAAGATGACATTAACGAAAAAAATAATTTTGCCTCACATTTTTCATCAAACATTCCTTCATATAGTCTAAGATATTCGTTAGAAAAATAAATTTATTTAAAAGAAGTTGCAGAGACTTAAATTCCCTATTAGAATATATATACATATTTAAATTAATCTCCAACCAGTCTACAGTTGTAGCTATTTTTTTTTTCGTAGATAGTCATTTTCAGAAAAAAATCTTGTTTTTATCATGTTCTTGATCCACAACTTTTGTTTGCGTGTTTAATAAAAAACAAAACAAAAATCATTGACTTAGAAATGCTATTAAAAGTTTTAGTTGAATTCCCCTGCGATGTACCGTTTTCGAGATATAAGCAAAAATCTAATAATTGTGAACTTTCCTCCCCCCCCCCTCCCCTCCGGCTCACCACCTAGACGTCAGGAATTTTGATATGTTCATACCCTAAGCACCCTGAACAAATTTCTTAAGGAATCGCTAAGGTCCCTGTTCACGCACTCTAGACCTCCTTCATCGACTGGACTAGGTATATTTAGAGGACATATGAATATTACATCATATAATCCATTATTTAAATATGATATACATTCTAAATTATTTAAATCTTATATTTGGAATAACAAAATTTATAATTTTTCTTTTTACTACAAGTACAAATATTGAACAACGAGAATGATATAGATACATAAGCTCTATATCTCCAGAAGCAAACTTGTTAAGTTAAGCCAAGTTGACTATAAGTTTGTACTAAATTCTATAACTTTAATTTTTAAAAGAGTAAAATATCGCATATAGATTTATGAAAATCATGGTTCTTAATTAAAAGTTATTAATGGAGATACAAGAGTAGTGTGACCTCTAGTGGCAGGCTTACAAACTCAGTCGTTTCATACTTAACCAGAAGATAGCACTAAGTTCTTCAAACCGCAAACTATGGCCCGGATTTATATGCAACAAAAACCATTGAAATATCTCATATGACATGTAATAAAAAGGACGATAATATAAAAAATTAGTATTGAGGTAATTGAAACAAAGAATAGATAGGGGTTGATGGCCTTAGGGTTTTACGCCTCTAAGCCCTAAACAACAACAACAGCAAGAACAACAGGACGATAATATGCATTATGATTACTAGCAGATCCAGCCGAGGGGCGCGGGGTGCACCCCCCTCCCCCCCTGGAAGCTGAAAAAAATGACAAAAAAGTTCCAGAAAGCAGTCATTTAAAGAAAAGACAAATATAGAGAAAATTATTCTTCATTGATGAATTTCTTAATTTAATATAAAAAATAAATTATTATTCTGCCAGGGGAGGGGGGGGGGCGCCCTCCCTTGGATGGTGGAAAAAAGTTCCAAAAAACACCTGTTTAAAGAAAAGAAAAATATAGGAAGAATTCATACCTATAAAAATAATATTCTAATGTAATATAAAAAAAAATATATTATGGGGACGCCTACTAGTACTAGGGGGCGCGCCTCTCTCTCCATGGATGGTGGGGAAAATGTTTCAAAAAGCAGCTATTTAAAGAAAAGAGAAATATAGGAAAAATTCATCCTCATAGACGAATTTTCTAATGTGATAAAAAAAAAAAATATTATCGTGACCAGATTAACGGATCCAGCCTAGTGATTTCTGCCAGGGGCCGCGCCCCTCCCTGGATGGTGGAAAAATAATTCCGAATAAAAGTTCCAAAAAAAAAAAACAGTTTTTAAAGAAAAGAGAAATATAGGAAAAAATCATCCTCTAAGAGGAATTTTCTAATATGACCTTGGCTGCTTCATGAGTTTTCCTCCAGGTTTCCATGTCCTGAGCAGTTTCCACCAGTTCCTGATCCCAAGGATTCTGGCATTAGAATTTACTCCATCTTTCCATCTCAGTTTCGGTGCCCATTTTTCTTTTACCACCCGCTCCATGCTCAGCAGCTTCTTTGGGATTGGGGTCTCGTCCATCGGTATAACTTGGCCCTCCCATCTCAACCTTGCTATTCGGATATATTTCACCACATCTGCCTCCTTGTATAAGTTGGTTAGCTCTTGGTTGCGTCTAATTCTCCATTCATTATTCTCCATAACTGGGCTAAATACCTTCTGAAGGACCTTTCTTTCGAAAATTAATATTTTAAGCAGATGTTTAACGAAAAGGGAAATATAGGGAAAATTCATCCTCATAGACGAATTTTCTAATGTAATATATATAAAAAATGATGTTCCAATTTATATATTTTAAGCCAGTTTTACACCGATTTTTAATTTGGTCAACTTAATGACTACATCATCTTAATTACGACGTTTCGGCCCGTCGTAACCTAAAAAATATTTTAGCGTCACATATATTAGAAAATTAACTGATAAAATAAAAAGAACATTTAAGTGAAATTAAATTTGCAAGCAAAGCAATAAATAAAATAGATACAATTTATTCCAAAACCAAAGATAAAATACCTACCGATAAATTAATAAATATTATTTATAAAATAAACTGTAAATTTTGCAACAACAAATCGTATTTTGGACAGACATCACAATGGTTTGAAACAAGGCTTAAACAACACAATTAAAATTCTAATTAAAAAAACTCAAAAATTAAATTAGCTGCTGGACTCTCTCAGCATACTATGCAAACAAAACATGAATTTGATTTCAAAAAACGCCAAAATCCTGCATAATGAAAGTAATACTAATAAACATAGAATAAAGGAAGCAATATATATAACTAAAAAAATCAGTAAATAATTATACAGACGTGGATAATATGAACACATTTTACGTGAGTTCAATTGAAAAAATAAAAATTTGAAATGAATAGCTAATATTACTTGAAATAGATCCATGTATAATATTCGTAAACATCATTCTGTATGTTTATGAAAATAGTCTTCGCCTACTCTTATAAGAATAACTAGTCACTGAATAGAAATGAGACCGACATGTTGATGACGACACATGATAAGGTAATTTTAACATATTTGAATCTTTTAATAAGAAGGAATTGTGTAATAATGATGTGATAAAATAGTTAAAGGTGGATATGACAAGAATGAAACATTCTATTATTAGTAGTTGCATGTAATTCGCATAAGTGAAATGGACAGGTACATGATGGGTAATTATGTATAAAAAATCTTTATATTTTGAAATATGTAAAATTTTAGATATGATTGTAAATTGAAAAGTTTAAGTGATAACTAAAAAACTATTTAATTTAAGTAATTATTGATTGCTTCACTGTACAAAATTTACTTTAAATAAAAACAGAGTTTGTTTTTGTTAAAACCATGTAAAGAGGGCTTTTGAGCGGCTAAACTCAGCTAAGGAGTGGGGAGAGATGGGTTGTGGTGGGGGAACGGGTAGGGGTGGGAGAAGCACCTGGTAAAAAGGTGCGCCCTCCTCCCCTCTAAAAAAATTCCTGGATCTGCCACTGATTATAATATGCCGTCTAAAGTATAATAATATGCTGCCAAATATAAATAAATAAATGTATATATATATATATATATATTTTTTTTTTTTTTATTTAATCATGATATTTATAACTGTATTAAAAAATTAAATACATTAAGTAAATATATATATATATATATATATATATATATATATATATATTATATATATATATATATATATATATATATATATATATATATATATACATTTATTTATTTATATAAACATGACATAACATAACATCAGTCTGGCCAGAGACAGCTACCTGTACACATCGCTATTACTCTCTTATATTATCAGTTCTGATTTTTTAAAATTTTAATGTTCAGTACAGTTCATTATAGTTGAGTGTATTTTTCTTTTAACAGTATTAGTATTCACTGTGATTAGTGTAATATATTCACTTTTATCTACTTAAAGAAAGTGTCGTGAATCCAATTGAGTTCTAGAAGCTACGGGAGTGTAAACGTCTACTAATCCTTACAGTATTAGACAATACTGTTTACTGCGTTCATCAAAACAACTCTCTCCCGGTATTTATTTACATTTTAATTGTTCTATTCTAATTAAATATGGTGCAGTGTAATATTTGCAATAATACTATTGCACGCGAAGATAAAAACAATCTTTGTTGTGTAAAATGCAAAATTATTTTTCACGGTCGGTGTCTCAATCTAAGTGAAAAAGAAATTGAAGCCTTAAAAGCACACAAAAAAACATGGGTATGCCCTAATTGTGACCAGACCAAAAAACCTAACACTGAGCCGTCCGCCTCAGAAATACTGGCGGCAGTAAATCGCTTAGACCCGAATGTCAATGAAGACATAAAGAACATAAAAACAACCCTCGATAAATATGGAGAGCTCAATTTTGAGCTTAATGAAAAATTATCGAAAATTGAGAAACACCTCGAAAGTCAAGCCAGTAATTTCGAAAAAAATCATTCTGGAAAATAAAGCCCTCAAATCTCGAGTGGGCGAATTGGAGGTTCGCCTGAATAACGCAGAGCAGGGCTTGTTATCCAGATCACTGGAGATCCGAGGGATACCGGAGCGAACTGGTGAAACGACCGCCGCGTTGGTGACCAGCATTGGAGCAAGTTTGGGCATCAGGCTCAGTACAGATGACTTGGACATAGTACATTGCCGCAGAAGTAGAAAAGATGACCCACGACCGCCGCCTGTCATCGCGCGCTTTGTCAAACAGTCAGTCAGAGACGACTTAATAACGAAGAGGAAAGTCAAGAGGGACCTCACTACTCGGGATATCGGCTGGCAGGAGAATGACTGTCACCGGATATATCTGAGTGAGGAAATGACTCCCACGAACAGACACTTATATTGGCTTGCCCGACAGAAGAGAGCTGCGGGGAAAATCAAATATACGTGGTTTGCCGCCGGAAAGGTGCAATGTCGAAAGGAGGACGGGCATAAAGTTATTCTGATTGAACAGGCCTCGGAACTCGATATATTTGCCTGACCACGAAGAATTCGTCTACTCCTCATCCTCATTAAAATAACTTTGAACTCAATTATCTACAAAGGAACATTTTCACTTCTACGCATAGAGATATCTCTTCACACTTACACACTAATTTATATTTTATTGACCATATGTTTTTCATTTCTTTTGGTTTCTGCTTACACTTTCTTTTCTGTTATTTTCATTAATTGTAAAAGCCTTTTTGTATTTTCTATTTGTTTTAGAGTTTCTCTACCAAACTCTGACTGTTTCCCTCCCAATTCCTCTCATGTCTAGTACCCTAATCACCTGTCATGTTAACTCTCAATCCCTCCCTGCCCACTATGACGAGTTCCTGCAATATTTCACTCAAAACTTTTATCATATTATCGCAATCTCGGAAACTTGGCTTAAACCTTACATCCCATCCTCTTCTGTTTCCTTGCCTAATCACACCCTCCTCCGTCATGACCGGGTAAGCCGGAATGGCGGAGGAGTAGCCATGTTTGTCCATAATAGCCTGAAGACTCGAATCCTCGATTCCTCACCACCCTCCGATCATCCTCAGGTTGAATACCTTCTAGTAGAAATCCATTGTAAGGATCTTCCTCTCCTTTACACTGTGGTATATCGTCCTCCCCATGTTCCATTTGATCAGTCCTTCGAATCAACCCTATTCAACTTCGTTCCTCTATATCCCAGAATTATCATCTCCGGTGACCTCAATACCAATTTCCTCTCTAACTCCAATGACAAATCCTATCTAGAAAACCTAATTTTCTCTCTGCACCTCTTCATAGTTCCATTTTCCCCCACCCACCACACCAGCAGGTCAGACACTTGGCTAGACTTCTACATTATAGACTCTGTACAAAATCTCCTCTCCTCTTCTCAATTGCCAGTATCATTCTTATCATCTCACGATCTTATACAAATAACATATAATATCCAAAATCCTTCAATCCAGCCTCGAACTATCACCTTCCGTCACCTAGATTCCCTTACTCGAGAAAAAATATTACCTGACCTAGAAATCCTAGACTGGAATGGAATATATTCTTGCTCTTTCATCGACTCCATGGTTGACATTCTTACCACCAATCTTCTCAATATTCTCAATACCCATGCTCCCCTCAAAACCTCTACCTTTCGTCACCGGCCTGCTCCTTGGATGTGTCAGGAAATCAAAGAGGCGCGACGCTACCCGAAGACGTTTTAGACGTACGAGGCTTGCAGATGACTACCAAGCGTTCAGGGTGCTTCGCAACTTGGCACAGACAAGGATCCGGCGTGCGAAAGCTTCCTACTTCCATGAAACGCTTTCCTCAGCTCCTGATATCAAATCGAAATGGCTACTGCTTCGTAAACTTTCCATTGGTAATCCTTCCAGATCCCCTACCGCAGCCTATCCTGTATCCTCCGATGATTTAAACTCTTATTTTATATCTGTCGCTAATACCTCTTCTCTACCTTCCTCTTCTGGCTTTGCTCCAGAGATATCCTTTAACGACAATAACTTTTATTTTTCCGACATTTCTCCCACAGACCTGTTAACCGCGGTAATGAAATCCCACACCAATTCCATAGGGCCAGACGGCATTCCTGTCAAATTAATAAAAATATGTCTACCTGAAATCCTCCCAGCTCTCCTTTTTATCTACAATTTCTCCCTTCAGAATTCAGTATTCCCTACCTCTTGGAAAAAAGCCATTGTCCTTCCTTTAAATAAAAAGCCTAATCCATCCTCACCCGAAGATTTCCGTCCAATTTCAATTCTTTCTAACCTCTCAAAGCCTCTTGAAAGACTGGTGCAATCCCAAGTCTCCAAGTTCCTCGAAAAGTCCAACCAATTTGATCCTCTCCAATCTGGTTTCCGTCCCGGCTATTCCACACAATCTGCCTTAATTAAAATTACCAACGACATTCAATCTGCAATAGATGATAGAAAATTAACTGTCCTTATTCTTCTAGACTTCTCCAAAGCCTTCGATTCCATCAACCATTCCATCCTCTTCAACAAACTAAAATCATTATCTTTCTCCAATAGTTCCATCTCTTGGTTCCAATCTTTCCTCTCCCAACGCACCCAAGCAGTCTCCATACCCAACCAACCACTATCTGCTTTCCTTTCTTTATCCTCTGGAGTTGCCCAGGGTTCAAGCATATCTCCTCTCCTTTTTAGCTCCTACATTAACGACCTACCTAAATCAATTCTCCATTGTTCCCATCACCTTTATGCAGATGATTCCCAGATCTACCTATCCTTTTCTCCCTCTGAGTTACTGGGGGCATTTGCCAAGATTCAAGAAGACCTTGATCGAATCAATGCCTAGGCAAATGTAAATTGATTAAAGTTAAATGCTGCCAAAACTCAGGCCATTGTCATTGGTTCCAAGCCCCTTATTAGATCCCATACTGACTTTCCCATATTACACCTTAATTACCAGCCAATTTCCTTCTACTCCTCTGTTAAAAATTTAGGATTTTTCATAGATCAAACCCTCTCCTGGACCTACCATATTTCTCACATTTCCCGTCGGACAATTTCTACCCTTAAACTATTTCATCGCTTCCGCCATCTCCTACCTCAACATATCCGTAGACTCCTAATTTCCTCTCTCATCTTCCCCCACTTTGACTACAGCTGTGTGGTGTATGATGGCCTCTCGGTGGAGCTCCGTGATAGACTGAAAAGATTAATGAATAGCTGCGTAAGATTTGTTATTGGTGCCCCGAGGTACTCCCATGTCTCTCACCACTACACTGAGTTAAGGTGGCTCTTCCCCTCCTTCCGAAGACAATATTTTCTAGGTACGTTCCTCTACCAAATCATCAACAACCATCGTCCTTCTTACGCCTACAACCTTCTCCAGTTCAAATCCTCAGTCCATTCCCTGTCCACAAGATCTCGACCTTCTGACCTTTACATGCCTTCTCACAGATCTGCCTCATTCCAAAATTCCTTTATTGTTCGCTCTGTCAATTTCTGGAATTCCCTCCCTATCAAAATTCGACATTCCCCCTCCATATCCACATTCAAATCCCTCCTATTCCAATTCCTATCACAAAAACAGTCAGATACTTGCTAACCATTCGAGCGGATTTTAATAGAGAATTTGATACATTTTTATTTTTTAATTCTTTATTTTTTTCGGAAAAGTGTATACTGGTCTATAAGAGCAAATAGCTTTAAGTGTCTTGTCATAGTATTAATGGTTTTGTATATAGTTTAGTTTGTTTTGTATATAGAATTTTTACCTTATATTTTTTTTACATTATTTCTTTTTTTCGATTGATTTTATTTTGGTCAGATGTAATATTTTAATTTTGTTCTATTTTGTTATTCTCAAGGGACTGTGTCCCAGAATAAGGTTATTTTTCTATCTATCTATCTATCTAAAAACCCGTTTCATACAGATCGGCTCATATTTTCGAAACGATGATGTAAACAAAATTAGAATTTCATTCAAATCCAGGCCTCACACATAAAAATCCATTGACCAAGTACTAACTGTAAGTTTCCAAATTAAATTTAAAGAAGTAGCAAGTGTCATGCCCGCAAGTGCAGTATAACTTTCATGTTGCTCTGTGTTTGTTACTTTGTAATGTGTTTAAAATTCAAAGTTGTAGTGTAAGACTTAATCAACAGTGACTTAATGAACAGTTTTACACTTTTACGTTGACGTACACTCAGGTGAAGTACTATTTATTAACAATAAACAAGTGATAAATTGTTGCTCATTTGGTTAGATCGAGTGGCCGTTAATTCCCTTACGTTCCTTATCATATTCCGATAAGTTCACGGTCAAGGGCTCTGTTTACTAACTTCCTTCAGTCATCAGGTCTTCAGTTCGAACCCAAGACATTATATTTACTTTGTTTGTTCCTTTTTCCAGAGACTGTTTTATTTGTATTTGATTATTTATTCTAAGAAATGTAAATGAAATAGTTATGTATATAGTTTATTTTTTAATAATTTATTTCGTGAACTTTAATCTTTCTAATCGTCATATTTAGGAGTATGTATATATATATATATATATATTTTTTATTTTTTTTCCTTCTCTCTTATCATAATATGGAAAATACGAATTTAATAAGAGTTCGCCAAGTGAAGATTCGGAGGAGGAAATGCCGTTTTCTGAAGTTAGGGAAACAGATTCGCAGTATTTAAAAAGTAATCGAAAAACTCCTCCTGGGTCGGGAGGTAATTCAGCGAACAAGAAATAAAATAAATCAGCTAAACCTAAACAGTTAGCAGAGCAAAATAAATCGAATAAATCTAAAAAGTCAACTGAACAAAATAAATCTACTAAAACTAAACAGTCATCCGAGCAAAATATATCACCACCTCAAACCAGAAGCAAATCAATTACCATAACACCAGATCCAACTGCACCAACCACCACTAACACCAATAATCTTGTACCCGTTAATAAAACATCAAACAAGATTCCGGAGCCTCAAGAGTTTTCTGAGCCCGAACCGCCACCTATTTTCGTATCTAAAATCGATAACTTCGTCACATTTGGTCAAGAAATTGCCGGTCTGATTGAACAAACCAATTCCGCTGTTTTCGCAGAGTTAATGATATCAAAATAAAAACAAACTCTCGAGAAAAGCACACAAAACACTGATCACTTATTTCACTTCTAAAAACTATGATTTTCATTGTTATCAGTTAAGATAAGAAAAGCCATATCGAGTGGTGTTGAGAGGACTATAATCAAGCATCCCTATATATTTTATCAAACGTGGCCTAGAAGAAATAGGTCACAATGCTAGGCACATATCATACGTACTACACTCAACGGAAATATATCCTTTAACGCTATTTTTCGTCGATTTAGAGCCTGCCAGCAATAACATCGACATTTTTCAAGTGAAGAGGCTTAAATATTCCACCCTTAAATTTGAAGAGCCTCGACAAAAGCCTATAATAGTGCAATACACTAGGTGTCTAAGACTTGGGATATACAAAGACCTATTGCCCTCATCAGGCCAGGTGCGTAAAATGTGCCGGTCCACACGCATCTAACACTTATCAGAGACCTCGAGACCAGCCTTCGAAATGTGCCCTTTGTGGAGAAGAACACCCTGCATACTACAAAGGGTGCAAAGTTTATAAACATTTTTATAAGCAGAGAGCTCAGAACATAGCCTCAAAAAGCGCAAAACAGAACCAAGAAAGTTTCACCAATCTACCTGAAATTGATAATCCGTCAAATTTTCCAGAATTGCCAAAAACACCTACTTAATATACACAACTACCGTCTACTTCAAAAGAAATTGATCAAACTCATCAGGACTTTAGAAAAACACGAACCACCATCAAGAAGCAGCAGCCTCAAAGTCAGGCGCCTCAGATCTCCCAATCCAAACCTCATTCTCCCAATCCCCAATCTCATCCTCCACGTCACAAAATTCTTCCTATGCCTAATATAAATTCAATTAATGGACATATGCAAAGATATGAGTTTTGAGCCTAAATATGCACAAAAATCAAATTTTGGGCAAATACGCAACATAAAAACTTGTTTCATACAGATCGGCTCATATTTTTGAAACAATGATGGAAATTTTTATATAAATTAGGCCAATTATCACCAAATATTTTATTGATACGCTATTTAATTTAATTTAATTTAAGACACCAAAATTAGGATAAATGAACAGAAGAAATGGTGGAAACTTGTTCCCATGAGAATTTTCAATTAAAGGTTTATAGAACTTTTATTTTTGGAAGAGCCGTTTCGCCAAAAGGCAAATTTAAAAAATGGTGATTGTGCAGGAGATTATTAATATGATTATCAGGCAAATGCATTCAAAATAGTTGTATTTATAATCTGAACCCAATTGCTCATTTAATGCGACTTTTATTTATGTATATAAAAAAGTATTACGAATATATTTATAGAAATAAAAGCTATTAAAAATATAATAGAAACAAATGCTAATATTAATTGAACAGAAGCATTTTTTTCTAATACCTGAGATATATATTATTATAAAATATAAAAATAATTTTATTATGTGAACAAAAATAAATATTCTTTAAAACAATTACATATTGACTCAAAATAATAAAGTTTAATAAAATGAGTTAATATTCTAGGATAATGATTATATAAAAAATATTTTAATGACAAATTTCAATGTGCCCTCTTGGGTATGGCACGCAGCTGTATGGACTTCTGTCTCGAAAAAAAAATTAAATTATCATCCAAAATGATTATATTTCTGCAATTATCTCAATTGTGAGAATCGATTCTAACAGTTTTAGGTGAACTGTTCCTGTTTTCTTATAGAGATTCAAATGTTTAGATTTTCATATATCGGAAACATTCAAACATTTCCTGCACCCATTCCTGCTGAACCATTTCACAAAAAATAGATAATAAAGTTAAATCGTATTAAGCGAATTGGCTGATGGGGCCGCAAGAGAATCGCTCGCGCTTCCTAGACGGGCAACATAGTTTAACTACATCTCAATTAAATGTGAAATGAAAGGCGCATGGTAGTCCATGTGGGATGAAAGCCCACAGAGTAAAATAAAAATTATAAAAAGAGATGTAAATCGCTAATATGAATTAATAAATGAAAATAAATAAATCAAAAGTTAAAAATAGCGTTGATGACCAATGAAGATTTATGCCAACAAATAACAACTAACAAACAAGGTATTTGGTTTTATTTATTTATTTTTTAATATTAAGAACTTGGATGATGTTAATACTATTATTGGAACTTTATGATGTGTTATATTTAATTATTTATTTAAAAAAATAACTAACCAATTCCTCGTGTTTAAGGTTTTAGACCTGGAGCCAGGGCTCAAACATCGACCTCATCGCAGGCGAAGGCTTGATTGTAAATTACGAAAGTATATGTTATTCTGAGTAAAAATGTGTGACTTAGAAATGAGTTCCCTAAGAGGAATAACCCATAGAAATCAAAGATGTAGAGCATCAAATTTTGCGTCTACTGGGTATTGACATTTTTATTGTTACAAAGATTAAAAAAAAAATAGGTAAAATAAAGTAAGTAACTAACAAATTAGTGAAAATAACTAACTAATTCCATGGGTATATTTATTTATTTCTGCTAATAGACTTGGAGCTAGGGGCGAAGTATTTAAAGCAATGGTATTGTAAGCAAATTTTCAACTTTTCAGACTTTATTTTTTATTATTTAAAATATTTTTATCGAATAAAAAATACATTTTGCCTCAATTTAGGGCATTGAGTATCTGGGATGTATGAAACACAATCGTACCATAGATATAATAAAAGAAAAGAAAAGGAAACTTGGAATAACAAAATAAATCAAACATAAGACAACATTAAATAAAAGAAAAACAATTAAAAACACAATCATATTTATTTACTGTCAGCCGAGGGAGATCCGAGTCGGGCCCTTTCCCCCCACTTGTGGAGAATAAGGCAAGACTCCAAGAGATGTCAGCGCTTCTCTCTCAGCCACATCACTATGATGGGAATTTAGTGGAGACTAAGATAGGGCACTAAGGCCACATACGCTCATGACTTGTGTGGAGAAGCTGGTCATTGCCAGGACTCCAGTGACGTATTTACAAAAGATCTCGAGGCCAATGCCGTTTCAACCTTCTAGGAGAGTTGTAGGGATAACTGGAACTTGATAAGGATTGTGCTAAGGGATTAGGATGATGGATTAGGTTCTGCTGAAAATTTGAAAATCGGGATGGATTAATAAGGAAGGGAATAATAAGGGGGATGACAAAAGGTCATGATGTAAGGTTTTGTTCGTAACATAATAAGGAGCATTGACTATTATATGGAGGACTTTAGACTGGAAGGAATGGATGCATTTGATGTTCACAAATTTAGTTGTCGCCCACAGTTCAAGTCCGTAGGTCCAGATGGGTTTCAGTATGGTCTTGTATATTAATAGTTTATTTTCAATCGAGAGGTTAGATTTTCTGTTAAGTAGTCTGTATAATTTGTCAAATCGTAGATTAAACACTTGTCTTTTAAGTCTGGTATGTGGGTTCCATGTTAGTCTTTTGTCTAAAAGGAATCCAAGATACCGAACTGTGTCTGAGATGGGAAGAGGTACTGAGTTGAAAAAGATATGTGGACAGGATCTGCATCGGAGGCTAAAGGTGACACGCTTGCATTTGGATTCGGTTTTGATGCATCAATTATTTTACCACTACTCTTTTAGGGAGACGTGTCTTTGTAGTTTTAGGGATGGTGTTTCAGGGTCTGGGTGGGATGAAAGAATGGCAGTATCGTCAGCAAATGTTGTTAGAAGGGTATTAGGATGGGTTGGGATGTCAGCTGTGAAAAGGATATAGAGAACTGGGCCCAAGACACTGCCTCGTGGAACACCAGCCTCAACTGGATAATAATTGGAGAATTCGGTGCCACCGCGGACTTGAAAGGAACGATTTGAAAGGTAGGATTTGAGGACTAGGTAGGTACAAGAATTGGGGTAAGTGGGTTTTAAGCTTGAAAAGCAAGCCATCGTTCCACACCCGGTCGAAAGCTACGTCCAGAAAGGCACTAGTGCAATATTGCTTGTTTTCAAGCGCAGAGAATATATGGTCAACAATGCGAAGGGCTTGTCTTGAGCGGAATCCAAACTGATGGGAGGGGATATTGTGGGTTTCGAGAATGGGTAGGATACGTTTGAGAAGGATTTTTTCAAAGATTTTTGAGAGGATCGGGAGCAAGCTTATTGGTCTATAGGATGAGGTATTATTAACAGGTTTACCTGGTTTAGGGAAGAGGATGATTATGGAGTGTTTCCATATCAGAGGAAGGTGAGTTCTGCGGAGGGTACAGTTATATACAACCTTACAGACTGAAAGTACTCCTGTTACGGAGGACTTTAGACTGGAAGGATTGGAAAATTTAATTGTCCCCCACAGTTATTACGAAAATGCTCTGCCGGCACAGAAAGGTCGATTTAAGGTTTTAGGGACATTTAAACCCACCAAAATTACAAAATTTAGGAGAATTTAAAGAAAATTTTCTCTTGATAGCGTTAAGAAACTATTTTGAATAATATGCTTAAGTGTATTTTCGTAATACCTAACAGGAGTACTATCAGCCTATAAGGTAGAAAATTTCCTTAAAATATGACCGCTTTTTCGGCCTTGGGTCCAGGTCTATAATATTAAATAATAATAATAATAAGTAAAATAAAATAAATTAGGTTTAAAAAATAATGGAAATGACTAACTAATTATGCGTGTTTTAGGTTGTTTTTTTATTTGGTAATATAATATTTTGTCACATATACAATAATTATAGTGAGGTAAGACACATTCACATTAAATGTACGAAAAATATAAAATAAATAGTAGAAAAATAGGGTGTTTTTACATGCTAATATTGGAAAAAAAAAAAGAAAGAAAATATCCAAGTCCTACCAATCTATTAAAAACCCCGATAAATGCTTAATTGAAAAGACTATTATGTCGACTATTTAAGCCCTTTAAAAGAGCTAAGTGCCGAGGTAGGTGGCTGTTGCCAGATTGAGAGGGGGGCCAGTGAAGTTAAGATTGTGAAGAATTAATTAAAGTGTTTATTAATATTCAGTGGGGGTTTTGTGGTCGTCTCTGTTCGGGAGGGGGGTGGGGGGGGATGTGACTTGAACTCAAAGAGGCCTCATTATGCCCTAACTGGGGGCCTTAGCCTAACTCACAGGATTCAGTGAAAAAACAGCCAAGAGCCCCTTTTCCCTATGGTTAAGAATATCACCAGTCAATAATTAGTGGGAATGCTATTAATGAAAATTCACTAATTAGCTTATTTCCCTTGAGATCCTTCGAGAAATATTAACATTTACTTTTCGTTATAATAAATATATAAGTGAATACAGCTTGGAATAGAAATTCAACCTTCTAGAATATAACAATTAAATACGATGTATACTCATATTAGTCTAATTTGAAATTAAATCGTACATATGAAAAGTATTTATCGGTATATATCATATCGAAAATTTAAAAATATATTGAAATATTATTTCGATATATTGGGCATATATATCGATATTTCGGGCCTCGATGTTTTAATATTTAATAGCAACAATTAGTTATTTACCTATTGCTAATTACAAAAAAAATTAACATTTTGTTGTTTTGAAAAAGGCTTAAGAAACAAATTGGGGCAAGTTGGATTTTCACTCAGAAATCACTCACAATAAAGTTTATTATTATTTTACTCACAACAAATGTTAGTGCCATCAGTTGAAAAATACAAGTTTCAGCGTATTTATATTATATTATATTATAACAAAAATAGTTTAAACTACAGACAATTTTGAAAGTAATTGTTTTGAGAAGGTTCTAATTGTTAATATATGCCTGAACTTGATTTATAGTTATTTTAATTAAACTTGAAATTATATCATTTATATTATTAGGAAAGATCTATTCTTAGCGTATAACATATTTTAATCGGTTATTTGAGAAACGACATAAGTGATATTTTCACAATTTCTAGAATAAACAAATATTGTATATTATACTAAATAAGCTTGCTTATTATTTTGTTATTACCTTATTTATTAATGATTCTGTAAATATGGTGCCAAACAAGCACTCACCCTCCTAGTCCGCGAAGCTGCCATATTAACGCCGCATGAAACATACATGGTGGACCAGACCCCCCTACCGAGCACCCTTCCCCCCACATACCTATAACTTGCATATCGTTGTGTTCCTTGTAACTATTCATGTTTCCTAAATGTTTCCACAAAAAAAAGGAACGAACTGCCCCAAAATGGCGTCCAAACATGGCGGACTGACGACTTTGGCATTAGTTAGTTTTTTGGTCACTGAGAATCAAAATTTGGCTTAATTTGGTCTTTTATTAAAACTGAATAGTGAAAAATAATTGGCATAGGCAATAAAAAACACCAGTAAAATCAAATTAAAAAAAAAAAAATCAAGTTGAAAATCAAGCGTCGTTTGTAATTAAACGGCCAACAAAACGTGCTGAAATAAAACATCTGGGAAATATATTTATTTTTCTAAAACACTGATTACTTTTTAATATATTTGAAGCAGTTCCGTAGAAAATGCACTTAAGTGGCAGAAAAGCGGTACTGGCGTTGGTGATTTCAGACCTCTCCCAGACCATTCAATACTCATAAATGGCTTAGTTATAGTGTTATAATAAAGTTTTTGGTACATTATATTGATTCTATTGAAGAACAAATATTAATGCAACCATTTATTTGTCCAAAAGAATTAAACAATTAAAAAAAAAAAAAATTATTATTTTTTCTTGGAAATGAGACATATTAATACCAGTTTTATAAACTGGAGTAATATATACCTAATATGAACTACATATAATGAATAGTTGATGAGTTGTTTAGTAAAACTCATATATCACAAATAAAAAAATTAATTTTTATTTCCTTTATTTTTTTCGGAAGTTGGACCATACCATAAGTAAATAGGAAATTTTAATTATGAATTTATTATTCTCTCTGCACAAAGAAAGATGGAAAGGGCAAAGCTATAAGTTCTTCTAGGTAATCGAGACTGATTATTAGTATTTGGTCTAAAAATGAGATAAACTTCGAAATTAAACCCAAAACTTCCTCAAGGTAGTATCCTTGGTCCTATCCTTTACACAGTTTATACAGCTGACATCCCAACCCATCCTAACACTGTTATTACCACTTATGCCGATGATACATGTGTCCTATCCGTTAATAATGACCCAACCATTGCATCCCAAACTCTTCAATCACACATCACAAGCCTTGAAGAATGGTGTCAAAACTGGAGGATTAAAATAAATTCTAATAAATCCCATCAAATCACCTTTACCCTTCGACGTAAACCTATGACCTCATGTCCCACAGTATCCTTTAATAATACCCCACTTATCCCTGTTGAACAAATCCGATACCTTGGACTTCACTTGGACAAACGTCTAACTTGGAATCCTCATACCAGACTGAAACGACAAGAAACCGCTCGACGTTTCCGACTACTCCAACACTTACTAGACAAACGCTCTAAACTTCCCCTTAATTACAAAAGACTCATATACTTGACTATAATAAGACCTATTTGGACTTACGGATTTGAGCTATGGGGCTCCACTAAACCATCGAATTCCTCTCGCATCCAATCCTTACAATCCAAAATCCTTCGTAAAATCCTCAATGCTCCTTACTTTGTCACTAATAAAATAATCCATAAAGACCTCAATGTTCCATATGTTTCCGATTTGGCCAAATCCAGATACCTATCCTTCCATAATAAACTTCATAACCATCCGAATCCTCTTGTTTCTAACCTTGCTTCCTCTTCGATTCCTGATAACCCTCCGAGGCGTCTGAAAAGAAGATGGCCTCGTGATCTTCTCATGTAGACAAATTATTAGAGTGCTACCAGTGGGTAGTTTCTCAACAAGCGTGTTTCATGTAATAATATTTCTCTGTACAAATTTACTTGATGTATTTATACTAATACAGTTGTAAATATCATAATAAAAGTTAAAAGAAAAAAAAAAACCCAAAACTGGGAAAATACATTAATCGAACGTGAAAGGAAGTGCTAAAATCTCAGAAAAGAAAACAAGGATCAGCATCAATTATATGGCTAAATAAATATATAGTAGATAGATGAACTGAATATTTCAAGATTTTGCTAAAAGGGGGTCAAATGCTGGAGCAGTTTGGATGGTATTAAGGGGACGATGCAGGCTTATTATAGTGGAGACCATTTTATTAGCAAGAAAGATTTGTTCGAAGCAATTGGCAAGTCAGCTGTGGGCTGGACTAAATTTCCTATTTTTTTTATGATATGGTCCATCTTCCGAAAAAAATTAAGGAACTAAAAATTATTTTTTTATTTGTGATATAAGAGTTTTACTAAAAAACCCATCAACTAATCATTATATGTAGTTATAGGTATATATTACCTCTGAGAATCAGTAAATATACAAAACAAAGTATTAAATTGCAAACGTTAAATAAAAAATTCAAGATATTCAGCAAAGTATTTTAGAATTAAGTTTTATTATTATAATTATATCATTTTTGCAATAGAGACCTTCTTAAACGACGTTCCTATCGAATAAAGGAAATTAAATAATAAAAAAATAATAAATTTAAAAGAATGTTTAATTCTTTTGGATAATTAAATGATTGCATTAATATTTGTTCTTCAATAAAATCAATATAATGTACCAAAAACGTTATTATAGCACTATAACTTTTTTATTTTATTTTTTTATTTTTTATCTATTTATTGAATAATAATACAATCAGCCACTGCTGGAGGGCTATAAGTATTAGGGCTAAAAGTTCTCTTTCATAGAATGTATACAAATAATAGAGAAATAAATATAAATATAAAAAGTAAATAAATAATACTGATGAAGAAAGTAAATAAAAAGAAAAAAAAGTAAACAAATAACATAAAATAGAAACTTCTAAACACAATCATACCTATGTACAATAGCACTATAACTAAGCCATTTATTACTGCCAGAACCGCTTTTCTGCCGCTTAAGTGTATTTTCTACGGAACTGCTTCAAATGTTTTGATAAGTAATCAGCGTTTTAGAAAAAGAAATATATTCACCAGATGTTTTATTTCAGCACGTTTTGCATTATTGTTGGCCGTTTAATTACAAATGACACTTGATTTTCAACTTGAATTTTTTTTTTTGAAAAAATTGACTTTACTGGTGTTTTTTATTGCCTATGCCAATTATTCTTGAATATTTGTCTTATTGTCAGACTATCCAGCTTTAATAAAAGACCAACTATGACGAAATTAAGCCAAATTCTGATTCTAAGAAACCAAAAAAATAACTAAAGTCAAATTCGTCAATCCACCATGTTTAGACGCCATTTTGGAGCAGTGCGTTTACTTCTTTTTGTAGGAACATTGGCTTTTTTTTTTCAAATAAATAGTTTTAAGGAACACTACGATATGCAATTTATAGGTATGGGGGGGGGGGGGTGCACGGTATGGGATTCTGGACCACAGACCAACAAGCATTCGCCTCAAAACAGCTGGCAATCCATGTGGAGCGAGAGCCCACCTAGCAAATTTAAGGAAATAAAAAAATCAGGAAAACCTTGGTCACCCTCGAACCGCCCGATTCGTTGGGCGAAAGTTGCCTTAACTAGACTTAGGACAGGACATACATATCTAACACATACTTATCTGATAACTAATAGCCTGCACCAAAATGCCAACACTGCAACAGTATTCTCACAGTTAGCCACATTCTCCAAGAGTGTCCTTATTACATATCAGTTCTAACCAAATTAGGACTCATGCCAAAATTAACAGTTGTGTTAAATAATGATGAAGTTCAATCAAGATCCGTGCTTTCTCACATGTCTTGAATATCTACATCTTGGAAAATCCTTTAAGAGAATGCAGCCGGACGATTTTATTTATTTTTTTAAATTTGCTTAGAACCCTGCATGTATCGAGTAGAACTGTTTTTGAGCAGTTTTTAAATATATTAAGTAAAATCCAAGATCTTTTATACCTTCTATTGTACTTTTCATTCCTAAACCATTCGAAGCTATGATTATGGGAGTTATTTTCACTTTTTCTAAGTGGTATTGCGTTTTTGATTCTAAGGAAAGTTCCTCGTATTTTTGAATTTTTTCAGCTTTGGTGATTACAAGGTTGGAATCATTGGTTACTGTTATATCTATGATAATATTATAATTATTATTAAATATACTTATTACTATGAACTAGAAAATATATAATTACTCATTATATAAAAAAAATGAAGAAAATCTAAATTGAATTAAAAACGTAGGAAACCTATAAAAATAATTTACATTTTGATGATAAAAAGAAAAAACTCGTATTTTTAAGGTTTAAAAATATTTATTAAATCAATATTAGTCTACATAACCAAACTAGATATTATTAATTTTTTTGTTGGAGGGAGTGGGGGGAGGGAGGTAATCCCTCGAGGCAATCGGAATTTCTCAATTCCTTACAACCTTAATTCCCGTTTTCCAGACTGTATAACTTCTTTATTCAAGTAGCTTTTTATGTTATTTTTAAGCTGCTCAAGTTCTTTAGTGAAAAAAAGTCCTTAGGGATTGGGAAATCGAACCCTGTACACTAAGTTATCAGAGACATTATATTATAGTAAAAATAACGATTAGACCAATTATTAAATTTATCAAAAAATTTTGAAAAACGTTTATATATTTTCATAAAAACATATTAAAATTTGGTAATAAATATTTTATTTGTTATTGATCATCAAACAATTTTTCATTTTTAACACCCAATTCTATTTAAGATTTGACAATATTTGAACAAGTTATAATGAACAATTTTAATATAGCAAAATATAATTTAACAAATGAAACAATGCATTATCAAAAAAAACATTGAAAATCTGCAATTGGAGGATTATTTTTTTCAAAAGTTAAAATATTGAATATAACTTTTCTATGAGGACAAATGTTATTGATTTGTTTTTCATAGTAAATAGTAAATTAATAGTGTTTAAATAATTATCATATCTACTAACTAGCAAATAAAAGTAATGAATTATTAAATTAAACTAAATAGTTGGATGCTCATTAGTAAAACATATTCGTGTAAGTTCATCAAATATATTGGGTGTTTTTATTGGATTGGAAAATAATTCCTTTCGGTTTTTCAGAGTGAAAGAAAACTCAATGTTTTATTGAAATAAATTTTATTTTAATCTACAATACATTGACCATTATTTAATATAATTTTTTTCCCATCTTTCCACTAACTGCATAACGCCATGTTTATAGAATGTCTGCAGTTTATTGTTGAAAAACTGATCCAAGTGGTTTTTGACGTCCTCTTCATTTTGGAATTTCTTTCCATTCATGGAGTTCTGCAGAGAGCGGAATAAGCGGTAGTCACTTGCAGCTATTTCTGGTGAATAGGGAGGGTGAGGCAAAAGGTCCCATCCAAGGATCAATAATTTATTGTGAATTACCAATGTAATTACCAAGGTATGGGGCCTAGCGTTGTCTTCCTGGAACACAACACCCTTCCGATTTGCCAGTTCTAAGCGTTTATTTTGAATTGATTGATCCAATTTCGTTAATTGTGAGCAGTATAGAGCTGAATCAATTGTTTGTCCTGATGGCAATTGCTCACAGAAAATAACACCCTTGAAATTTTTGACATTTTTCTAGGAGCCTCACTACTAGGTCCCCAAGATTATCTACGGACCATATTATCGTAAAATATCCATTTTTCATCTCCTGTTACCAACCTTTTCAAAAATGGGCTATTTTGTTGCCGTTTCCGTAGTGAATCACAAACAGAAATGCGTGTTGCCAAGTTGACTTCGGTTAGAGAGCGAGGGACTCAAATATTAAAACTGGAAACGTAGCCAAACTTGTGCAAATAGTTTTCTACGCTTGTGTGCGACACATTTAGGGCCATAACAATCTCTCTCACTGATTGGGTGGGATTTTGATCGACAATGGCCTTAACATTGCTCGTTTCAATTTCATGTGGGCGACCAGACCGTTGAGCATCATTGATGTCAAAATTTCCTGAATCAAATTTGGCAATCCAATTTTGACAGGTGCGTTCGATTAAGGCATCATCCCCATAAACACTGCAAAATTTTCTATGAGCTTCTGCAGCACGCTTACCTTTTTTAAAATAATACAACAAAATATGCCGATAGTGAATGATATTTTCTTCCATATTCATAGTGCAATAGCAAACACAATACTAAGCTAGTTTCAGCAAGAGTTAACAGATATAGTTGTTAACATGTTACAAACAGGATAAACAATACACCTTAGGGAATAATTCATCAGATAAGAAGTGTGTCATAGTGACATAAAAAAAAAACAAAACAAAAAAAAAAAACAGAAAACCCGAAAGGACTTATTTGCCAACCTATTACGAAAAATTCTTTTAGATTTTAGTTAAATTTTTTCCTGGAAATGAAGTTATGAAGAAGTGGTAAAAAAAAAAAAAAAATAGAATATAAAATGTTTGTAATGAGTTGAATAATAAAATTAGTATAAAAATGGTAAATGATTATAACATTACAAAAAAAAAATATTACAAATTTATATATAATATGTAATGTCTAGTGAATAATGACATTCATCCCGATAGGTGGCATACTTGCTAATTAATGCAGGATTAAATTTTATAAATATACATAATAGTTTAATAAGAATTAATACAACTCTATAACTGTCTAGAGAGAAAAACTGTAAAAATTGAGAAGTTGAAAAAAAAATCATATGAGATAATATTGAGGGGAAATTACAATCACGTATTCTCAATTAAATAAAAAAATATTCTTCCAGAAATATAATAATTACAATTTGTTATTTTATTTTAACCAATAAATGAGCGATATAAAAACAACATATTTGTAACATTAAATAAGTTTCGTTCCTGATTCATTTTCGCAGTAATTTAATTGGCAACTAATTAATTAATTACCTACTTTGATTCCTAGTTTCCTTTAATTACTTGAAAGTTTTTTATTATGCATATATGAGCTCAAGTTGCTTGCATAACGAGGCAAGTCACTTTCTCTGTTCTTTTTAAAAATGTTAAGTATTTGTTCTTCATATTGGAAAAATAGGACCTCTGTATAACCTGAAGCTAAGTGCCCAAAGTAAATTAAAAAATCAGTCAATACAGGCTGTCTTAGTTCTAAATAGCCAAACTCTGGTTAATTATTTATTATTATTTAATTTAAATTATTTGAATATTGAAAAATGAAGTCTTAATTCCTTCGAATGACAGATCATAACTAACAAGTCAAATATTTCGCGATAGAGACCCCGTTATATCAAATTCGTTAGAAACCTCCTGAATGGATGCCTCCTATCGTAAACTACAACTTTTTTAATTTGCGAAAATTCTCAGAAACAGGTCGTTTTCTAATTAAATTAATTGATTTAAACAGGTAATAAACATTCATAAATACCCATTTGCGGTTGGATAGATGGTGAAATCAGAGAAAGAATAAAACTGGCCAGCAAATGCTTCCATTCACTAAAAGCAGGCTTCTTAGCAAAGAGAGAAGTGTCAAAAAATGTCAAGAAGACGGTGTATAGAAATACATTTGTCCCCATACTGATTTACGGCAGTGAATCCTGGACTCTAACCTCAAAACATAAAAGCAATATCCATGCATTGGAAATGCGATTTCTGAGGAGAATAGAGGGGAAAACTAGGAGGGACAAAA
This sequence comes from Nezara viridula, assembly GCA_928085145.1. Taxonomy (NCBI): domain Eukaryota; kingdom Metazoa; phylum Arthropoda; class Insecta; order Hemiptera; family Pentatomidae; genus Nezara; species Nezara viridula. Next base: position 40,051,221 of record OV725078.1, read on the forward strand.
TTAGGAATACAACGATAGGAACCAATTTGGGAATAAAACCAGCAGAAAACACAATTGAGGAAAACAGGCTACGCTGGTTTGGCCATATCAAAAGAATGCAGGAGGGAAGAATGGCCAAAACTATATATGAAGTAAAAGTGGAAGGAAGAATGCCAAGAGGAAGGCCCAGAAAGACCTGGAAAGGTTCATTCAGGGAGGATTTCGATAGGAGAGGAAGGAATTGGAATAGACGCAGTCAGCGGGCGGGAACGAGATAAATGGATCAAGCTCTATAAACACGATCCTCTACACTGATCTAGCGGTAGAAGAGGAATTGATTAAGAAGAAGAAGAAGAAATACCCATTTTCTTTCCACACGAATTGTTGGTTAATTTGATCATAAAAACCAGAGTAAAGGTGGCTTGCAAAAATACTGGGCCGTTTGGCCTATATAACCTTGTTATTTTGACATGTTGGGAGTAGAGGCCACTCCAAACGGTCGATTAATTTTGCAGAACACATTGTTTCTCGATTTTGTGATCAAATTATCTTACAATTAAAGAGTTAAAGCAATCTAGTAATCATGAGTTTTTATATCTCATTAAATTAATTAATATGATGAGAAAACGCCCCATGTCTGAGAATATTTATAGATTAAAAAATTGTAGGTTATGATAAGATGAAACCATTTAAAAAGTTTTAAATGTTAATAACTTGATAAAAATGGGTCAGTTCCGCAGACTTAACCCAAGACTACCGTCTTAGTTTATTCTAATATTGTCTAAACAGCCTGAAAAAAAAGTACTGATAATGTAGTATTTTAAAGATTGTTTGTCTCTTGTTTACTTTTAAGCTGTGATCCCTGCGTGTGACCCACATCTCCCATTGTCATTATGAAACAACAGAAATAGTTTAACGGATGTTTCAAAGGCAAGTGTAAGTGAGAAATGCAAAAAATATTTGTCTATGTAACGATAGTCCAAGAGCCAAATAGAAATTTTGAGACATATTTGAAGGAAGCTTTTAGTCAGGCACCGTTATAATGTCCATCCTCAGTCTTCAATTACCACTAGTCTGACAACTGAAATCGGTATGATGCCGGGAGAGAGAGGTGGGAGGGGGAGTGAAAATGGCGCCCGCCGAAAGGGAGGACCGAATGCGTAAAAATTGCATTATTTAAAGTGACTTTTTTTCATGTCGAAATGAAACTGCACACCCCTCAAATGCCACAAAAACCGTTGTCTGCCGAAGATGGGAGGGGATGTAGTATCACCGTTAGACAAAATTCCACGATATTGCACTTGTCCAAATATCAAGGAAACAGCTATTATTACGAAAATAATTGCCATAAATTGCGGCAGATTGTAGGATTATTCAATAAAAAAAAATAATTTGAAGAGCATTTTACCAGCTTCAAGTTGAGGCCAGATAGAAGAGCTTTTTGCCTTCAATAGTTCAAAAGGGACGGTATTTTTTTTTTTTTTTATTTATTTATTTATTTATTTATTTTATTTTTTTTTTTTAATAAGAGAAAAATCATAATACTAGGAGTTTATTTCAGCAAATATATTAGGAACTGCCATTTCTACAAATAGTCTATGATAATTATCTTCCTCTTAACGGTTCCACAGTGAGAAGAAAGACGTGCTTTCATGGATATGGAAACAGAACTTGTAAATGATTTCGAATTAGCTTGATATTTAATACCTTTCTGTTTTCAGAGCCTAGAAATACGAATGTGACATCGAATTTGGGCTTCTCTGTTTAAACCTTGGTTTTTTTTTTTTTTTAATTTGACAATAAATTAAATTAGAACATGATAAGGAGGTGTTGAAATTCCTTGAAAAGCACAATTTTATATACCTACTTATAAGTGCTGCCTATATTACTACTTATAATGGTTATTTTTAGAGATAAAAAAAAATGTAATAATAAAAAATCTGGTGTCCACTCACACGATTTTATTACCTATTTTAGGAAAGTTTTTATATCTTTACACGTGCCCATCAAGAAACAAAAAAAAATGAATTAGATTTATTTTCCTGAAAATTGATCAAAGAAAAGATTTAAGTACGATTTATTTGATAAACTAAAGCAATGTAAACAGGCTTAAGCAGTGTAAACATTTCAATACCCTCTAATATTGCTGATCAAAAACCTTTTGCCATAGCCTAATTTTGACAAAAAATAATTTCTGTTAAAAGTAGAGGTAATTGTGAAGCTTATGTGATGCAGACAACAGATTTTCTTACTTTCACTCTAAGTTATCTTTTTTCTCTCATTCTTCCCTTTCTGACATCAGGATATGTACCCGTAATCTTACATTGGAAATTGAATAGCTGTAACTTCGTTAATAGTTGTCCGAAATGAACGACTTTTATATAGTTTTGTAGGGAATTTAATTACCTCAAAAAAAAAAAAAAAAAAAAAAAGGAGGCTAAACGGTGTGAAAGATATTAGAACATTATAGGAAAGTTTCATCAAAATCGTAAGAGCCGTTTCCGCGCTACAGTCTATAGAAAAATAGGTTTTTAATTTATTGCGCAGCAGCTATTGAGCATGGTGCACCCGATTTCTGTCACAGACATCAGTAGTCAAAACCATACAAAATAAAAAAAGGAGCAACAAAATCGGTTCAATAGTTCCCGAGAAAATCTAGGCACAGACAGCCAGACAGACCAATGGCTAATAATATGTTTTTCTGACTCATTTGTTCGCATATAAATACGATTACGCACTTAACAACAAAACAATTAAAATTGAGCTCATTCGGAATCAAAAACTGAAATAGCCGTATTATATTTGTATAAAATAATGAAGGGAATGAAATACAAAATGTGGCTATTGAAAACGAGACTGATGCTGTAATATAAATTATTTTTATTTCATAGGCATTTACATATCATCTCCTTCAATATACACCCTTCCTCTTTCCAGGAACTCATCTTCTGTCAGGTATTTCAGTAAGCTTGGTGCTTTTCTCTTGCATAGCTTCAACGGACTCAAATCTTGATTCTTTTGATGCACATTGACGAATCGTGGTTCTTTAATTATGGTTCTGAAACGAAGCACCCACACACTGGAAAAACCCAACTTCACTGAAAGCAAATCAAAATTCAAAGAAACGATTATTGTTTTATGTTTGGATATTCATGGGATTACGCAACTCCAATCAACATTAACTATTAATCAACATTACTACATTCAAGTTTTTGCTGAAAAAGAGAGCACGACACGGGTCGTGAAGGATCTGAAAGTAGAAGACATCTAACACTGCATCAGCCAATGGAAGATTCGCATGGAGCGTTGAATCAATAGAGGAAGGATTTATTTTCAAGTTCATAATAAGTAGATATGTATAAAATCAAAATAAAATGTTTTGAAGCGCATCTCCTTGTTTCGTAGAGCTATACAAGCGTGATATGATCTGTACATTTGGTTATTTTTTGAGGATTATGAGCCCTAGGTTTAAAAAGTATTATTAACCAAATCATTCGCTGAAGACAAAATTGAGGAAACTTCATAACCAGTTTAACTTTTCATCTCTATTTAGATTTACTTAACCTGTTAACCAGGAAATTCCTTTTTTAATTAAGAAGCATATAACGGGCGCGAACTTTTTCACTAGGACGTGTTAGTACGTATCGGCTGGAGGACGTAATTTCATATTATTATTTTATTTATTTATGCTTGAAATAAATGGAATATATATATTTTTGCTTATTTATATATTAATCACACGGGAAAATACATAATCGCAAACAAATAAAAAAGTATGGAAAAAAATGGAAACATCGAATTAAAAAATTATAAATTTTACAAACAATTATAAAGATTACAAAACAATATTTTTTTTTTTATTTAGATACACAATAAAAAAATAACAATTACAGAACAATAAATGAAATAGAAATATAGAGTCAAAAAAATTGAAATATATATATTTAAAAATTCAAAACTTAATTTCCGTTTGATATATTTTTAAAAAATTGTTGATACATTGTTCTATCTTACAATATGGACACCAGTATGTAGATTGTTTCAACAAACACCTTTTTTTTTTAGCAAACTCGGCATTTCTGAATTTATTTTTTCCTATCATAAACCTATGACTTCCTGTCCTACAGTTTCCTTTAACAATACTCCACTTATCCCTGTTGAGCAAATCCGATACCTAGGACTCCACCTGGACCAATAACTAACTTGGAATCCTCATACTAGACTGAAACGACAAGAAACCGCTCGACGTTTCCGATTACTTCAGTACTTACTAGACAAACGCTCTAAACTTCCAATTAATTACAAAATATTGTATATAGGTATGTATGTGTTCTTTTTATTCATTTATTTTTAGGTTATTTTATTCTTATTTATTGTATATATATTATTTTTCTGTATAATTTATTTTATTTACTCTGCATAGAGTGTGAATGTGATCTGTGAACACTATTATAAATGTCCTTGAGACAGGTTGTAATATTTTTCAATAAATAAGCTAAAAAAATAAATAAATAAAATTACAAAATACTCATATAAATGACTATAATAAGGCCTATTTGGACTTACGGAGTTCAGCTATGGGTTTCCACTAAACCATCGAATTCCTCTCGTATCCAATCCTTACAATCCAAAAACCTTCGTAAAATCCTCAATGCTCCCTAATTTGTTACAAATAAAACCATCCATTATGACCGTAATGTTTCTTTTGTTTCAGATCTGGTCCAATCCAGATATCTATCCTTCTATAATAAACTTCAGAATCTTCCCAACCTCTCGTTTCTTATTTTGCTTCCTCTTCAATTCCTGATAACCCTCCGAGGCGCCTGAAAAGAAGATGGCCCCGTCATCTCCTAATGTAGACATATCATTAGAGTTCTACCATTGGGTAGTTACTCAGCAAGTGTTTTCATGTCATTATATCCGTATGTTCAAATTTTCTAGATGTATTTATTTAATACAGTTGTAAATGTCATTAAGAAATAATAAAAAAAAAATTGTTTTTTCCTATATCGCTTTTCCATTGTTCTGGAAAATGCTTTTCAACTAGGCGTGATGGTTTAGCTGTAGAGCTGCTTGTTGATGTCTTTGGGTGAGTTTTCACTATGCTGTTATCTACCAATTTCTCTACACACTCTATCAAAAAGTGTAATCGATCCAAAAGACCTTTTTTTTGTACACAATATACGCATTGAAGCAGCACATATCAATTAATCGTAGAACAATTTTTTTTTAGCCTAATACATTTGTTGTTCAAAAATATACACCTCGGCCGTTCCAGGGCGCAACATATATTTCAAGGACATATTCATATGTTCTACACCTACCCGATATTGTTTACGTTTGGCGTATTTATGCATTCCCTCGGTTAACAGGTTAAATAAAAAGCCGACCCATTTTATCAACTTATTCATGCCTATAAACCAGGGGGTTGGTAAAAGGAAGGCGAGAGCACCTACCGAACCTCTAATTAATTAATTAGCTTAATCTTGAAGGTACTCCCCTTAAGAGCCTCGCAAAAACCTCTAGCCTACCAATAAGGTATAATTATGTATCAAAATTATGATTTAAAATTATCATTACCGTTTATTCGCATTTTTTTTTTTAACCACATGCATGTTTTTATAAAAGCTAATGGATATTTATTCTCCTTTCCAACCTATTAAGAAAATTAATAAGGAAATCCCTTCTGAAAAAACATTTTCAGTCTTTATGGGGAGTCTAAATTAAAATTTGCCTACAAAACAATACACCAGCGAGAGCTGGGGGAGGACTGAGGAGGGGGGGGGGGGGTTAGAGCGGACATCGCATAATCCCGGGAGCTTAGGATGGGCAACAGGGCACATCTCTTTTATAGAATACTGTTTGATATTTAATTTTCTTTATACTTGACTTTCCTCCTCGTCAGGACCGCTAACTTTTCTAACGGTTTTTATTCATTTCCAAACTTTTTGTAGCTTTCCACCCTTCATTATATATCCAAAAATAACCTAGAAATTAAATAAAGACTTAGTGAACCCGAAGATTCGATGCCGATACCACTGTTTCCACAATCGTCTCCTACACATGAATTCCTAATAGTAAAAACGCTATCTATTTAGAATATGGGAGAAATAGAATATACGAATTATGACTCGTTTTGTCTTACATTTAGCTTTTATTTGTTTCAAGCTTAGTTTGTATTGTTTGTCCTACGTGTGTTACCTGAGATGAGATGTAGTGGGGAGAAAGGTATGAACTAGCACAATATTCTTCTCGATACCCTTTTCTATCCTTTACAGTTCTTTATTGGTCCATCTCTATATGTAACTCTGATCCCGTTATCGTGCGGATGATTATCCTCTCAAATACTCTAATAATGCAATGGCCAGATTCTTCACTCAAGACATGAGTGTATGTGGCTAAAGTGCTCTCGACCAATCTCCGCTGGCTTTATACTAGTGACGCGGTTGGGAGAGTAGCGCAGGATTCTCCTGGAGTTCCCTCGCCTGATTGTATGTAGGTATGCATGTGTTTTTTTTCCTTAGTTTTAATTTTCTTATTTTTTAGGTTATTTTATTTTATTATCTATTGTATATACTTTTGATTATTATTTTGTTCTATTTATTTTATTTTTTTGTACATATAGTGTGAATGTCATCCAAACCTCATTATAACCAATGTCCAAGAGATAGATTGTTAGAATACTCAATAAAAAAAAATTTATACCTCAAAAAAAGATAATGTAAGATGGGCTAACTTTGGGACCGGGCGGGTAAATTTGGGGCAGCGGATAAAATTTAGTTTGTGGTGATTCCGCGGTGGATATACTGTGTTGGTTAATTCTGCAAAAATGTGCTCTGTTTAGTTATGAACTGCGCTACTACCTTGCAGCAGTTTGAGAACCCTAGTTCGCTACACTCGTTGTGAAGTTAAAAATTTTAAATTTCTTGTTTTCATGAAACTTTATAGGCGCAAGGTATCACTAGCGGATCCAGAATTTAATTTTGGGGAGAGCTTCAGCCCGAATTTTTTTTCTCATAAAAATAACGATAATTACTTTGAAAAAAAAGAAAGAAACTAACTACCCATATGAAACGGTGTTTAAGTGATTCCTAAAGTCCTTTTAAATGTAATTACACGAACAGTAATACTTTAAGAGATAATTTTTTTATATTTTTTTCTATAAAACATGGTTATGTTTTACCGTTTTGGGGGATGGGACTTCTGCCCCATAGCCCTCCCCCCGTAGATCCGCCTGTGCAAGGCATTAGCGAAGTATAAGGTATGCGCTGCCCATGCTGGCTGAACCAACGCAGTTTATCCACCACGGAATCACCACAAACTTAATTTTACCCGCTGTCCCAAAGTTACCCCATCTTACGGTACTTCTTTCTAGGATGCTGGTTTGTGTCCAGGTCTCAAAGCCGTCCCTATACAGAGCTAGCTTTCGCCCTCACACGCCCTTAATTTGAGATTTCTAGAGGTCTTTCGGGATTTCATTAACTTTAATGGTGGGAAGAAAGTTGTGTTTTTGTTTATTATACGCTGATATATTTTTAATCGTTGATCATTTGTTGAGGAGGAATTTGAATTTGTCAGCTTTTGCGATTTCCCATAAGCGCAGTTGTAAGGGTGGAATTTCGGGCTTACTCTCATGTAATCCGTTTTATCTTCATGTACATGTAGGCCGATTTACTCTACTTCCCTAATCAGAGTCTTAGCGATTCTCTCAATGTCCTCTTGATTGCTTTGAAGTACAGCTACATCCTCTGCATTTCCAAGGACCTTATGATTCATTACAACAATATTCTCGTGATGGAAGTCACGTGCATCAAACCAGTTCGAACTATGAGAGCTTGTGATACTTCTCCTTGTATTAAGACATGTATTTGTACTTCATGTATGAAAAAAAAAAAATGAATCGTGAACGTAAATTTGGAAGTTAATTTAAGATATCACATTGCATGATTGACAAAAAAAAACAACAACACTCAAGTCTGTATATTTCTATTTTGTAAGTCAATAAAAGCTGTCTAATTGTTCACCTCCATACTGTGAAAATTTTGTTGTTGAGTTCCTACTTTTAATCACCAAAGAAAGAAGGGCGGCCAATTTAAGATTAAAAAAATTACTCATCCAGAAACAAATATAAGTTTCGGCCCTGACTCAATGAAATGTTCATTAAAAATAATCATGTCTCGGAAAAACGTTGAAAAAATTTTCAGAAGTGTATTAGCGCTAAAATAAAAGATAAGTGAATGGATAGAAACAATTTTATGGTGACGTTCGTTGTAGATCCATAATATTTTCAAAAATAAAGTAAAGATTTTATTATTTCTCATTTTTAGATAAACTGTATCTTGGTTACTATTAACATCTCTCTTAGATTTCAGTTATTTATCGAAGTCATATTACTATAAAATATAAAATAAAATATAATATAATAGTAAATTTTCTCGCGAGGTTTGCAGATCTTCGAAGATTGATAACCAAAAGAAAAAAGAATGAAACATTCGTGTCTTATTAAATGAGCTTTATAATTTCCCACACATGTAAATGCCCATCTTAAAACATGAACAAAATATTTTCGCTTTTTTAGAGTTTTTCGCTATGATAAGTTTTAACTTTATTTAATTGCCACAAATATAATTCATTAATAAAAAGGGATGGCTGATACTGCACGAATGTATTTATAATTTCATAAACATGTAAACTGTAAACATACTTCACGGACGCCGTCTTGCGGTAAGTAGGCAATGCTTAAAATGTGACCGTGATAAGGGCTTACAATTTTGTAAAATGAAATTTTAAAATATAATATTATTATTGAAATTCTCGAAACTTACATAAAAAAAAGGATTGAAGTTTTCAAATAAAAGAATTGAAGATAATCTGATTTACTAAATACGATACAGAAAAAAATAATAAATATTTGAACAAAATATTAACTTGAAAGTAAATTATGTATTTTAGAAACGCTATGTTACCATAAAAAACTGGACATGAATATATTTAAAAAAAAATATTTCGGAAAGTCAGAACAAATTAATCACTGCTGCCTGGATTGAATAAATGTTTTAAGGAAAAATAATTATTGGCTGTGGTAACAATATAATTTATTGTTTGAAAACGACTAATAATAACGTCGCAATAACATTATGATTTGATATACATAATATAAATTAATATAAAATCGAAAATGAATTTCAATGAAAATATTTTATTGATAATTCTGAGTGGTATTGTTATTCTTTAACATTAAAATAATAATCCCATTGAAAATACGAACAACCATAATAAAGTTGTTTATCAATAATATATATATATATATATATATATATATATATAATCTACTTTATACCACATTTGGACAGTATTTCAAATAAAGAATTTTAAAATACATTATTTGTATTTTCCATTTTAAGAGCTAAAATATAAAATAGATTGTAACGGTATTTTCTTTTTAAAATACAAAAAAGTGTATTTTATTTTGTATTTTAAAATGTAAAAATAAAAAATAAACGAACTAGAGTTGGCTTCCTGTATTATATGTTTGTCGTCCACCAGAAAGTATTTCTGTTAAAATGTTTTCATAACATTTTAAAACACAAAATACAAATCATTTTAAAAATACAAAATACATAGTATTTTAAAATAAATTTTACCTGGAGCGGCTGTTTATATATTTTTTTTATTCTAAGTTAATGCTTTCTTAATTCTTTTTATATTTATTCCTAATTTAATTATACGAATTTATCTAATATGTATACGCCTATACAGTCTATACCAAATGTTTCTTGTACTGAAATATATGTATATGTTGATAAAATAAAATAAAGAAACCTGCTGATCGCTTCATTCATTGAAACGTAAATATTAGGATTAGGAACATTTAATTCGTCACTTATGAATACGGATCAATTCCTATGATAGAGATATGAGAAAAAATTATAGTTTCATAACCACTTTACATGATAAATATTTCAAAAACCATTATTTTTTATAAATAAACAGTGTATTTATACAATCATGTTTATCATAATATATCTCAAATTATGAAAAATAATAAATAAAAGCTTTGCAACAGTTAATTGTACAGTAATTTTTGCTGAAAACGTGGGTACGTTTAAGTGACAGAATAAAAAATAGTTTTTTAACACCACTTGAGAAGAATCTCAAGTTTTTGCTTAATAAACCTTAGTTCAATAGACTTAAACCTTATTGAAAGAGGAAGTTTTTTTTAAAGTGGAGGATTTGTAGTATAATTAGGGATGATATAAATAAATAGTGAATGAAGTTTTTAAAAATAGAACTTAACTTATTTTAGCCGCTCAGATGTCCTGTTTAAATGGTTATAACAATAGCAAACTCTATATTCGTATGAAGTAAATTTTGTCAAGTTTAAAGTGAATCAATTGGTAATTAATTAAATTAAGTATTTTTTTAGTTATCGCTTCCCATTCAAAACATGACTTAAATCTTAAATGCCCTACTTTTCTGTTGAAACTATACCCATTGCCTATATGAACTTTTTTTGTAGCTCTTAAGATCTGCAATCTATCCTATGAAAATTTCCCTCTACTTACAGAGCACCCTGTATAGTCTTATTCTTTTCATGCCAGCTAGTGTTGCCCAAAATCTGTCTTGGTCTTGCACTTTGCAAGACCAAGACCAACGTCGCCTATCTTTTTACCAAGACCAAGACTGGTAAAAAAAAATCGATTTTTAAAAATTAAAATTGAGGCAAAATAGTTACTAATACTTGACAATTTTAGTTAGTATATGTAAAAAATTGGTTTAACCAATATACTTTGTATTTAACTCTTCTAAATTTTCACTCAGACTTAGTTAGGTTTCTCCTATGTAAAAATTTACAATAGTAATATCTAGTAATAAGCTATTCGGTAACCTGCAAGACTGTTGCGAGACCATTGCGCAAGACCAAGACCTAGATTAGTCTTAGGACTGACTTTGCAACAACAAGACTCGTTTCGGTCTCGCATTTGGGCATCATTAATGCCAGCTCCCATACCAACAAAAGATCACCATGTAAAAGTTAATGTTCTGTAAGTCACACAGAAGTGGATACTGTTCACAAAAAAAAAAAATATTGTCAGGTCTGTAAGGGGTTCTATTCAGGCTGGTGAGGGATAAAGTAACTCCATATCTTATTGAATAAAGTATCGACTCCCTCCAGAAAACTGAAATTAGGTTTATGAGGAGTCACGTATGGCTGACCACTGCACCCCTCTAAAACTCCAACAACCACCGCAAAGAAAACCGATTCGCCTCATTCACAGGGATGTCGAGTCCCGGATTTCCTTTTGTAATGTAAAAAATAAATGAATAAAATCGATTTAAAACTTCTCCCCTTTCAGAAAAGAAAGTGTAAAAAAAAAAAAAGGAACATATGTGATCTGGTTGCTAAATCGTAAGGCAATGTTGTTTAAATAAATTCTACAAGATACTCAGTAAGTAAATGGAGACATATTATGAGGTAATGGATGACGTCATGAGTCACAATACTATGGAGCTTATAAAAATTCGGTTCAGAAAAGCAGGGTACCTAAGTTTTATATTTTATTATGTGTTACGTTTTTTGGTTACTAAAAAATATTGAATTTTCGTAGTTAACAGCTGCTTTATTTTAAACTTTAGCTTTATAGTAAACTGTACAATTTTTCCTCCAAATACAAGTAGAATTAGTCTTTGTCAATATAATTTAAAAGAGGGTTAAGTTCGATTTTTTTTTTGTTCTCATCGTCCAACTAGACTACAGATAACCCACTTTTAGAAAAACGATTTTTTAAAATAACTTTTACATCCATATTAATTAATCTGAGGTTTGTTTCAGAATATGTTGAGATTTACCTATATCGTACGTATCGTTCACCTTTATATCAAATTATTAACATCCGCCTGAAACTTCGTAAATAGCTTCTTCTCATCGTAACCTGAAAATATTTTATTTACGAAAATTCTCTGGATTGGGGTTTTTCCTACCTGGAGATCGTCTAACTTTGTTTATTTAATTAGGTACTGAAAACTCTTAAATACTCATTTGATTTCCACTTTGAAATATTTTTTTAATTATCGGTTCCTATCCTACAAAAAAAAAAGTAACTTACTTTAAAAAACTCAAAACTTAAATTTCTTACTTTTATTTTTGCAAAAACCGGATCGTCGTTTGCACAAACGTTTTTGTAGCTCTTGAGGCTTCAGTACAGGCACTTTTTTTTTTTTTTATTAAATTATTAACATAAATCTTCGTAAATTTGATCGTAACTTACAACTTTTGAGAAAATCCCCAGAAATGGGTCGTTATCTCATTAAATTAATTACTTTAATGAAGTACAAAAACTTAATAATACCCCCTCCCCCCCTGCTTTCTACATGAATCTTAAGATAATTTGATCCCAAAATAGAGAAGAAGGGGGTCGATAAAAATATCGAGCCGTTTGGCCTATATAACCTCGTTATCTTGAAATTTTGGGGGCTAAGTTCACTCCGAATAGCCTAATATTTTTGTAGGCCCCTTTTTTTTCTTTTTCGTGATCAAATTATGCTACAATTCAAATGGAAAGGAAATGGGTGTTCATGTGATGTCAGTTCCTAATATTTCCCGATCTCCAGATTGAAAAGGTTCTATTATTGAAAATTTTTTATAAATTAAAGTCGTAGATAACAATAAAATGAAGTCATTCACGTTTAGACGGATGTTAATAAATTGATAAAAAGGGTCGGTACCTTATATAATACTATCACCTCTGTTAATTTTTACTACCTACTTACGGGACATTGTTGTATGCAATGAACCAATGTTTTGAGAAAATAATGTTTAATTCTTTATTAGTTACTTACTTATGCATATAATTGAATATTATTTTATATTTATAAATGTATGTTTTATACCATTGGATTTACTCTTTCTAATTTCTAAGATTATAGGTGTATATGTTTTAATTATACATGTTAATAAGTGAGAATTAGTGGTTGAGTCATACAGTAACTGGTCTCTATTTTAGTAATTGGCGCCTTGGACAGGATGTCTAATATATCTCATCAGTGGATCTCGGCAGCCTCAAAAACTTATTCACTGTCTTTTGGTATCCACCTAGATCAGGGATCTTCAAAAAACGACTCGAAAGCATTTTCGGTTTGAATTTCAAGGACTATTAGAGGATATATATATAGTCATAATAACTATAATATAATAATAATAATAATAAAAAGGCTTAGCGAACCCGAAGGTTCGATGCCGACACCACCAATCTCTTATTACACACCTCCCTCCACCGTTCAACGTCCAAACCCATTCCCTTCAGATCGGCTTTAATGCAATCTTCCCACCTTCGCTTCGGTCTACCCCTCGGACGCTTACCATTCGGCACAGCAAATATTAACCTTTTAGGAATTCTCTCGAAATATAATATAATATAATAGAGAAATGACTTTATTCTGGGGCAAAGTCTCTTATGAATAACAAAATGTTACAGAACAAAAGTACTTCTCTCTGGCCAAGGGAAGTATATTAAATGAGAAGAGTTAAATAAATAAGATAAGTTATGTAAACTAACAAAATATACAAAACAAACTGATGAAACTACCTTATATACAATATGCTTAGAACTGTATACAATACAAATAAGAAATGGAACAAAATAATCACTGTTTAGTTAAAAAAATAATAAAAACAAATATAACAGATAGAAACAAAAGAAATTAACGAAAAAATAATTCCTCTAGTAAATGAGCACCAAGACAATAAGAATAACTAACGTGAAATAAAATATAAAAATTAAAGATTTATATATTCCATCTTTGTAAGAATTAAAACATTTATAACAAAAATAGTAAACAAGTAAATAAATTAAGCAACTTTAAAAGCACAGAATTAGGGTGTATTATAATGTCTATAATATTAACTATTATATAATATAAAAAATATTAATTATGATATTATAATATCTTGTAGACCAGTAACGACAAGGTATAAAAAATATATAGTACAAGTTCATAAGTACACGTAAGAATACACACGAAGAATATATATATATATATATATATATATATATATATATATATATATATGCATAAAACATTGATTTTTAAACAAAAATACTGAAACTTAACACAACTGTTTTTTTTAATAGAAATTGGAATAGGAGGGTTTTAAAGTTGGATAAGGAGGGAGTATACCGGATTTTTAAAGGGTTGAGTGGAGATGAGTGAAGCGGGCCAAGAAGGAGTTTTGGAAAGAGCCAGATCTGTGAAATGGGGTGTAAAAGTCAGAATGTCTGGATCTTATGATAAGGGAGTGGACAGAGGACTTGAATTGGAGAAGATCATAAACATAGGGGCGTTGATTATTGATAATTTGATAAAGAAATGCGCCTAGGAAATATTGTCTACGAAAGGAAGGGAAGATCAACCCAAACTCAGCGTAATGGTGGGAGACATGGAAACGACTCGGGGTCCCACGTATATAAATATCAAAATTCAAATGCTGTTTCAGCATGACAGAGCTCCCGCTCATTTAGCTTGACAGATGAATAACATTTGGAAGTTTCCTGATCGTTCGATTGGATCTGCGGACCTCACGGTAACGGATTATTATTTATGAGGATGGTTCAAAGATGTAGTATACAAATTAAAAGTAAGCACTCGGAATACACAAATGGGACATATAAGAAATACTGTTGGCGTCATCTGTCAATAGAATCAATAACTGGTCTCTTTCTATTGGTCTCCAATTTTCTTCAGCAAAAACTAAATGCATACATTTCAGTCGAAAAAGAAAAACGCCAAACTCACCCGAAATCTACCTCGGAAATTCCATAATCCCATACTCGAACCACCATAGATTCTTGGGTATGATCTTTGACTGAAGACTAACTTGGGAGCCGCACATTTCTGCACTAAAAACAGCCACTACAACAAAATAACTACCTTACGTTATCTAAGCGGCACTTCCTGGGGCTCAGACAGACTTACGCTAATAAAACTGTACCAAGCTTTGGTATGTTCCAAATTACACTACGGGTGCTTTATATACGGTTCTGCCCGCTATCGGATCCTAAACAAACTTGATACAGTCCACCATACAGGCATTAGGATAGCGACTGGCGCGTTTCGAACAAGCCCCATCCTTAGTCTCTGTTCTGAGGCCGGGATGCACCCTTTTTTATTTAGAAGAAAAAAGCTCGCTGTTAACTACATTTCAAGGCTACTTAGCCAAACTAAACATCCCACCCACAACTACATTTTTAAACCTAAATTTTCAAACGCTTTTAGAAACAAAACAAATTCCACACTCCCACTGTCAGAAAGAATTTATTCAGCAGCTCAATACCTTAAGAACTTACCTTTATACAATATCGAAAACCAAAACCCACCGTGGATCCACAAACCTCCAAAAATGATGCTCCGTCTCACTGGATTACTCAAAAACAATACCTCACCTTACGAGTACAAAACCGAATTTTCCCTTCTACTACAAAATATTCCGGAACCGTTTTTAATTTACACTGATGGTTCGAAATCAGATGATGCTACAGCTTGTTCGTTTGTTACCCATAACTCCACACATAAAATAAAACTACATAAACTAAGCAGCATATACACAGCGGAACTTCACGCAATAGCCTCAGCCCTCCACTCCTGTATGTCAATAACTCCAGCCTCAATAGTCTTGATAACCGACTCCTTGAGTTAATTAAAGGGTTTAAATGATATGTACTCAAAACATCCAGTTATCGTTAAAATACATAAATATCTTCACACTCTAGAAAATTTAGGAAAATCGGTTTGTTTTATTTGGGTTCCCAGTCACGTGGGCATAGTTGGTAATGAGCTTGCGGATACGGCAGCCAAACAGGCACTCGCGCTCCCAAACCGAGGTACTCCTATACTGCCCCCCCTCCCCCAGAAATGAGTTTTCCTCTCAAGAACGAAATATTGGATAGTTGGCAATCTATGTGGAACGAAAGCCCGCCTAGCAAATTAAAAGTTATAAAAAAATCGGTGAAACCCTGGAGCACATCAAATCGCCCTAATCGTAGAGAGGAAGTCGCCGTGACCAGGTCAAGAATAGGACTCACGAACCTAACCCATGTACATCTCATCACTAAGCAGCCAACACCAATTTGTCAGCACTGCAGTAGCCTTCTCACAGTCAATCATATTTTCCAAGAATGCCCTTATTATACTTCAAGCCTCAATCAATTGTCTCTAAAACCGGATATATCAGCAGTATTAAGCAACAACGAGTCCGATATAAAAAAAAAGTGATAAAGTTTCTTAGAATACATAGGCTATTAAGTAGAATATAAAAATAAATATAATTTTTATTTTATTGTTCTGTCTTTTTTATATTTATTTTGATATATTTTATTTTTCATATGTTTTTTAATATCTTTTTAATTTGTTACTCTATATATTAATAATTATTAATTCTCCTCTAAAGAGTTTACAAATATAACCGACTCACAGGCGTTGATGACCCTAGGGTTTTACGCCTTAAAGTCTAAATAAACAAACAAACTGTTGGCGTCATTAAAGTAAGATATGAAGCAATAAGGAGGGTATCTGTCGCCATTCAAAGACAAAGCCGAAAATGTTTATAAGTCAATTGTGGTATTTTCGAACATTTATTAAAATAAAACTTCAATAACCGAAATGCTAATACATATATGAAATATTGTTTATTTGAGAAATTTTGTTTATTTTTAGTTAGCTAATAAAATTTAAACAAATAAAAATTGGATGCGAACATATAATTTATCTGGGTGGGACAGCATCCGTGCTTGGCAATGCGGTCTGGCCCTGTTAAGCGAAGACACGGGGACTATAAAACTGATTACGAAAACGTTAATGGAACCCGGTAAAGAACTAGGGTTCGAAATAAACACGGACAAGAAAACATACATGGTTAGCTGCAAAAATGGCGATATAGCCGGTAATATCGATATAGAAGGTAATATGTTTAAACGCGTAGAGAAGTTTAGGTATCTAGGGTCTACGATAACTAGAAAAAACGAAATTGAAGAGGCGATTAAGATTAGGCTGAATGCGATAAATGTTCGTTATTTTTCTGTGACGAAACTACTTAGCTCGCACCTCTTGTCCCGGAACTTAAAAACTAGAATCTATAAAACCATTATCTTACTTACAGTTCTTTATGGATGCGAAACGTGGCCGCTTAATTCAAGGGATGAACAATGTCTCAAGGTTTTTGAAAATAAAGTATTGCTTAGAATATTCGGACCAAAGAAGGATGATTTAATCGGAGAATTCGGACGGCTACACAACCCCGAATTGAGTGAACTTTATCCGGTTAATATAATTGAGGTGATTACATCGTGGTGAATCAAATGGACTGGTAAAATTTTTGGGCTTAGTAACGAAAAAATTCCTAAAAGGTTAATATTTGCAGTACTGAATTGTAAACGTCCGAGGGGTAGACCGAAGCGAAGGTGGGAAGATTACGGTAAAGCTGATCTGAAGATACGGGGTTTGGACGGGGAACAGTGGAGGGAGGTGTGTAATAAGTACAAAAAAAACCATAAGCACAAAAAAAAACAACACATAAATTTATTTATAAACATTCCATATTACATATTTCTTCATTTCACAATGATTGTGATGAATTTGTACACACAATATGAGCTACCGCCATTTTTTTTTGGTCTCTAATCCCTCCCTCCCCCCTAATCAAAATGGAATGTCTGTACGTCTGTACGCCTTTGTACGTATGTAATGTAAATTTTCTCTGCGAATGACCCATAATCTTCAATAATAAACTACATTGTTTAGTGAGATCTAGTGAATGTTTTGAAACAATTTAAGCACATAATACTGAAAAAAAAATTGTATCAACGATTTTTAATTTGTCGATATGATGAATAAAATTAATAATACTTTAAAAATTGAAAATGTTAAAATAGAATACAAATTATTATGGTAAAATAACCGCTGCAATGAGAATGATTTTATACATCCTGAAGAAGCGAATATGCTCTTGACGTCTTTGATTATTACAACTAGGCAGAGTAGTGAGGTGCTTTCCACAACCAGACGAAACTCAAGACACTTTTAACAATACATTTATTTAACGTTCGGTAGTTATGCATGTAAGGGAATATATTTAGAATAAGCCATAATTTGTACTGGGAGGCACCCGACTATTATACCGAGTTCCTATGTAATAAATAACACGTGGAGTAATAATTAGAGCATCAAAGTAAATTAATCTAAATGCAGGGATATCATCTTCTCCCTTTGACACAGTTCCTCTCCACCAGTTTATTTTAACTCCATACAGCTCAGGCATAGTCGAGCATCTTGGCTTCCTATTACTCAGAAAACTGACGTGGAACTACAGGTACTAGACATAAAAGATAACCGACGATATGGCCAATTATACAGATCAGTGAGCAGAAATTCTCAACTTTGAATGTAAAAAATCTGGTGCACGCATCACACGACTTTTACTTACCACCATCTCCTTAGCAGAAATAAGTATTTTCAGACAAAGGAGAAGTGAAAGGAAAAATTATAGACGCTATACTTACTCACATTTCATTGTGGGTATTTGTATTTGTTTAATTATCCTTATATATACAAATTTAAACATTTATATCGCAGTAATCTATACAATTAAATATTAAATAATACCAACGATAGCATTCATGAAAACCGTATTTTGTATATGTACATAATATTGTCGGAGTCCGTATGATATTAAGCTCATGTTACGTATGGAAGCCTGTTATAATCTTTCGGGCTAGCTCGGGTTCGCTCGAATTCCTCTGGTTCCTCCATTTCAACCATTGTCCATTACGATCTTTTATTTCTCCTTTAGTTAATTATCAAATTCTTTTATATTTTATATTTACATACATAGAAACGACTGATCATCAAGACAATCCCGAAACCTGTTTGGACTTACGGACCAGAAATGTGGGGTTTGCTAAATTCTATAACATTAAACACATCAAATCCTATTTGTACGTAGTTCTTCGAACAATATTCGGTGAACGTTTACCGTAACTAACAAAAACCTTAATATCCCATTTGTTCTTAACCTTATCTCAAATGAATTTTTCATATTTCACCATAACTGTACTCGTGATTAAAATTCTGCTGCACAATATCTATCTTGCTCTACCCATCCCTATATTCCTTCCTGAAGGTTAAAACAACAGAGGTCCCTTGAACTTTTCTAATATGTATATTTATATATTGGATTTAGAATATCAATGAAGTCTTATCCCCATTTATGTTACCTTAGAGGGCTTAAATGTTCAACGTTTGTTCCTCTAAAGCATCTTTAATTTGGTTGATTTTAAATAATATCTCTCATTATTAAGAGTTAGGGAAAAATGCTAAATATAAATTTTAAAAGAATTTGTTAATTGAAAAATGGAAAATGTTTATTTAGGTCGAAAATGAATTTCCGGAAATACTAGTCAGAGGGTATACGTATAATATATCGTTGGAAAGCGGAGAATTTTAGAAAAAAAAAAACAATATTTAATGTAGAAAGTCGTAGAAAGTAATGGAGAGTGACGAAAAATTATAAATAATAATTTGTGAAAACCAATTTTATTTAACGGAAATCACCTGTTTTCAATGAAATTAAATTAAATTTACTAACTAAATATAAACTTTTTTAAGTTTAAAAAAAAAGTGTTTAAAATCCCCCTAATCAAGGCAATGGCATTGTTAAAAAAACTATCCCATAGTGTACTTATGCCAAAGAAGAAGTGAAATATTTCATGGACGTATAAAGCATATGTTTATAACCTCAAATTCATTTACTGTAGTTTAACAATTCTATACTTGATATTATATTTAAATTATAAGGTATCAACGCCCGTTTATTCCGAAAAATCGTCATGTAACCTTTTGGAAAATTAAATTAGTGTATAATTTGATCAATTTTAATCTAAACATTATCCAATTAGTGTGACGACTTTTGCCCTATCTATGATGGGCAATGAAAATCTCTTAATTTCATTTTAGTAAACTTTACAATGAAAAATACCAGTTAAAAAACTAATAGGCTTACAATCCATAATCATTTATAATTTGAATATACAGATATACTTTCAAATCCCTTTATATATATATATATATATATATATATATATATATATATAATCAGGGACTGGAGTTATATGGTTTACAAAAACAGACGGAGTACCGAGGGTTTTTGTTATTTTAATGGTGTGTGAATGATTTGTTAGCTGTAAACTTTAAGCTATATCTCCGTTAAAATTGCACTTCAAAATTTGTTTATAATTGCTCAAAATTGCCAGAAAATAATTTCTATTCAAAGTAGAGAGGTAAATGAAAGTTGTGTGTTGAGCGCACCAGATTTTTACTATTATATTTGATCTCATTTATTATATTGTTATTATCTGCTCCCATTTATATCTTCTATAAATATGGCGTGAATATGTTCTTTCATCACCATTACCGTCCTCCTATATTGAGATAGAAAGTAATATTAATCAGAAAGCCCCATTTTCACACAAAAAAACAAGCTGGTTGAACGGGAATCAAACCGCCTTGTAGGTGAAGAATCATAGAACGGGTTTACCCAACCGTGGTGTCTACTTTGTGGGTCACGCCATTCATAATGCTAATGTGACTGTCAGGATTTGCTGGGACTTTTAAGATACTTTGACTCCTGTCGTTTCTTAAATATTACCGACCTTAGGCAATTTCGTTTCAAAGCATGCAGAGGCTAGTCAATTCTCGGTCCTTGGAAATAGGGATGCTTATCTTCAGATGGAAATCGCACGATAAGGATTATCTGACTACCACATACCTGGGTTAATGTAGGTGTCGGCGGTTATGCTTCGGATTTAAAATCAAACCTCCAAAAATTTAAGTATTAATAAAGACGCTGTTAGAGAGGAACTTATGTTTCCAATTTGAGGACCTCCTTCGGTCCTAGGCATTTATCACCTAATGCTACCTCCACTGTTTCATCTCAGTGAAATATAAAGTAGTGGAAGATATTGGATAGATCCGAAAAAGTAATGTATAATTATTGTTCCTGTTAATAATTTCTACTTTTATATTATCTAAATGAAAAAGAATGTTTCCATGTTTTTTTTATTTTATTTTTATTTTTTTATAAGGCTATACGGGGTTCTCCCTGGCCAGGGAGTGTGGGCGGAGATTTAAAAGACTCCCCTGGCACCGGGATGCGAACTCGGAACTATTTTTAACTATATGTCAGGTTGCTGGGCAACGGCGGTGCTGTGCACACTCGTTAGCCCATTCGGCCACCTCACCCACCAATGTTTCCATATATACTGAACGGAATTTTCACTAAAAGGAAACTTTCAAAAATTATTTTAAGTTTGACAACACAAAAATGTAGTCGTGGTCGTTCTCTCTAATTATGGGTGGGGAGGAAAGGCATATACGGTGAAACTTTTCTTAGAGGACTCTTCTCTATAACGGACAATTTTTATAAACCTCCACCAAATTTTTAATAATTTTACAGTATTAAATACTTCCGAGCACCGAACGCTCTCTTTAACGGTCGCGGGTGGGTTCAATGCAATTATTTTGAATAATAATTTAGAAGAGCAGATCGTATTCTAAAAACATCAATTTTTTACGTAAACGTTTGTTTAAATCTAAACAGGTTTTAATATGGGTAATCATAGGTCATTTTGGTGATGTCAAATAATTTTAGTTAATGGAATTCCCGATTTTTTTTCGTGAATTTGTCCAACAAATCTCGAAAACTTCCAATTCGCGATATTTTTATACACACAATAATACATTTGTGCTCACTTGAAATCTTGGCTACTTTTTTTATTTACTCGTACACTTTGGCTCGTGTTCGCCATGGTTCGGGTAATGTATAAACGTGTCTTAACAGGAATTGATGATAGACAATGGAATATTAATCACCTATAATAACAGTAGTAATTTTATTAATTCTAATAAATTTGTTAGTACAAATTCGTAAGATTTTAATTTATTTATTCTTTAAATGATTTTTGGCCAAACGACAATAAAAAACATTCGTTTTATTTATCATCATTTATTTGTTGCCGACGTGTTTCGGCTTCATGAGGCATTATGGAACTTATGAATTTACATTGTCATAATTATTATATGATATAATTCAGTACACACACACACACACACACACACACACACATATATATATATATATATATATATATATATATATATATATATATATATATATATATATATATATATATATATATATATATATATATTCTTTTGACATTACAGACCATGCAGAACTTTTGATGCCGCCTTAACAAGCCTGTCTTGGGGCTATTTATTTCCATTTAGCTGCACGCAGCTCTATTGCATCTTAGTTGATTCTATCTATCCATCTACTTTTTGGCCTCATTGTTACCTAAAAGCTTCCAGATGGATTGCTACGAGCTACATGCCCCGCCCATCTTAACCTCCGTGCCTTCATATCATGGGTTATTATTGATTGACCTGTTTCTGTAATTAGTTCTTTATTGGTATTGCTTCATTTTTAATTAATTCCATATATAATATAATTAAATTACATTATTGTAGTTTTAATTAAATTTAGTTACCTATCATGCACCTTCTTTAAATTTTTATCATCAGTAAACTAAGATCGTCCTCGTAATCCATTTTCCGATTTTTTTGTAATTTCGTTGATATCACTAGAAATATATATAACCAATCATAACGTCAAATTTGTTTCCAAAAAGAATGCACTTATTTGAATTACAATTAGATAAACCAGATTGGTGATTTTTTATGGCTCGAGACTCATTACTTATTTCTGGATTTTTAAGAGTTAGGCTAAAGGGTTTAAAAAATCTGATGTTTTATATATTTTGATTAAAGCCTACCGTAGTTATTTACTTACATTTCTACACCCATGCACTTACGTACATCAAATAATACATACCAGCTCATACAAATAATAAATAAATAATATGTATGGTACCAAAAATAAAAAAAAAATATGACTGCATTTTAATTTATTTTATGCACATACGGGAGCATTTAAAATATTGGTGGGGAAGAATTGAACCATTTCAAACATCGGGAGGGAGGACGCGTCCTATGGTTTATATTTACAATCACAACTATGTTATTAACGTTTATTAATTTATTTTAAATTAATTTAAAATTTTTAGTTTTTTAGTTTTTTTTAGACCAATCTTTGGCAACACTATACACGCTAAACTTGGATATTTGGAAAACAGAATTGAAATTACCTAGTATCAATTTCATTGAATTCCATTTAATAATTAAAAGTTATATAAATAATTGTTAACAATATAATGGTTGTGAAATGTAGAAGGCATTGATCATATGGAGTGGGTGTTAACACAATGTTTTTATGGGGTTATACAATTTTAGGTTGTATTCAAAAAGTTAATTTATACTGGATTGTTTGGTCCTTTTTAAACGTTACTGGCAAGTGGGCGGGGTGGCCGAATGGGCTAACGCGTTGTGCACAATACCACCGTTGCCCGGCAACCTGATATACGATAAATGTTACAAAAATAGTCATGAGTTCGCGTCCCGGTGCCAAGGCGTCTTTTAAATCCCCGCCCACACCCCCTGGCCCGGGAAAATTCCGTATAGCCTTAAAGGCGAGGAAGGAGGACCCAAAATAAAAAAAATAAAAAATCTTGTTTTTTATTGAATTTATTTATATTGAAGTAAAACCAGCTCGTTATTTTTAAATATCAAATGTTTGTGAACTTCATGCATATTTTTATATTCCAGCTTAATTACTTTTGTTCTGACTGTTGAAAAGTATTGGTCTCGTTAACGCTGAACAAAAAATTGAATTTTTTCTATGGATTTTTTGTTCGTAAGTATATATCACTACTGTTAGTACAATAGGTAATATGTTAAAATTTTCAAGTTTTATTCTATTTTTGATATTTTGTAGTCTGCATTTGATATATGTAGTCTGCTACTATGGAAAATAAAAAAGGAAAATACAATATAAAATTATACTAATAAATCATGAAGAAATAATTAGTTCTTATGCTCTCCAGTAATGAACTCAATTTTTACGTACGACCTTACGAAAGAGTTATATATACATATATATATATATATATATAAAATAGAATAGGATAGCAAATGAACTTTATTCTGTGACGAGGTCTCTTAAGAATAAAAATTATGAACAAAAAATAAAAACCACATCTGGTCAAAAATTACATTAATCAAAATTAAAGAATATGAAATGAAAAAAAAATATATAAAATATCTTCAGCGAAAGTATATTAAAATAAAAAAATAAAAAAAGTAAAACCATTTTGAATAAAACAAACATTATTTAAATGAAAAGAAAAACAGAAATCATTAGAGATAAAAAACAAATTGTTATAAGCACTATGGGTTGATTCTTAAAATTAAAACTCAAACAATTACACCTCCACTCTGAGAGGCACTAAGGAGGAAGGAAGAGAAGAAGAAGAAAAATTTTAACAATCATTCACTTCAGTCAAAATTTGATTCATATATATATTCGTTTCCTTGCCAATTTTATCAATTTATCTAGACCAAGGAGAAATTTATATTTTCTTATGTTATAAATTAATTTTAACTGAATATTTATTTCGAAACACCGAAAATTTATTTTTTTCATCTCAAAGTATATTTTATGTTAGCATTGTTTTATATATTTCTAAACTTGACAATATGCTTAAAAAATGCTATATCCTATCCTCCATCCTCGATCATTTTTTTTGTTTTCCAAAATCCTACTTCCCAACTCTCCAGTCATGACTAATACCCTGAATTCCTGTCACATCAATGCACAATTCCTAACTGCACACTATGATGAATTTCAGGAACATTTTCTTGATAATTTTTACCACACAATAGCAATATCCGAAACCTGGTTAAAATCTTTTATCCCCTCCTCCAAGATTTCCCTACCCAATTATTTCTTCCTACTATTGTAATAGTATAGAGAAGTAAAATTGTAAATAGTTACTACTGTTAATATATATATATATATATATATATATATATATATATATATATATATATATATAATTTGTTTGAGCGTTCTTCATTATTTTTATTTCATGTCTATTTTCAATTTTTTGTTTTTTATTTTTAACTGATCTAAATTAGTAAGTAACTTATAATTTTTTTTTAGGGAGTCTTTCTCGACGTTGAACAGGCGTTTGATAGAGTCTGGCATCCGGGACTGATGTACAAACTCCGTGAATTCCTACCACCTACATACTTCCTCATTATACGTTCCTACCTTACTGACAGATACTTCAAAGTCAATCATAACAATGCTTATTCATCTCTTTTTACTCAGTCTGCCGGTGTTCCTCAAGGTAGTATCCTAGGTCCTATCCTTTACACAGTTTATACAGCTGACATCCCAACCCAATCCAACACTGTCATCACCACCTACGCCGATGACACGTGTATCCTATCAGTTAATAACGATCCTTTAATTGCATCCCAAACTCTTCAATCACATATCACAAGCCTTGAAGAATGGTGTAAAAATTGGAGAATAAAAATAAATTCCAACAAATCCCATCAAATCATTTTTACCCTCCGTCGTAAACCTATGACCTCTTGTCCTACAGTATCCTTCAATAATACTCCACTTATTCCTGTTGAGCAAATCCGCTACTTAGGACTCCACCTTGACAAACGACTCACTTGGAACCCCCATACCAGACTGAAACGATTAGAAACCGCCCGACGTTTTCGACTACTGCAGCACTTACTAGACAAACGATCTAAGCTTTCAATCAATTATAAACGACTCGTATATATGACAATAATAAGACCTATTTGGACTTACGGAATTGAGCTTTGGGGCTCCACTAAACCATCGAATTCCTCTCGTATCCAATCCTTACAATCCAAAATCCTTCGTAAAATCCTCAACGCTCCTTACTTTGTCACAAATAAAATCATCCATAAAGACCTTAATGTTCCATATGTTTCCGATCTGGCCCAATCCAGATACCTTTCCTTCCATAACAAACTGCAGAATCATCCGAATCCTCTCGTTTCAAACCTTGCTTCCTCCTCGATCCCTGATAACCCTCCGAGGCGTCTGAAAAGAAGATGGCCTCGGGATCTTCTAATACAGAACTTTAATTTGAGTTCTACCAATGGGTAGTTTCTCTTCATGTTGTACATGCCATGTTACAAATTTCTCATTTACTTATTGTATTCTCTATGTAATACAGTTGTAAATTCCATTGAAATAATAAAAAAAAAAAAAAAAAAAATAATAATTTTTTTTTAATTTTGACTATTTAATTATTCTAGATATTTGTTTATGTATCTCTAAGGCTCCTTAGCCCACATTATTGTCTTTTTATATTATTCTAAAGGGACTCGTCCCAGAATAAATAAAGCATTATTATTATTATATATAAAGTTATCGGGCTGAAGACCCCAAAATTAAATCCAGAATTTGCTACTGTATTTTTTAGCGTATTTTTTCAAAATGTTTTTTTATTGCATTTTATATGGCATAATTTGTGAATTTTCCTTCATGAAAATCGGGCCTCTGGTGATTAATGATAATTCAATAGTGTTCGGTCAGGAGATATCAAAAGAGGTCGTTGGTATAGAATACGATTTACTACTTCTTCAAGTTAATGTTATCGAGGATTTTATTAGCTATCACTGAAGGTATGGCTACCATTGGACTAAAAAGTGGCCAATAGTATGGCAGTATATTAATTAGAGGCCTAAGTTAACAGGTGTGGGGCGGTGGTAGAGGGGGGGGGGGGAAGGCTGGCTCAGTGCCACCGCGGAGCTCTCTGGGTTAGGTTCCTTCTGTGCCGTCTCCGCTCAAAACGTACGTCATGAACTGTGCTTGTCGCTTTTCAACTTGAGGACTTTATCAAGTTTTTCCGTTTCCAAACGCATCAAGATGCTCTTCCTGCTTTGGATCTTCGTCAATCTGCTCGCACCGGCAGTATCACAAGGTAGGAAAAATTATGCAAAAATATGATTTTTTCTTCGTTTTTTTGAAGAAAAAAAAAAAAAAAAACAGTGCCGTGATATCACAATAACTCTATATTTATAATATTTTTTTCAACTTGAAAATTCATTAATTCTAAATATATAAAAAAAAAAAACTTCCCTCATTCTCCAATATGAGCAAACAAATATAAATCGAAATTGACTTATTAAAAGAAAATAGAAAATTTAATATTAGGGACATAAAAAAAAAAAAAAAATTCTTGGTAAATCTTCCAATTCTTTTTTAGGAGATACGACTCGCTAAAAAAATATATAGTTTATTATCTGATTCGCCTTTGCGTGTTATTAATATACTCCGAAATATATTGATTTTTTATGTAATATTTAAATATATAATTTGGGATATTTTCAAGTATAAAAAAAAACTATTAAAAAAGGAATCAAAAGTCTTAAAACTGCTTCTCACATTATCAATCAAACAATAAAATTTATGAAAAAAAAAGTATTAACGTCATGAATAATTTATAAAAAAGTACATATAATTTTCCCTCTCCTTCCTGCAAAATTGTTTTTTGGGCTAGGAAGTTGAGCTCAGACAATGAAAAAAAAAAAAAATAATAAAAAATAAAAATCGTTGATTGTAAGCGATTTTTCGGTAGTTTAAACACCCCTATATGAATTATTTAAAATTATGGTTGATGAGTAACTTACAGAAATAATTTCTTACGTACTATCTTCAGAAGCAATTAAAAGAAAAAGATGCTATGTATTAATCGAATGAAATATATTATATATATTTCATTTTTGTGGGAGGAAACTACTTATAGAATGCCAAATTTAATTTAAAAAAAAAGTTGAATAGTGACTTAAAAAAGTTAAAATCTTTAAAAATTTATGTTGAAAGGTTTATGATACATTTTGGGAAAAATCGTTTGAAATGACACAATAGCCCTTCTTTCTGTAAAATTGACCTTAGTGCTAGGAAGAAGGGTTTACATTTTGAAGTATATATTCAATTTTATTTCTTATAAGAAAAAAAAAAGACACAGTTGTGTTCCCTGAGACAAAATTTTTAGACAGGGACACATTTTACATAACAATTAAGGAGAGATTTTACTGAGTAATAACTGGGGACTTTATTCTCTACAATAAGCCGGCTAAAAGCCTTTAAGTCTTTGAGTTAATGAAAGGTCAATATTTGATTGTTAAGCCCCTGACTTTAAGATTGAAGATGTAAAGACGGATTTTCTGGTGAGGTGTACATCATAAGAAACGGGGAACCGTGAGTTAGGTACGGTCAATTTATCCAGTTTTAGAATAATAGTAATTTTAATTACAATTTGTTTAGCTTTCTATTTTTCTACTTTATTGGCAGAATGCCGATTGCGAATCTAAAATCATACATGTTAAAATCGTGAGTTAGTATGGCTAGGTTTGAGTTGAGATGGAGAAATCGCAAACTAATTTAAAAACATCAAGTTATAAAACGGAACAAAGAACAAAAAAAAAAAAAAAATCTTGTTGCCGTGTCTTTTTTAATGTTAAAATAAAGTCTAGCTTGCGTATTCATCAATTTGAAAATATTTTATTTTTTTAAATAATAATTTCTGATTGAATAAATTTATATATTAAAATGTATGCATCTTCCTATTATTATTAACTATATTTAAGCGAAAATCTATTTAAATTATATTCAAGCCTATATGAATCGAAGGCCGCTAGTGAATCTAAAAGCATACATGTTACTATATACGTTATTGAGATGAAAAAAACACCCTTAAAGTTGATAAAATAATTTTTTTTAATAAATATAAATAATATTGTATAGACAATTAAAAATAAATATGTCCAAGCGATAATATTTTAAATACACGCTGTCATAGTATGCATACATAACATTGCAGAGCCGCCCAATTATCCGTGTGAAATGTCCCTATATTTATGGAAATTATCCAGCCTGTGTTTGTTCTGTGTTAAACAAGTTATACAACATTTTACCGCCATCAAATTAGAACTGATATGAAACTAAATGTTTATTTATTATCATGTGTTAATATTTTAATATAAAGAAATATAGTTCAAATTATATCGCCCTATTCCCAGTTTTTTAATCCTATAAAACCCAAACGTCAAGAAAAGTTCGTTTAAAATTAACATTCAATAAATTAAATATTTTCTTTTTTTCTAATAACTAAATCGAAATTGGAGAAAAGAAAAAAAAGTAACATTCCCTAGGTTTTTTACCACTTAGTTTCTTTAGATAGAAAAAAAAATTCGGTTTCGTTATAATGATTGTTTTAAAAGATTGGCATGATTTAATAATAACGAATAAAATTTTTAAAAAATTTAGAAAAGTATCTTTAAAAAGAATATGAATAAATAAAACGTCTTTTTTATTCATGGAAAATGAGAAATTAACATCCAAGAGAGAAGAAATCGAGATTTTAATATTTTATAAGATTATAAACAAGTGGTGAGACGAATTTTTTTGTTTTATATTTTGTAAATGTTTCAAATGCAGATTATTTTTTTTTTTTTATTATTTTATTAGGCTAGCCTAATCATAGCAAAATAAATTATTCATCCTCCTTCTAAAATAGGAATGTTTCAGTAAAATAAATAATTATAAACGTCCCTTCATATTTGTAGAATCTTTTAATGGATTTCCGAGGGGAAAACGATTAACTATTTCGTAAAATAAATAAGAATAATTATCTGATGAATTTTAATTAAAACATTGTTAGTATTCCATATCGGGTCCTTTTAATGCAACAGTTCTGATAAAACAGCCAGCGATGTTGTGCCATAAATTAACACCTAAATAAATAGAAAAAAAAGGGAGGAGTAAAATTGTACGCTTTGTACATAAAATCATGATTCAGAAATTGTAAATAATAATTAGTTTTGAAATATTTAAAAAAAATAATTAATTTTGAAATATTTTTTTTTTAGAGTATTCAAGTCTAGTGTGATTGCAAAGAGCGAAAAATATATTTATATATATTTTTGCTTGATACATAAAGTATATCGATATTGCCTATGGTCGTACGATGATAAAACCCAACCGAAAATTTCAATATCCAGGAAAGAATAAACTGTTCTCTACCGGTTAAGTATTGGATAATGGGAATTTTCTCATGCGAACTTATTAAGAGGACTTGAACCCCCAATGTCAACGATGCAATGTTCAACGAACAATCAAACACGTAATAAAAACAAGGATGCCCCAAATTAAAAACTATACAAGGGAACTATCATATGCCACTATCGAGACGAAGGAGATGTTTGAAGGTGACGAACAAGCTGTAAAAAAAAAACACTTGATTTCTTGAAATATATATATATATATATATATATATATATATATATATATATATATAGAGAGAGAGAGAGAGAGAGAGAGTATATAAACTTGGAATTTTAAAGGAAAATCTGCGTTTTAAGTTTCCCTGAGTTTTAATAACCAAGTTTACCTAAATGATGTGAGTTTTTATTTTATTTATATTGAACATTATAGGTCAAAAATGAATAATCTTACGGAACTGGAACATTCCTGAAAAGAAAGGCTTAAGATGTTAAAACCATTTTTTATGTACCATCCACCTAACCGAAGTGCCACTATTGGTTTTACACATATTTACAATTTTCTTAAAAACGGCCTAACGATTTTGAAAAATCATTATATCAATTTATAATTTGATCTAACAAGAATGCTATAGATTATATCTAGTTGTAGTTAATAATGTCTACTTTTATATGATTTAATGAAAAATAAATGATTTCATTGGAGCGTAAATGGAATTTACTTAGTATATAATCTGTATTATAGATACTTTTAATAATAATTTTCACCTCAATAAACCAAAGATATATACTGCACAGAATTATCTGAGTTCATGAATTGGTTTGTATTAATATACAAATGTTGTGGTACGCACCCTACTAGTTTTGAAATTATTTTTATTATTATGGTTACAAATAAAAATTCATTTATGTAGAGCTCCAATATCTAACAGGCTGTGGGTCGTGTTGCGGAATTCCTAAGCGATTAATCTTACATCTAATCAATATCCTTAGCTCCTCACGCATATTAAATGTGAGAATGAAATTTTAGAGATATATGTGGATATATTCGTACAATATTGGGGGGGGGGGAGAGAGGGGGTGTTGGGCGGGAGAGGTCTATTAGTGATTATCTGAGAACGATAATAACGGGACGAGCCGTTTTAATTCTGAGCTCATCAATGACATTGTATTTGACAATTATCGTTTCATATTTATAAACACCTGCACATATGCGAATAACACCGTGCATAATCATTATCCCTGTTATAAATTTATTTTCTCTAAAATCTGTTATGTAACAGCCGTTTATGGCAGCTTTTCTATGGTTTCAATGTGAATATTGATTTCAATTTTCTCGAATGTTAATAATATTTGTTTTCTGTGGTTAGTGAATAAAAAATTATATTTTAGCTACTTTCCGAGAATTTATTATTCTCATATTCATATCCTATATTGTATTCATAAACAGGTATATTGAAACTTTTTCAGAAAATAATTATTAAACGCTAAAATTACCAACATGAAATAACTATCATGGTATCATAACCAATTAATATTTACTACATTAAACAACTTAATAAATGGCGAATTACATCTTACATTGTTTCGAACAATACCGAGAGAGAATGAGTACAAGTGATTAGAGGTAGAAGAGTAAGTTATTGTTTTTTCAATCCCTTCACGGTTTCCCCGAATCAGTAATCAAACAGTTTATGTCTGTTTTATTGTATATATATATATATATATATATTTTTTTTTTTTTCTTCTTTTTTTTCCGTTTCTCGGCTATATGATGGATAAATTCACTGACACGGACCGAGGTCAAGGGTACAGTTTATTGAGTATTTAATTTGAAATATATTAAAAAAAATTAAACAATGCTGGCGTTTCCCAGCATTAACGCTTTCTGGATTTCCTGAAATTTCAAGCTTAAACCAAGTTACCTTCAATGATTTCAAGCTCTTCAGGAATCAAGCTATTGCTGGATACAATAATGGTTAAGTACTTTAACTTCCACCAGCCGGTATAACTGCCTTAGTTTATCGCATAGTTCTTGATACTTCCGAATTTTTTCAATTAACGTTTTAGCTGCATTATCATCAGCAGGAACTCCAACTTCGATGATGATGGCTTTCTTTGTTTCTTTGTCAACAAGCAGTGTGTCTGGTCTATTGTGGGGAACGCTATGGTCAGTTGTCATAGTTTGATTCCAGTATAGTTTGACATTCTCTTTTTCTAATATTGTCTGCGGCTGATATCTATCAAAAGGCTGATGGTCAGTTATTAATTTATATTTTTGAGCCAGAGCTCGATGCATGATTTTGCCGCATTTTTGTGCCCCGCAAGGTATTTTTCACCAGAGGTTACATACTGTATTGATTGATTTGTGATTTTACACAGACGGCATTTATCATCAGCTGTTTCATGTAAAATATGTCCCCTGTAGAAGTATGTTGCCATGAATTGTTCTTGTATTGCAAGAATTGTATATATTATTATCGATTGATTAATTTTATATAGATTTATTATAATTACTGTTTCTTGATATGTGTTTATTAAATTTGAGCGAGCATATAGATTTTTAAAGTGCAGCCCTACATGCTAAGGAAGCTTCTGGAGGAGTATAGAGCATGGGGTGTGGAGGTGAATATAGAAATAACGAATTATATGACATTTAACGGGAATAACACAGCATTGTCACTATAAAATTGGGAATTAGTGAAAATCTACGAATTTAAATATCTTGGTAGGTAGATAACTGACGATGGAAGCTCCTCCAAGGAAGTCGTGAAAGAAATAACAAGAGGAAGGCGGATAATGGGGGACATTAAATTTTAAAAAAAGGCTATACCATTCCTTTTTGAAAAGCGTCACTCTATACGCATCTGAAACGTGGATGGTCAACAAAAAGGAGGAGGCAAGGCTACTACCATTGGATATGGACTTTTAGAGACGCTGTTGTGTCATTTCCAGACTGCAGCATGTTCCAAACAAAAATATTTGGCAGAATATTCAGCAGGAAACAACTATGCTGTACGACATAGAAAATAAAAGGCTGAAATGGTATAGCTATTTACAGAGAATGACGGAGGACCGATGTCCAAAATTAACCTTCCTCTGTCAACCGGTAGAAAGGCGAAAAAGAGGACGTCCAAGAAAGAAATGGTTGTAGGATTTGGAGGAAGGCATGGGCTGTCAGGGCTCTTCGTTTGAATACAATAAACAACTAAGTTGTAAAAAAATTGTTTATACCGAGAATAAAAATTTGCCGAAAATATTTTTTTTTTTCCAAACCCAACTTCGTTGAGTACATGAATTTCTTTCGGCACCAGTGAGTGAAAAAGTGCTAAATATATCCTAAACTGAGAAGTTCGATGTCTCAGTTCTTTCTTGATTCGTTTTAATTTTAAATGAATAGATCAACTCCTCCCCCCATTTCTGCCATAAAAAATCGCATTTTTTTTATCATCATCCGACTGTACTACAGATATCCCACTTTTAGAAAAACTTTCTCGTTTAATAAGCTTTAATTCCATATTAATTAAGTTGAGGTTTATTTGGCAAGAGCTTGAGATTCACCTCAAATTGTGCACCATAAAGGTAAAAGACTATCTAAATAATTTTGAAAGGTCGGATATGCTCGCATATGTATCATGCATATCATGGTAAATGGACGAAAATCCATTTAAGACCGCTATATATATGATATTTCAATGCGTTAGTTGTAAACGTAAAAGGTCGGATGTCCAATAAAAGCATTTTGTAGTTTTGATTTGTACAGTTTGCTATATGGAACTAGCTCTTAATATTGATTAGAAATATATGCAATAATTCTATAAATATATATAAGTGGAGAGTAATTCGAAAATCAATAATACGACCATTGTCGATCCCTTTACCTGAAGAAGCCGAAACCCAAATCAGTAATGATTAATAATGTTGTATGATATACTTATTTTGCTTTGCGTTTCCGTTTTGAGTACACGTTTAAGATGTATAAAGATGATTGATTTATATAATTTCTCTGGAAAATTGAGGTCATTTAAATGAAGGGATCAGTATGTTTAATTTTTGACTAGCATAATTTTCTATTAACAGAATGGTTGAATAATAATGGACAACTCTCGAAACGTTCAAACATATACAGACACATTTATTTAGGAAATGCGAAGTCCGTGGTTACCACCAATTTAACATGCATTCTATGATGACATTCCTCATACCGGGAACGAAGATGATGTTATTCCCGAAAAATTACCATGAGCTTAAGAGCAAATTTATGAGAAAATTTTGAATTATTTTTAGGTGAAAAATCAACTATTATGAACAGGGTGTGCCGTAAGTAAAAGAGAAAATTTAAGGAGGTAATGGTAGACCTATAAGAGCTATATAAAAGTTTATATAAATAATTGCCCGGTAGAGGAGTTGTGTTTTTTTTTAAGTCACATTTTTTTTTTTATAGAAAACAATAACATAAAAAACGTTTAATTTAGGTAGTTCAAATTCTATAAATAACACAGAAAACAATATATATATATATATATATATATATATATATATATATATATATTTTTTTTTTTTTTTTTTAATAACAGCCGAGTTTTTTTTTTTTTTTAAATCATCCAAACATTATGGATTGTTCAAGATTTTTTTTTTTATCACCAACCAACTAGACTACAGATAACTAGACAACACTATTAAAAACTTCCTTATTTAGTAATCTTTAAATCCATATTAATTAAGTTTTATCACAGTTGAGATTCACCTCAATTGTTAAATAAGTATATGCTTTGATATTTTATCATTCCAGAATACCTGTGTTTTCAGCAAAACAGCTACAATTAGTTATTGAAAACCTTTAATTTATTATTTTGCTATGACTTGGGATGCATCATAATAAATTAATTACGAAAATAATCTTTTTCTATTAGTAATAACATTCTATTTTTTCAGAAATGTATCATATAAAATGATACCGCACTATCATCGAAGGTCTGTTGCAGGGATGCTCAGAAGGGGTTTTATGGCGCTATCAAAATTTTTGAGTGGAGAATATTTTGATGGGTTTTTGAATTTTTGAGGGGACTAAGGGAAAAACATGGAAATAACCGGAGCATGTGTTTTTTTCTAATCCTACCTTAGCTTGCTCTATTTTTAAGAAAATGAACATAATGTAAAAACAATCAGTAAACGTAAGTTATTATTGTCTTGTCTTGAACTTTGGGGCACAGCAAAATTCTCTAACATCAAACGCTTATCTTTAGGTTATTTTAGTTTTTATTGTACATAGATTATTATTATTTAGTCATTATTTTACTTTTGTTAATTTTATATTTCCTGTATATATGGAGTGAATGTGTTCATATCTCAGTATAATTATTGTCCATGTGACAGATTATTATATTTTTAAATAAATAAATAAAATATTGCATTTGTAGTTATCGCTGACTATCCAGAAACTTTATAATTAGTAACTTAGTATTTACAAAACTATTATAAGAAATAGTTTGGTGACTGTGTAGACAGATGGTGATTATAAGGTATCGGCGTCGAACCTTTCGATTCACTAAGCCGTTATTTAATGTGAAGAATTGAAATAAATAGTTGTCTTAAATTATAAAATTATTATATTCCATATATCATGGATGCTGGAATTTCACACATATTTGACATAAAAGCATTACAATCATTTTATACAGCCATTTAAACACCTAATTGTGTAATTATAACATTCGGAATGTCGTATCAAGGTTTCAAATTACTAAATCACGGCGGGATGAAATGAATGAATACGTAGAAATGATTTAAATTATTAATATAAACGTGGAAGAGTAAAACAGGATTGTCTCTTTACAGTCCTACTAATTATTCCTCATAAATCCTCTCCTCTAATTAATACATCGGAATTATACATTGCAATTAGTTGATGATAACATGCTTAGGAATATGACTCGTCACACATTGTCACACGTACG
Source organism: Nezara viridula (assembly GCA_928085145.1). Lineage (NCBI taxonomy): Eukaryota > Metazoa > Arthropoda > Insecta > Hemiptera > Pentatomidae > Nezara > Nezara viridula. The sequence goes on from OV725078.1 coordinate 40,087,220, forward strand.
GAAAGGGCCTTTTACTAATCTTCGACAGAAAAAATAAAACGGTACTACTACATGGTTCTGTTTATAGGTATTTAAATTCAGATGTAAAAAAAAATATACATATAAAACAATAATTTGTTAACACTTTTTCTGGGTACAAACCTATGTTAAATTATACATGAATTCATATTTGTGTATCCTGAAGAAAAATAGTCAATCGTAGAATTTAGAAGGCTACGAAATGCCGCACAGTGGGCAAAATTACGGATTTAGGTGGACAAAATCGTATTATGGTCGATTTTAATGTTTTGGGGGTCGCTGATTTAGATAAAAATAGTTCTAAAAATACTACACCAAGATTTTATAAGTCATAAAAGAAATCGTATAATAATGTGCAAATTAAACATTATTAAACATTAAACAGGCCAGATCGGAAACATATGGTACATTAAGGTCGTTATGGACGATTATGTTTGTGACAAAGTAGGGGCATTGAGGATTTTACGAAGGGTTTTGGATTGTAAGGATTGGATACGAGGATTTGATGGTTTAGTAGAGCACCACAGCTCGATCCCATAAATCCAAATACGCCTTATTATAGTAATATATATGAGCCTTTTGTTAATAATTGGAAGTTTAGAGAATTTGTCTAATAAGTGCTGGTGAAGTCGAAAACGTCGGACGGTTTCTTGTCGTTTCAGTCTAGAATGAGGATTTCAAGTGAGTCGTTTGTCCAGATGGAGTCCTAGGTATCGGATTTGTTTAACAGGAGTAAGTGGAATATTGTTAAAGGATACTGTAGGACAGCAAGTCGTTGGCTTACGACGAAGAGTAAAGGTAATTTGATGGGATTTATTGAAATTTGTTTGAATCCTCCAGTTTTGACACCATTTTTGTAGACTTGTGATGTGTGATTGAAGAGTTTGGGATGTAATTGATGGATGTACGTGTCATCTGCATAGGTGCCGCTAATTTGAAATAATTAACAGCCTCATATTGTTATCAGTAAGTCGAAATGGTTAAATATATACTTCGATAGAATTTGATTGTTAAATAATGAATACACTTTTTTTCAGGTTAACAATTTCCGGAAACATGAGTATTGAAATATATGAATAACATATTTTTGGGAAATGATGGTTTTGGGTAAATGAATGCCTAACACATAATATGTTCGAGAATGTTATAGAGAATGACAGTAACTTTTAATTAATAATTTCTGAAAGCTTTTTTACAAATTTCCTGCTTCTATCAGTTATTTTAAAAAATAATATAAAATAACAGGTCTGAGTATTTGTATGTTATGGTAGTGTTTTCCGCAAATAAATTTATTAATGATGGAGAAATGATTTTTTAAAAATTATTTTGTTCTAAAATAGGGCATTTTTTATCATTTTATAATGTGATATGAATTTACTTTGTTTTTTTTTATTTTATTAGAATAACAATCCTTGTAATAAGAATAATTATGTCGGTACATTTCGAATTATCCAAGTTTTATTTCTGCCTTTTCGAATTCATTTATAAGTTAATAATCGTATTTTTATTTTACATTGTACATTCATGTAAATCATATTTTTCTTTTATTTTTTTTAATGTCTAAATAACCGTTGGAAATTCATTATTGCATTATAACGAACATTTTTATCAATGCTGGAGTGTACATTTTCGTGATGTGCTTAGTTCATCGTCAAGCCGCAAGGAGCGCTAGTGGTGCTGGGGGTTTCGCTACCGTGCTAACAATCAGTCGGAGGCAAGCTCCCTCCTTGTGTGGAAGGGAGGGAGTAATTGCTATTATTTCAAATATTATTCATATTAATCAATGTACATATTAAAAATCTTGTTATTCTTATCTAATGTTGTATATAAAATAAAATTGACATTATTATAGAAATTAAAAGGATATAATGAACGACTCTTATTTAAACCATTGATTTTATTATTTTTTTTATAGTTTTATAGAACTATTTTTATAAATTATTATTACAAGTTGATATATTATACATTTTTTTAAATTTAAATAGAGGTTACTCTGAATCTGATGAATTCAAATAGCGTCAACAATTACAAGCATTTATGAGAGAAAAAAAAATTATTTTTTTTTTTACATGAAGTATATATTAAGTTGAAATTTTAAACTAGTTAATATAATTAAAACGTATGTTCAAAATACAGTTATAATAGTCTTAACTAAAGATAAACATAATTTAAAACCACGTCAAGTTGGAAATAGTAACTACATTATAACTGTTGTAATTATTTTTAAACATATTTTTTACATTTTTTTAACGTCTCGGGAAATATTTTCCCAACATAAGATACATATTTACTACTGTTGGGTACATCCCTACAATTCAAGGAACAATCTTTAATCTATTTTTTGATATTTTATTTCATATTATTAATTAGTACAGTTTATTATTTTTTTTAAAGTGAAAACATTTTTAGACGAGTTTAGCACTTTTTTGTGGAGAGTGAATTAGATTGATCCGTCAGATTTCGTTCGGCATTAACGCTCGGGTAAAGTCGGCTAGTGTCGACTAATTAATATATTTTTACGTATGGATTAAAATATCTCAAAAACTATAAATCTGGCCTGCATACTTTAAGCGAGAAAATTTCCTAGGATTTCATCCTCTCTGTAATAGGATATAATTCAAAATTGTGTCTTAACGTGACGCCGTGTTAGGGAGGCGAAAAGGAAAAAAAATAGTAGTTGAAAACCAAATGATAAGGTTAGTTGAACATATGGATTAAAATATTTCAGATAAAAATCGGATCTGTATACTGTAAGCGAGGGAAATGTTAAGCATTTCATCTTCTTTGTAGTGAGCTATTATTTATAATTTATATTACAAATTATTAATCTCGCCTAGTTGATGTTTTAACTTATATCTTGTACTCTAAAGCACACACCTTAATTTTCGTTTGTGCTTCCTTACTCATTTTATGAAATTTGTCCATTACTTCTTTTGTAGTTACACATATTAGGGGAAACATACATATCTCGACTAACAATCGGTTGCATGTGAGATTGAAAAAATCATGGGAGACTAAGATTTTTATATTTGAAAATGATTTAAAAATAGCGTAAATTGTTATCAAAATAAAGCAAAAAAAAAAATAAAATGAAAAAAACTCAGCAATAGAATTTTAATCTATATATCAAACCACCCAATATACAAAATAATAAACACCACCAACTTCACTTTTATAATAAAACACTTCCCAACAAAAGAAATAAAAAGAAGAAATTAAGAATAGGTTAAAACCTTTTCCCCATCCATAGTTCTGTGCTGATTTTTAATTGCTCAATTTTATTTTGTTGTATGACAAAATTATCTTGGTATTTGTCTACGTTGAATATACATAAAAAATGGAAAGTATAGAGAAGAAGTTATTTATGTAGTTAACAAGTCGTACAAATATTGAAAACGTAGTATATCTTTGGGTCCGAACTACAAGCATTTATTAACGAAATTAAGAGGTATAATGTTGTAAATGAGACAGATATTTCAGTTTGGCTAGGTTTTCGCACTAAGTTCTGGTTAAATTTCATTTTTTTTTTATTGTGATATTTTGAGAATATTCGAGATAATGAAGTAGCTTCAAACTTTTAAAATCTCTCCTAAACTCTAAGAAGATGAGAGCTGCTTCAAGACAAAATTAAAAACAAGAGCTTTTTGAAAAATTGAATTTGAAAAAGGTTATTTTAATTTACCATTATTTTATAGAATGGAACTGATTCTGTTGAGTCCTCATTGGACCAAATTGGGACTTAATAATCAGATAGTTAGCACATACTTTGAAAGCTTTATAAATAGCTTTCACTGCCTCTTTTTAGGACTGTCGATGAGAGGTGTGCTGTCTTGTGTCTGATTTTATGCTATCATATCTTTTTCAATTATTACAAACATAACAAAAAATCGATGCTATTCGCGCCCCTTGCTTTACAAAAAAAAAAAAGTTAGAATCACCGGTAGAGTAAAATCTCGATAGCTTAAGAGTTAAAAATTGCTTAAGCAATACCTAGCTAGTGTATGTTTGCCTGTATTTATATGTATGTAGATGTGTATATATATATTTTATTTTTCTCCAATACAACTATAATTACGCTAAGGGAGATTCTCATTTTTTTTTTATTGTTTACTTAGAATTATTTAAATTACTGTAAATATAATATAATTTTTATTGAATAATATATGGTTGACCGTGGTATATTTTTGAGCAAGAAGATGGTTCGGGGTGGTGGTCATAAAACGAATAAGATAGTAACAAACTATTTTATTTAAAGATAACGTTTCGATCCAACTTTGCAGGTCTTCTTCAGGGCTAGAACGAACGAGATAAACAGAAAAAAGCCTATCACTGTAATTTTTTTAGATAGGAGATACCTAACTAAGCCCGAACGAAAAATTAGAAGAGTTAAATGCAAAAGTATATTGGTTATACCAATTCATTACATATACTAACTAAAATTGTCAAATATTAGTAACTATTTTTCCTATGTTTTTTATTCAAAAGATCGATTTTTACCATTCTTGTTCTTGGTATTGCAAAGTGCAAGACCAAGACCGATTTCGGGCAACACTAAGAGATTGCAATTACAAGTATGTTGCATTTAGAACGCATAGGAGGGTGATGAACCTCAAATGATTTCATGCTACAATAGCCGATTTTGGAAGTTGATTTTCGAATGTAAAAACGCGGTGGTTGTTTTTTTTTCTGGAGTGTTTCTTCATCACTTTTCAATAGATCAATTTAGAAATTTTGGAGTAATTTTTATTCAATTATCTGGTATTTGCCATTTCTTATTTCTAAACTGTGCATAAGTTATTTTTGATTATTTTAATTGCATAAAAAAACTTGTTGGGACTCCAGTTAATTATTCTTTAATAATTAGTCTATCGCGCAGTCATAAGTTAATTTTTTTTCTCGAATAATTATGTAATTGACGTTATAGAAAAAAAATTGATCAACGACCAAATTTGCTGAAAATTCAACCCATTAGCAGAAATCCACCATCAAAACTGAAGCTGTGATTCAAATCAATGTTGTCAATTTCTCCTTGATTGTCTAGTACCGGTACGCTTACCTTAGTATTTATTTATATAATGCATTAAAAATATTCCGTTGTACAATATTAAGAGAATTAAATTAATAAAAAAATCTTTATCACTACAACCCATCAAGGCCTGAACCGAAGTTCAGGCCTTGACAGTAACGCTATAAAAAATCCGCCCCTTTTACAGTAAGAGTATCAATTTAAGGAGCGTAAATTTATCACTTTATATTTATATTCGATTATTATTATATAATGTTTTTTGAAACTTTTTGGTCTTTTTCAAAGTCTTTAATTTAAGATATTTTTAATTTTAATTAATCTAAGATATTTTTTAATATGTATTGTTTTTATAATAATTTTATCATCATTCAGACTCAACAGCAAGGATTTTCCTCGACTGTAATTAAGGGTGAACATTTTATAGTTGCTGAATGTGTCGCAGGGGAGACTCCTGATTTCAGAATTGATCCATTGTATACAGTGTTGCCCAGTGTTGAAACGAGTCTTGGTCTTGCAAACTCAGTCATTGGTCATGGTATTGGTCTTGCGCAAGATTCTCGCAACAGTCTTGCAGTTACTTATTAGCTTATTACTGTTGAGATATTACTGTAATTTTTTAGATAGGAGAAACCTGACTAAGCCCAAATGAAAAATTAGAGGAATTAAATGCAAAAGTATATTGGTTATACCAATTCTTTACAGTAGTAACTAAGATTGTCAAGTATTAGTAATTATTTTGCCTTAATTTATATTCAAAAAATCGATTTTTTTTACCAGTCCTGGTCTTGGTCTTGCAACAATTATGCGGCCTTGCAAAGGGCAAGACCAAGACCGATTTTGGGCAACACTAATAATATACCATTTAATATTATCTACCATAGGCGAACTCGAACACGGTGTTGTATGAGCTACTTTAATTATTGATTTATGATTTTCATAAGTATATTTTATTATGAAGAGAAGAATACTCAGTCAAAAAAGAAGGCAAAAATAAATGATAATTTAATCAATATTTTTGCCTTCTTTTTTGACTGACCACCCCAACTATTCTTCTCTTCATTATCCACGATAGCCAACCATTTACCAATTATGTATATTTTATTAGTTGGGGTTCTGTCAAAGTGACTTAAACAGATATATAAAATAAATTTAAAGGGCGTTACTTTACCATTATATATATATATATATATATATATATATATATATATATATATATATACATATACTAACATTTTCCAAAATCTTTAATTTAAGCTCGTTTTAATTTCTTGAAGCACATTAATTTAGATTTTATAATGATTTTATCAGCATTCAAACTCAAACCCGACCGTCAGGAAGTTCCCGTATCACCATTCAGAGTATTATACTTTATAGAGTATTACTTTATAGAGTAGTATACTTTATTAGAGTATTGCACTTTATATTATACTTTATAGAGGTCGGATGTGCTGTAGGAGGGTCTTCCAATTCCAGAATCGATTCATAGCTGAATTAATTTATTATTATATTTCACAGCCGGACTTGAACACAGGGTATACTGGGCAACATTACTTATTGATATATGATTTATAAAAGGGTTTTCTATTAGTTTGGGTCAGTCATAAAAAAATATATATATATAGAGGAAAAAACAATAAGTATTTAGATACGATATTGCGTTTTCCCCCTTGGTTAGGGCAAGGGCAGCCGTGGGGGAGAGATTGGAAGGTATATCCCCAAGAGGAATGGGGTGTCCTGGCCCCCTAAAACTATAAATTCGTCTGTAATGTGTAGGTCATTCATTTAATTTTTCAATGGCGTGCAACACTGAGCGGTCGACTCTCGACTACTTCCCGTCCGTGAACATATTATTTTTAGGTTAATATTTCACACACTGCTAGCTGGAGGGCTTATCATATTGATCAGAAAAAGAAGGAACTTTTCGAAGATAACGAGAAAAAATAAAACTCAACAGAAGGTAATTTGTTCCATTGCACGACGAATGGAATAATAGCATTGAGTAGCAAAAAATACCTCTCTTGGGGTCAATCAAAATAAAAATTCAATGCCCCCAGCTGACTTCAACTCCCACAACCCCCTTCACCGCAATTTAATTAAAGCAATAAGCAATTGCTCTCTGTTTATAGCGATCGATTCATCGGAACTGGGGAAACCGTTAGGGTGCAAAAAAAAAAGGAAAAAATATTTGCAGGAGCAAGTTTCGATCCCGCACTGTCCATTATATCCTGCAAATAAGTACGCCAATTAGTTTAATGGGCTCTGTCAGAAGTGTCCGCCATATTTAACGTACCAAGTAACATTTATAAAATAAAATAAATTTATATTTGTTTGAGGTTAAATTAATTACAACTTTATTAAAGATAAAATTTGGTCGGGTGTTCATTTTTTAAAAGAAGTAATAGTGTATATATATTAAGACTTTTTTTATTTTAATTTATGTGTGCAATATGTTGTTTCTTAACAATAATTCATTTGTTTATAATTTTATATTTTATAAAAAGTTCCAACTTTACGACAAAATAAAAAATATTTATGATGTGTTAATGTGTAACAGAGCTTGAAATTGAAAATTTACAATAAATAAGTTTCGATATGGCTGGTAGTTTTGTTTTTGATTGTTTTTCTGTTATTTTGAAACTAATTTTTTTTTTGCTAATGTTTTATTTTATGTTTAATATATGTTTTTACTTTTTTATCGCCGTAAAATGATTCGGGAGCCTTAGGGCCCCGAAAATAGTTATTTTGTATTTATCTAGTACGTTTGTATGTTTGGCCCCCAAAATAATTGTTTGGAATTCGTTTATTTTCGCACTTTTTCGAGAAATGATAGGTTCGCAACATGAATGTTTGTTACGTTTTTTACCGCCGTAGAATGATTGGGAACCCCTTAAGCGGGACAGTAAATTTGTTATATATTTAAATTCCTTAAAAAAAAAATATATATATGCCCCCTTATATGGACAATACATATATATATATATATATATATATATTGTACATCAGATCTAAGGGGGATATTTATTTATATAATGTATATGAAGAAAGTTAAGTAGTGGTTTACTCTCCCAAAAAAATTGTCTTTATTTTTATGACGTTTCGGGATCCACTTTATTATTCCTTCTTCAGACTAAAAACAAGAAACGTTTGTGTTATTTGTATTTATATTTTTTAAATAAATATATTTTTATAGGTTATCATATCAATAACTGATTTGTAAATCTTACCCATTTCTCGTCTTTCTATCATCTATTTTTTAAAAAAAGACTTGTCATAATTTTAATTATTGTAAATTATTCCTAAAAATGCAACAATTTTTTCTGTGTTATTATTACTATTATTATTATTTATATGTAAGTATCATAGATTATGTTATACATTTATACACCTTAGTGGACTTCTCTAGAGAGAGCCTAGTTCGACATTGAACTAATTTATGTATTAAGGGTCAAATTCCAAGAAGTTTTGTTATTTCATATATTTAATTTGTTAATTATGTAAGCATAATGGCTCTTTATTTTAGCTGCACCTGTTTTATAATGTATTGCTTTATTTATATGAATTATGATTAATATAGATTTTAATATTTTTCTGTGTGTACTATTTGATCATTTGTGTAATATTTAAATTTGTCCTAAATTGAATGTATGTCTATTTACTATACTATAATAATAAATTTTCCTGATAAGGGGACCCCACTTCGGACTCCAGGTTAGGGCCCCAAACGGAGTCAGACCGAGCCTGCATGTTATTGGAAAATTTGTAATTTTCCGTAAAGAATTACTCTGATTTCAATTTTTTTTTCTGAGCGGCTCAGATTATAAACATTAAAGATGATTCCATGTTTTATATCGTACCGTAATTGAGATGTTGCCGGTGAGTTGGATGAATGCGCTCTACTCGACGTGGGTGTATGATGAAAGGTGGGTCCGGCAATCTTGGCCGCTTAAGTAACACCGTTGTAATTTGTTAATCTTTCGTGGTAATTGGTTATCCAGGATCATTGGAGGAAGCCGTGGGTCTAAACGACTTATTTTTCACCTTTACTATTAAGTAAATTGAAATAAAAAATAATTTACGTTCAACGCCCTTCCTAATTTTTTTTTTTTATAGAACACGGCGTGATTCATTAGGAAGGAAAAAAATCTATTGGAATACATGTAAAAAAAACAAAAACAATTTTGATGTAATAAAATAACCATTTTTTTTTTTTTTAAATGGTATATTTAGATGTAGAGAAGTGAACGAGACCAAAGTTCCTAAGCTCAGTGATAATTCCGTCGAAGGACCAGATGAATAGCGTTTTATACTGAGTTTATGAACGATTTCTTGCATTAAAACGGAAGGTTAATACTCCAAGACCAAGGCCGCCTGACTGTTGCAAGACCAAGACTAGGGCTGGTAAAAAAAAGCGATTTTAAAAATAAAAATTAAGGCTAAATAGTCATTAATACAATCTTAGTTAATATGTGTTAATAATTGGTGTAACCAATATCCTTTTGCATTTAACTCCTCTAATTTTTCATTCGGGCTTAGTTAGGTTTCTCCTACCTAGAACATTACAGTAATATCTCTATAGTAATAGGCTAATAAGTGACTGCAAGACTGTTGCGAGACTTGATGCGCAAGACCAAGACCATGACCAATACTGAGTTTGTAAGACCAAGACTCGCCTCGGTCTCGCATTTGGTCAACACTAACCCCTAGACGGCAGAGATTGAAACTTTTACGGGACGTTTTTAAAAACTTTCCATTTTTAAAGTACCAAGTTTACAATACTTTTGGAATTTTATACTTTTTCTGAAAACAATTTAAATACTTTGTAATTAAAATAAATTATATATTTTATTTTTATTTATTTATAATACTTACAACTGTATTAAGAATTGAATACATTTAGTAAATTTGATAACAAAAAATTATAACATGAAAACACTTCTTGGGAATGAAGAGGAAGCAAGGTTAGAAACGAGAGGGTTAGGATAGGTTTCTATATTGGACCATATCGGAAACATAAGTAATGTAGGAAATGATTTTATTAGTAACAAAGTAAGGAGCATTAAGGATTTTACAAAGGATTTTTTTTATTGTAAGGATTGGATACGTGAGGAATTCGATGACTTTGTCTAGCCCCAAATTATATTTTAAAAACATAAAATACTTGGTGTTTTAAAAACTGTATATTTTAAAATGATAATTATAATATTTTTTGCCTACGTTTGATGTCAACCATCTAATACTTCGGCCGTTGTCCTCGTTTGTTTTTAGTTTGGTCGAACCGCATCTTTTTTTTGTACTAATTTTTGCGAAATTTTCCGAAGACAAAGGTTTTTAGTCTAAGAACGCCAGGGGTGTAGAAAGAACAAATATAGTAGAGAACTGTTGTTTAATATCGAATGTCTCGCGTGTCTACAATGGAGCACCCTATCGTTTATTCCACCCTTTTAAAGCGATAACGTACATCAGCGCAATCGCTTCTAATTAGGCCCCACAAATGGAATATGCTCTTAAGGTAGATTTTTTTTTCTCAATAAAAATATTTGTTAAGGTGTTATGCTGGTTTTTAAAACCCAAATTGTTTAAGTAATAAGGATAAGAGCTAAGTGATATTAAAGGCCTATAATTATATGTATACATATAAAAAATTTAATAGATTCTATAAAATTGTCCGTTCTAAGGGAAGTTTCATTGAATATGAGTTTTTGTATAAACCCATGAAAAATTCAAGAGCTGCAATTACCAAAATTGGTAGACACCATTAACAACCTATAATTAATGTATATGGGTACTTTAATTATAGGTTAACTTTTACATAAAAAAAAACTTTTACATAAAAAAAAGATTAATATTCTAAAAAAAATAATTATTTTTTTAATAATTTTTTTCTTTTTATCATTCTTTTAATGTATTTTTTCTTCTTTATCTTTTTACAAGTATCTAACATTTTTGTTATTATTTTACTGTATATATTTTTTACATAGATGTTTTCTTCTTATTTATTTTTTCTCAATTTGTATATAATAGTATGAATGTACACATAGAGCCTTAATACCCAACGCCCCTGATTTTGGCAGATTGTATCATTATTCTTTCAAAAAAATTATAAATAAAATATTCTAAGTTTTTTTTTCTTATATTGGCCTAAGACTTCCATTGAAGTCCTATGCTGACCCTATTATTGTATCATCAAATAGTGAAGGTAAGAATGTAAATTATTTTATATTTTTGAAAGTCTATTTTAGATTCTTCTAAATGTCCTTAATTGTGACAGGTTGTAATAATTCTGAATTATTAAGTTAAAAAAAAAAAGATTCTTCAATAAATTTTGCACAATGACTGAATGATGTCTCTAGCTAGATCTGTCGACCCTAGGAGGAAAACTCTATTGTTTTGGATGAGGAGATATTTATATGTTCTTGTAATATGAAGTTCACTGGTTTTCTACTCTCCGTTATAGAGGAAATCATCAATCGTCAAAATGCTTCCAATAAACCCTTCCGCGTCCGTTATAGAGAGTGTACGGTGCTCAAAAGGTCTTAATACTATAAAATTATTTAAAATTTGATTAGGGTTTCTAAAATTGTTCGTTATAGAGAAGTGTCCGCTAAAGGAAGTTTCATTGATTATGAATTTTTGTATTAACCCATGAAAAAGTCAAGAGCTCCAATTACCAGAATTGGTACACACCATTTAATAACCTATAATTAAAGTATATGTGTACTTTAATTATAAGTTATTAAAAAAATCTTAAAAACATAAACTTTACATTCAAAAAATTAATGTTCTAATAATTTTTTTTTCTTTCTTATGTTGGCCCAAGACTTCCATTGAAGTCCTACACTGCTCCTATTATTATATTATCAAATAATAAAGGTATGAATGTAAATTATTTTATTATTTTAATAATCTGTTTTAAATTCTTCTATAAATCTGAGCAACGACTGAATGATATCTCCATCTAGATCTGTCAACCCTAGCAGGAAAGCTCTATTGTTTTGGTTGAGGAGATATTTATTCCGGAATTTATATGTTCTAATAATATGAAGTTCAGTGGTTTTCAACTCTCCTATAGAGAGTAGAAATTTCTATTGAGAAAATCATGAATCAACATGCTTCCAAAAAACTCTTCTGCGTCCGTTATAGAGAGCGCACGGTACTCAAAAGGTCTTAACTCTACAAAATTATTTAAAATTTGATTCGAGTTTATAAAATTGTTCGTTATAGAGAATTTTCCGCTGAAGGAAGTTTTACTGACTACGAATTTTTGGAAAATCTCTTGAAAAAGTCGAGAGCTGGAGAGCTGCAATCGCCAGAATTGATAGACACCATTAATAACCTACAATATAATTAAAGTACACATATTAAAAAATTGATTGGGGTTTTTAAAATTGTCTGCTAAGAGAAGTTCCACTGAATATGGTCTCCTCATAATTTAGATAGAACGACGCCCATGTTTTTCAGTAATTTACTTGTGTGTTTAGCGTTTTCAAATATTATCAACCCCAATTTCTAATAATAAGTGTAAGCCTAATTTTTGTTTGAACGCGAGTTGTAATTTTTTTAATTTGTCTATATTTTTTCTGGAAATTGTTTTACTGCTTGATTAAAATAGTTTGAATGGGCTGGGTTCTCTTTTGTTACTGAGATGTTGCGTTCGATTGCGTTCATTAGTATTGTTTATACACAACTAGATTGAATTGGACATTCTGAGTGGCTTATCAGGCTGACTGGGCGAGGTCATGGGACCTACTACCATTTGCATGTGTTCTAATGCATATATGCGAAATGTAGACGGTCTTTATTAGCTTGGTTATATTCTCCCAACTACCCTGCTTGTGTTGTCGTTAGGGTATGCGATATATATTTAATTTTTATGTTTGCTATATTGATCTCCGCCTAGTGCAAATGAGATGCGTATATCAATTAAAAAAAAAAATGAATACGATATGCTGCATTTGACAGGGTGGAAATGTTAGAGAGTTGGTCATAAAAACACCCTTACATATGCGTTTGCCTATCATTTACTCCTTACAGATAAGAATCCAATTGTGAATAACTTTTTTAATTTAAATTAAAAACAATCTCTGTTCTAAGCTGGGGGGGGGGGGAGTAGAGGGGGAGGAGCGGGAGGAGAGACGTAGGGACGACCTGTTACTAACCAGCAACATTTTTTTTTTTATTTGAATGATAAATTTATTTTTAAAAAAATTGTTTTCTCTCTTTAACCACTTATTCACTTACGTTTTCCCTCTTTAACCACTTATTATCTTACGTTCAATAAGAATGGTAAGGTATCACTATAAACAACGAAATATAGACCTATCATATTAATAACCTCATAAATACAAATAACTCAATATCACTTAATTATTGACACCAAATATAGATACTTAATAACAAGAAAAGTGGTCCTAAAAATATTTTTGTAAAGTAAGAAAAAAATTATTTTACTTCATTTAAATTTTTTTAAAAATTAATAATTAAGTAAATAACATTAATCTTTAAATAAACAATATTCAATTACCAACTTTATATAAAATGTTTTTTCATTCTCTATTTCAAATTTTAATTTAATCAACAATATAGGCAAAATTTATTTATCTATTTATTCAAAAAATCATTCTGCTCCTACAAACTAGAAAATGTATTCTCTTATTTAGTTTCTATTTAGCTTGTTTTGTGAGAAGAAATAAGGGTCTTATTGAGAACATAATCAATTATATGAGAAGGAGTCGGTCGGGGAGTGCGGTCAAATAAATACTAAATTTAAAAAAAATAGTATTATTAATGGTTATGCCGACGTTTCGAGCCACCTTGGAGGTCTTTATCAGGGCATGTGGCACTGCAGGAAATAATCGATAGACTGGCCTCAATAACTTATTGAGTTAACTAACAAATAATTACAACAGTAACTAATAATACTGACCCCACTCCTTTCTTACCTTTCCACTACAAAGACTCTTATTTTGCTGACTCATTTTTTGAATTCAACACTACCCAAACAATCCTTGCTTGTTTAGCCTCTTTAATGTTAGACTCTGATGATGCTTAGCACTTGGTCATAAATTTGCTTATTGAGTTAATTTTTATCCATCCTAAATATTTGTAAAATTTTAGTCTACTTTTTCTCATTCGATGTCTCTATGTTCTCTCCCTTTTACGTATTCCTTTTTATTTATTATTATTTTTGAAATTTTTCTGTTTGGCTTTACAGACCTTGTAGATCATTTTCCCCTAGATTAACCAGGCTTCTCCATTTCTGCCTATCTTGAACTATTTCTTTCCAGTTTTCTGAAAGCAGTTGTTTATCATCTTCGATTGGATTCGATATATCCACCTGGTGGATGGTCCTCCGACGTAATTTCTTCCTACTATTGAGGGATTCATTATTGTGTAAAGGCTTGCTGATAATTTCCCTGAACTACTTGGGCGGGGCAGCCCATCGTGACTTCCTGGCCTTCATATCATGATGTATTGATTAATCAGTTTCTGTAAGCTGTTCTTTATTGGTCCTTCTCATCGATGCGTTTGTACTCTGTCCCCAGATCGCTCCGGTTATTGCGCGAAGGATTTCTACTCCTTTCTAGTTTGCTGGTCTCACAGCCATATATTAGAACTGGCTTTATCATACTATTGTACATACTTAATTTGAGATTTCTGGTGAATTTTCGTTATTCCAATATCTTTAAAAGAGAGAAGAAAGATCTGTTTGCGCTTGTTGTAAAGTGGTCTATTTCTGACCGGTGGTCATTGAGATTATTGTGGAGTCGAGGTATTTGAATTTGTCTACTCTCGGGAACTATTTTACTTCAGCGCAGATCCTGTTTTTGGGGTGGAATTTCCAATTCACTGGCAGATATTTTGTTTTATCTTTATTTATTTATGGGCAGATTTACCCTGTTTTGGGGATTTTCTCAATATCCCCGTGGTTGCTTCCAAGGAAAACTAATGATCTGTAAATCTATGTATTTTGCAATTCATTCTGACGTTCACCTCCGCATTTCCAGATGTTGTTATTATAAGCTTCTCTAGCGCTAAGTTGAAGTAAGCAATAGTTTATTTTATTAATGGTCCTCCTAAATAACCCCATTTCCGGATCCGGACATTCGGGCCACAAACGATCAAGGTACGTCTCTGAATATGAGGAATGTAGCATCCAGGTGGTTATTTTTTATTTTCCTGCAGAATGTAGAATATCTGGCCTTTTATATGGTAAACCTTGCCTAAATTAAATTTTAATGGCAGGTCACTTAACATCAATTGCTTGCACAATCACAACGAATTTCCTCAACTAATCCTATGCCTTCTGCCCAGTTGAGATAATAATTTCCACATGCCAAAATTAATCGCTTTTGATCTTAAAACACAATCATTGGCTGGAAGACTGCCCACGGACCATAATTCATTGGAAACTAATGAAATTATCAGGAGACAAACGAAAACGGTAACAGAACAATTTAATGCATCAAGAGAGGCGAATATTTTCAGCCTCGGCCTTCCTCTTGGGGAAAATTGTGTTTTCCCATTTTTTTTTTTTCGCTTTTCCCATTAACTCGTCTCCTTGCCTCTTTGTCGCCTCAAATGGGACAGGTAACCAAAAATATTTTAACGACCGATTTTCTTCTAATTAAATATCTATATTTGATGTCAATAAGTAAGTGATATTGAGTTATTTTTATTTATGAGGTTATTAATACGATCTATATTTCGTTGTTTATAGTGATACCATACCATTCTTATTGAACGTAAGATTACAGTATTGTCTGGAAAAAGTGTAATTGATCACACATTGGCATCCGTGTTTTCATAACAATTAATTTTTCCTTAACACATTTCTTCATAGAGTAATATTATATGTAGTCACATTTAAGAGACAATTAGAATTTATATCCCCCCCTCCCCCAAGAGAGATTGGCTCTTAGGATTAAAAACAATTTTCTTTGATTAATTTTTATTTTCGCCTCTGAAGTATCAGGTAGGTTTAACGTCTTCGTGTACTTAATAAAATAAAAAGTATTTCACTGTAGCGTAATCTTTTATTAGACTCCATATTATATAATCGTTGATCAAAATCTTTAATTGAAAACCACCATTATACCTAGCGTTACCCAAAATCGGTGCAAGACCAAGACCAACACCGCCTATCTGTTGCAAGACCAAGACCAAGACTGGTAAAAAAAAAATCGATTTTTTAAATGAAAATTGAGGCAAAATAGTTACTTAATACTTGACAATTTTAGTTACTATATGTAAATAATTGGTGTGACCATTATACTTTTGCATTTAACGCTTCTAATTTTTCATTCAGACTTAGTTAGGTTTCTCATATCTAAATATTACAGTAATATCTCTCTGTTTATACCTGAAATTCCCGTTCTCAGTCAAATGCATATTCTACGACCTGTCGAACCGCAGCATTCGACAGGTCCTTTCCACTTCAGTCGTTCCAATAATCTTCCCACATTTAAATTCCTCTTAATAAATCACTTCTTAGCCACCCAACTCCCGAAAAATTGAAAATATTATATAAGTTAGTCTATACCTGATTTGTTATTTACTACCATGTGGTCTGTAATTATAGAATGATTCCAATATATTGTTCTATTTTCTATGGATAGTGCCGGTTTGGGATCGTATCGATAATAAGGAACCTAGATAACATATTATATAATAAGTGCAGGGCTTGACGAAAAATCTTGGGCAGGGTAATTTGTCTGATCTAATATTCTTTACCTTCAAACACTGGATATCCGGATGATATATGCTGGATTGAATCGGTCGCAATTTTACAAAGCCAAAATCGGTCACTAATAACTTTTCCGAGTATATATTTCCTATACGTATTGTTGGTAACTACCTTGTTCTGAATCGCCAAAATTAATTCTCCAATTTCGGGAAATAGGTATTATTGTTTAATTAAATTAATATAAGCATACCAGATAATTCCGGATTGAGATATAGCATTGTAAAAGCGACAATGGAGTGCTTTATTTTTTTGCAATTTTCGATCAGACTTTTTTCGGTAGGGATCTCTTTATGCTCCGATGTAACCAAGTTCAAAACTGTGTAGGCATCGTCCAACGCCCTTATTTCTGATCTTATTTTTTTTTTTTAATTTAATATTTTTGTTATATTTTAATTTTTAATTTTTATATAAATGAATTTTAAAGTCATGATATTTCCATATAAGGACGTCCATCGGCAGAAAGTTATGGAAATTGGTGTTGGAGGAAGACTTGTCTATGGATTATATAGCTATAATAATAAACAATATGTAAATTTACCAAATATAGAGATACAACTTCTCCTACGATTCATTTTTCTTCCAACAGTGTCTATACAATTATAAATATATAATTGTTGGTATCGTTACAAACTTTGAATATATGTAAAGACCGATTCGTTTCCGTATCAATAGTATCAATCAATTCTCCATTATGGCACCGCTCTGACCTTTAGCGGTTCTGAAACTTTTAATAATAATGGTTATCAATTCGAAACCCTCGCACGTTCCGCCCTCACATATTCTAACCTGATTGATTACACATGCGCTCATAGGTAGGAGAGACTGGGTACGGTTGTGACCATTTTTATTTAATCGTCCTCAATTTTGTTTGTATACCAATCAGATTAAAGAAATGTGTTTTTTATAGCAAAGTGTACACATGACTACGTATAAATAATACAATTTTGTCCATAAGTACAATTGTTATCTCATAGAAGCAAATTATAAAAAAAAATAAAAAGGACGATTCTAGGGATCAACAGTAACAAGTAAAAAAACAACAACAAAATTGTCTAAAATCACCTTTATTGTAACGATTTAATCGCTTATAACAAATAATTCATACACATCTGTGCAAGAATCAACTTTCGAGCTTCTTCGAGAGTTTTTTGGGTATCTAAAAGCAACAAAAAAAAAATTTACTCGAGTCGCAACTAGTGTTGCACAAATTCGAGACCGAGAGTCTTGGTCTTGGTCATGGTCTTGGTCTTGCGCAAGATTCTCGCAACAGTCTTGCAGCTACTTATTAGCTTATTGCTATAGAGATATGAGTAATTTTTTAGATAGGAGAAACCTAACTATGCCCGAATGAAGAATTAGAGGAGTTAAATGCAAAAGTATATTGGTTATACCAATTATTAACATATAATAATTAAAACTCACAATTATTAGTAACTATTTTGCCTTAATTTTTAGTGAAAAATCGATTTTTTTTTACCAGTCCTGGTCTTGGTCTTGCAACAGTTAGGCGGCCTTGGTCTTGGTCTTGTAAAGTGCAAGACCAAGACCGATTTTGGGCAACACTAGTCACAACCATACCCACAAAATATGTCACAACCGCATCGCTCCGTACTTCCCCTTCCCGCCCCCCCCCAAAAAAGAGTCGTAACAACAATATAACCTCATTAGGGTTATTCATATTTTTAGTGAGATTTATTATATGTCGTTATTATATTTAATCTATAATTGATCATGTTCTCAATAAGACCCTCATTTCTTCTCACAAAAAAAGGTAAATAGAAACTAAATAAGAGAATATATTTTGTAGCTTTTGGGTACATAAATGATTTTTTGAATAAATGGATAAATAAATTTCGCCTATATTGTCGATTTAATTAAAATTTAAAATTGAAAATGAAAAAAAAACATATTATATAAAGTTGGTAATTGAATATTGTTTAATTAAAGATTAATGTAAAAAATGTACGTAGTAAAATAAATTTTTTCATATTTTATAGAAAGAAAGGTATAGCCACCAACAAATAACTTTTTGACCGACAAAGAAAAATACTTCATTTTGTCTGTATAAATTTGACGAGTAAAAGTTATACAAATTTGGCAGGTGGTATAAAAATGTGCAATTATTAGATTTGAAAATGGACAAAAAGGCCGAAACGTTATATAAAAAAGAAAAATTTTATCATGGGTGATAAATATTCACTACGCAGTCATTATAAACTTTATATCAAGTCACTTGAATTCCTTAGTGCTCGAAACACGACCTGATGATGACCCACATGTTTGGGTTGAAACGTCGGGACTAATAAAGACTTAATAATGACTGCGCCCAGAATATTCATCACCCATGATAAGTAAAACAGTCGAATAACTTCCTTCAATAATTCAGAAAAATTGTATATGTAGAAGAACTAAGATTCTTATTAAAAACATAATCAATTATAGATTAAATATAATAATTTTATCTACGTACTCTAATCACTGCTAATTAAAAACTGATGTTTAAGATATAACGAGGAAAAACGTTCATTATCTGAAAAACAAACCCTATCTATACAACTATAACGACAATTATTCAAAGAAATAGAATAAAAACAGTTACTTTTGTCTGTTAAAAAGTAATGAAGGTTTCTACTAGTGCTAATGTCGCGCGATGAGTTAGCAGCACTGTTTAATACGTTTAGACAAACACATCACCTTCTTCCTAATAAACTTATCGGCAATTCATTAGAGTTTCTCTAAAATGCCACATCCATACCCAATCTCCCCTAATTTCGTTTAATCATTCCAATTCAGATACCTGGATGCCGTGGGTACGAAACCCTGCAAGACTATCTTCTTTTATTCAATCCCAACAAGAGGCTCATTACAGTCAAGCCATTACCAGTTAGCTATGACATTGTTGCCAGCAGTTGCCTCGGCAAACTCCCTCAAATCCTAATGACTAATTACGAATCCGGATTATGCAGTGAAATTGGAAATGCCAATTACCGTCCGAATTGTCCTCGTTACGGAGGCAAATTTTTATTTTTATCTCCGATGTTATCCGCTCCATTCAGGGCTAGATTGGCGTCCTAAAACCTCTATATTTTATCCCTTTTACCATCTTTTATTATTATTTTCCCTCTCTTCCCTCCTCAAAATGAGATAATTAAAGAATATTAAAACTGTTGGCTTTTTAGGGCAATAAAGGCGAAACATCAGAATGACTTAACCAACTTTATTACTACTCCGTTTTTAAAAAGTAATATTTATGGAAAGAAATGTGAAGGATAACATTAGTGACTTTATTTATTTTAATCTAATGGTATGTATGGTCATCTGCAGAAGTTGGATATTTTTGATTTATTATGTATATTATTCAAACGATTTTTTTTTATTTTTCATTTATTTAGAAATATAATAATCTGTCACGGGGACAATAATTACAATGATATATTAACACATTCACATCATATATACAGAAAATATAAAATTAACAAAAGTAAAATAATAATCATAAACAATTAGAGAAGTTTATTCAAAACTGTATTCAAAGCTGCATATCTAATGGTACGTCCATCATCAAGAAGTGTCACACCACGCGCAACATCCTCAGAACTAAGAGGCATTTTTAAACTGTAAATAGGTTTAACTGTGTGAGGTAAACCTTGTAAATTATATAATATATGAAGGATCAGGGTGAAAAAATGCGGCATTCCACTTTTTTAAAATTTTATACAGGTGCTCCCATCTGAAAGTGAACATTCTTTTCGTGCACCTCACAATCCGGGAAAAAAAGATGAAGCCAAGATAAAATTGCCTGCTATAAGGAATTGCCGATAGGTTAACTAGGAAGAAAGGAATGTTGTGACAGTCTGAATGTATTTAACAGTATGGCTAACGCATCTCGCGTCGTGTTGCCCAAATGCGAGACCGAGACGAGTCTTGGTCTTGCAAACTCAATCTTGGTCATGGTCTTGCAGTTAGTTATTAGCTTATTACTATAGAGATATTACTGTAATTTTTTAGAAAGGAGAAACCTAACTAAGCCCGAATGAAAAATTAGAGGAGTTAAATGCAAAAGTTGTTCTATTAAGCATGTTCTATTAAGCATTTGTTTTTAGTTTATCTTAAGAGTAATATTTTGTTTATATTTGCAAATATTTTTATTTTGTATTGTTTCTATGATAGTAACTGGTTCATATAATCAATATTATGCAGTAATCGTTTTATGTTTTTAATTTTTATTGCTATTCATGTTTTCATGTGAAAACCATTCTAAACGTTAAATATTGTAAATTTGATTTATATTTGAATTATATGTATGTAAGTTTGTAAAACCATCTTATTGCACAATAGCCAAGCTAGGCTCTATTTGTATGGGGAACCCCCTTAAAACAAATAAAATATCTATCTATATTTATGTATAATATTATAACACAATAATTACAAATATATATATATATACACACTGACAGGCAAAAAATTCCACCTACTTGTTACCCATTAAGAAACCACGTCGGAAAGGTTGGCTCTGGGAAAAATTACAGGCTGCATATCTTTCGTTTCTTCTTCTCCACACCCTTTCACGCCCGTTTGGAGATCGAAGAGCGAATCTTGACCCATCTGTAAAAAGTAGAGCACTCCATTCGTCCATAGTCCAATGGCTGTGTTCTCGAGCAAAAGCCAGCCGTATTACTCTGTGAATTCTGGTCAACTCTGGTCCTCTTACTGGACGAATAGCCATTAATCCATACTCATTTAATCTTCTCCGAGCGGTACGTTCAGAAATTTCCACACCTCGAACTTCTTAGAGCTGATGAATCGATTGAACAACGGTAAGGTGCCGGTTTCCTAAAATTCCCAAAGTCCAAAACCGGTCATCCCGTGGTTCTTTTACCCTAGGCCGTCCAGAACCGGGCCTTCTATTGTAAGAACCAGTTTCCCGAAAACGCCTGACGGCGTCTTGTTTCATATGGAACTCCGATGGCATTAGCTGCATATCTAATGGAACGTACATCATCAAGAAGTGCCACACCACGCGCAACATCCTCAGAACTAAGAGGCATTTTTAAACTTAATATTGAAAAAATTAAAAGCTGGAGACTAAGCAATATGCTGCAAAAAACGGCACGGAACTAATGATACTGAATAAACATTTTGATTCCATAGAAAGTAAACATTGGAATCTAGAATCATTTCATTGAATTAAGGATTAAGGGTTATTGTCCTCTATATTAACATTCCTAATTGAAAACAACAAAAAAATTACCTATTTATCCATTAAAAAAAATAGAATAATCCAAAGCAGAAATATTTTTAGATGAAAACATGAAAATATCAAGTGGGTGAAATTTTTTGCTTGTCAGTGTATAAAAGATATAACAGCACATAAATAACAATCAACAAAATCCCTTCTGCTTCTTCTCTCACTATGTCCTGTGTGCTGTAAAGCGTGGGGTAGCTGCCTCTGACCATGTTGTCCAACGGTCCCTGTCCTGTGTAAGCCTTCTCATCTCCGGCATGGTGCTTCCTCTCGCTGCGCCAATTCTCTCTATCAAGTCTGCATACATAAGCCTTGGCCTGCCTTGAGGTCGCCTTCCTCCCGGTCTTGCTTCTAGAAGCCATCTGGCCTTATGGTCATCTCCCATTCTATTAACATGCCCGTACCACTTCAACTGCCTTTCTTCAATCGTCTCTAGGATGGATCTAACTCCTAGTTCATCTCGCACCCTTTCATTACTTATTCGATCTCGACTGGCTTTTCCCAATATTTTCCGTAGAAATCTCATTTCTGCAGAGACAATCTTGCTGGCATGGCGCCCCAAGAGTGTCCAGCTCTCCGATCCGTATAGCACTGGGAGAAAAACTGATTTGAATAGCAGAATCCTCGCTTTTCTGCTCAACTCCTGCTTTCCAATGACTGTCATGGATATTTGGTAGTATATTCCATTGGCCTTTTGGACTCTAATTCATGACCTCCTGGTCTATTCTTCCATCCCTGCCAATCACTGTTCCCAGGTAACAGTAGGTATCGGTTTGCTCAAGGGTCTCTCCATTGCAAGTAATTCTGAGATCCTCGTTCCTTCGTCCAACACCCATGATCCTGCTTTTGGAGGGATCGATCTGCATGCTTCTGAGTTGCAGTTCTTCTTGCCACTCATTCACAGCAACCTGGAGCGATTCAGCAGTATCCGCAACCAATACCACATCATCTGCGTACAACAATGCCTGTGTCAACACCGGGGTCATATTCCAGTATCCCACTATTGCTCTGGGTGTCCTCCTTTTGCAAAATTTCCAAATGGCATCCATGGAAATTATGAACAGTAGGGGGCTCAGGCTATCGCCTTGTTTAACTCCCCTAAAGATATGGAATGACCTAGACTCAGTGCCGGCTAGCCTTATTACTCCCTTAGGGTCTTGGTACACTGACTTAATTGCACTAATAAGATTGTGTGGTATTCTCCTATCTTGCAATGCATCCCATAGGCAATGCATCCCAATGGCGAAAGCCGCCCGTAAATCTAGAAAAGCTAGGTATACTGCTTTACCTCTATCCCATGTCTTCTCTACAATCATTCTCAGAGAGAAGATATGATCTTGTGTCTGCCTGCCGGGTCTAAAACCTGCCTGTTCCTCTTCCAGATCTTCTTCCACCAAGTTCCTTAATCTTTGTTCCAGGACTCTAGTGTATACTTTGTATACCACCGATGACAGACATATGGGTCAGTAATTATCGCATACATTTTGGCTTCCCTTCTTATGGATTGGTATAATGATGTTGCTTTCCCATTCTATGGGTATCCTTTTGAGATCCCAAATCTTTTGGAATAGTGTTTGGAGACACTTGACTAACTCATTTCCTCCATATTTTATAAATTCGGGTGCAATCCCATCTGGCCCAGCTGCTTTTCCCATCTTTACTTTAGCAATGGCTGCTTCGACTTCCTCCTCTTCTATGGTATCATCCATGTCGGGGACTTCTGGTTCTGTTCTTCTACATCTTCTACGGCAATCTCGAAAATTTCGTCGCCTTTCTTCCATTCTGAATTTTTCTTGGAAGTATTTCCTCCAAACCTCCAATATGTCCCTGTCTTCTGTCACCAGCATGCCATGCTCATCCTTTACACTTCTCACAGGCTTTGCTTTTTTGTTCCTTAGCGCTCTTGTGATGTGCCATAATTTCCTTATATTTTCTTTGTAGTTTTTATCCAGTTCTACCCCGAATTCCTCCCAAGATTTTCTGTTCTCTTCCTTAACTATTCTCTTAGACTGGTTCCTTTTCTCTACGTTCAATGCCCAATCTCCTGGCGACTTGCTTATACAGTACTGTTTCCAAGCTTCTTTCTTTGCAGTAATGACTCGTTCACATCCTCGCTCCACCACCTAGTTTTCGTAGTAGTAGGTCTTATTTGCTGTAAACCACATACTTCCTCGGCTGTCTTGAGTATACTAAATTTGATTAGCGCTCAAATAGTGTCAACATTTGCGTCCCTATTAACTTCTTGGAGTTGGATTTGAAGGCGACTTGTGTAAGCCAGCTCTTTTTCCTATTCTCTTAGCTTGTTGACAGCTATAATATTATATGATTTGGCGATCTTTTTTCGTGGTTTTAGTATCTTGAAGTCAACAACCAATAGCCTATGGTCCGTATTCAATTCTGCTCTTCGTACAACTTTAATGTCTGTGAAGTACTGTCTGAGTTCCTTATCGATGATAAAATAATCAATGATGCTATTTCTGGTAGCTCTTCCTTTACCTCTTTCAAATGTGATTTTATGGATCGTCTTATGGTTATACCATGAGTTTCCAATAAGCATATTATTTCCTAAGCAGAACTCAATTAGCCTGAATCCATTGTTATTGATGTAATCTTCACCTCCCCATATACCCATCGTTCCGAACGCTGCTTGATGATCCCGACCTGTTCTTGCATTTAAATATCCGGATTTTATGATCATTCTATTACGGTCCCTTGCGTTGTCTACTGTTCTCTGTAAATCTTCATAAAACTGGTCTTTATCTACAGTGGCAGAATCTTCGGTAGGAGCATATACCTGTATCACAAAAATTCCAAAATGTCAAATTAATGAATGATTTATCTACTAACATCATTATCATATCATCTACGTAACATTATTTTTATATAATTATTGAAAAAAAATGTCTTCTCCATTTTCCAAAAACATTTTTCTAATTACAAATTTCATAACTTATTTATGAAAAGTCAATTATGTAAAGTGAAGTATGTAAATAAATAATAGAAAATGTAATTATAAAAATAATTATTATGAATTATAGTAAGGTTGTTATGTTTTGCTTTTTAAAAAAGTTTGTTCTCTTTTATAAATTGTCTAAAGTGATGAAACGTAGATAAAAGAAAAAACAAGTAGAACTAATGGATCAAATCTATTGTTTTGACATTAAAAATATGATTCTTAAAGATAAGAGAAGTTAAAAGGTTTTGAAAAAGAAAGTATTTCATGAAATACGTTTCCAAGGATACAATAGATGAGCCTACTACCAAAGGAACTGGTACTTTTATTTTCCTGAGCTGTAACCGATAAATGTAATTAATCTTATACCGTCCCAGCGATTGGAACGGGCGTGTTAAGTCGTTAGGCAGCACAATAAGTCACTAAAAAGATAATTAACGCCCTATTGAAAAGGGAGCGGGAGTGCAGCATAGCCCTAGGCGCATTTGGCAGACATTTAACATCGCACTGCGGGACTACAAAGGGTATAACTAAATAAAATGTTTTTTTTTTTTTTTTCTAAAACCAATATTAGAAACAGAATAAATTATATATTTAGGCCCTTAGGGTGTTTGCCCCTACATCGCAAAATGCCCTTACACACTGGTAGTTCCCTGTACAAATCTCTTTTTATCAAATTATTAACATCCCTGTAAAAATTTGTGAATTGCTTAATTTTGTCGTAAAGTACGAACGTTGGTCGCCAATAGCGGATCCAGAATTTAATTTTTGGGAAGAGGGGAACTTTTTTTTTTAAATAACGTTAATTACTCTGGAAGGAAACTATATAGTGTTTAAATGATCATTGAATACCGTAAGATGGAGTAACGTGAAAGTTTGGGACAGCGGGTAAAATTTTGTTTGTGGTGATTTCTTGGTGGATACACTGTGTTGGTACAGTCACCATGGACAGCGCATGTACTGACTGCGCTACTACTTTGCTGCACACTACTCAATAGTTTCATGAAAGCAATGGTTTGAAAAAAGCAATGGAAATAAGTAAAATCTTTTTTTTTTTTTTTTATTCGTTGATATTTAAAACTGTATTATAAAAAAAAATACAACTAGTAAATGTGCACACGGTAATAATACAATCACATGAAAACACTTGTATTAGTAGCACTCTAATAATATATTTACATAAGTAGATCACGAGGCCATATTATTTTCAGACGCCTCGGAGGGTTATCAGGGATCGAGGAGGAAGCAAGGTTTGAAACGAGAGGGTTCGGATGGTTCTGGAGTTTGTTATGGAAGGATAGGTATCTGAATTGGGCCAAATCGGAAACATATGGAACATTAAGGTCGTTATGGATGATTTTATTTGTGACAAAGTAAGGAGCGTTGAGGATTTTACGAAGGATTTTGGATTGTAAGGATTGGATACGAGATGAATTCGATGGTTTAGTGGAGCCCCAAAGCTCCAATTAAATCTAAATGCACAAAGAGTGAACTAGGGTTCTCAAACTCACAAAGCACGTGTTTGCAGGCTGAACCAACACGGAATCACCACAACCTAAATTTTACCCGCTGTCCTAAAGTTACCCAAACAGTCCCAAAATTATCCAATCTTACGGCAATTTTATAATGCCAATCTCCTGTGCTTTGGATGCTAGAGATAGTGTATTATTAGTTTTCACCTACGGACTAGAACTGTGGGGAATAGCAATTTTTTTTAATATCAAACGCATCCAATCCTCCAGTACAAAGTCCTTCGAACAATAGTCAATGCCCCGTTCTGTGTAACCAATAAAACTCGACATCATGACTTTGACATCCTATTTGTCCTATACCTTGTTCCAGAAAAATTCTTCCAATTTCACTAAAATCTTACGTATCATCCAAATCCCCTTGCACAATCCCTATCGAGCACCACCTCTCGGCAATAGTCCCAAGACCTTAGTACAGATACTCATATATTGGAGTTCTGGTAATGGCCAGATTCTCTACTCCAGACATGAGTGTATGAGGCTAAAGCGCTCTTGATCATGGATCCAATTGGATCCAAATGCCAATCTTCCCGACATTGAATAAATTTACAGCTGGTTCAGAAATAAGGAAATATATTTAATGAGTTCAGTTGAGTTATGTAACAATAAAGTAAACTGGCGTGTTATTTGTTGAAACGAGTTAAACAAGTGCGGAATAAGTATTTTCTTAATAGATTATGGAATTTCGTAATTGCACAGTAAATGTACTTTGGGCCACCGTGCATCAAAGTATAACTGGAAATAAAATATTTCTTGAACTAAGTGTTAAACGATAAATGCAAAAACGTCTGCCAAGTAAGGTCAGCATAGCTTCCTCACCGTTTTCAATGGATAAACAATATCTATATTTCAACATAGTATAAAAACTAATTATTCCTTTATGAATAATTAGTAAATTTACATATTTTATTTTTCTCTTTTATATTACATAGTAGCAGACTACCTATATTAATAGAAGACTACAAAATGTCATCTTTTGCAAAAATAGTATATAGATGGTAAAATTTTATATACTATGTTTTGCATTAACAGTAGCGTTATATATTTAATGTGGTATGTTTTCACTCAATGGATGGAATAACGAATCCGTAGGAAAAATTCAGCTTTTTGTTTGTTCGAAGTTAAGGAGACCCATACGTTTCTTCAGTCAGAAAAAATCTAATTAATCTGGAAAATAATAATATGCGTGAAGTTCACACAGCTTAGATATTTGAGGAGGAACCGAGACCACGACGAGCTGGTTGAACTTCAATATAAATAAACACAATCACAAATAAGACTTCTTTTCCCCACAAATTCAGAGTAAAAATCAATTTAAATTGATTGAAAATTACACAAAATTGAAGTAACGGCAATAAGTGCCTTCCCAGTAACGTTTGGAATCGACCAAACAATACAGTATAAATTACATTTTATAGTAAAACTAAAATTGTATAACCCCATAAAAATATTGTCTTTACCTAACTCCCACTCGATATGATCAATTCTTCCACATTTCACAGCTATTATATTGTTAAAAATTGTTTATATTAATTTTAATTATTGAATGGAACTCAATGAAATTGACACTTTGTAATTTCTATACTATTCTCCAAATCTTCTCCAAGTTTGGGTCAAATTGAACAAGCATTTTTTAAACTATGAGCGTGTCAAATATTACATTCCCTGATCTGAAAGCGAAAGTATTTGGTTAGAAGTTGTCGATATAATTTGATAAAATTCATAAATGCTTGACTATCTGTTTATCAATCCCTAACTCCTCTCTATATTTGAGAAAGTAGTGGACAGAATTCAATAAAATTAACGCTATATTAATTTTTAACCAATATTTACCTTTTATCCAACTTAGAGCCAAATCGAATAAGCCATTTCTGAAATATTGGCGTATCTGCAAAAATGTGTTTGCGCGTGCGTAAGCAGAAGTACCGGATGGAATTTGATAAAATTGATATGGGGCCATCTAGACACCAACACGAAATTTCATGAAAATTAGAAGAACGGTAACAGGTGATATGCTCGTTACATCGATTCGTCTAAAGAAAGAAATACTGATTAACACCGAATCAAATTTGATCCTCGATGTCTGAAACGTAACACGGGAATGGAAGTTTTTGATTCTGAGCACAAAATGTTTTTTAACTTATCGCTCAAATAATATGCTTCGCTATGTTCGGTAGTGAGGTATCAAAAAAAAAAAGTAAACAAATGAAGAATCTGCGGTTTTCCTAATCATATAGTTAAGTCAAGAGAGCTATTCAAAAGTAAAAAAAAAAAAAAAAAATCACACATAATTAACTTAATACTTGATATCGTTAAATCCTTACTGTCGTGGCAAAAAAGAAGTAAAGAAACAGAATAAATGAGATAAATGCGAAGGAACAAATTTGAGAGAATTGTTTTTTCTCCAGAACAACAGAACATGATTTCAATTTACGAATGGTTTCCTCTGATCCCTTTATAAATAGCATTCGTGCCAAATCAAATCCAAAGAATAAATTAGAATTCGGAGAGATATAAATATATTTTATGCTAAAAACATATTTCGAGATGCTATTTTGTTGTTATTTATGCCCCACAATGAAGTTAAAAGCCCATTTTATCATAAAGTATACAATTTTTCAACCTCTCAGATCCATAATTATTTATCCCCGGCTGCCTCCGAATAACCAGTACCATGACTTAGAAGACCTGTCTAGAGTCTTACCTATTGATAGAATAAAAATATGTTATGAAGAAGATATTAATTTTAACAAATCATTCATTTGTCTCAGGAAATTTAGCCATATAAATTAATTTATTATATTAATGATTTATTTTGTAATCACAATTTATATAACAGAAAACAACCTAATTATGTATTTAGTTTATGTTATGAATTATTTTATAGAATAGCTATGACGATGACACGTGTATCCTAACAGTTAATAATGAACCATTAATCGCTACTCAAACTCTCCAATCACACATCACAAACCCTGAATGGTGTCAAAACTGGAAGATTGAAATAAACTACAATAAATCACATCAAATTACCTTTACCCTTCGTCGTGAACCTATGACTTTCTGACCTACTGTCTTTTAACAATATCCCACTTATCCCTGTTGAACAAATTTGATATCTAAGACTCCACCTGAACAAATGACTAACTTGGAATCCTCATACCAAACTGAAACGACTTCCAATTACTAAAAAAAGACTCATATACATGACTACAATTAGACCTATTTGGATTTACGAAGTTGAAATCTGGGGCTCCACAAAGCCATCGAATTCCACTCGTTTTCAATCCTTACAATTCAAAATCCTCAATGCTCCTTACATTGCCATAAATAAAATCATCTATAACGACCTTAACGTACCATATCTTTCCGATTGGGCTCAATCCAGATACGTATCCTTTGAAATAATAAACTTCTGAACCATCCAAACCCTCTTGTTTCTAACCTTGCTTCCTCTTCTATTCCTGATAACCCTCTGAGGCGTCTGAAAAAAGGATGGCCTCTGGACCTTCTAATAAAGGACTTTAATTAGTTTCTCTTCATGTTGTACGTGCCATGTTACCAATTTCACATTTACTTGTTGTATTTTTCATGTCATACAGTTGTGAATTTCATTAGAAAAAAATAAAATAAAAGATTTTATAGAATAGAAAAAGTAGCTTTGGGACAAAGTCTCAAAAGAATAATAATGGTGTAAAAGAAAAAATCTGAAAGATTATTTTGGCCGTAAGAACGAGTACTGTTAATGATTAAATAAAATATTTATATAAGTGTTGACACAATTATCAAAAATAGATTTATTTAATCAACAAAATATACACTACTATAATAAAATTGTACAGAAAATGGAACTTAAATTAGTCTTATAAACAAAATATTACCATTAGTGCTCTCCCTTTGCTAAAAGCAGAGGATACCAATAAGCAATAAATTATTATTATTATTAATATTATTGGTTGGGAAATGTGAGGTATTACGAGATATACAATCAATATTACATAAGTAAATACTCTCTGCAATATAAAACAACAATATTGGAACCACTTGGGCATATTATTATTGAACCATTTAAAGGAAATAAGACGGAGCTAGTCATTCTGAAACATGTTTATCCCTAATACTAAACAAATGATGGAAAATTGTTATGTATATTGGCAGGGCATCAAGGCTTCAATATGATAGCAAAGGTAGTATTGACCGACTTGTGTTCAATCAATCCTCCTCTAAAAAGCTAGCAAATAATCACAATTCACAACCTTTTAAATTATATATAGGTCTTGTAGCAATGCAATGTATAAGGTATTTATATTTGGACTGCATTAATTTATATTTGCTTGGTTAATAAACGATTACTTTCTATATAATGTAGTTATTCATAAACAATCACAATATGTATTTAAAGAAAAAAGGATATATATATATATATATATATAGTGAATTGATACTCATAATGAAATTGATACACCCCGTAGAAAAATATAAAAAACACTCAAATGCTTAGAATAAACAAATAAAACCAGAAACTCTTCTACAGATTTATTTATAATCTCGTTTTAATCACAAACTCAATAAATACTTTTTTTTTAGAAATATAACAATCTTTCACGTGTACAATAATTATGGTCACAATATTTCTTTAATTCTTCTTCGGTGCATACTGTTTATTTTCAAGTTTATTTATTATCAGCCAATTTTCAAAATTTTGTCAACTTAATGACTACACATCTAATTACGACGTTTCGGCTCGTTGAGCCATTTTCATGTCTAAATACCAATCATGTACCTGTCCTTTTCACATATGCGAATTGCATCCGTCTACTCATAACAAAATTTTTTATTTTTGCCATGTCCACCTTATCATGTGTCACCGACATGTCATCAGTCTCATTTATATTCAGTTTTTATTATGAGTAGACGGATGCAATTCGCATAAGTGAAAAGGACAAGTACATGATTGGTATTTAGACTTGAAAATACCAAGCCGAGACTATGAGCCGAAACGTCGTAATTAGATGTGTAGTCACTAAGTTGA
This sequence comes from Nezara viridula, assembly GCA_928085145.1. Classification (NCBI taxonomy): domain Eukaryota; kingdom Metazoa; phylum Arthropoda; class Insecta; order Hemiptera; family Pentatomidae; genus Nezara; species Nezara viridula. The sequence goes on from OV725078.1 coordinate 40,118,766, forward strand.
CAAAACTTTGAAAATTGGTGTAAAATTGGCTGATAATAAATAAACTTGAAAATAATTATAGTGATATACGAACACATTCATACCATATATACATAAAATATAAAATTAACAAAAGTAAAATAATAATCAAAAACTATGTACCATAAAAAATGAAATAACCTAAAGATGCGTAAATTGAAAACATAAAAACACAGTCATACCTATTAAAAAAATTAATAAAAAAAAAAATGGAAAATTTTGCCTCCTAGTCAAAATGATACAGCTCACTTCTTATTAACTTTGAAATACTATTAATTTAGTTGGATACCTTGTAGGCAAGTCATTAGTTTTTACCAGTCATTTTTCTGTGACTCCGGACTTTCCTGTCCCAGTCTTCAAGAAGATATTTTTTAAATCTTCTTTGCAAGAAATTTCGTCTATTATAATTTCTACCTCCAATTATGCCCACCGGTATTCTATCACGTTAACATTTGACCACTGTAGCTGTGTTTTTATAACTTTTGGGCAGTTATAAATTAGGCATTCCTTAACTAACATGGCAGAGTATTTGGAGTCATTATCCTGATCAAAATAAAATTTTCAGCTCAAATATTGCAAGATTTCTTTCAAGTTTATTCTAGAAATGTTTATGTAAACATGTTTATTCACTATTTTCACTATAACGTGAAGATTTCCTACTCCAGAATCCGCTATACATCCCATACGAAGAAAATTTTTTTTTTTTATAAAAATTAAAAACAACTGTTTTTTTTTTTGTTTCCATTATTCTATAATTTGTTACCAGAAAGTATGATATAGGTTAGGAAGAGAGAAGGGAAAATATGAGGAGGAAATGGAATGTTAATAAAGAAATAGTGAAAAAGAAGAAAAAAAATAATATATTAAAAAAATATTTACTACGATCATATATATATTTTTTATAGTTTATAATACCATTGTGTATTTTATAACATATATAAATGATTTAGTTCCTTTTAATCATTTTTTTTTTTTTGTCGCAATTGTTTTCTCATGAAATTAATTTAATGCCCCTTACCTATTTATTGTTATTTTATATCTCTTATACCGGGATAATGAAATATTGTGATTCCGCTGCTCATCTTTTGTCATTAATATATCTTTACTCTATTTATATATTTTGTATGTTTTAGCTGTTTGGGTTTTAACATAACAAGCCAATACTTTTTATTTACGTACTTTTGATATTTTTTCTTTTCTGGAGGTTTTGCTTTGTCTTTCTATACATGTAATTCTTTTTTTTTTTTCTTTTCTTTTTGTTATTTTTCCAGTACAATTATAAGTATAGTTGAGAAGATTTCAATTTATTTTTTAATTGTTTACATTCTATTATTTAAGTTGTTGTATATATCGTTTAAATCTTAATTAGGTTAGTTTTAGGTTTATGTATTTTTTCTTTTGTAACTGTTCATTATTGTTATTCAAAGGGGATATCGTCCCAGAATAAAGTTTATTTTCTATTCTATTCTATATATTCATGATACTATATATTTGTATATTAGTTTTAAGAATTGTCCATTCTATTGATTGATAAGTATGCTGTGTCTATAGCAACTCAATATAATTGGGCAGCTCCCTTTTATGAAAATAAAGTGATTATCTCTAAGTAATTATGTAACTTTTAGAAATAGTGAGATATAAGTTTTACCGGCCCTACTTGACAGTACTTGTTATTCATTCAGTTAATCAAAACTTTGAGTGAACTTCATCTATTCGACCGAGAAAATCTAGGCTAATCCAGTTTCTATTTCATGCGCTTTTCTGCCAATTAAAATAGAATCTATTATATCGATATAGTGGGGCTTAAGCGGTAAAAGTAAAATGGGACAGCCAAAAAAAAAAGAAGAAGCCATCATAGGCTTAGGTGCCCTCCTGGAACCCTCTTCAATTTTTCAGTCGGAAGCACATTTCCGTACCTGTAAATGTTTTTCTGCTTCCTCGACCACAGTTTTATATAGGCTTTCTCTTCTTCTTTCTTATCTGCCTTTTCGTAATATATAGTATGCAGACAAACAGAGAGACAAACGTACAAATATATATGAGAGAAGAAGAAGAAAAAGCCTTTGTATTTATAAAAATTACATAATATAAATTAAAAAACAATACAAAATAATATTTTTGGATTTAAATCCAACTTACAATGTAAAAGTCAGATAAATATTTTAATTACAAAAAGAGTGGTACCAAAATTCTATAGGAGAAAGCAGACTTGCAGTAATTTACCAATGCTATCCAATTGTTTCCATTCAACAAATCTATTACTTGATCCCGAGATAAATTTCTACATTTTAACCATTTAATTCTTTGGACAATCAGCTAGCAAGTGATTGAGATCTTCTTTTTCGTTTGTATTACACATGCTGCAATTATTATTTGTTTGCTTGAAGTGTTTATAATTGAAGTTCAAAACATCAGCTCTAATTTTAATTACCCTTCTGATCACCTTCAATGGGCTTTAGTCATAAATATAATTTACTGAAATTAAATGAGGATAAGAAGTGAAAGTTTTAAAATTCTGAACTTTAATTACATATTGATTATATATGTCTTTCTGAGTTTGAGTTCTTAGTAAATATAAATTAGCTCTCCATAGTTTAACATCATCACAGTTAGATCGGTTTAAGTTGAAATTTAATGCACGCAGATCTATCAGATTAAGTAAGTCCCTAAACCATGCGATCTCTTTTTTAATTATCTGTAGCGCTAATATTTTTGGATATCTATGTGGTGGAAGATTCAAATTTTTTGTAATGTAATCAAAATGGAGTTTAATGGTGAAGATAAATAACGGATCTATTTTAGTCTCAAAGTGAATAAAATGTGTTGGAATATACTTTGTTAATTTAAATATTTTTTAAAGAAAGAATCTTAGTGATCTTTCCACGACTTCATAACTTACCCCACCCCAGATTTGTGCTCCATAGCACATCACTGCTCTACTAACGGAATTAAATACTTGCAATACTATGTCTTTGTTTTCCATAAACTGGCGCCAAATCAAATTCAAACCCACCTTGGCTTTCTCCAGTTTTTCTGCCAGGTTTATATGAGAGTATATATATATTTTACATAAGTAGATTTTTATCATTTTGATCATGAGAGTTTAATAGTTGATTCCGACAGAAATACATTTATTATTTATATAATTAAACAATTACACTTTTACGGCAAAACATGGTCGCTTACTTTAAAGGAAGAAACCGTGTGACGTCTTGCCTGAGATATTGGGTCCAAGGAGGGACGAGTCCAATGGAGAATTCAAGTGCTATAAAAGCAGAATTGCGGAGTATGCGCCCTTTTTATATAATTGAAGTAATAGAATTCTAACAGCTGAATCGGACATGTTGTTGAGCCAGCTGGTAAACCAAGTCTGTGGCGTAATTATGCTTTTTAAGACCCTCATATTGTACATTATCTCATATAAATGATGATTAGAATTATTATTTAGTGACATTGAGTGAATGTTTTGAACCAATTTGAGCCCAAAACACTAAATATATATTTTATCAAAAAAAAGTGTAATCTATTCGTTGGTAGGTATTTAAAAATTCCCATATGAGGTGATGATTAATTACCAATACTTTAAAAATAAAAAAGACTGGAAAAACAAGACTGGAAAAAACATACACCCAATATTCTCCGCTGTGCCTTTTCCTCCATAAAGTAAATGAATTATCTCTGTCACCTGTTTCGATTTGAAACACGTAGGCTTCTGGTTACTTTCTTAATTTTCTCCGACTGTGTTGTTGTGCGGTGTATGGTAGCGTCTCTGGGGATCTCGAGGCAAAACTAAAATTGCTTTGTGGGTTTCATCTTCGGGATCCCAAAGAGATTTCTGTCTCCCGTTTTTATGAATAGTTGATGTGGCTTTACCCTTACTACAGATCCACAACATTTGGCAGATCTTTCATTATCCAATCCTCGCCCCTATTGGAATTCTATCCTCTCCTACATCCGTCACTCCAATACCCTAGCTACCTTTAAATCCCACATATTCCATCACTTACTGTCCATACAGTTCCTAAACAATTTAAATATTCTTTTCTGTTAATATTTATATAAATTATTAGTTTGTTTGAAAGTATTTTTTTTATTTTTAATTCAGTAATGTTAGAAGTCAACTTATAATTTTTTAATACTTCCGTTTATCAATTTTATTATTCTTTTTATGAAACTCTGAGACTGTAAAACTCACAATTGTATTATAATGTTTTATTCTAAAGAGATTGTCCCGGAATAAATAAAGCGTATTATCATTATTACTATTAATATAAATATAATAGGTGTATGAAAACTTTGTAATATTTTTTTAAAAATAGAGCTCTTAAGTATAAGCAAATAAAGGTAATTATTTAGATGAGATTCGCACGGGTTACACGTGGTTCACAATCAATTCGGTCACGCTTGTTCATGAAAAGTCTTTTGGATAAACCCGGATGCATTCGGCACTCCATGAACAAGTGTGACCAAAGTGATGGTTAACCACGCGTAACCCATCTAAATAATTACCCAAATCAATTATTACTTTTTTTTTTACAATTATAAAATCCAAGTTAATATAAAATAAAAGGTAGTGGGCCGAATATAATGGCGCGAACTCACTGCCAATTAGATCGGAGTCTACTCTATAACTCAATTATATCTGTTGCTATGCTCGCTGTTGCCAGATTTGTTCCTTTAGAATATTTAGTCTATTAGCCGTCTCGGTGAGCTTCGGTTCTCTGTCCGTTTAGTTTATAAATATTTCTATTGTTTTTTAAAAAGCTAATATTGAGATTTCTTTCTTGTGAAGTTTTATATTTGTAATTACATATATATATATATATATATATATATATATATATATATATATATATATATATATATATATATTATCCGATACCTATTATCCGATTTTAATACATACAACAAATAAAATAAAAAACATTGTAACATATATTACAATAAAAACATTGTAATATATGTTACAATGTTTTTATTTTATATGTATATATAAAGTTAGTGCTGTTTAATAATCAAATTCAAGAAAGAAACAAACTCTTATTATGGTCTTGACCGACTGTGAGTATTAATTTTTTTAAACCATTAGTATATTTAAAATTTTAAATATTTCCATCATTAGGTTTAATATTTCTTTTGTCTTGTTGAATATATTTTTTTTTTATAGTAAATCATTTTTGTGAGTTTTTCAATCACAACTCTAGAATTATTTTTTTTATAGCTAAAATTAAATTGTTTAAAAACCAAAATGAGTTTATCTTTTATATCTTTATAATTTATAAAATCTCTCCATCTTTGTGGTTTTAGATGATATATTACAGTTTGAAAAAATTTACTTTTGATTCCAGGTTTACTTTTATTTTATAAAATAGTTTTTAAAATATTGAATATTTAATAGTTGGCCGTTGCATTATAAAGGAAGAAGATGGTCCGGGGTGGCGGTCATAAATAGGCTTAAATGTGGTAAAACTATTTTATTAAAAGCCAACGTTTCGACCCGACCTAGCAGGTCTTCTTCAGGGAGGTGTGTTCAGCTAGGAGTTTCACTTAGAACTGAACACACCTCCCTGAAGAAGACCTGCAAAGTCGGGCTGCAAAACTTTGGCTTTTAATAAAATAGTTTTACCACTATTTAGTCTATTTATGACCGCCACCAAGGACCATCTCCTTCCTTTAATTTTTAAAATAGAATACACCTTATATAAGATGCACTAGAATAGTGTTTATTTATTATGTATCAATTTATTTTGGGAAGATTACCTGAATTTTTTAATTGAAAAAATTTATAAATATCTATGGTTATTTTTTAATTTAAAATATGTGTTAAATAGGAGTTCATTGTCAAGTTCTTAATCATAACAATAGTTTCCGATTTGTGATCTTAAAGTTAAACAATAACTCTTAGAGTTTTGCTTGTAGCGAAGAGATAGTGTAGTGTTAATTCTGAGACACGATTTGCCGCGGGCAATTAGAATATTGCGCTGGTTGTGCCGTTATAGATTTCCGATCCTTCGGAAGGGAGTGTAGGAAGGGCGCTCTGTAATTTACCATTCTTCACGTAATCACTTCATCCTCTTAGGGAAAATAAATGGTTGATTAATTCTTCTCATGAATAACCATACAGAGCCTTTAGTAGTTCACCAATCGGTGATTAGACTTTATAAGCAATATGTGACAGGGGCCTTAGATCAGCTTGAATCTATGATTTATCGTCGATATTTGCCCCTGGTAACCTTTTGATAAGTTTGCCTGCATAATTTACCGATGCCCTGAGTGGTTTTGACTCCTTAGTAGGGTACTGGGTCATTCTCAGATAAAAAGGCAATTTAGTACTTTAGGAAAAACCCGACATATTAAAGAAGACATTTCATTCATGTATTCTGGGGTATTACAGCGCAATTTAAGAATTCCTACCTGAATCAGTTATCAAATCACAGTTACTATTGTTACTTCCACTTAAATATATATGAAATATACATCAAGGGAGAGAATTGCGATCTTGAAAAATTACGAATCCGAGATTTCAACTGATATTCACATTTTGAGGTGCTCAATTAGTTCGAATAAGTAGGTTTCGTAAAATGAACTCTGTTTATATATCAGACAGTTTTAGTACAAAAACGAATAGTACGAAACAGAAATTATGTACAAGTAGGTGTGTGCCTGGGATATTGAGGTGACTTTTTTTTTTTGCTGAAATATGCTTTAATGATAGAGCTCTAACGATTTCGAATTAATTGTTCATACGAATGTGTAGTTCGGAGCAGTCTATCTGGAAACCTCTTCACAAAAATTTACAACTGTATTACATGAAAAATACAAGTAAATGTGACATTGGTAACATGTCATGTACAACATGAAGAGAAACTAACCATTGGTAGAACTCAAATTAAAGTTCTGTATTAGAAGGTTCCGAGTCCATCTTCTTTTCAGAGGCCTCGGAGGGTTATTAGGAATAGAAGAGGAAGCAAGATTGGAAACAAGAGGGTTCAGATGGTTCAGAAGTTTATTATGGAAGGATAGGTATCTGGATTGGGCAAGATAGGAAACATATGGTACGTTAAGGTCGTTATGCATGATTTTATTTGTGACAAAGTAAAATTCATTGAGGATTTTACGAAGGATTTCTGATTGCAAGTATTGAATACGAAATGAATTCGATTGTTTAGTGGAGCCCCAAAGCTACAATCCGTATGTCCAAATAGGCCTTATTATAGTCATATATATAAGTGTTTTTTAAGTAATTGGAAGTTTAGAGCGTTTGTCTAGTAAGTGCTGGAGTAGTCTAAAACGTCGAGCGGTTTCTTGTCGTTTCGGTCTGGTATTAGGATTCCAAGTGAGTCGTTTGTCCAGGTGGAGTCCTAGGCATCGGATTTGTTCAACAGGGATAAGTGGGGTATTGTTAAAGGATACAGTATGGTAGAAAGTCATAGGTTTGCGACGAAGGATAAAAGTAATTTGATGTGATTTATCGGAGTTTATTTTAATCCTCCAGTTTTGACACCATTGTTCAAGACTTGTGATGCTACACAAAAATGAATGCCTCAATAGTAAGGAAAAAACCACTTGGAAGGCTATAAAGCAGAAGGATCGATCGAATCAACAAAGATGCAATAGATCTGCATGCAGATAACTGGAAAGAAGTAGCCTAAAGTAGGCAGAGATGGAAAGGGTGATTAAGGCAGCAGAAATAAAAGAAAACAAAATAAGAAATAAATGTGTAATTTAATATTCTTTAACATAAGATAGATTTTATCCTCATTGAAATAGAGTGGCAAGTCTTAAATTAACTTTTTTTTTTTTGGAAATAAGAGAGTAACATAGATATATGATATAACCGTTCGAATGTAGGCATTATTGGGAATTAAATGGCTGATTGAGCAGGAAAAGAAGCTCTTATCCTTCTAGGACGCTGTAAAGCTTTCTTAACATTCGAATTAGCGCGACCACAGAAAGAGGCCATGAACCAAGATTGGGCAACAGCCCTCCAAATAAACTGAAGTTCATAAAAAATGATGTTGAAGCCATGGCACAGTTCAAACGCAGAGAGGAAGTTGTCCTTACGCGACTCAGAATAGGACATACCAGGCTTACGCATCTTTACATAATTGCTAAAGAAAACCTGCCCGTTTGTCGGACGTGTGGAGAGAGACTGACAGTGGCCTTTTACTTAAGAAAGTTATATGAAAAGGGAATACCAGCAGATACATCAAATGCTTTAGGAAATGGGTAAAACGTCATGAATAAAGTCATATCTTTTCTTTCCGCAAAAAGGAATTTTTAAAAACATATGGAGCCTTATCTCTCATTTTTAATATTTATTTATTTAAGCACAACCGGCTTACATAATTAATAATAATAATAATAATATATATATATATATATATATATATATATATATATATATATATATATATATATATATATATATATTTAATCAACGGCGTTAATGACCAACAGGTTTTACGCCTTAACTTCTTAACAACCAACCAACCATTGGAAAGCTGAAGATTTAAAAAAAAAATAGTATCTAACATATAAAGTTGTAAAATATTATGGAGAGTGACAAACAAAAAAGTAAAAAAAAAAAAAAAAAAAAAAACATTGCAATAGTTAATATTTTATTTAGTATATTATTGATTAATTAAATGAAATAAATTGAATTTCAACACAAACTAAATGGGAAAATTTTAAATTTATTTTCATCCTGACGCACCAAAAAAAATAGTGGACAGAATCATATTTTAAATTATAGTATATAGTTGTAGTTTCATATTTATAGTTAAAGTAAATTGATTAAAGTTTATTAATTTATTTAAAAAACAAATATCTACTGAAAGTATTGTGCTTAGCAAAAGTTGTGTGATGCGCGCCTCACCAGAATTATTTTCATTGGTCAGTTGTTTGGAAGAGATATGGACAATCTTAATCAACTTTATATTGCAATGAGATGTATTTTAAAAGAAAATTCGAAAATATTGACTAAATTAGTGATCTAGTGTTCTTTTCACTTATTTTACTAATAAATTACATTAACGGAAAGATACAGTTTATTGTTTAATCATTTTATTAAATTCATACCAGTAAAATTAAAGATAAATTGATATAAGCGTAAAAGTGATTTCCAATTTTATGTCCCAGACTATTGGAACTTTTATTTAGGCGATTACAGGTTAAAGGGACGAAATTCCTGAGCGGGCTGGAACGCAGCTAAAGGCTAAAAATTGTTGGAGAGCTTCAGCGTACGGGAAAAGATTTGATAAATGAACGATTTCTCTTTTGAAAATGTTATTCTAAAATCTAACAGATAATAATAGCAATAAACAAAATAAAATTAATTGGTTTTCATTATAACCAGAATATGAGATGGTTGACAATAACAATTAATTTATGTTTGAAAACAAAGAATAAACATTTAAAATTAATTTGCTTAGTAAAAAGTTAATTAATAATCAACTGCTAGAACTCCTTTTTTTCATCCCCCAAAAAAGATACTAAAATAATAAACTTTTATATTAAAAATAAAAAACCTTTAATTATTTATATCACACATCTGTATATATTTAATTTTTCTGCTTTTTTAGCAATTTTCAAACATACCTTTATATACTGTTCACCAACTATTATATAACAAAAATATTTTTTCTCTCATTATTTTAAAATATATACGTCAGTATTTCCTTCAAACAATATCTTTTTTTATTAACAAAAACATGTTCTAAAAATTAAGGCAAAAACAAAAACCAAATAACAATAAAAATCATTAGTTAAACAAAAAGTATATGTTTCGTTTTTATTAAGATCTTTTTAAGTAAAATTTATTTCTTATTATTTAAAAAAATATTTTGTTTTGAAATCTTTATTTTATATTAACTATTTACCTTTTTTTAAATACACATATGCAAATGAGCACTTTACGCAAAAATTTATTTTTTTCGAAATTTCACCAGTCCACATTTTTTAAAACATTAATAATTAATTATTCTCATTAAATTGAAGCAATCAGAAAGTATTTTTTTATTTTAAACGTAAATTTTATTACTAGAAGCATTTATTTTATCACTCACAAATACAGATCTATCCTATAATAGAGATCTGGGTGAAAAACATAGTTTATAATCAATTTATCAGAAAAATATTCGAAAAATAAGTATTTTTAAAATTTTTTTTTTTTAATAAATAAAATGTGTCTTTAGGCAATTGGATTTATTATAATACATCCTAGATCATGGTAAAACAGGAAATAAAAGCTTTATAATGATTAATTGTTGTCCTTTTAGTTGAAAACAGAGGTACTTTTACTTGATAGGATAAATAATATCATCATTTTGTTACACAATTTGAGCTTAAGCTTTCCAGGTAACAGTAATATAGTTGGATAATGATAAAAAAAAAATCGGGAATAATTTATGATTTTTTTAAAAACAGAACTTAGCTTAGTTTAGCCTCTGAAAATTCCTCTATAAATAATTTTAACAATGATAAAATCTGTGTTCATTTAAAATAAATTTCATCTTGTTTACAATGAAGCAGTTATTAATTACTTAAATTAAATATTCCTATAGTTATTGCTTTCGATTCAATTAAAAACACTACTCACCTAAAAAAACACAAAACTTGGATTTCCTACTTTCCTGGTGAAAATTATCCCATTGTTTAAATTTACTTATTGTACCACTTTGAGGTCTACTACCACTCTTATAAAAATTTTCCTCTACTTACGGGATACCCTGTATACATAAAAAAAGTATTATTATTTTGATTTATTTTTTATAGTTTTATTCTTGGACATAATATTTCATAAGAATAACGTAAGTTGTATTAGTACGTACTCGTCTACTTAAATCCAAAACCCGAACTGATGTGAGCTGCCCTTCACGGCATGACCTCCGAACTGATGTTTCACTTATCATCCACTAGAGTTCCCTAATGGTGAACAAGTTATAAAGAAATCAGTTTCGACCTGTTGATTTAGTTGGATGTTTCGATACCTACTATACAGCTGTAATACAGTTTTCCATAACTAACTTCCAGGAGAAATTATGGAAAGAATTAAAGAAAGAGCGTAAGGAATTTCACAAATAGGTTACACGAATAATAAAGTATAAAAACAAGCCCTCAAGTACCACTTAAACATCATTTCCAATAGTTTTCTTTTTCTTCTTGAGTAATTCCAGATTAAAAATACATATATAAAGCTAATGATATTCCTGGCAATTATATTCAAATTAAGGTAAATAAATAACTAAATATATTATATCGTTATTTGAATAAAATATAGAACATTATTATTATTAATGGTATTATATCATTACACAGTTGAGCCTTTTGGTTGAAAGAATTGAAAAACTCCAATTTCAACATTTATTATTATTAATTTTAGTGATATTTCTAGTGGGAAAATTTATACCTTTATTCACAGTTCTATATTTTTATTTTTAAAATGTTTCAACACTGCAATAACCAACTCTGGAATCAACTTACTCACTATCTGTACTGATATAATAAATTTTCCTACTAGAAATATCACTAAAATGATATTACTCAAACATTTGGAATTTTTTTTTTAAATTTATTTATTTAGACATATAATATTCTGTCACAGGGACAATAATTATATTGATAAATGAACACATTCACACCGTATATACAAAAAAGAAACAAAAGTAAAATAATAACTAAATAATAATAAATAAAAACTATATACAATAAAATAACCTAAATATAAGTAAATTAAAAATACAGTCATACCTATATACAATATATACAATCAGGCGGGGAACCCAAATCCCTGCGCTACTCTCTCAACCGCCTCACCGGTGCTAAAGCCGGTGGAGTTTGAGCGAGAGCGCTTTAGCCACATACACTCATGTCTTGAGTGGAGAATCTGGCCATTGCCAGAACTCCAAAATAAATACTATAAAAGATCTCTGGGCCACTACCGCTTCAACCTTCGAGGAGGGTTGTAGGGATGAGTGGAACTAGATAGGGATTGGGCTAGTGGATTTGGATGATTGATAAGGTTCTGATGGAATTTTGAAAATTTTGGAAATTGAAATTGGAGTTAGTCATTTTGATAACTGATAGGCTCATTTTATACATATATATTTTACTCGAATAACTGACCAACATAATGGCACATAAGATATTCATAAAGTACTTATTTTAATTTAGTTTAGATTAATAAACATATGTGACACATATAATTTATATTTTTATTTATTATATAGTTTTAACTTTATTACTATTTAAAAAATACAACCCATGAAGGGTTTTGGGTTTTTATTAGTTTTTCCTGTCATATAACGAAAGGAATGGTTTTTAAGTTTATAATTTTATTATTATCTTTAGTGAGAAATATTATACACCAAAACATGACCGATTATCATACATATTTGTACGTTGTAAATGTCACTTAAATAAACACATTATTATATCGTTTTATGAATTGGTTTTTTTTTATCTATCTTCCTTTATTTAATGATTAATACAGGCAGGAAGTTAACCCTGAAAGTTCCGAACCTTAAATTTGCGAAGTGTCTTGTAAAGTTAAATATTTTTTACGATTATGCAACCCAGTCCTTGAAATGAAATTTTAACTTTTATTTGTATGTTTATGTTAACTTACAATGTTTATATTCAATTATTTCGGAGCTGTAACTTTTTCCCTTGAAATTTTTCAGTTAAACATTTTATAGAAAATTTATTTAAAATACAAAAAAATTACTTTAAAATCAGTTGATAAAATTCGATAAAAAAATGGCCTTTTTTTTTAGATACTCGAGAAAATGATAGAATCAAATAATTTATTTCAGATTGATTATAACTCTATTCTCTGCTCAATTACTGATTATTTCTCATTTAAAGTAACTCTTTTAAAGAAGTTAAATTTATATAAAAGTTAAACTTTTATAATAAATCTAGAACTTTATTCCAAAAAAAGTTCCTTAGAACGTTTATTTTAAGACTTTTTTTCCTAAAAAGTTTTACTGAAACTGTTAAAATGTTTTTTGTTTTTTTTAAGTGTATATCGAATTTCAACCTCTGCTGTCCATTGGAATAACCCAAAAGATAGCTCTTTAAAGCCAACAGAATGTATACATTATTTTTTTCATAACAGTATGCTGAGACGTTTACATGTCTAGAAAATAGGACATATGAAAAAAAAAATGTGTTTCTCTGAATGTAGGGCTTCTCCGATTGTTATTTAAAATTATTCCCCTTATTGAATTTCAATATCGATCCTTTAGTCTATTTTCTTTGTACCTGTTTTCTTTTATTAACAATGTACATTTTGATGTTCTGTTAAATTTTAACGCTATGCTAAAGGAGAAAGATTTAAAATTCATGTTCTGTAATGTAATCGACTGAAGTACTTAAGCTCGATACGAATAAGCCGTACCATGTGTTTTAGTGATGCCCTGGAATGTTTTGAAACAAGGTTTTTTTTCTTCACAATTGACTCATATTAGGTTGCATTCTCCTCTGGCTTTAGTACCAGTGAAGTGGTTGAGAGAGTAGCGCATGGATCTCCTAGAGTCCTGTTTTTTCCTCCATTGCTAGAGGGACAAATCTGCCTCGGAATTTCCTTGTCTGATTGTAAATAGTGTATATAGGTACGTATATGTTTTTTTATAATTCATTTATATTTAAGTTATTTTATTTTATTTATTGTATATGCTCTTTGATTATTATTTAGTTATTTTCCTTCTGTTTATTTTATATATTTTTTGTACATATTGTGTCAATTTTACCTTCCTATAACCAATGCCCATGTGACAGATTGTTATACTATTCAATAAATAAATATAAAGTTTAAAAAAAATAGGGTTGGATTAGGTATTATATTTAATGTAAACTATTAAAAACTCACCAAGAAACAGAGAAGGAACGTTAGGTTATTGTAATAAAACTGCAGCTAAAATGATGATAAATTATAAAATAACCGATGTTATGGTTTATTTTATTCTTTACCTTCTTTTTAGAGGCAAGAGAGTGAGACTTTTTTTTCAATTATAACCTAGCTTTTTCTATAGTTTATAAAGTTTTTTTTTTTGTTTTGTAATAAATTTTGAGATATTTCGAAAATATTCTATTTTTATAAGTTTTTCCTGATAGAATTCCAAATAGATAGTTAGTTGAGAAGTGCAAAATTATGTATTATATTATTTATTATTACAGACCATGAAGGTCTTTGACCGCGAGATATGCTCTCCTAGACCACATCCCGATACCCGATTTAAGTACACAGGGGTATGGTCATCAGTCCTACACCCGGTCGGTGTGAGTTGCCTCCAGTAACCTGACGGGCCTCACATATCCGGAGGGGGCGGGGAGGAGATCTCGGGCAGCGCGGCTCTCCCTGGTGGACGGTCACCCAAATCGGGCGGTCACTCATCCAAGTGTAAACCACTGTCAGCGTTGCTTAACTTTGATTACCTATTGCAAGCGCCTTAGCCCATACGGCTGCCTCAGCCCCCCCCCCCCTCCCCCGCCCACACACACACACACACACACACACACACACACACACATATATATATATATATATATATATATATATATATACATATATATATATATATATATATATATATATATATATATATATATATATATGTATATAAATCTGTGTATTTGTATAAAATACACACAAAACAAAACCTATAATCTTACTTAAAAATCTATTGTTGATTCTTAATTTATGTATGCTTAATAATTTATAATTAGTGGGTGGGGTAGCTCTGTGGCTGAAACTCTAATACTGGAAGTCACAGGTTCGAATCCCGGCTCATGGTAGAAAATTTATTTATTGTGTTTCATTAGCTTAGGGATGACTCTATCGTCGGGAGACCCTCCTGAGGCACACCCAGCCTCTGTAAAATGAGTACCCTTAATTAAATAATTAATTAAGGTGGAAAATCTGGATGAGCGTTGCATTTTTTTTTTTTTTAGTAATTTATAATATTAATTTAGGTAAAGTATGCTTTGAATCGAAAAAAAATTTCATGTTAGTCAAATTCAGCCTTTAACATTTTAAAAGAGTTGGAAATATTTTCCCAGTTCGAAAGGACGTATTGAGGGGAAAAAAAAATGAAAATTAAATTATTATGCATCTAAAGCTATCTAAAATTAAAAGGGTTGGCATGAAGGGGGGAGGAGAAGGGGGGGGGGAAGAATAAGTTTTATAAATCACGCAATATTTAAATGATTAACCGCTTAGGGCTCCAACCCCTTTCTGTCGAACCTTTGAATAGGCTTCAGGGAAGCGAATATTTCCCTTAAATTCACCTCCCTGTTTTAAATCCTTTCTTTTCTTTTATAATTTTATTTATCTTTTTTTTTATGCTATTGGGTCGGGTCATTTAATCCCTTTCATTAAAATATTCCTAAATATATAAAACGTGTAGATTCATTTTAATAAATTTAACTTCGATGAGCAAGATTATAAAAAAAAAATTAATCTATTTTATCTATTAAAATAATGAAAAAAATTATCTAGCAGTTGTATTCTTACCAATATCAAAATATCAATATTCGAATATCAAATAATAATATTTTATATATATATATATATATATATATATATATATATATATATATATATATATATATATATAATAATTTATTATGCGTATATTTAGTTACTAACAAGCAATAAAATTAGAAAATCCATGGAATCAATTTATATTATTTAACATATAAATAACACAGTAAATTTTAAATCGGATGTAAAAATATAGGCTAACTTTATGTCTATATATCAAATGAGATCAATTTTTAATTAGGTAGGTCATTGGAAAATAATAAACATCAACAGAGCTATATCCCATTTACTTATTTAGTTAGCTCGAACAGGGACATACATCCCCCTAAATTGCTCAAACGTGCAGTCAATATCAAACAATAGAGGGAGGAGTTAATACCTAGTTTTCGGGGTGAGCATACATTTTAAATAAAACAAAATCGAAATCGTATATGTTCTGCAATAATAATCGCAAACACATATTTTTAATTGTAAAATGACAAGCATCAGTAAATGCGCAAGCAATGAGGGATATTGTTATTTTTTGTATTTGGTTTACTACATATGAATGTTCAATGAAATTATAATATAGAAATATATTTTCGTAGATACAAATTTTCGGTAAGTTCTCACTTTTTATATGACTAGATAATGAGCAATCGTTCTTGTAAATTGTGTTTGTTAAATGTTATTTATAGATGACTTTAGAATGAGCTAATCAGCTCGAAACGTCGTTTGAAGTGGAATAAAAATTTTAAAGTATAGGGGCTTATATATTCCTTGAAGAAACCATATATGATAATTTATTATTATTTACTGGCTGATTCAAAGGGGGTTTCTGACTGAAGCCTTCCTCAAAAAAAAAAAAAAAAAAAAAATGTCTATAAATAAATATATAGACTATCAAAATTTGTTTTTTTTTAAAACCTCAGTTGCGAAAGGTAAGCATATGTCAAGAAAAAAAGTAGACATTTTATTTCCTAAAAGCATCATTCTTCCTGCAATTATATTAATTTAAAAAACAATTATTTTTTTTCATTTGTAACTGCTAGTCGGAAAAATAACATCACGGATTATTACTACATTTTAACTTTATCTTCTTTATAGTTCTCGTAAGGCTTATCAATAATATAATTCAGAAATTTCGGGCTGAAACCTCCTGAAAAAAAAAATTGTTTTCATGGATCCCTATTTGTTTCTATGACTGATCTGAGTATCATGTTTTTTTTCTGTTTTTTTTTTTTTTTTTTGCAAATTTAACCGTTAGAGACCTGAATTACTGCTCTACCAATATATATATATATATATATATATATATATATATATATATATATATATATATTATATATATATATATATATATATATATATATATATATATAAAGATAACTTCGCAAAAGTTTTTATTTTGAATCTTTGATTTTACTGTTTGTGGAGGATAGCCCGAGTTGGGTCCCAAAACTCCAAAAGAAGTAGAATTGGATCAGCGTTACACGGAAGGCTGAGGAATAGTCACTTGGTTTATTTGGTAAATTTTATAGGTATGAAAATGATACACCATCAACATACTCAGACTTTTTATTGTAAATTATAGTCAAATAAGGCAATCCACGATTTATTGAAGTATACTAGGTTAAATAAATAATTATTTATATATATATATATATATATATATATATATATATATATATATATATATATATATATATATATATGACATATGATAGATCCTGAATCTGTTACTGCCCGTTTTCATTTGTAACCGCTAACCGCGAAAATAACTGTACCAAATATGACTACATTTTAACTCCCGGTTATGGTTTCTGGAAGGCTTATCAATAATATAATTTTAAAAAATCGGGCTGAAACCTCCTAAAAAAATATTGTTATCATATCTAATATAACTTTTAGATTTTATTCTTTTATTAGGTGAAAAAATTCTCAAAAGTATTTATTTTGTATATTTTATTCTGCTATGTTTGTGGGGAATAGCCCCAGTCGGGTCCCAAAACCCCAAAAGAGCTCGAATTAGATCAGCGTTACACGGAAACCTGACTGTTTCTATGACTGATCTGAGCCAAATACATAATCAATCATAATTTTTTGTATTTTGAAATTCTAATGCTACTTGATCTACTAAATTTAGGACTCGTCAAAATTTTGTCTCCTAAAAGCATCATTGTTCCTGTAATTATAATAATTAAAAAAAATAATCCTGAATCCGCTACTGCCGGTTTTCATTTGTAACCGCTAACCGCAAAAATAACTGTACTAATTATACGTACATTTTAACTCAATAACCTTTATGGTTCATGGGGAAGGCTTATCAATAATATAATTCACAAATTACGGGATGAACCCTCCTCAAAAAAAAAAAAAATACTTCAGTTTTCATAGGCCCATATTTGTTTCTATGACTGATCTGAGTCAAGTACATAAACGATCGTAATTTGTTGTATTTTTAAATCATAACGCATATATTTCATTTAGGACTCATAAAAATTTCATCTCCTGAAAGCATAATTGTTCATGTAATTACATTAATTAAAATACAAATCAAATCTTGAATCCGTTACTGTCCGTTTTCATTTGTAACTGCTGACCGTAAAAACAGTTCCAACAGTGACGAATACCTGCACCATATAATTTCAATTCCAGAAAAAGATTAAATTATAACATTATTGTTATTAAATAATTTTATAATTGTCATGCAAAATAATACCGTGCCGTAGCTTTTATCTCAACTTTTTCTATTTAAAAAATAAATTATTTGAACAGTTTTCTTCATCTAATATTATCATATCTCAAGTCAATTTTAGGTTAAAATTTTGAATAATTAAATAAAATTAAAAATTGTTTTACTTACAGTTTATAACTATAATCTTCTCTTCTTTGTGCACCATTGTCGCTACACCGAAAGCCTCTCAAATTTTAAGTTGTAATTTTAAAAATAATTTGAAGAGAGGCTGTCGCTGATAAACAACCTGTGCACGAAAGAATATAAAACAATTTAATATTAGCTCATAAAGTATTTTAAAATATAAACAATGAGTTATAGAAATTTGGAAAATTCATATTATAACGCATATTTTGACAACTTTAATTTGATTAATTATAAGCAGGGGTTGAAACAGTGTTTTTTTTTTTTTTACAAATAAGTTCAACTTTAACTGTTTGAAAAAAACTTTTATCAATAAGAGGTTAAAGGAAAGTCTTTTTCAAAACTGTTAAATAAAAGTTGTAGCTTAAGAAACTTTTTACTTTTATAGTACATATATAAATATCTTAAGAGCTATGTATATGTTTATTTTATTAATTATATTTTAGTTATTCATTATTGTAATAGGTATTTCGGCTAGATTTATTGTTAATATGTATGAACAATATTGCTATTCTTAAGGCGCCTTGTCCCAGAATAAATATGATTCTCTATCCTATTCTATTCTTAATGTCATAAAAAGGCATTTCTTGAACTTTTGCTTATTCACTATGAAATTTAATTATTTATTTATTGAGTATTACAACAATCTGTCACTTCGACATCAGTTATAGTGAGGTACGATAACATTCACACTATATGTACAAAAAAATATTAAATAAATATAAGCTAAATAACAATAAATAATAATCAAAAAGTATTCCCTATAAAATAAAATTTATAAGCACAAAAAAAAAATACAAATTATAATAGAAGCTCATAACGATTACATTGCATAGTACTCAGAGTAGAAAAATAATAAATTCTGACTATCCTGTAAAATATGTTAACTTGGTAGAACATTACAAAATGCAAATGTTTATACATCTTAATCAGAATTATTTTACTGGAAAAGTAAAAGAATTATTGCTTTTGAACTATCTCATTCCACACATTGTAAAGGTATGTTCTGTTAAACGCAAAGAAAAATCATTATAATGTTTTATATAGCTATGCACATATACTGATGATTATATTTTTTGTTCATAAAAACGTAAAAGCACATTACTTTTTTTTTATTATAACCAATTCAAGTAAATCGTTTTTAATAACCGTCATATAAAAAGTTTTATTAATGATGTTAGAAAATAATAGTTAAGAAAATAACTGTTTTGAAATGACATGTATCAATAAAAATAAAAGTTTAACAAAAACTTTTATACATCTCTATATATAGGTAAAAGCTAAATTTTTACTTTTAGTTATAATATCTAACTGTTTCATTCGACTCCTGATTATAAGTATTAAATATATTAATGAATACAGAATATAATAAATATGTAATGTTAAATTAATGACAAATTAAAACTTACCCCAGCTAAATAGTAACAAAAACTTCTACGGCATTCTTCACCGACCTTCTCCAATACACTGTAAATAAATAAATAATATCTTCAAACAGTGATTTAGGATTATTGGTTCTTCGTAATGCCAAACTCACCTATCTAGTTATTGTTGTTTATTTATTCGTTTCAATATTTTAATAATAATACAAATAATATTTTTGTAATGTCTCGCTCGTCTATAATAAAAAGAAATTCCTTCTTTTCTCATTGAGTTTAACATATATTTTCTGTAGGTGTATAGCTCAAGTTATTAAAAAAATATGATTGAAAACCTTTCGATAGAAAATAATTTTATAAACAGTTAAAAAAAAAATCTTAGGAATATTACTTTAATTATTAAAATGATGTTGAGAAAATTATTATAATTTATGAATGTTCAAATAATTGTATTCGTAAATGAGTCAAACTGTAGAGGAGATTTCAACTTTTGTTTTTTCCATCACTTGGGTTTTTTTTTTTCGAGAGAGAAAAACAAAAAGAGTTCTAAGTACTTCGAAGCTTTCATTCATTATTAGTAAATTTATAATTAAATTGTTTCACTATTCTTAGAATGAAACAGGATTTTATCTTGTGAAGTATAGTTGATAAAGGCTATAATGTAATCAACGTCTTATTAAATATTAATTTACATAAAAAATAACAATCAATTTTATTAATTAAACAATTTTCTAAGCCTCAATCATTTTTATTAATGGACTTGTTGAGCATGAAGATGCACAATAAATAAATTTTGGCTAGATATGCTACATATAAATTAAAGGGCTTATTTTTTTAAAATTTTGTTATTATTCTGAGGGAACTTTATTCCTAGAAGAAAATTATTTTTTAATTTCATTTCATAAACTTGCAAAAACATTAAGAATGTCTTGATTCATAAAGATATTCCAGGTCATGGATAAAAAAAAAAAATTAAACCTTTGCAATAATTGATAATCATTAGTCATTTTTGCTGAAAACATGGGTATTTTCAGTTGACGGAGTATCAAATCGTGTCAGTTTTATACACAACTTGATATTGAATATCAACTTATTTTGTAATAAACTTCAACCTAATTAATATGGACTTGAAGCTTATTAAATAAAGAAGTTTTTTTAAACGTGGAGTACCTGTAGTATAGTTGTAGGATGATAAAAAAAATTGTGTATAATTTATATTTATTGTTTAAACAGAACTTAGCTTAGTATTATTACTCAAAAGTCCTCTTTAAATGATTTCAACAATGACAGCTCTATTTTGATTTAAAGAAAAGTTTGTCTAGTTAACATTGAAGCAATTTTTTTTTCTCTTTTTCTCGCCTCTACCCTAAAGGGTAGTTGGCGTTTTATATAATTTATATTCTATTATAGTAATTTATAATCTTTAAAAATTTAAACACGATAGAGACTCGCTCTTCATTATCTTGTAGAACATCTTTTCCTAGATCTATTTTTTTTTCTGTGGCTTTCGAATTGGTGAAATTCTATAAGAAGGTATTTCACAGTTTGAGCTGTATTATTGATTTTTTCGGAAGTGTTCTACAAAAAACATGACATTAAAAAAAAAAAAACACAAAACTTAAATTTCATACTTTTTAATTTTTTTTTTGTAGTTTTGAGGTGCCCTTTAATATTTCTCTCTGCTTACAGGAACCCACTGAATATGACGATATATTTAAGCTCGATTTTTTAAAAACATTTTCTCAAAATCAGGGACTTCTACAAAAAGATTTCGGTAAATATCCTACATATTC
Organism: Nezara viridula; assembly: GCA_928085145.1. Taxonomy (NCBI): domain Eukaryota; kingdom Metazoa; phylum Arthropoda; class Insecta; order Hemiptera; family Pentatomidae; genus Nezara; species Nezara viridula. The sequence goes on from OV725078.1 coordinate 40,140,363, forward strand.
TACAAAAAACATGATTTTAAAGAAAACAAAACACAAAACTTAAATTTCATACTTTTTTTGTAGTTTTGAGGCGCGTTGCCATCCTTTTATATTTCCCTCTGCTTATCGGGAACCCTGCATATGAGGATATATTTGAGCTCGATTTAAAAAAAAAAAAATCTCGAAGTGTGGGACTTCTATAAAAAGATGTCGGTAAATATCCTGCATATTGTAAAATATACTTAGACATACATATCAGTTTCCTTTAGAGAACCGGAAGAATGAGCACCCAAGCTCAATGGCGCGGAGTCGAGAAGTCCCCAAGATATAATATGCTTCAAAGCCTCATACAGTTATACAAGATCCGATTCAATCTTATCCTCTTTTCGACGCCTCAGTCGACTTCCTCCAGCTCCTTTCCTTACAAATTTTATTCTTTTTAGATGTCCACTTCAATCTCTATGTGCCCATTTCCCCTTAACTCTGAACGTACATATATTTTTATCCAATAAATCCAGTTCAGGACACTTATAATAGAATTCAGAGAGCACATTCACACCGTACATACAGACTCATAATTAAATAAAATAATAACAAAAGAATACATAGAAATAAGAGCAGAATAAAATATTATAAGGAGAGTAAAATGAAAAAGAACAATATATATAATATATATATATATATATATATATATATATATATATATATATATATATATATATATATATATATATATATATATATATTCTCAAAAAAGTAAAATGTACGTAAAGTAAAATGAACATCTTAGACACAAGCATGCATACATACACTATTTACAATCAGCCAAGGAAACTCCGAACCAATCTTGCCCCTCCAATTGTCGAGGGAAAAGCGCAGATTAGGAGATCCCTGCTCTTCACCCTCAACCACTTCACTGGTATTTACAACCAGCGAAGGCTGAGTAAGAGCGCTAGAGCCACAGATATTTTCATATTTTCAAAAGGTCTCGGGGCCACTGCCGTATTAACCTACGAGGGGGATTGTAGGGATGAGTAGTGCTTGTTAGGGACTGTGCTACGGGATTTGGATGATGAGTAAAGTCTTACCAAGACCCAAAGGGAGTATTATTTGAGAATATTTTCAGTTGGCAGAATACATATATTATACTGTTTTTGTAAATAGTTCAATAAAAAACCTAGTTAATTTGTAGAATATCACGTGATTTGTAGGTTTTGTAAAATTGCTTAGTTCGAGCTGATAGTTGATAATTTTTTCTTAAAACTTTATACAGTTTTTACTGTCATTCTGCTTAGTTAAAAAAAAAAAATAGAAAACTTGATTTACTTCGAACCTTTTTTCTTTTTTATTAACAAAAAAAGGTGTTTTTAAATGAAATTTTTACAAATTCTGATATCCTGCAAAAAATTTATTTCTTACTACTTTTTAGCAGTTACTGTTAAAGATAAATTCATATTAATTTAAACCGCCATGGTCCGCCCGAAGGTAGTTAAAATATATATAAAATTCTTTTTGTATGTATAAATGTGCGAACAACTTCTAGGTATGTACTAATATCTCCTGTAACTAGACATGCTCTCAAATTTACTTTTAATAATTGTATTCAACATAAAAAAATAAGGTTCTGCAGTTATTTTTTTCGAAAAATACTTCAAACCAAAACAATAAAAAAATTTACATAAAATATCAAATGTTCGTTTTCATTGTTTTATAATTTTAATTTTTTCTACCTAAATAAGAAATAATCTTTTATATTATTTCATTCTAATCTAAATAAATAAACAAACACAAGACCGTTAAATGAACTAAAGTTTAAAATTAAAATAAAAGGTGGGGTCAATGGGTATAAGACGGGCTCAAGAAAAAAAAAAAACTTTTATTCACTTGTTTATTATTTTTAAATGTCGTTATAATTTCAAAACAGTAAATTGAATCTGAGAATATTGGGTTGAACCTTTTTTTCTTGATCTGCATCAGTTGTTGTTAATATTATCTTAAAAATTAATAGAAAAATTAGATATTCTTTTCATCGGAAAATTTAAGGAAGCATCGATGCTGTTCAAAATATCATTATCGATAGTTTTTAAATTTTTTTTGTTACAAAAATAAAATGTTTATAATTTCCATAAGAACTATCATAAAATAAATATGTATAATTTATTAACGATGCACTTTTTAAGTTATTACAAATATATATATTATAATTATATTTTGTGATTTATTGTCTTTTTAAAATAAAAAAAAAATAGCAATAACGGTTTTATGTATTAATATAGACTGTAGTTATAAATAGGTATCTAAAATTATGCGTTTTATGATGTCTCCATCATTTTTGAAGTTAATTTATTGTCAAATTTAAAAATTCCCAGGTTTGAACAAAGAAACACCGATTTTTTTTGTTTCTCGCCAAAATTTTCGAATTCTGACGTCATATTCGTGTTTATTGGCCTCGAAAACATAAGTGAATTAAATATAAAGTTGATCCGACATCATTTACGAGCTCTAGTCCCATGTCCCCGAAAACCCGTCTGTCGTCCCACTGTGCGACATCGTCATATGGTTTGTCGAAACCTCCCACTTTTACTTAGTCCTGGTATAAAATTAGGCATCAAAATTACGATTCGGGGATTCTAAGTGATATTCCCTTTCTGTTGATACCTCATTCGTCAACATCCATCACTTCTGAGAGCCCGGAAAAGGGATATATATTTGAAAAATAATATATATATATATATATTTTTTTTACTGTGCCTAAGTAACGCCTGCTTGATCAGCTACGATTGCTCTAGCAGTCCAATATAATTTTTCTCTCCTGGCATAAGGGCTGTCCATTTCACTAAAGGAACATCTTATGTATTGTAATGCAGGACATTTATCAAGATGTTCTCCTGTCATCATATTCAAGATACACAGAGGGCATGTCGGCAAGAATGTTTTAAAAGTCAAAATAGATAGTTTTATTTTTATAAAATAAAATAAAAAACTATTTAAAGGGCGAAGTAATCGCGTCCGGAAAGTTAGTCAATTCACCGAATTGAAACGTATAGTGACAGAAAGTGATGTAGATTTATGTAGACTTATCGATGAAGAAGGAGCGGCAACTGACAAACCTGATATGCACCGGATTCACGGATACCAAACATATTTTCTGCCAAAAGCAAGACAAGTTGCATCTGGTGTTATGCTAACTGTTAATGCATCCATCGTTATGGATATGAAAATTAGGAAACAGCAAGATGCAAATGATAAATCCGATGCTCTGGAAGTAAATTTGTGGCCTGGCAAGCGGCACTTCCGAATATTCGTAATGTATAACACTCCTCAAAACAGACTGGACCTCACATGGTTGGAAATGAACTGGAATCGAGAGAGTATACTATATGGAGACCTGAATGCCCTTTCCAAAATATGGGGATATAATAGCACTGATAATGTAGTCAGAATATTAGAATTAATATGTAAGATTATAATATTTCTGTTATATTCTTTTATTTTAACCTAGTATACTTTTTCCTGAATATGTAGACATTTTAAATTCAATTTAGAAATTACAAGTATTAATTAAATGTTTAAATCTTTGAGAAAAGTTTTTTTTTTTACTAGTAAAAATACCAAATTCTTTTAGAACAGAAGAAGACTTTAGAACAGAAAATATTTTATTTATTATGCTTTAGTATAATGCCTAGTGAAAAATTACTCTCTTTATAAGCTACAAGTATCTCTTTATAAGTAAGTTCCGATTCACAACCGCTAATTATTTTAGTGAGGTGGTGAGGTTAGTATCACTTTGCGGATTCGCTAACAGCTGGGTGAAGTGGCAAGTTGTTCGTGGCTGGGTAACCACAGAAGGATCTAGGTCTCAAATTTATCCGATAGTATTATTGCTAATGTTCTAACAAGGTGTTTATTATCTACGAAACTAGGGAGAGAGCTGTCTCGGATCATTTTGAGGATTGCTTGATTCAGTAGCCTTGAAACTTGTATTAATGTTAAATTAATCTTTTGCTTTTGCTTAGAAAGGTAATATCGCTCATTTCCCTTAAATATAAACTCAACCCGCAGTTATAAATCAATAAGAAACGTTTCTCAAATCAGAAACAACTTATTAATTCTATAAATATTTGTAAGTAGTCACTCTAAACTAGGTACAAGAATATTCTAGGATTGAGGGTAATGAACAGATTACCTTGCTAAAGAATTAGCTAAAAGTGATCTTCGACCTTATTATCATCAAGCTCCTTTATCCCATATTTAAATCGATTTAAAGTTTGATTTAAATGATTCAAGTTGATCAAAAGATGAGAACAAATGTGGGTTAATTTAACCAAGTCTATACCAAATATTACACTCCACAATTACAGACGTATACACAGTACTAACTTACGCAAGTACTTACAGAACATGGTTACTCGAAACAATATCGTAAAAGATTCAACAATGAAGATTTATGCGACGAAGACGGACAAATTCAAAATTGTAAACATATAATATAAAACAGTAAACTATTTGACAGACAGCGATTTGAACTAACAAAGAGTAGATAGATAGATAGATAGATAGATAGATAGATAGAAAGTAAACTTTATTCTGGGACAAAGTCCCTTATGAATAACAGATATGAACAAAAAAATAAAAACTACATCTGGCCAAAAATTACATTAATCAATATTAAAGAATATATACAGTATCTTCAGTGAAGTTAAATTAAAACAAGTAAAAATAAAATAAAATTTTGAGAAAAAACGAAATAAAAAAAAACATTATTTAAATGAAAAAAAAAATAATAAAATAAAATAAGCATGGGTTGATTTTTAAAATTAAGACTCAATAAATTTTATCAACCATTCACCTCAGTCAAAATCTGTTTCACAATATTTATTTTATTGTATAACGTCATTTTGGGATGTGAGAAGGAATTGGTAGAGATGATATTTAAATGAGGACAAGGAGGAGGCATGGCGGATTTCAGATGGCAAGGAATTCCAGAAGGCTGTGGATCGGGAAATAAAGGAATATTCAAACGTCTTAGTTCTATGGGAAGGGATATAAAGGTCGGAAACACGGGATCTTGTATTCTGGGAGTAGACCACGGGTTTAAACTGTAGGAGACTGTAGATGTAAGAAGGGTGTCTGGTGTTGATTGTTTGGAATAGGAAAGATCCGAGGAAATATTGTCTGCGGAAAGAAGGGAAGAGCCACTTTAACTCGTCGTAAAGGTGGGACACATGAGATCGCCTTGATGTACCGAAGACAAATCTTAAGCACGTATTATTATCGAAAATGGAAAATGGTCTGAGAAGGAACAAACTTTGTTTTCTGAATTCAATATAAATTTTATTGAATTTATTAGAACTGTCGACTTTGACTTCTTGACTAAAGATGGGTAGTGTAGGCAAGTTCTTGTTGAACTTTATTTAGTTGTTTTTGTTTGTGTTTATTTAGTCCTTTTTATTTTATTTTATATTTTATTTTAAAAGTTTTATTACTTTTTATAACTTTGATGAAACATAAATCAATTCTTTGTAGAATTTTATGTACAATAGCATGCCTTTATGGCATGGACCATGATGGTGAACCAAATAAATGGTCTTTATGTGCGCATACCACGTGAGGAAAAGAAAAAAAAAAGATCGTTTCTCTTTTCTCATTTATTTAGTTCTAAAAAAATTATATTTAAGTAATATATACTCAAACTACCTATAACAACATCACACGAAGATCTTTGAATCCGTATAACGTATCTTAATATGTATAGTAGATGGATGCCGGGATGAAATATCAGATTGAAATGAGAACGTGAACTTTTTTGTAGTTGTTAAGATCTACTATTGCTCCTTTTAAAATTTCGCTCTACTTACGGGACACCATGTATATGTATAAATTTCATTGGTCTTGTTTTTTGTTCAATAGGAAGAGATAACTAACGAAATATTTAATTAAAATAAAAATAAAAATTTAAATTTAAAAATTGCTTCACTATAGACCATTTCGGGCTGATGCCCCCACCCTCAAAATGGTAAAATATTACCGTGTCTTAAGAAAAAAAAAATTAAATATTATTCTAAAAGTATTATTGTTTGTGCAATTACATTTAAAATGTCTTCTAGAATCACTTAAACACCTTTTGGTATAGGTAGTTAGTTTATTTACTTTTTTTCCAAAGTAATTATTGAAGCCAATCCCCAAAATGAAATCCTGGATCCGCTAGTTCTATGGACTAGACAAAATTTACTTCAAACGGAAATAAAGTTTGTATAATATGAAAAATTCTTCTTCGTCCTTCCCCCTAGATGGCTATGTCGGGAAGTTTGTAGCCATTTTTGGAAGAAATGCGTGATGTCCAGTTTTCCTTGACCATCATAAAAGATGGTTTGGGAACTATGTGCACCTTTCGGCCAACATCTCCGACTTCTGCGTCATTTGTAGGGTTTGTTCCCTCGCAGTTGATTATCTTGTCAGGGCCCAGCCAATCCCTACTGTCATACAGTTAAAAATTTTTATTTACAAATAAAAAGTTTATTTAGGCAATTATGTTTATCATAACGCATTCCTAATCATGGAAAAACAAGAAATATAAGCTTTTGCAACAATTTATTATAGTCATTTTTGTTTAAAGCAGGGTACTTTTAAGTGACAGAATATGAAATGACATCATTTATTTTAACATAACTTGAGATGAATCTGAATTATTCTCTAATAAACCTCAATTTAATTAATATGGAGTTTATAGAGTTCATTAACCGAAAGAAGTTTTTCTAAAAGTGGGCTATCTGTAGTATAGTTGGAGAATGATGAAAAAAAAGTAGTGAATAATTTATGATTTCTTTAATAGCAGAACCTAGCTTAGTTTACTCGCTGAAAAGTCCTCTTTAAATGGTTTTAACGAGGATGAATTTTACTTTTATTTGAAGTAAATTTTTTTCTTGTTTGCAGTTGAGCAATTTTTAATTTCTTAAATTAAAGATTTCATTAATTATCGCTTCCTATTTAACAAAAAAACATGACTTATTAAATTTCTGTTGAAAATTGGTGTATTTTTTACACGAAAGTTTTTATAGCTCTTAAGGTCTGCTCTTACTCTTTATATATTTGTATTTACTACATTATATATTTTATATACTACATGTTTATATTTACATGTAGATAGATGTAAATCATTGTATATAGCTAATTACATATGTATATTAAACTAATAACTATAAACTAATAAATATAAATTATAATTTGAGAAGGAGTTGTTCGGGAGGTGCGGTGAAATAAATATTAAATTTTTAAAAAAATAGTATTTTTAATTATTACGCCGACGTTTCGATTCACCTTGCAGGTCTTCATCAGGGCTACAAAAGATACAAAATATAAAAGGTACATGGTGAAAATAAAGTAAATATTAAATAAGAAACAGTTGTCTGATAAAGAAATAATAAGACATCAGAGATATAGTGGGTGACAATGTAGTTAAAAAATATCAAGTATTATATACATAGAAGATATAATCAAAAAAAGAAAATAAATATACTTGATATTTTAACTACATTGTCACCCACTATATCTCTGATGTCATCTCATTATTTCTTTATCAGACAACTGTTTCTTATTTAATATTTACTTATAATTCATTTATTTTATTTTCACCATGTACCTTTTATATTTTGTATCTTTTGTAGCCCTGATGAAGACCTGCAAGGTGAATCGAAACGTCGGCGTAATAATTAAAAATACTATTTAAAAAAAAAAGTATTTATTTGACCGCACATCTCGACCCACTCCTTCTCATATTATATCACGGTCAACCATCTCTACATCATTATAAAACTACTGTACAGGATAAATGAAACACAAAATTTCGTCACTAACTGTTTCAGGAATATTTCTTTCAAAAGTTGAAAATGGCTTCAAAATAAAAGAAATGTTAGTGTACTAATGGATTTTTGAATTATAACACTGAAATAATATACGACACCGAAATAAAATAAAATTATACTAAAAATAATTTCTTTATTAATTTTGTTTTTTTATTAATGAAATGTGTTTGTGTGCGTATTGTGGTATTTTAACCTTAATCTATTAATAGACAAATTTAAATATTAAGTTAGCCCGAGCCAGATATCTATCCTTTCATGATAAACTCCAGTCCCATCAAAATCCACTTGTTTCCACCTTTGCTACTTCCTCGATTCCTGATAATCCTCCTAGGCGACTGAAAAGGAGATGGCCTCGTGATCTTCTTACTTTGAATTATTTAGGGAGTGCTACCACTGGGTAGTATCTCTTCAAGCCTGTTCATGTCATTATTTATAATTTGTGCATATTTACTAGCTGTATTTGTTCAGTTGTAAATTTCATTAAATAAACAAAAAAAAAAAAAAAAAAATTAAGTAGAACTCTTTACACTAAAAACCTATCGATGAGGTGGACTCAAATGATTGTTTTAATGGATTAGTCAATCCCGGGGGTAGAAACTGATTGATGATTACATTAAGGGAGCCATCTAAGAAGACGTTCAATAAAATCGTTTTCGTCGAATAAAACCTAAGACCTCTATTCAAACTCCTCCCGTTGCCGACTTTATATATTTGTTATGATTTATTACTTCTAATCGACACAATTTGATTTATAAATAAAGGCATCGTTCATTCAGCGGAAACTTCAAAAACCTCCAAGGTTCTTTGGTATAATTAGGGAGTTTGAGGAGACGAAACAGTTTAAAAGGCACACTATTCAAAGGAACCCTTTCTTTCACCCTTCCTTAAATCCACCTACTTAACTTTTAACTCATTCCGACAGAATCTAGTTAGCGTCTCTAAACTTTGACGTAAAAGGATCACTTTTTTTTTTTTGTTATTTATTTTGGGTATAGATGAGCTAGATTCGAATCGATGTATTATTATAAACTATTTACTGATAATATTTAATTATATTGTTTTTGTTGTAACGAATAAAGTAAGTGTGATGTTGGAAATAGAAAAATATTACAATAACCTGATTGTACGTATATGGGTGGGTGTATTTAGCGATAAATAACAATAGCAACAGTAAAATATAAAAATTGATCTATAGAATGTTTTTTAAAATCATTTATTCATGATATTTACAACTGTACAATATGAATTCATGAAGTAAATGTATACACAGGAATATAATCACATGAAAACGTTTGTTGAGAAACAGGAATCGAAGAGGAAGCAAGGTGTTAGAAACGAGAGAATTCGGATGGTTAGGGAGTTTATTATGGAAGGATAGGTATCTGGATTTGGCCAAATCGGAAACATATGGAACATTAAGGTCTTTATGGATTATTTTATTTGTGACAAAGTAAGGGTCATTTAGGATTTTACGAAGGATTTTGGATTGTAATGATTGGATACGAGAGGAATTTGATGGTTTAGTGGAACCCCATAACTCCACTCCGTAAGTCCAAATAGGTCTAATTACAGTCATGTATATGAGCCTTTTGTAATTAATTGGAAGTTTAGACCGTTTGTCTAGGAAGTGATGGAGTAAGCGGAAACGTCGAGCAGTTTCTTGTCGTTTCAGTCTTGTATAAGGATATATAAAATTAATAAATTTAAAATATAAAAAGAAAATAAACTTAGAAATGTTAAAAAAGAAAATACAAAACAGTGGGTAAGTGCTGGAAGAGGAAACAGAAGAGAAGAAGTGGTGGATGAGAATTGGTCATACTAACCTGACTCATGTTCATTTAATTATAAAAGAGGTCCAACCATAAAGTATATAATATAAGATGGCATATTACTGCATCAAGCCTTTGTAAAAAAACAAAATACCCCGTTGAAGAGAACTAGCATTAAAATACTCAGTAGGTTCAATAGAAAATATTATAAAGCTTTTAAAAGAAAAATAATTTGATTTTTGGGCTGGTTGATCAGCTGATTGGTTTGGTAAGGGTTAAAATACAATTAGACAATGGCAGCTATAGTTGAGCTTGTTTTAATATTGTTTCATGATTTTATAATGTTGACAACATTTTATAAGATGGCTAGTGTATATATGTTTTAAGTAGTTGATATTTATTTATATTTTTAACAATTTTAAAGTTAGTTCAATAATATATATATATATATATATATATATATATATATATATATATATATATATATATATATATATATATATATATATATATATATATTTATATTTAATTTTAATTAATTTTGATACTTTAATTTATAATTTATAACCAAAAGTTATACAAGCTATTTTAGCTTTTTGAGTTGAGAAACAGAAGAAGGCACAATGGAGAAAAAAACAGGGAAGATAAAAAATCAAATGAACAATATGACCGCTTAATGGTGCGGTTGTTTTTAGAATATCGTTTCAAAAAAGGTAAAGAAATATCAGAAGATCTTTCAGATAGCAATCTGGCAAATAAGATAAAATTTTTACTGCTTGATGCTATTTCTATGTATGTAACTGTATACTTGAGTGGAGTGAAAATTTTATTAACGTTTTTGAGGGTTTATTTGTGATTATTATTTCATTTTAATCCATAATTTATTCTAATTTATATGATTATGATTTTATATTAATTTATATTAGATAGCCGTTTTCTGAAAAAAAAATTCTGAAATATTCTAAATATAAGTATAAATGAATAAAAACTCATCAGGAGGTAAAATAGATGTTTGGTTGTCATACAAAAATCCAACGATACAGTCTAGTGTCCCTAAAATGCAAATAAAAATAAACTAACCCTTGAACCCTTCAAATTTCAGGCATCATGAGAACAGAAAAACAAGATCTCCATGACGTTTGTTTGGGTGAAGAAGGAGAAGAAAAATAAATTTTATTCTGGGATATCTAGTCCCCTAAGAATAATTATAGAGCACAAAAATATGAAAATTGTCTGGCATTATAAGAAAAAAAAATAGCTAACATAACATGATAATTTAACCTCATAATCAACACAAATTAAGTACAAGCGAACATAAAAAGTTTTACATAGATATTAATGAGTGTGTTCACATATTTTTTCTGATTAACAATATTGATGACACATAAGTACAGTAACATAACAGCCAAATGACTGTGACAGCTCTTAAATACGAAATTGTATTCTTACATTTATTCGGAAGATGTTTTTTTTACGAAAATCCTTTATTTTCTTACAATGCCAGACAATTTTCATATTTTCGTGCATTATAATTATTCTTAGTGGACTAGATATTCCAGAATAAAATTTATTTGCCTGATCCTTCTTCATCCAAACAAACGTCATGGAGTTACTGATAGTTTTGTTTGAATATCATGGAGATCTAGTTTTTTTCTATTCTCATGATGTCTGAAATGTCGAAAAGTTTAAAAGGGTTAATTTATTTTTATCTGCATTTTAGGGACACTAGACTGTATCGTTGGATTTTTGTATAACAACCAAACATCTATTTTATCTCCTCATGAGTTTTTATTCATTTATATTTAGAATATTTCAGAATTATTTTTTAAGAAAACAGCTATCTAATATGTATTAATATAAAATAATAATCATATAAATTAGAATAAAATATGGATTAAAATAAAATAATAATCACAAACAAACCCTCAAAGACGTTAATAAAATTTTCACTCCACTCAAGTATACAGTTACGGTGATGTTGAATTGGAGAATCTGTATGGTATTAAAAGAGTTTTAAATTATTTGGTTTTAGGACTTATAGTATTAAGCTTGATAGAATAAACAGAACAACATTTTGTTATTCTATCTTAGGATTTCCTTATTTTGGTCATACCTTTACTTTTTTTTTTTTTTTGAGTTTTCAGACGATTTTTTTTTCAGTGATATTCTGAAAATCTGCTTGTCATGGTTTGCGAAGAGTTTAAAGCAATTATCGATAATGCTCTTTTATAATATTCAAATATAGATTGATGTTATCGGCTAAGACACGTCACAAGTCGCGTAGGTGCTAAGAACAACCAAGGACACTGCACAAGCCACCCAACAACTAGAAGAAATTCTTCATCGGATTACCATTCCGATGTATCCATATACATATATTATACGTTTATAATGTCTTCCTTATGATAAGTGGGAGATGATAATTCGATGTAGGTTTCAATTCGATTTGAATCTGTAGGCATCATCTTCGCTGTACATGGAGTGGGGAGAAGAAGGGAAGAATATTCTTTACCTAGTTAAATTTCCACAAATAGTTATAGATATTTTGTACAACGAATGACAGTGTTTTTTATTTTGTCTATTTAATTTTAGTTTTATAGTTTTGTCTTTTCTCAAGTAAATTTGCATTACCTGCCTACTAAATATAAGGGAAAATTTATAAATGAATAATTTAATTTAAATGTAATTTAATTTCCTATATTTTAAATAATTTTGCCAGTATTTAATTTATTATTTGTTATGCATTAATTATTTTTTATTAATTTAATTAATATATTTGTCTATAAACATGTTATAAATGGTAACTATATTACATGTAGATATTGTCCATAAGTGTGGTTGAATTCATTATTTAACCATACAACATCGACAATATATTCAAAAAGTTATATATTAAACATGTTACATTATATATATATATATATATATATATATATATATATATATATATATATATATATATTGTGAAATAATTATTATTTTTGGGAGTTTATTTTTTAAATTTATTTATCGAGAAATATTACAATCTGTCTCAGTTAAGGACACTTATAATAGAGTTCAGAGAGTACATTCTCACCGTATATACAGAAACGTAAATGAATAAAATAATAACAAAAGAATACATAGAAATAAGAACAATATAATATATATATATACATATACATTAGTAAGTAAAATTAAAAATAAAAGTAAAATGAACATCTTCGATACAAGCATACCTGTATACACTAATTTTTGGGAGGTTATTTTTATTTGTTAACGTTTTGATCCCTTCTTTTCTTATACATAGAATGGGATCCTCTTCAGAGCTAGAACAAACAAACAGCCATCATTGGCACAAAAATACAAGTTTCTATATGCCGTAACTAATAATTTATAATTTTTCCTGCCTTCTTAGCGAGCTTTGATATATATATATATATATATATATATATATATATATATATATATATATATATATATATATAAAACATTCAAAAATTGAATTAGAAAATGAATTGATTAACAGACTAGTTATAAAAATATTATGAAATGAACTAGTTGTCAACTTATCAATTTTTAATTAAATTATATTTTTTAGTTGACTCAAACTATTTATTTTTGCTTTTTGATCGCTTTTTAACCTTAATTCGATGGATACAATGACTTTACATTATGTTATGATGACATTTATACACTATTCCAGGTACGTCAAATGAATGTCTTTATCGAATGGATTATATTGTGAATATATTTTATTCATTCCGTGCATAACTTATCCGATTATTCCGGTGATCTGTGACTTTCGTGTTAAATCGGCCCAAGTTTTTTTTGATTTTTTAAAACATAAAATCTAAGAATTATTGAAGGAAACTAGTTGACTGTTCTACATATCATGGTTGATAAATATTCTGGACGCAGTCATTATAAATTTTTTTTATTTGTGCCGAAGTTTCAACCCAAACATGTGGGTCATCATCAGGGTTGAAAATTTTAAAATACAATCAGAGATAAAATATAATACGACCAATAATGGTAAATAATAAACTATAGTGATTGATGGTACATGAATCTTAACTACAATAATCCTGAATATTTATCACCCATGATAAAATCTATGATTTTGAGAGGATTAGTTTTTTTTTGGTCAAGTAGGTAGGTTACGTAGTTAAAAATAATAAACTAAAAGTTATCGAATTTTATCACTCCGTTAAAGGAAAAAAATTACTTTGAAACGGGTACGAAAAAAAAGCACTGAGTAATTATGAGGATAAATGCTGTAGGTAATCTCCTTAATACTGAATGGTTGGTTTCGAATCCAAAGTAAACCATAAAAAGAACTGTATACAAATCACTAGCTGGATTATCGGTTGTAACCTCATGGATTTATGTGGGTGGAACCAAAGTAGTGTACGTGTGGGCACCATCACGCCTTCGTTCCAAATCCAATCGCCTGATTAATCTGTCTCAGATATCGATTAAACTGTATTTAAATATTATTTTATGTATATACACATAGTAGCACTGGTTATATAAAATTTAATTATCAATTATTCCAAGGATTAAAAAATAATGAGGATAATAATTAAAACATTCAGTCAATAATTGTGTTTATCAAGTTTGCCGATGATTCGAACAAATCGTGTGTATCAACCATCAGAGTTAATAATAAAAAAAATACAAAATAACATCAGAAAAATAATGTAGATAAAATTATTAAATAAGAGAAGAAAAAAGATGGAACGTAAACGAGAGGTAACGGTAATGCTAACATAACAATAAGCTTAGAAATTTTTTTTTGTATTATAAATAAATACAAATATAATTATAAATATAGTAAAAATAAATAAAATTAATAATTACTATGTATACACATTTCGCATTAGTTTAGCCTTTTTCTTTTTAATTATTTTTTATTAATTAAAAAAAATCACCTTCTTACTTATAACTCTGGTGTTTATTGCATATATATTAGTTATTTAATTTGTTTATTTGTACTAATTATTTAGTAAATTTATTTTTACTCTTCACATACTTATTTCATACATACATATATGTCTCTATTTACACCAACTACAATTTATCTATCTATTGGCAGTCCCAGTGAGAAAATACATTAAAGGATTGGAGAAAATGTAAGTGGAAGAGAATAGGTCTGCCCTATTTTAAGTCAAACTAATGTACTGACAAGTTTGTGTAAGTGAGGAAAATTCTTACGGGCTCAGAGTCGACAAATGCTTTAAAAGTAAACGTTAGCCATGTTCCTCTTCGTGGAGTTCCAGGGACCGAAGGCTAGGCCAATGGAGGTTTCGGACCCTCCTCATGGAGTCAGAAACCCCAGCTCATGTATTGGGTGAATGTCCTAATAAGATAATCCTTGTCACCCGCCGGAACAAAAATATAAAGCATCGAGTCGCCGAATTTCTGGGGATGAAAAAGTATGGATGCTTCCTCTAAGTTCATTGCCCCAGTTAACGTATCGAAGGTAATGAAGAATTTATAAGTAATACTTTTATTCATAATGATAGTTACAAAAGGCATCTAACATATAGAAATATACTATAGATGTATGGGTTGACAACTAGAGTTCACTCCAGGTCTCCTGACAAGAGTGTGACTTCAAGAATGTAACTGCAAGAGTTTTTTTGTTCTGAGGAGCATGAGGTTAATGTACTCAGTAATTACGGGAGGTCTAAGAAGGGTGAGAAAGAAGTTATTAAATATTAAGAATTAGTATCCTTATCCTTTCGAATTGATATGAAGTCTGCAAGAAAGAGATATTTTACTGAAATCTGTTATTGTTCCCCAAGTCTTGATAATGGGCCTTGTTGTGTTCAGTCGCTACCTTCTAGATAACAATTGCTAAGCTACCAGAGATAGCTTATTCTAGCTTTCTAGGGAGAGCTTTATCCTTTTATCCATTGAGCTATGAGAATTGTCAATACAATACATGATTCACCATTTGGCATATTTAACACACTCAATTATTGAAATAAAAGTTAAATTATTATTATAATGGATTAAGTCCATTCCATAACTCTCGATAAAGTAAGCTCGATAAAAAAAGAAAGGCTTTTTTTCATATTTTAGGCTATAAAACTTCTAATTTTCTTCATATTTTTTTATTTATGCTTGTGGTCTCTTACGTTGAGATGTTGATTAGTATTTGAGTGAATATGTGTAACACCAAATAATTTTTAAAAAATGTGACAAATATTTAATTTTTGACAATAATTTTATACAAAAAAAAAAAAAAAAAAGAAATGTAAAAATAAAAATATTACTCTGATGATGGGAAAATTGTCCCGAAACGTAAGAGACAACAAGCATAAATAAAAAAATATGAAGAAAATTATAAACGTAAGCTTCCTAATAAAAAAAAGAAAAATAAGAAGATAAAAAAAAGGCTCTGATAGTTGATCATACAATTAGATTTGAAACAAACGACGAGGATTAAGATCTCAAAATACAAACAGAGAAAGAGGAAATCTATAAAATAATTCATTTCATACCTACCGGCAAAATATAGAGAGGAATTTGGTGATAGAGAATTTTCGATTCGAAGACTTTGGTTCTAAGGTAAAGAAGTAATCCCTCATTTCAACTGCTATTTTTTTTTTTAATTCGCCAGGAATTTTGAACCATCACCTGTATTAATTCTGGCCGCTGTTTCATGAATACTAGAGATGGAATCGAGAGATAGAAGACAATTATAACAATTAATAGAAATTATCACATTTGGTGTTTAGGATCATAGTTTCGTAAAACGTTATCCTTTTTTTATTCTGTTATTAAATAATATCTATTAGGACATATCAATATGCTGTGTCATTAAA
The DNA here is from genome assembly GCA_928085145.1 of Nezara viridula. Taxonomy (NCBI): domain Eukaryota; kingdom Metazoa; phylum Arthropoda; class Insecta; order Hemiptera; family Pentatomidae; genus Nezara; species Nezara viridula. The sequence continues at coordinate 40,156,788 of OV725078.1, forward strand.
CAACTTAACAAAGTTGAGCAGCCTTATAATTTTATAATTCTCTTATTATTTTGTGTTTTGTTTTATAACTTAAGATTTAATCAATCCATGCTGCTTAAAATGTTTATTTTTTTATAATAATATAGAAAATACTTAAAAGTTTCCTTTACAATTGTAGCAATGTTAGGTGTCGCGCCTCCATAGCTCAGCGGTTAGAGCACTGGTCTTGTAAACCAGGGGTCGGGAGTTCAATTCTCCCTGGGGGCATATGTTGTATATTTTATTTGACAATTATTATTATTAGATTTTAATTTATTATTATCATTTTAACAGTAAATATTAAGAATCAAAGAGATTAATTTTAGGATTTTAAAACAATGTGACTGTTCTCACTAGGATTCATAATTGAATTTTTTTAATGAGGTGGTTGTGACGGGCATTATGTACTGTAATTTACTATCTGTAAATTCTGGAAACAGATAATACAATTCATTTATAATATTTTTTTTATATGAACTTTGAAGTGATTACTAGACCACTAGTAAGATTATGTCCATTATTAATTCTGTAACAAATTATTAACGACAATTATACTCATACAGTCTCGGTCATAGAAATTTCACCAGCTATTTCTTTTGATTCTTATGTTAATAACGTTGATTCCATTGAACGTTTTTGTTTTTGTTTCTTACTTATTTAGGTAACAAAAAAACTTTTTTCCTCAGTCCAGTTTTAAATGATACCAGGATAGAAGCTGTAATTATGAACAGAATCGAAAAACTGTCCTCGTCAGAAGTATTAAAATTGTGACGTTACATGAGATAAAGAAATTTTCATGAGAAATAGTAACTAGAATAGGGTATCAACGATTGTTATAGTTTTGAAAAAAAAAGTACCATAAAGCGAAAGTAAGGAAATGGGAAGAGAAAAACAAAACAAAAACAAACGTATACCTTGACCGCTTAATAGTGCGATTGTCATTTTTTTTATTTGAAAATTAATACATTCTGCCGCATTGGAGGGCATTAATATTAGGGCTACATTAAACATTCAGACAATATATACATACAAATGATAACTAAAATAGAGATAAAAGAAAAAGAGTTTAACATACATAGGTAAAAAAATAAAAAAATAAAATAAAACAAGAGGAAACAAAAATAGAGAAAAGCTAAATGAAATTGAAATATATTAAACACATTCATACCTATATACAATATTTACATTCGCCCAGAGGACTCTGAGTCATGCTTTGTCCCAAAAATGTGGAAGCCAAGGCAGGACCCCAGGAGATCCCAGTGCTTCTCTGTTTTTACAATATCGTTTCAATACAGGCAAAGAAATATCCGGAAATCTTGCAGATAACAATCTGGTAAATTTTTTACTGTTGATAGTACATGTTGTCTGAAGATCTAGAGGTTCAGTCAATAAATTTTTTATTTTTTTTATTTATTGATGATATTTACAACTGTAAAAGTCAATAAATATACAATTATATTTTGGTGGTTTTTCGATATTTTTTTTTCTAGGAAAAAATTATAAAACACTAAAATAACTACCAATCAGAACACTCTTTAACTATTGAGATAATATAACTAGCTTAGGCACAAGGCAACTATCAACTGGAATATAATACTGATCTATAGTGGAAGAAATCGTTAGAGGTTCGATTGCAATTAAGTGAGAGTTTTTTTTTTAACTTCCAATTAATTACAAAAGGCTCATATACATATACATCATATTTTTTATTATTAACAAGTTGGATTTCGTTTGATTTTTCGGCTGGTTATCAGTTGATGTTATATATTTGTTTGGTAAGGATTAAAATACAATTAGAGAATGGCAGCTACAGTTGAGCTTGTTTTAATATTGTTTCATGAATTTATAATGTTGACAACATTTTATAAGATGGCTAGTGTATATATGTTTTAAGTAGTTGATATTTATTTATAGTTTTAACAATTTTAACGTTACTTCAATAATATATACATATAGTCAATGTTAATTAATTTTGATACTTTAATTTATAACCAAGAGTTGTTATACAAGCTGTTTTGGTTGATGATATAGATATGTTCTTGATGCTGTTATATTTATCATGGATGCATATTACAATTGCTTTATTTAACATGAATGAATTTTTCATTTTTTTTGTATGAAATATTTTGCCTTCGGGCCCAGGACCGGGGTGGGCAGACGTTTATCGGTCCAGTAGCTTAATATCTGTGCTGGTGGACGGTGCTGAGACTGTCGGTGTGTCCCTGGCCTGAGGTATCGAGGCTCTATTTTAAAAATAGCCTGAATTTTAAAATAATTGTTAATTGAAATATATGGAAACTGATAATAATAATAATTGAGCTATTTGTTGCTCCAGCATTGAAGAGGATCCCATTGTTAACTATAATAAAATAAAACCGGGATCGAAACGTCGAATAAACAGGAGGATCAATGAACGTTTTGTAGTTTATTGAATAATTATTAAGTGATTTAATTTCCAATTTAAATAATTATGTTAAAATATACATATATATACACATGTTTTCCTCGTAAACTGCTGTGATTTAGTTCAGAATCTGATTCATTGAATTTCAAACGGGTTTTCAATAATTAAACAAATAAATTACAAAACTGTGATAGAATTTGAAAATGGCTTTGTAACAAGAGGAACAGAATTCTCTCTGATACCAGCTGCATCAATGCCCTGCATGTTCTCCTGTCTAATCCCTTCAACATCCCCTCCCCTCACTTCCCCCCTTCCACCAAGCATCCCAGATTTAATTCTATTTTCCCATTAACGTCTCCGTCAACACTGACAGTTACCTGTCTGCCTGACATTCATTACACTTTTCAATTGATACGTTTATTCTACGCTTTATCAACATCACTTGTTTATTCATGTACTTTTTGCAATTTTAAGCGATACTTGTCATTAATTTAAATTGAATAGCATCAATATCCTATCAATTGGAAGTACTTAAGTCTTGCACTTTGAAAGACCAAGACCTAGGCCAACTATCTGTTGCAAGACCAAGACCAACACTGGTAAAAAAAATCGATTTTTTAAGATAACAATTAAGGCAAAATAGTTACTAATACTTGACAATCTTAGTTATTATATGTTAATAATTGGTATAACCAATATACTTTTGCATTTAACTCCTCTAATTTTTCATTCGAGCTTAGTAGGTTTCTCCTATCTAAAAATTACGGTAATATCTCTGTAGTAATAAGTAACTGCAAGATTGTTGCGAGACTCTTGCGCAAGACCAAGACTGAGTTTGCAAGATTGTTGCGAGACTCTTGCGCAAGACCAAGACTGAGTTTGCAAGACCGAGACGAGTCTTGTTCTTGCAAACTCAGTCTTGGTCATGGTCTTTTGGTCTTGTGCAACGCTCTTGCAGTTACTTATTAGCTTATTACTCTCGAGATATTACTGTAATTTTATAGATTGGAGAAACCCAACTAAGCCCGAATGAAAAATTACAGGAGTTAAATGCAAAAGTATATTGGTTATACCAATTATTAACATATAATAACTAAGATTGTCAAGTATTAGTAACTATTTTGCCTTAATTGTTATCTTAAATAATCGATTTTTTTTACCAGTCTTGGTCTTGGCAACAGTTAGGTGGCCTGGACCGATTTTGGGCAACACTGCTCTATAAGGCCAATGTATAATGTATATCGACCGTATATGTCATATATATCCCAAATTAATGTATATCGACCGAACTAAATTGATCAAGCACATGTATTCAAAACAAGAGTTGTGCCAAAAAAAGCATTTGGGCAACACTAGTTCTTATTGGCCAAACTCTCAGGGATGATTCTCGGTCATATCTTCATTTGAGGCAAGGGCCGATTCCAGTAGAAAAAGGAGTTAAGATCAATTTCGTGTTTTCTTAAGGTAGTCACGTTATTTTTTTTTTTTAATAAGAAGAAGTTGCTCAAAAACTGTTTAAGATAATTAAATTCTAAGTACACCATCGTAAAATAGACAACATGTTTTTGAGAGAACAGTGATTAATTTTACTATGGCCAATGATAAAAGGGAATTACAATTTACTGAGGGGATTTATAAAAGGGACTTTCAGTAGGTCTAATACGACCTTTGTACTGCTGCAGTTACAGTACCCATAAACCAGCAGCATATCTCTATTCAGCGGCCGTATTAGACCCCCTGAAAGTCCCTTTTATCATAGGCCTTAGTGAATTTAATCACTGTTTTCTCAACAAGTAAATTGCCTTCTTTACTTTGGTGTACTTAGAATTTAATTATTTTGAGCAATTCCTTCCTATGCAATAAAATCCGTAACCACCTCTTGACGAAAAATAAAATACAAAAAAAAAAAATAATAATAAGTATTTTTATTAACTCGAAGAGGGTTAAATATAAAATTAAGTATTTAGTATTGGTTTTAATGATAAGTAATAGTTTATAATAAGTCTTAGTTTTAAGTATTAGTTGTAAATATTATTTTTAAGTGAGTGTAACAGCCAACAGCTGATTGGGAGGAAAAACAAAAGACAGTTGAGAGAGAGATGGCGGAACCTCGCTAGTGTGGAGGCACGCTTAGGATTTGGGTGCGTGAAATACTTTAGTTTTACGGTGTACACCGGATTTTCTTATCCTAACCATGAACCTGTGATTATCAGCGACGAGTGTTGATTTTACAAGTTGGTGAATGAACATTTTCACAACTAGAGGAGATAGACTGGGGAGACCCTGACGACGCTAGTTCGAATAAGTTCTTGCTTCTTCAGATAACCCAATGTGCCAATTGGACAGAGTTCAACCAGTGGGATATTGTAGATATGTACATATAAGTTTTTTTCTATCTATTTTTATTTCCAAATGTTTGTAATTGGTTTATTGTATAGTGGTAAGTTAATGTTTAGTACTATAACAATTTTATAATTTTTTTTTATAATTAAAGTTAATTGTATTTTCTTTGTTTTCTTATGAATTTAATTTCTTGTTCATAATTTTTATTTCCTTTAACAGTTATTTAAATCAATAGAAATAAGTAAATTCATCATTAGTATTAACAATAGCCAGTTTTATTTTCTTCTTTTTCTTCAGTTTGTTTTCACGTTTTATGTATATACTATATCGTTTTTTTTTTAAGGTTTAATAAGGAATTGTAAAACCCTATTCGAGGGATTAGGGAAAGTGATTATTAACCAAGTAAGAAGGTTCGATAAGTTATGAGGTTAATTAACATATGTTTTTTAAACCCAAAGGTTCCGAGTTCGTAGCTCACTCCGCGTCCTAATCTTTTTTTTAAAATTAAATTTATTTAATTTTTATGGTTTTCGCTATTTTCTGAATTCAACCAATTAAATAGCGTGGCGCTCGTTAGATAGTAATAATTAATTGACCTTTGATTTTGTTTTTCGAACCCTGCCGTCTCCATTGAGCATCCGGCAAGTTTGTTGCGGAAACGACCTTTCTAAATTAAAGACCGTAACAACCTTAAGAATAACACAATATTGGTCTTAACCCCTTTTCTGTTCCGTGCATCAAATGAAGTTTTTTGTTTGAAATTTTGTCTAGAATCACCCCCCAGAGTTTGGACATTAAGAAATGATACATCCTGTATAATACCTTTATAAATATCAATATGAATTATTTTTTAGTTAATTAAGAGTTTTTCTGGAATAATGTTATACATAAACATGATGGAGTGTTGGCCTCATCATTTTATCTAATTTTTCCACGTGCCGAAAGAAATATGCTTTTATTATTAATTTGATGTATTGTCTTTAATGTCAATTACTATTAATATAATTACCTTTGAATAATAATTATAATATTAGAACAAATGAGGTTTCTCAGTATTTTTCTAGAGTTCATTACTGATAAATGAAACTGTCCGCGCACACGTTTCGTTTACTTTGAAAACAATTAAAAAAGATACTCTTTGATGAAATTATTAATAAAAGTAATTCATAATGTTTTTATAAGTACAGTATAAATAAATTGTTTAAATTGTTCTTAAAGAGTCTACGCCAATATGAGTGTACGTATACCCTAACGTGAAATTTGTAAATTATAACCGATATTAAGTTGGAGAGATAAAATATAACCGATGCACAAAAGTTTGAGAAGCTAAGTCGTGTACATGAAGATAACATTAAATCAACTATAGTCAAATGAGGTTTCGGCATAGTTTTGTATAACGACGTTTTAAAATTACATTTTTTATGTATCATCATGTAGCTTTATGTTCGTTATGAAATAATAATATTTTTTCGCACTTATTTACCTTTAGGTAAAATTAATAAGTAATTACAACTAGTCTTATATTACTAGTTATTTATGAATGTTTTGGAAAATATTTTTTTCTCTCTTCAGCAGCTAAAATAATACAATTAATATTAATTCTTGAAGAAAGTTAGTCGACTGTTCTACATATCATGGGTGATAAATATTCAGGACGCAGTCTTTTTTAAAATTTTTTTATTTTTGCCAACGTTTCAACAACCTTTGCCAGTACATGAACAACCTCAGTGCTCAAACCACGCCCTGTAGATGACCCACATGTTTGGGTTGAAACGTTGGCAAAAATAATTTTTTTTTTTTTAAATGACTGCGTCCTGAATATTTATCACCCATGAATTAATATTAATATATTATATTATATAGGCTCTATCACGATCCAGTCATTTTTTTTTGTCTTATTATAAATTATTTATAAATTATTAAAATAATAATGTAGAGATGGTTGACCGTGATATAATATGTGAAGAAGTTGGTCAGGAGGTGTGGTCAAATAAATAATAAATATTTAAAAAATAGTAATTTTAACTGTTTCTCCCACGTTTCGACCAACCTTGTAGGTCTTCATTAAGGCTTCAAAAGATACAAAATACAAAAGGTACATGGTGTAAATAAAATAAATGAATTATAAGTAGATATTAAATAAGAAACAGTTGTCTGATAAAGAAATAATAAGATTACATCAGAGATATAGCAGGTGACAGTGTAGTTAAAATATCAAGTATTATATATATATATATATATATATATATATATATATATATATATATATATATATATATATATATATATATAAGATACAAACAGAAATAGAAGATGAGCATGAATAAAAATATAAAACAAAGGAGAATATAGCATGTATCGGTCGAAACGTCGGTGAAACAATTAAAAATACTATTTTTAAATATTTAGTATTCATTTGACCGCACCTCCCAACGAACTCCTCATATTAAAATAACAATTTACTTGCATGATATGCCCCAAAAATTGGGTTAGTCACAGTTATTAATAATAAGTTTGGTCAAGGGCTTTAATCCAACTAAAAAGATTAAAGTGCATGTAGGGTTACGAGTGGGGAGGGGTTAAAATATTAAATTTGTTATTTTTTAACTTGGTTACTTATGTCAGTAATAAACTTCAATGCACTTTGCCAACTTTAATCTTTTTAGTTGGATTACAGCCATTGGCCAAACTTATTTATATTTAGACAAAAAAATAATTTAAATGTTATGTATTTTAATGTAACAAATAACTGGTTCAGGATAGAGCCTATGATATTTTCATTGTATTATTTTATTTGTTGAAGAGGAGGACAAAGATTTCCCGAAACGTTCTTAAATAAATACTGATCAAAGGCTGGTTGTGATTACTTATTAAATTGACCTGAAGACAAATAAGGGTAAAAAAATATTAGTATTTCCTAAAAAAAAAACAAGAAAAAAAAAACGAAAGGTCCAAACGAACATAAGCTGCATGTTGATACTATCAAAAATATAAACAAAAAAATCGATTTAAAAAACTATGCCAAAACCTCATTTGATAATAGTTAATTTAATGTTATCTTCACATACACGACTTAGCTACACAAACTTTTGCGCTACAAACTATATTTTTATCTCTCTGACTTAATATCCGTTATACGTGCCGTTATCAGTTTAGGGTACACTTGCACACATATTGTCGTAGACACTTTAAGGAAATTTTTTAACTATTTCGTTATATTGTTCTTATAAAAACATAAAGAATTATGTTTTATAATAATTACATCAAAATGTTTTTAAAACTTTTATTCAAAGTAAAAAAAATGTGTGTGTGAACACTTTTATTCATTAGTAATGAAGTCTAAAAAAAATAATAATGAATAATGTTTTTTTTTTTTATTATTATTATAAGAAGGAAATGCTTGATAATTAACATTAAAGGTAATACATAAAATTAATAGTCAGAACATATTTTTTTTGGTACTTAGAAAAATTATAGAGAATAATGAGGCCATGGTTCATTATGTTTTTTTACAATATAATTTTTAAAAAACTCTTAATTAATTAAAAAACAACTCATATGAGTAAAACATAAAACATATTAAATCTGAAAAAGCATATATGTTTCGTTATCTTTTTTAATTACTACAAAAACATTTCGAAGTGCATCCAGTGCCACTACTACTTACATCAAATGTTTATGGTATCATTAATTATTTTAATTAAATTCTAATAAATATTAATTTCCGGTTTGTTGTATATTTATAATTTCCAATAGGTATATAGAGAGGCTTACATACAGTTCACATTTTTATTAATTTCACTTATTTTTTGACCCGCAAGTCTTAAAAAAATAAATAAAAATCTAGATGGTTACCATTTCATAAATTTGAAAATTAGCCCACGAAAAGAATTGTTCAGATTATTAGATGAGTATCTTAATGTATCAGATGAGTATATAATAGGACGTATAGGTATTAACAAGTAATATACATAGTAATGTGAGTGGGAATACCCACTTTGTCGAGGCTAGGTGAACCACAGGAGGGTCTCCCAACCCGAGTGTCGAAACCACGATAGATGAAATTTTCCTGTCCCGATTCAAACCCACTCAGACCCAATAACGTTATCCCATCTTATGGTAGGTAATTTTAAAATAAATTTAATGCTCTATCACTTTCTTTCCTATGAGTTTTTCTTGTAATGGAAAGATGAAGAGTCAGCTAGTCAAATAATGACAAAACCATTTTTTATTCGAAATAAGTGGATTATGATGATAAACTAGAAAACTAACTTAAATTCGAATTTTAGACTTGAAATCCTCGGTTATGGAGTGACGGCCATTTCATGTTTTAGGATGTTAAGTACAAATCCAAAAGGTTCGATTTACATCTTCGGGTTAAATAAAAACGTTACCGATTCGCTCGCTATCTACAACAAAAGAAGACGGGAGATGTCTGGACTGACATTAGCTTTTTAAATAACAGTCCACATTTTACTAAAATAAATAAGACTAGAAAAATTATGATCTGGATAATAGGATGGCCATCAGGAATATAAGTCCCATGCGTGAACATAGAAGTACTCCCGCTCAGAGTAACTTGTGGAACAGAGAGGAGCGTGGTCGTTTCAGAATATGGATATCTGGATGAGGACGATGAACGCCATTACCGTAAGGGTTCTCAACCCCCTCCTCCCCCCCCAACAACCTAAATTATAGTACGTGGTTTAAGCTACTCCCACGTTGAGCAACCTCCTGAACGGCGATATACACCTTAAATCATCATTAATTGTTTCTGCCTCATCCTCTTCCTTTTACTTATTCCAAAATTAAATTATATACAATTTTTCTTCAATATTTTTTTTTCATAAGAGAAAAAGTAAATGTTATTCTGGGACATTTAATTTCCTAAGAATAACAGGTATGAAAAAAAGCAATTTCATTTTGATTTGTATAGAACATAATGTTAGGCAAAAAATAATCAGATTAAAAGGTTATGCAATATTAAAATTATAATAAAAGACTAGCATAAGTAAACAAATTAAGTTATAGATGAATGAATACCTGTACGTTTACATTTGTATAGGAAAGCGGTATAAATAATAACTGTGAAATAAGAGTAAAATAAGGCTGGCAGCAATAAAATATGAACAAAATAAATAAATAAATTCTTATTATTATTGTTGCTGCATATATTCAAAGATTGATAGCTGAGGAGATGGAAAAAAAAATTGTGCTAAATGAAGTAAAATATGAGATTTCCAAACTCCAAACTCCAGGAACTCCAAAACAAAGTATCGCGCATTATAAAAATTTTTTCAAAGGATACTGTTTAGACAACTTTCTTATTTAATGAATAAAAGGCAAATAACTCTAATGAGTTCAAAATTCGACATCATTTTGGCAGTGGACTGCATTTTTATTGAATGTGGTACGTTACACAATTTATGCAAAGTAAAACTCACCCTTTTATGCTGGCATAGGTATCTTACTTAGCTTTGAAGGCGTCTTAGTTCCTCCCTTCTCAAAAGCTTGGCCTCAAATGAGGAATTTTCATTGCTACCGAAAAATGAATTATTTTTCTTAAGATTTCACCTGTTTTTATAGTTTATTACTATATATCTTGTAAACACAGAGAAATACTGAGAAAAATATTTTTATTTCGATTGCAATGAAAATTCTCCCAATATTTCGTCAGGCATAATGCGTGCGATAGAATTATAAATAAAATTACAATCAGCAATATGTTTTTATTATTTGAATCACACACACACAAAAAAAAAAAATCGATTGCTATATTATAACCTAAAACACTTCAAAGGCAGATTACAAAAATCTTAAAAAAATGTTAAAAATGTATAAAATATTTTTTTCCTGGGCTCTTAGATTGGTAAGAAAGCTCGGGGGTGGGTCTAATATATGTATTCAACAGTATGTTTCATTGTTTCTGGTTTTATATTTTTTTTTCTTATTAATATATTTATATTTGTTCTCTAAATAAAAGTTGCATTAATTTATTTTTATACCTTAACTATTTTTTTTATATCAATATTGAATTTGACCACGGTTATTTACATTTTGATATCCCCTTCTTAGATTACATATGTTCAGGCCCCTGACGGATTTCGTGACTACAAATCATTTAGGCCCAAGGCACCAGGGTCTGGCCCCAGGCTGGGCTGAAATGAATATTCCGACTTCTAATACCCGAGACATACCCTAGAGCAACCTTTCCTAACAGGTGGTCCGCGGACCCCCTGGGGGGATGAATAAGGGGTCCGCGAAGTTTTATTATTATTATTAATATTTTAATTTTTATTGAGTTCTACCAATGGGTATTTTCTCTTCATGTTGTACATGTCATGTTAGCAATGTCACATTTACTTGTATTTTCTATGTAATACCTTTATGTATTTATATACCTTGGGTCTGAAATTAATAGAAAAAATGACATGACTCAAGAAATACAAAGAAGGATCACGGCTGCCAATAGATGTGTCTTTGGACTTGGCCGACACTTAAGAAGTAGGTACCTCTCAAAGAAGACCGAGCTGATCATATACAAGACCCTTATTCGGCCTGTTTTGACATATGGCTCAGAGGCTTGGACGATGATTAAAAGCGATGAGATGAAGCTGAGTGTGTTTAAGCGAGGAGTCCTCAGAAGGATTTATGCTCCAGTAAAGGAGGGTGATGTCTGGAGGAGAAGAAAAAATAGGGAGCTCAGTTCTCTCTATACAGACATCGACGTAGTCACGTATATTAAACTGGCCAGACTAAGGTGGGCAGGGCATGTGGCCAGAATGAGCACCGTTGAAATACCAAAGAAAATAATGATGGAGGAGCTGCATCTAGTAAGACGGGTAGGAAGGCCGAGGACGAGATGGTTGGACAACGTGGCCTATGATGCGAGAACCCTGCTTGGTGTACGGAACTGGAGAGCTGCAGCAGATGACAGAGCCAACATGCGGAGGCTCTTGGAGGAGGCCCAGTCTCGGTAACGGGATGTCGTGCCACATATGATGATGATGATGTAATACAGTTGTAAATTTCATTAAAATAAAAAAAAAATAATTTTTATTATTTTCTGTAAATAAAAAAAATTGAGTAAAAAATATTTTTAAAAGCTATGACTTTTGTAGCGACTGTCCTAAAGTTAAAAGTTTATCGATCTACAACTTTTATCTTACTGAATACCTTAAGGCTGTTATAAGTTACCATTATACGTTGACCGGACAAGCTAAGTTAAAAGAATCTCTGAAGATCAGGTTCCAAAAACATCTTAGAAGAAATCTTTTGTAACAGAAGAAGAGGAAGATCAAGGTTGCGGTGAATTGGCATATCTGCAGATGCCCGATCCTTGCTTGCGAAATAGGGCTGATAGGCTAGGAACTACCGACTATTACATTAGACTGAAGGACTTAAAGCTAGTAACTATTTTAAATTCTAGATAAACCTCATCTGAACACACAATTTCGATAAGCCGGTTGATAGCAGTTGCTTTCTATACGAAATTTTATATTAAAGAGGCGAAATTTAACAGTTCGTGTAACGGAAGAACAGGCGGCTGAAATTTAGTTATGATGTAAACAATATACCCCTAAAAAGAATTCACCTTTACGCACGAAGTACACGGTTACGTTTTGAAAATTGACGACTTCAAAAATGTTGACAATACGAGGAAAACAAAATACAAATAGCTTGTTTCTCTTCGGTTTTTCGTGTATTTTGGGATGCTGAATCTGTATTTGATGTACCCGAACGAAAATTTCCATTGTGTTTCAAGATATAAAAAAAAAAAACAGGGAATGTTCAGCTTTAGGTCTTTCAGTCAAATGAAATGGTCGGTAGCTCCTAGTTACATCGGTTATAACTTTATATGTCGATTCCGAAAATTTGCAGAAGGTAATAATTTTTATATTTAGCTCTAACTCTTTATAAATCTAAATAAATTTCTATGTATATATATATATATATATATATATATATATATATATATATATATATATATAGGGGGCTGGGGTAGCATTGCTGACTAAGACGCTTGCAATAGGTAATCAAAGTTAAGCAACGCCGAGCGTGGCTTGAATGGGTGACCGACCACCAAGGAAAGCCACCCTGAAAAAAAAAAAAAATAAATAAAAAAAAATATATATACAGATATACATACATACAATAACGTTTATTATAAAAATTATTTTTTCTGCAGATTTATATAAAGTTATAACTAATGTAATTTTTGAAGCGTTGAAGATTTTTTTTTTGGTTTTTTTAACTTTTATTATGATATTTACAACTGTATTAGTATGAATACATCAAGTAAATGTGTACATAGGAATATTATCACATGAAACACGCTTGTTGAGAAACTACCCATTGGTAGCACTCTAATAATTTGTCTACATGAGGAGATCACGAGGCCATCTCCTTTTCAGACGCCTCGGAGGGTTATAAGGAATCGAAGAGGAAGCAAGGTTAGAAACAAGAGGATTCGGATGGTTAAGAAGTTTATTATGGAAGGATAGGTATCTGGATTTGGCCAAATCGGAAACATATGGAACATTGAGGTGCGTTGAAGATAAATTAGTAAAATAATATATATTCTTTAAAAAAATTTATTTATTAAAAACTTTCTACCGCAAGACTCGTTCGTAAAACCCAGCAATCAAGCGTTAGCTAGTCAAATACAGAAAAAAACATGAGGTAAACATTTTTTTTTCCTACATTAGCTGTAGCTGAGGACGGATATCTCGGAAACTAAGCGAGATACCTAAAAAAAAAGAAATAAATTAATCATACTGGATATTTCATCAGCTTCAATTTTGTATAGAACGTCTTTGTCGATGGACAGTTTTCCTGATATAAGTGATATCCGAAAAAAGTGATCTAATAGACGTTTCCCCTCCCCACATCTGGCTCACCACCTAGGAGTGGGGACTTTCAGTATGTTTACCTCCGTACTAGTATAAACAATGTCCCAAAGCCAAATATTGTGTCCCCGCCATTTCCTTCTATACTCCCTTTTCGACCATTCATTGGCTGGACTAATATTCTACTCAGAGTGAATGGAAAACTTACTACCGCGTCGGAAAAAAACGTATCGAAAGTAATGAAGCATATTTTAATAAATAAATATAGTTTCGTATCATTTATTTTATTTTATGATAAATAAATCTGCATTAATTTCCGGGCAACTCAATATTTCGCCTAAACCGACGATGGCATGAATTTTTCCTTTCATCTCCTCGAAGGTATAATTCGTGACTTGTAGTTAATGCTATCGGTATGATGGAATAGTGTTTCATTGGACTGGTGCTATATTGAATTGAAGGCTGAAGTACCAAAGTGATAATTCATTTAGAGGAGGGTTGTGGGATGGGGAGGGGGGTAGCTCTTATATCGGTGGTTCTACCATCAATTCCCTCTAGTTTATGCCCTCCACAAACAACCGACCCTCTCTCTACTCCAAGCATTTGTTGAAAAATTTAATATTACAAAATTTAATCTGTATTTAGCTTTAAAAATATCGTTATAATTATTCTTTAGTGAGAAATTAATTGTAATTAAATTAATATAAATTAAATACATTTTAATACAATCAATTTACAGGATTGACATGTGTTTCCACCCTTACAAAAGACTAATCCTTCAAATGTTAACAGTTTATTATAAATCATCGATCCTCCTATATTTTTCACAGCTTACAATTTAAACACTCCATCCAATCCCGTCCCACTAGATCTCGTACCTCCGACCTCTATCCTCCTCCTCACCGAACTGCTGTGTTTGACAAATCATCTGCAACTCAAACCGCCTCCCTCTGGAATTCCATCTCTGCTGATATTCGACACGAACAAACAGTTTCCTCTTTCAAACCTCTCCTTTTTAAACACCTACTCCATTAACAATCCGACTGATTACGAAATTTAACTAAAAGAGCTATACGTAGAGTCCCCAGAAACAATTTCTGTTACTTTATCATAAAATAAGGCTCTGTTTATTTTTTTCAATGTATTTATTTTAATTTTCATGGCTACGTTTCGGCCGGCGATGCAAAAAGCATGGTTGAATAAAATGACTTACCGACCGAAACGTAGCTATGAAAATTAAAATTAATATGGTGAAAAAAATGAACAGAGCATTATTTTATAATATTAAAAAAATTTCACATATTAAACAAGCACATATGGATCTGGTATTTTAGTTTCCTTTGAATGGCTTATATATATGTACGCATTTCTTGACTTTTTCTATCTCTTCTGTATTTTTACTTTAAATAACTATTATTGTATATATTTAATTTATTTATGACCACACATTCATGTATTCTGTACTTATAATTTGTTCTAAAGAGATAACAGTCCAAGAATAATAAAATATATTTTCATTTCATTTCATTAATTATGCAGAGTGTTAATGTAAAGAAAACGTGAACTCCATAATTTTAAGGACAACCCAATATAGCGGTATTTTATGTTTTTTTCACTATCTGAAAATATGAATTAAATATTTCAAGATAAGAAAAAATGTTTCTATAAAGGTGTGTCCGTTATTGCTTTAGTTAGGAGATATCCATTTCTAAAGATTTTCATTGTTATGATTTATTTGGGTTATAACCAAGGCCCGGATTTTTATGCAGTAAAAACCCACCGAATATGCCATATAATATGCAGCAAAATATGCATTTAAGAAACATGAAAAATGAAATTACTGATTTCTCAATATGCTATGCTTACTAATTACTTAATTACTAATCTGTCTGTGACGTATTTAAATATATTAATATGCCAACAAAAATGTTTGTAATAAAAAGGAAATCATGGATGGTTTAAAATTTACAATAATTTAATTTTTTTTTTTTTAATATTTTAACTACAGAATGAAAATAACTAAAGAAAATAAGGCTATAATATACATCTATACGTTACAGCAGTCGAAAACATAACATGAACCTATTATAAACACATAATTAAATAAGCATGTGAATTAAAGATGACAAATATGAAACAATAAGTATGTAAAAACATTAAAATTTTGTGGTTAATTGATAAAAATCAAATATGCGTATTTGTTGAAACCATAAAATAATTAACAACTTGTGGTATAAATAACGTAAAATAGACATAATAGAGGGAAAACATTTGAATTAGTCCGCTTTGCAGAGACGTTCAGTATTAAAATTAATCACCAGATGCATTTCAAGAATATGTCCCTAAAAGAGAATTCGCCTTAACTGACAATGTACTGTGTTGCGTTTTGAAAATTGACTCGTAATTCATCAAATTATACCAGTCGGATGGTAGTTGGATGAGGATAAAAATTAAACTAGTCTTTGGTTTTGTGGAATGCTGAATCTGAATATGATTTTTCCGAATGAAATTTTCCATTGGCTTCCGAGATATATACTAAAAAAAACAGCAAAATGTCTGAACATTTGTTGGTTTTTTGGACATGACTCCGAAACGATGCTTTTTATCGAAATTATTATTATTTACAAAGTTATAGAACATAAAATTTACTATCACTTTTATATATAGCTTTTTGATGTAGGTCTAACGGGCGAGGAGTTAGAGAATATTGACTGTTTGATTATTTCACAAGAAATATCTGTTTTCGTCCAAAATCTAGGCATCTCCCAAAGAAATTCATTATAATCCATTTGAAATAGTATTGAATTTCATGTATTGTAGCTCATGTAGACACGTCAATATGTGAGAGGGTTGAGCATCCCAAAAAACATAAAAAAGCCAAAGAGAAACCGACTATTTGAATTTTTTCCTCACCCAACTACCATCCAACTGGACTAATTTCGACTCTTCAATTTTCAAACCGCAACAGAGTACATCTTCAGCTAAGGTGAATTCTCTTTTAGGAACATATTCTTGACATCATATCAAAATTTCAGCAATATGTTCTTCATTTGAATGAACCGTCAAATTTTGCCTCTTAAATTAAAATTTTGCCACTGAAAGCAACAGCGTTCAACTGACTGAAGTTGTGTGTTCAGATGAGTTATATCTAGAATTTAAAATTTTTACTAGTTTTAAGTCCTTCCTTTAAATGAAATGGTCGCTAGATCCTAGTCTATTTGGGCAATAACCATGAGACACCCTGTATATATTATATATATATTTTTAAAACTGTATGTAGCAGATAGCAAACTTTCCCATCCGGCTCGTTTTGGTAATAATGCAACAGGCGTTACCTAAAGCAGTAAAAGTAGGAGAAGATAAACGATCATTATTTAACCAGAGGCGCTCGTGGTTGTGTTCAACTTCTCAAGCCGCTGTTCAGGTCCACAGTTCCGACCTGTTTTTAAAATTTAACCCATCTATGCGTGCTAAACTCTTATCTCACTGACCACACCCAACCGCCATCCCTAATTCACCCTCTACCACTCTTTTTATATTTTTATATATGTGTTCTTCCTCCAAATATATCCAGCTGACTGAAGGATAATAGTGAAATTCGTCAATAAATATGAAATTTGATATAAATACAATATAATAGCGTTGATTTGAATTAAAATCGACATTTTATATCTTTAGATTGTTTGATTTAAAGATTTTGGAATGGAACAGTATTTCATCAGTCATAGTTTTTTTTCATTTATATCCTATGTAGGTTTTTTTGTGAGATTTTTCCTACTGTAAATAATGAATTTCAATTTTCTAAGTAGTATTCAAATCACTATTATGTCATGTGTAAGGTTACTGCAACCATAAACTTGTAACTTATCTGTATGACATGTTGTAATGTATATATATAAAAAAAAAATAAATATTTCATCAGTTCCGTTAGATAAATTTATTTATTTCTTTACTTAAGGACAAGTAACCGCTCGACGTTTCCGATTACTTCAGCACTTACTAGACAAACGCTCTAAACTTCCAATTAATTACTAAAGACTCATATACATGACTATAATAAGGCCTATTTGGACTTAAAGGGTTGAGCTATGGGGCTCCACTAAGCCATCGAATTCCTCTCGTATCCAATCCTTACAATCCAAAATCCTTCGTAAAATCCTCAATGCTCCCTACTTTGTTACAAATAAAACCATCCATAATGGCATTAATGTTTCTCTTGTTTCAGATCTGGCCCAACCCAGATACCTATCCTTCCATAATAAACTTCAGAATCATCCCAATCCTCTCGTTTCTAACCTTGCTTCCACTTCAGTTCCTGATAACCCTCCGAGGCGTCTGAAAAGAAGATGGCCCCGTGATCTCCTAATGTAGACATATCATTAGAGTGCTACCATTGGGTAGTTACTTAGCAAGTGTTTTCATGTCATTATATCCATATGTTCAAATTTATGGATGTATTTGTTTGATACAGTTGTAAATATCATTAAGAAATAATAATAAAAAAAAATATATTTCTTATTGTTATAATAACGTTGGTTTTTTTGATGTTTTAGGCGCAAAACATCTAGGTCATCAGCGCCCAATCAATAAAATAGTTTTAGTATTGAAATATTCAGCTGGTAGGTTAAAAAAACGAACAAATAAAATAAAATAAAAGATAAAAAAATTAAGAAAAATAAGTAAAAATAAATAAAGAACATATATATAAATAAAAAAAACTAAGGTGCGTGCTTTAGACTACAAGGTATAAGTTAAAACATCAACAAGCCGAGATTAATAATATGAAATATAAATTATAAATAATAGCTCATTAAAATTAGATGAAATGCTGAACATTTTCCTCGCTTGCCGTATAGTTTTTATTATTCAAAATAAATTTTTAAAAAATTAAAGTATTTTTTATTTATTTTTTTAGTTTAAGGTGAAAATATGATTCATAATATTAGCTTTGGCTGTATTTATTCCACCATTTTTATTTTTCATTTTAATACATTGGCAACTTATCGGCTAAGGCAGCATTTTCAGGCCAATTAAATTAATGGTTTTCACTATGTTATGTCCAACATCTTATAGGTTCACTCCTGTTGGACATAACATAATACACATCATTAATTTAAATGGCTTGAAGATGGCCTCCTAGCTGAAACGTTGGCAATTTAATAAAATCAAAAATAAAAATGTTGGAATAAATACACCCAAACCTGATATTATTTTTTATTTTTGGTACATTTAATTTATTTTTTATAAATTATTCTTTTATTTTTTTACCTAACTCATACTCTCTCTAATTTATAATAGCCATACATTGAGATCTAACTAAACTAAAATTAACGCATACAAATAAATGCAATAACTGCAATAAATAAGGGCACTGCCAGTTCACTCATAGCTATCTTTTATGAGTCCTAGAAGCTCCTACTTGCGAAAAATGCAACAACACTCCTCAAACTGTGAAACACCTTCTGGTAGAATGTCCCCAATTCGAAAGCCACCGAAAAAAAACAAATAGAACTACGAAAAACACTAAACGACTACAAGATAATGAACAGCGATTCTCTATAGTGTTTAAATTCTTAACAATTATAAATTACTATAATAGAGTATAAATTAGGCGCCAACCAGAAAACGCCAGAAAACGCCAATGACCCTTTAGGGTAGAGGCGAGAAAAAGAAAAAAAAAATGCAATAAATAATTTAAAAAAAAATATTAATGGAAAATTACATGTGATTAATTAATATATTGTCATCTAATTTTTAACATCTCCAACTCAATTTTTGACATGAGTCATTTGGCAAACTGCATTATTTTCTTCACGCACGATCGAATGGTAACCTTATGTATCTAATATCGTAAGATAGGGTAAATTTGACACAGCGGGTAAAATTTAGTTTGTGGTGATTACGTAGTGGATACACTATGTTGGTTCGGTCTTTTTGATGGAACACCTTGCGGCAGTTTGAGAACCCTAGTTCACTACAATCGTTACGCAGTTAGGTTTTATTTATTTCCATGGCTTTTTTCAAAATTCCTTGCTTTCATAATGTTTGCTTGTAGTAGATAGTAGCGCAAGATTGTAGCGCAGTACATGTGCTGTCCATGCTGACTGAAGAAACACAGTTTATCCTCCACCGAATCACCACAAACTAAATTTTACCCGCTGTCCCAAAGTTACCCACCCAGTCTTAAAGTTACCCCATCTTACGGTATATATTATCATATATCAAATATATGTTTCATAGACGTTTTGATTTTGAAATATACTATACATTATAAGAAGACGGTGATAAAAAACGAAATTATTAATTTTTTTTTGTAATTTAGAGATGTTAGAATTAGGTGGGGTTGGAACCTATATGACGAAAGTCAGGGGGGTAATGTTTAATTATTTCGTCATTAAAAAAAAAAGTTCAATAATCATAAAAACTTAATTGCACGATTTGATGTATAAATGTACGTTAGAAAAAAATTTCAAGCCTGCGGTTAAGGTAAAACGGTGTATTTTGTTAATAAGATGCATTTGTATATAACTTTATTTAGACGCGGTCACACGGTAAAATCTGATGGTTGTCATAGTTGAATCCACAGGGGTTCATAAATATCTGAAGAGAAATAACTTAGACGTATGCTGGGGAATAACTGAGTCGGATTGTGCTTTCAACTGGATCCAAACTCTGCTTGGGAGAGTTGTGTAGGCTTGGGGAGGGGGGAAGGTGGGGTGAAAAGTTTCTTCCAACATCGCTTGCTTACATCAATTGCCAAAAGTTTTCAGTTTGTTTATTGTTAAGAGAACTTCCTTATAAATAAATCGAAAACTCAAATCAAAGGTTCTTTTGATTTTACGGTCGGTAATTGGATAAGTAAGAGTTTGGGAAATTTAATGTCAAAGTTCACAGTACTGTCCTTTGAATGAAAGTATTTTGTTTTGGCATTAATGATGTATAAGATTTTTTTTTTTTAATTTTTAGTTATATGAATACAACTATTTTGATTTTCCCATTAATATTGTCTCCTAACGAAACACAACATTAAAAATAATGGATATATGATAATAGCAAATAAAGAGTTGGTATTTGAGAGTGCAGTAAGAAATATTATAAAATACAGAGTAATGTTTGTCAACGCTTCGGCCTATATTGTAGGCTTTCGTAAAGGCTAAGAAGAACAGAATGCGAGAATAAAAATTTATTTATTTTGTTTTATATAATAATAATTTGTTTTTCTGTTGCCATTATATACGTGTAGATCTTTTGCCGCCTCAGCTAGCCTTCTCTATCGCCTATCTATTTCTTTCCAGATATCTGCATGCAGCTCTATTTCGTCTTAGTTGAGTCTATCTATCCATCTGATTTTTGGCTTCCACGTGGTCTGTTGACGAGTATTGATTCATTTATTGTTGTAGGGGTGCCCAGAAGGTCCCATCGTGTCATAGATATTTTTAAGGAGAGCACATTTCAAAGGAGTTATGAATTTTCGAAATGAAAAGTTTCAAATCAGAGGTTAAGGAGGAAACAGACTGCAGATGGTGCAATTGTATATGATCTACATTTTTTTAAATTGTACTTTTACTTGCTCTTTTTTTAAGAAGAGAAGAACAATAAAATATCTCGGAAGGGAGAGGGAGGAAGTTCATGCGCCATCGAACTGGATTGGGATGATCACCCCTGCATTTATTTAAAGGTTTCCTGAAGGGTTGCTTCGTACTATATTCCTCGCCAATCTTAACCTCCTCCTTGCCTTCACATCATGAGATATGGATCGACCAGTTTCTGTAAGTAGCTCTTGTTCCTCTGGTCTTGTTCCTCCATGCTTTAGTACTCTGATCCCATATCGCTCTGGTTATCATGCGGACAATTTTTTCCCAAACCTTTCAATACTTCTTTTCAGGATGCTGGCTAATGCTTCTCTCAATTTTAGAAGTGATACGCATATAGCGGATGTTTTGTCATACATGACAAACACCAAATGCCAAACACGTCCCCTTATCAAAATGAGCTCAACCCTAAGCTAAGCTCTAATTTCATCGAACGAAAGCTTAGAATATGGCGTACTTATTATAAATTGGTACGTAATTCCCCCCCCCCCTCCACCTCAAAGGAAAATAAACATGTATAAAGAAATATGTTTTATTAATAAGGTGGTTAGATGTCCTTTGTATTTTCAGCGATGCTAGAATACGAAGAATTAAATAGTTCGACATCTATAAATACCAAATTCAATATGGTGGGCTAATCACGCAATCAACTAACACTTTAGACTCTTTGCTCGATTATTTTCAATGCGCTACGTTTTAAAGTGGTAATAAAATGTTTGTGTAAAAAAAAAAAAAATTGATATACTTCGAAATTTGCTAAAGACTTTATAATAATGTATACTTGTCATTTAAAATACACTGATTTAAAAATAAATTTAATTAGCGTTAAATTATATATTAGTAGTTTATTATTATAATATTAAAAAAATAAATAAATAAACCTGTGCCACTAACAATTCATGAAGGGTCTTGGGTTCAGTACAATGTGAAGAAGTACTGTTACAAGACCAACGGTTGTGCAGGGAGGTGAAGAACCAATGGCACGTTCAACCGTCAGGTTTTCTCCCTTAATTAATTATTTAATTAAGAGTACCCACTTTATTTATAGAGGCTGGGTTTGCCCCAGGATGGTCTCCCGTCCCCAGGGTCGACCCACGGCTGATGACAAATTACAAGTCATCAGTCGGATTCAAACCTGGCACCTTGAGCTCTGAAAGTCAGTGTTCACCCACTGATCTAACCCACTCCTTCTTTTTATAATATTATTGTTTATATAATTAAAGATTTAAGCACTCATTGTAAAGGAAAAAGAAGATTAAAGAGCTTAATTTTCATCATTTTCAAAGTACCATTTCTTAAGATGTATATTTAACGATGTAAATAGAGATAAAACTTTTGTGGTTTTAATAAATCCTTTTGAGTTAAGATATTTCAATCAGAAGCTCTTCCCTGTCAATGAGGTTTAAAGTGCAAAGTATGCCGCTGTGGAAATAAAAATGATTTCCTTAGCACGTTTATTTGTTGATAATGCTATATATATATATATATATATATATATATATATATATATATTATATATATATATATATATATATATATAAGCCATACATAATTAATGTTAAAATGTTTAATTAAAAAAAAAAAACTTTGTATTATTTGATATAATTCATTATCAATATACTTACCTATGTAATTAACAATATAGTTGTTGGGTTTTTCTTAGACGACGTACCATTTTTTTATTTCTACGTTTAGTATTTTTCATTAATTTTAACTATTTTATCTGATAAAGTGTCTTCACTAAATTATTCATGTTTTTCATAACGTTTTCTAAAAATGTGTCGTGGAAAATTTTTCTCTATTCTATAGTCTATTAAATATTTATATAGTGAAAGAAGAAGGGCATCTTAAGTTATTCATAATATTTATAAATACACTTTTTTTTTTTTTCTTACCTAAATAACTCGAGGTAAAATATGGCTATTTCACCAAAGACAAAGGGACTATAAGAATCACATTGAGACTCCCTTCAGCCCTTAAAAGAATTTGTATATAAGCTTTTATAGAGGTACCTTAATGCTCTTTGTTAGGGAAACGTCTTTAGCACGGGTTCTTTTTTATAACGTTTTCTGAGGGCTCTGCTAAGAAAATGGAAGAAAACTCAAACGGGGAGACTACACAGAAAGATAAACAGAGCGGCCAAGAAACCAAATCAACAAACTTTTAATTGCATGTATAACTCAGTATTTGAGCTGGGAACCGCTCCCCGGCCTCTTGCGATATTATAACAAAATCTGTTTATTAACCTTTTTAAACAAACGGGTGATATAACGAGTCTCGGCTTAGTGTTAGGCTAAGACAAAGTTTATTTTTCTTCGAGGAGTTTATTCGTGTTGTTTTTTTTTTCCACCCTAATTTCCCCTTCCTAATCTTGATATATTTCCCTACCAGGATATTTATCAGGGAATGGACAGTTTGGGGTGATAATTAATGTTAAAAAAAAATCTACCCGTTTTATTCAGGAGTCCTCTTCTTACTATCTGGACACCGTTCTTCTTGATTCTATTGGGAAAAATCTGGTGCGGTACGCGCATAACACTTACCACCCTCTTCTTAGCAGAAATAAGTATTTTCAGTCAAAGCGAAGTGAAAATAAAAATTATAGACTATATATTTATTTATATTTCATTTTAGGTATTTTTATTTGTATAAGTACTCTCGTATATACAAATTTTAATATTTATTTCACTGTAATCTATACAATTACATATTAAATAATACCAAAAATAACATATATGAAAACCACATATGTGTATTTATATAATATTGTCGATGTCCGTATTATATTAAGTTACGTATTACTAAGAAGTTTTTGTAAAAGTGGGGTAAAAAAAACAACTTAAAAAAACACAAAACTTGAATTTGTTACTTTTCTGCTGAAAATTGGGCCATTATTTATATGAACTTTTTTGTAGCTATTGAGGCCTGCTATCACTGATATAAAAATTTCCTCCTACTCGTAAGTAGACACCCTGTATAATAATAATTTTTACATTTTATTGTTTATTATTTTGATTTGTTAATTTTTTTTATATATACATACTTTTACTTACTTGGGTATTTTTTATTATATTTAATTTTATTTAGTTATGTTTGGTCCATTTCATTTTCTTCTATCTATTTCATTTTTCTTTTTATAGTTTATTACTTTTTTAGGAGTGGCAGTGGATCAGCTGATGCGAAAGGACGTGTTTCTACATCGTCTCTCAGAATTTACTTATTTTGCAGTGAAATCTTTGATATTATTTATTCAAAACAAGTCAAGAATACATAATAACAATTGATATTTATTTTTTGTTATAAATTATAGGGTTATTTTTATTTTATTTTATTTATTTTTTTTTTTTTTTTTTTTTTTCCCTTATATGCGATTTCACAATCAGGCCATGTCTAGTAGAGCTTCTATCAAGAGAATTCGGCCGTTAGGCTCAACACCTTGTTCTTCGCCTGTCAAACAAAAGCCTCGTCAATGTCGTCAAACACCTGCAGTAACGCCTATTAGCTCCAGAGAAAATGAAACCCAGCCAGGAACATCATCAAAACCAACAATTGAAGAACTTCAGCATCAACCAGGTACATCTTCACAAGAGATAACCGAACAATCTCCGTTTTTCACCCCTAACCCCTATCAGGTGCTTCAGAATGATAAAGAAGTGATGGAATCCGCTTCAATACCAAGAGATCCCCGACCTCCACCCATATTCGTTAAAAACATAAGCAATTTTCAGTTACTATGCTCACAACTGAACAAAATAACAGGCTCTGGAAGCTATTCATGTCTAAGCAGAACAAAGGACACGAAGATATCACCAGATACAGCTGAAACCTACAGAAAAATTGTGAAGTATCTAACGGAAACCAACGCGGATTTTCATACGTACCAATTGCGGCAAGATCGAGCTTTGAGGGTAGTCATAAGAAATCTACACCCCTCAACACCAACCGAAGCAATAGAAGAAGAATTGAAAACTTCAGGTTTCATAGTGCGCCAGATTACAAATGTACAGAAGGAGAGTAAAGAACAGCCAGGAGTAAAAGTTCCTCTACCCTTATTTTTCGTAGATTTGGAGCCAAATCAAGGGATCGAAAAAATATACGAAATAAGAAGAATATACTACACAAGTGTTATAGTAGAGAAGCCATATCCTAAGAGGGAAATCGTACAGTGTCACAATTGCCAGGCATATGGCCATACCAGGACTTACTGCCATCATCTGCCGCGCTGTGTGAAATGTGGAGAGCAGCACAAATCCGGGAGTGCACAAAACCGAAACGGGATCCTGCAGTTTGTGCATTGTGCCTTGAAGGACATCCAGCGAACTACAAAGGCTGTCAGATCTACAAGAATATTAAATCAAGATATCAAAAATCCCGGACCCAAGAAGAAGCAGAGGCATCAAGAAGAGAACCTAACGCATCAAGAAGAGGACCTTCAAAAAAAATTGACCCAACGGTGTCTTTTGCACACTTATTAGGAGGTAAGAATGATGTTACTTATTGTGAGACCCTGCCGCAACAACAACACATACCTCAAAATTCTCAACCCCACCCTCAACATCCTAATCAAACTTCACCTAATCAACAGTTTTATCAACACCAAATTCCCCGCATTCCTCCTCCCTCAAATACCACAGATCTCACCAGTTTACTTACATCTTTCCTCTCCGAATTCAGATCCCTTGTTACTCCTTTGATATCTCTTCTCACCAATCTTGTATCACATTTTATCCCTCCCGCGAAAAATCCTTAAATGACTTCCAATAAACCTCTATCCATTCTCCTTTGGAATGCGAATGGTGTTAGAAATCACACAAACGAACTAACTACATTATTACTTGACAAAAATATTGACGTGGCACTAATTACTGAAACTCGACTAACCACTAAACAGCACTTCAAAATACCACAATACCTGACATATCGTACTGACCACCCTGACGGAAAAGCACATGCCGGTACTGCTGTCATTGTACACCAATCCCTCTCCCATCACCTACTCCCGTTACCTACACATGATTTCCTACAGTCCACCGCTATCGTGATAAAAACCTTTTCCTTTCCGGTTACCCTTGCATCAGCGTATTGCCCTCCTAACCGATCCATATCCAATGCCCAATTCCGTTCTCTCCTCGACTCCTTAGGACATCACTTCATCTTGGGTGCAGACCTAAATGCCAAACATCAACAATGGGGTTCCAGAACCACGAATACTCGTGGCCGAACCCTGCTGTCTGCACTCAATTCCCAACATTTTCATCTCCTTTCCCCCAACTCTCCTACCTACTGGCCTACAGATCCCAACCGTAATCCTGATCTTCTTGATTTCTTTATCCACAGCGGCTTAAGTCCCCTCAATTGTTCCATTACACGTCTAAATGAACTTTCCTCTGACCATAGTCCTCTAATCCTTAATGTTTCACTTGAACCCATTCCCAAACCTTCTCCACCGTCATTTATTAGGGGCCCAGTTAACTGGGACCTTTTCCGCCAAATCATCTCCGATAAAATTGATCTTAACATATCCCTCAAAACTCCCGATGACCTTGATAGTGCCGTAAATTCCTTTACTACCACAATCCAACAAGCCGCCTGGACTGCTTCCTTCCCAAAAGACTCCTCCAGAATTCCTAAAAAGACCATTCTACCCCAACACCTCCTTGACCTAATCCAAACCAAACGCCGTGCCAGATTATTGTGGCAACGTACCCGACATCCTACCGACCGCTGCTCCTATAATTATTACTGCAAAAAATTAAAACTGGAATTAGCCACCTTCAGATCACATTCCTTCAACTCCTACCTATCCTCCCTTTCTTCTCGCGACAATTCCCTTTGGAAAACCACTACCAAAATCTTAAATCCTCACCGCATTTCCCATCCCCTCCGACGAGATGATGGCTCCTGGGCAGCATCTGACGAAGATAAGGCTGAGGAGTTCGCCATTCACCTATCCAATACATTTATTTCACATCCGGAATCCCATCCTGCCCACACCGTAACAGTAGAAGAATTCCTTACATCACCAATCCCACTTTCCT
Source organism: Nezara viridula (assembly GCA_928085145.1). NCBI lineage: Eukaryota > Metazoa > Arthropoda > Insecta > Hemiptera > Pentatomidae > Nezara > Nezara viridula. The sequence goes on from OV725078.1 coordinate 40,184,032, forward strand.
TGCCCCCAAAAGCTATTCATCCTTCCGAAGTGAAATTTCAATTAAAAAAATTAATCCCCCGTAAAGCTCCTGGACATGATCTCCTTACCCCTCAAATCCTTCGACAACTTCCATCCAAAGCAGTCATATTCCTTACATATATCTACAACTGTATCCTACGCACCACCCACTTTCCTCTGCTATGGAAACACTCCACTATTATCCTTTTCCAAAAACCAGGCAAACCTCCCAATATCTCAACATCCTATAGACCAATTAGCCTACTCCCAATCCTTTCAAAAATTTTTGAAAAGATCCTTTTGAAACGAATCCTACCCATTATAGAATCCCAAAATATTCCTTCCCATCAGTTTGGTTTTCGCTCCCAACATTCCACTGTTCAACAAGGACTCCGAGTTGTTGATCATATTTCCTCAGCCCTAGAAAACAAGGAATACTGTTCGGGTGCATTTCTGGACATTGCACAGGCATTTGACCGGGTATGGCACTCCGGACTGCTCTTCAAGCTTAAAATCCATTTACCTCAGTCCTTGTACCTAGTCCTCCGATCCTACCTCTCTGACCGCTCCTTCCGAGTTCGCTGTGGAACAGAATTTTCCAATATCTACTCCGTTAAAGCCGGTGTTCCCCAAGGCAGCGTCTTGGGTCCCGTGCTTTACATCCTCTTTACTGCTGACATCCCTGTTCATCCCGATACTTTTCTTGCAACATTCGCTGACGACACCGCAATCTTATCATCCAACTCTGATCCCAACATAGCATCCTTAAATCTCCAAAACCACCTCACCTTGATTGAGCACTGGTGTAATAACTGGCGCATTAAAGTTAATGAATCTAAATGCCAACATATTACCTTTACACTCCGACGCAGTTCCTGTCCACCAGTACACTTTAATTCCATCCAGCTTCCTTACTCAGACACAGTCCGGTATCTTGGCTTTCATTTAGACCGAAGACTAACGTGGAACCCACATACTAGACTCAAAAGACAAGAACTCAACCGACGATACGGCCAGCTATACAGACTACTAAACAGAAAATCCAAACTTTCTATTGAAAACAAATTACTTATCTACAAGACAATACTGAAACCTATATGGACATACGGACTTGAACTGTGGGGGACAGCAAAAGCTTCTAACATCAAACGTATTCAATCCTTTCAATCTAAAGTCCTTCGAACAATAGTTGATGCTCCGTTCTATGTAAATAACAAAATCCTACACCATGACCTTAATATCCCATTTGTCCTAGACCTTATTCCAGAAAAATTCTCCAAATTTCACCAAAACCTTACCTATCATCCAAATCCCCTTGCACAATCTCTATCCAGCACCACCCATCCTTACAATCCTCCTCGAAGGTTGAAGCGGCAGTGGCCCAGAGACCTTTTGTAAATAAGCATCTATTGGAGTTTTGGCAATGGCCAGATCCTCCACTCAAGCCCGAGTGTGTATGATTAGGTTAGTTCTTTTGTTTATATACATTTATTTTATTTTATTGTATTTATTTTTATTTTATTTTATTGTATTTATTATTATTAAGTTTCTGTATTATTTATTTATTTATTTATTTTTTTTTTTTATTGTAAATAGAGTGTGAGTGTGCTTTCTCTGATCACTATTATAAATGTCCTTGATGTGACAGAATGTAATAATTCTAAATAAACAAATAATAAAAAAAAATTACTTTTTTAAGTTTTTTCCTTTATCTTTATTATTATTTATTTTTATTATATTCAATCACTAATTATATATAAATACACACACTCGAACGCACACGTACACACACAGACACACATAATTAATACCGTCGATTTATTTATTTTTAGGTTTATTTTTTATATTAATTTATGGATTTTGTACATATTTATTTTTTTTATCCTACCTAATTAATATCTTAATCGTAATATTAGTTTATTAATCGGGTGCTGATGACCTACATGTTTTGCGTCTACAATATCAAAACAACCAACCAACCGAAAGTTGAATTTATCTTTTACATATTCATGGACGATATCGCAGCATTCCTGATTCGTAATATCAATTACTTTTCGGTCCCTTAAATAAATACAGCGGTCGCTGGTTTTGGACTATTGTTTCCGAACTGAAATGGGAAATATATGAATTATTTCCATGAATGGAACCCTCATACCAGACTGAAACGACTAGAAACCGCCCGACGTTTTCGACTACTGCAGCACTTACTAGACAAACGGTCTTAAATTCCAACTATTTACAAAAGACTCATATATATTACTGTAATAAGGCCTATTTGAACTTACGGGGTCGAGCTTTGTAGCTCTGCCAAATCATCAAATTCGTCTCGTATCCAACCCTACAATCCAAAATTCTTCGTAAAATCCTCAATGCTCCCTACTTTGTCACAAATAAAATCATCCATAACGACCTTAATGTACCATATATTTCCATATTTAGCTCAATCCAGATACCCATCCTTCCATAAAAAACTTTTGAACTATCCGAACCCTCTTGTTTCCAACCTTGCTTCCTCTTCTATTCCTGAAAAACCTTGGAGGCATAAAATGATGATTAATATTATATATATATATATATATATATATATATATATATATATATATATATATATATATATATATATATATATATATGTCCACAGAAGTCCAAGGAACATTATAGGTTTTTAAAATTATTAACCGTTCCTTCATTTAAAATTTCCACGAGATTTCAAAAATATTATTATTTTTAAATATTAAATAAGATTTCAACTCAAACATTTCGTAAAAAGTTGATTATTTTACTAACAATCAAACCAGCACACTTTATGAGTAAATATTTTCTCTTTATATGTAAATAATGATAACAACAGACGTTGGTTGCAGATTTCAGAGATAAGAATTTCATCACATGATGATATGCAAATGACTGCTGAAAAAATAAGGATTCGGTTGAAGGTTTTGAGTGGATTGGAGAACTGTAGATTTTCTCAGATTTTGTTTCGAAGAACTCCCTCGTTTGAAACTTTTCATTAAAATATTATATAGGGTTCATCATTAAATTGTGTCAAATTGAATCAGACGATTTTAAATGAATTGGTCCTTACCCTTTATCATTTAAAAACCCGAGTGGGTAAATATCTTTTCCACTGGTCGTGGAAGCGCAATTCATTATTATGATATGGCTTAGCGAAGTCGAAGATTCATGGTGGTATGCATAACCGTTCCTCTAACTCAACTTAAACGTTCAGTCAAAAAGGAATATTCTTATGAAACTCAATGAAAATGGACCCCTTTCAGCCAATTCGATGTTTCTTCTTCTCATTGGTGGAAAAACGCGTTTAAGTATCGATTGAGCATCGAGTAAAGGAGGTAACGGGACTGTTTCAATTTACACTAACGTTATATTATTTATAGGGACATCTCTGCAATCAAACTGACTGAAAGGTGTTTTTCTTCTTTGAGTTTCATAAAAGTATTTCTTTTTAATGGATCGTTCAAGTGGGGTAAGAGGAATGACTATGCATACCATCCTCAATGTCGATACAATTTCAATTGTTTCTGTTATTTATGTCGAGACAAAGTTCAATTGTTTCTATGGAACTGTGAAATTAAATGTGCAGGAGGATCCATTTTTCGAGTAGCATAAGTTATACCCAGGAATGTACTTCTTTATGTTCTCTAATAATAATTTTTGAATATTGAATAGTTGACCGTTGCATTATCTTGGAAGGAGATGGTCTGGGCTGGCGCCCATAAATAAGCTATGTAGTGGTAAAACTATTTAGCCTATTTATGATCGCCACCCCGGACCATCTCCTTCCAAGATAATTTTTCTTACAACTGTCGTAGTTTTCAACAATCCTCACCCGTAGATTCCCAGGATAGCCCGTTGAGACTTCTCTCTTATGAACATGTTCGATCACTTCTTCTCCCAGAATGTGGTCGAAATACACCAGCCTATTGTAACAAGGAATAAGTTCCATTTATTAAAGAAAATTAGATGTTTAAGAAAAACGTTAAAGCGAAAGTAGTTAATCTGATTTTTCACTACATAACATTACACAGAAATAAATCTAGGACGAAACAGAGTTTGATTATTGACTGTAGTAAATTAAATATTGTTTTCAGAATGTGATTTTTTTTTTAGAATTGTATTCATGAGAATTGTGTCCAAACGCCGCCATGATAAAATATTGTAACAAGGAATAAGTTTTGCTTATTAAAGAAAATTATGCTTTAAGAAAAACGATAAACGAAAATAGTTAATTTGATTTTTTACCATACCGTAACAGTACAAAGAAATAGATCTAAGAAGAAACAGGATTTAGGAATAATTACAGTACGTTCTTTGTTAAATGTAAAATTATTTTTAAAATATGAAATCCTTTTATAACAAATATACTTATACCTTTTTAGTGATACGTAATTTAACTTTTAACTCCCGGACCTCACCATTTGAGGGTAGTTTATTTCAAGTGGATTTTATTTAAATTATCTTCTATGAATATATAAACTAAAGACGAAAATAAAACAAATGAGATATTGGAAGTTATAAATTTGTATGGCAAAATCATTAAAAATTGGTTTAGTTATAATCCATATTTTTTTTTATATTTCAACCAAGAGAAAAAAAAATACTTTTTATTGTTATACGTTCTTACTTTATTTTTCTAATATTATTTATAGAGTGTGAATATGCTCTCTGAACACTATTATAAATGCCCTTAATTGTGACAGATTGTAATATTTCTCAATAAATAAGTTTTAAAATTATAAAAAAAAATATATATATTTTATACGATTAAAGCTTTAGGTCTCAAGCTCTCGATCTCTTAAAAGGTCTCATTGAGGGATTGGTAAGGTTGATTTTAATTATTTCTAAAGTAACATTTCTTACGGTGTAGATTTAAAGATTTAACTTTTTTTTTTAAATTTATTTATTCATTATTACAACAATCTGTCACTTGGAAATTAGTTATGGTGAGGTAGGATAATATTCACACTATATGTACAAAAATAAATAAATGAAAAATATTAATAAATAATAATAAAAAAGTATATACAATAAATAAAATAAAATAACCTAAAAGTAAGAAAAAAAACACATGCATACCTATTTACTGAAACTAACTAGAGATAAAACTCTTGTGGTCTTAATAAATTCTCTTGAGTTAGGCTATTTTTATGAAAGGCTCTTCCCTGTAGAAGAAGTTGAAAGTGCAAAGTATGCCGCTATGCTATAGAAGTAAGAAATAATGCATAAATACTGAAAATATTGAAAATCAGTATGGATTAATTTTAATTATTTTATAGTTAGATATAATTTTAATGTGGCTAGTGATAGTCAGTTGTAATTATTTATAATTTATAGAAAAATATTTTTACTTTGTATATGTATGTATATATATTTCTTTATATTGATTTCTATTTTCTTGAATGGTAATTTTTTTTTCTTACAATCATGAGGTTCGGTGTCAATAAATATTCAACAATTATTAATAACCAATTCGAAAAAAAAATTCAAACATAAAAAATAAATTCTAATTAAAAACGTTTTAGTTATTTGTAATTGTATCTACAATATAATTGCTTGATAATTATAGTTTAGTTATAATATCTCAGTTATGATTTTTGTCATTTAGGGATTCATAATTATTTTCGAAAAAAATTGTTGAGAACAATGAATGGTAATATAGTTGTATATCTGTTAAATCTGAACTCCAAGATTATAAGAATATAAATAATGAATGATGATGAAATTTATTGAATTATATTGAAGAATTTAAGAACATATCGCAAAAAACAATAACAATTAATTTTTCTTATTATTTTTAAAAAAGTGTGACCACCCTCTCTCTAACCAATAACTGTATATTTTTTTTTCTCTCGTTTGCCCAAGATACCATTGAAGTCCTGTATTGGAATAATTATTTACTTTATGATATAAATTATACGAAATATATATTCCAAGTTTTATTTATTACTCAGGGGATAGTTAACTCATATAGATTAAGGTATTATGTGGTATAAAAAAGTTTTATTAACTGTCTCTGTATTTTTCCTTCAGGGAAAGGAGAAAAAAAAAAAACGCTCCGTCTTTTCTGGAAAGGTTGATGAATCGATGGCTAATAATTCAGCTAGAAGTTTTATGTGGTTGTTGGTTGACCGAGATTAATGGAAATTTTTCGATAAGCAAAGTACAATATATTAATCATGCCTCTGAATCGACAGCCTCAAAGTTGTGAGGGTTATCATTAAAAGGTTAAATACTTTTATGAGACTAGTCAGTTTTTTCCTACCCCGCCCATTTATGAGGTATAAATAGAAGGGTTTTATGTATTAAAATCTATTATATCACATTGCACAGAAATTATATTATTTAACAGTTATTTATTATAAATTTTAATTGTTAAATGGAATTTAATGAAATTGATACTAAGCAATTTGTACTCGTTTCTCCGATTTTCCTTCAACTGTGTGTCAAATCGAACGAGCCGTTTTTAAACTATAATCGAGTAAAAAACAGTACGTCAGCGAATTTGAAAGGAGTACTTTTTTAATGCAATTGACAGAATTTGATGTAATTTATACATGATTATTTGTTTATCAATTCCAAAGTTTCTTCCTAATTTGGACCAAATGGGACTAGCGGTATTTGAGATTTAATCATATCAAGGCACAGGCGGATCTAGGAAGGGGGAGGGAAGAGGGAGGGGCTTTTGGGCTGGACCCCCCAAAAATGGTAAAATGTAACCATGTTTTATGTAAAAAAAATTATTTCTTGAATTATTATTGATCGTGTAATTACATATAATAGGACTTCAAAATTCACTTAAACACCATTTCACATAGGTATTTAGTATCTTTCTTTTTTTTTTTTTTTAAGTTATTATCGTAATCTTTCTTTAAAAAAAAGCTCTAGGGCTGAAGATCCCCCTCCCCCCGAAAAAATATGGATCAGCTATGGTATCAATTGAAATATATTTGGGCATATTTTATAAAAAATAGTGGATATAATTCATTAAAATTGATGCAGCATCATTTATTTTTGTCAATGCCTAACTTTCTTCCTACTTTTAAGCCAAGTTTCTGAAATATTGGCATATATAAGAAGATTCATTTGCGCGTGCGTAAGGGAAAGTATTGGATTGAATTTGATACGGGACCATCCGGGTACCAATCTGAAAATTTAATAAAAATCGGATAAACAGTGGTAGATGGTTATGCCCACCGCACCAATTTGACAACAGACAGACATTGAACCAAATTTGACCCTTTATGTCTGAAACGTAAGAAGCGAGTGAAAAATTTCGATTCTGAGCACAATTTTTTTTTAACCTCCCTTTCGAATACAAAGCTTCACTGCATTCCGTACTGGGGAAACAAATACATTTATTCTTGGCCTAAAACCATCTCAGGATGAGCCATATTTCAAACTAAATTCAAAAGTTATTTAGGTAAATTTATAAATAGATTTTTAGCAGAAAAGTAGGGAATTTAGAATTTGTATTAAATAGGAAGCGATAGTTAATAATTAGTTAATTTTAGTAATTATTGCTTCATAGTAAACTAGACAAAATTTCCTTAAAATGGAAGTAGAATTTGTCTATGATAAAACCATTTAAAGTTGGCTTTTGAGCGACTGTAATACGTACTCTCAAGTACCTGAGGAACTTAATGCTTTGTTTTTTTTTTGGACTTCCATTTAATGCCTTAACAATGATTTTTGACATTTAGATATCTTTTATTAATCTATTAAGCTATATAACTTAGCGATTTACTAAATTGTTGTTTGGAAATACATGTCATTATTTTAAATGAAATCCATTGAGTTTTTTTTTAATGTATTTCTGCGCTACATTTATGTAGGTCGCTTTTGTTAGAGAGAAAGAAAGGATGAAATTTCGCTAGTTAGTTCACACCAGATAACTACACCTCCAACCGGTGATTTTAATTCGCATGGCGGTTAATAGTGCAGAAAACGATCCGAATGAAAAATGTAAAGGCTACATTTGATGCGTTCAACTTGACGGAATTATTCCCTTGAATAAATTAAACTCTGTTCCCATAGGCGGGAATGGGGAGGGGATGATGGGGGTTGGAATGGGGGGGGGGGGGGGTTCTGGGTTAAAAAAAATTAGATACACCGTTCAAACACCGCCGACCTGCGACTGTTAATTTCGCTGAAATAGCTAATTGGCTAATTCCATTTGTCAGTGTAAGGTCTTCTCGTCGTTTATAACCATGAATAATTCAGCTAAATAAATCATTTTATTGGGAACATTAACTGCGTTCTTCCTTTTGTAATGGCCGAGGAAATAGATAAAATAATATGTTGTCTAAATCGGCTTTTAGTCTAGTCCAAGTTGAAATTTTTTTTGTGTTCTCCCTATTCGATACCTATATTCGAACTATTGTTACCAGCAAGTTCAAAAATTAATAAGTTGCATAAATTAAAAAATATTAAATAATTTAATGCTGTATTTTAAAAATGTTAATCCACATCTTGACCATTTTATTATTTTTTTCCCTATGAAAGCAATTTATTTGATTACTCTAATGATGTGAAAATTGTCCTTATTATTTTATTGTGTCGTGTTTAAGGTTGTATTTTTGTACTATTCAAACAGAAACCGTTCTACTTCTAAGTATACATTTTAACTACATATTTCATTTTAAAATATTCATACCCACACCAAGAAACATAACATAAAACATAACATAACATAATAACAAGAAAAAGAAAATAACACTTTACTAGAATCATTATTGAGTACAATAAATGATTGTTTTTAATTCAATATAAATTGAACTATTTATTCATTCAATAATTTCTATCAATATCCAGGTGTATCATTTTGACTCTGATCCTCTGTAGTACGTTTATTGGTGAATATTTCAGTGCAATAATAAAAATCGTTGGTTCGGTCTCTCCGTTTAATATTACCAATTTTATGAGCAGGAATGAAAATAGGTTGAGTTTTTAATTAATAATTAATTCAACTGTAAACGATAAAGGTTTTTAATCGAGCTCTGATGCGGATCATACCCTACCGAATCCAATCTCTAATATCTGGTTTTCCAATTAATACACGATAATCCATTACAATGTATCGGTTTATCACATGCTAGGCTAATTAATGAGATGTATCAGCTTGCTTATCTTGTTTTTTTAGAAATTAATATTTAGATCTTATTTAGATTAAATATACTTAAACAATCTTGTTTTGAATAGACGGGCTTGATCAATTTAGTTCGGTCGAGATACATTAATTTGGGATATATATGACATATACGGTCGATGTACATTATACATTGGCCTTATAGAGTAGTGTTGCCCAAAATCGGTCTTGGTCTTGCACTTTGCAAGACCAAGGCCCGCCTAACTGTTGCAAGATCAAGACTGGTAAAAAAAAAAATCGATTTTTCAAATAAAAATTAAGGCAAAATAGTTACTAATACTTGACAATTATAGTTACTATATGTTCATAATTGGTATAAACAATATACTTTTGCATTTAACTACACTAATTTTTCATTCGGGCTTAGTTAGGTTTCTCCTATCTAAAAAATTACAGTAATATCTCTACTTCAAGTCTGTTACGAGAATCTTGCGCCAGACCAAGACTGAGTTTGCAAGACCAAGACTCGTCTCGGTTTCGTACTTGGGCAACACTATTATAGAGTTACTTGAACACAAACCGAAATATTTTATTACGTGGTAGGTATGAACATAGATTTTCGATATTTTCGAAATATCGATCTTTTCCTTCCGCTATTCGATAGTTCACCATTGATAGTACTACTTTGATGTTATCGCCTATCGATATTTTAATTTTAAAAATAAAAATGAAACCACCCGACGTTTTTGACTACTACAGCACTTACTAGACAAACACTCTAAGCTTTCAATCAATTACAAACGACTCATATATATGACAATAAGAAGACCTATTTGGACTTACGGAATTGAAGCTTTGGTGCTCCACTAAACCATCGAATTCCTCTCGTATCCAACCTTACAATCCAAAATCCTCAACGCTCCTTACTTTGTCACAAATAAAATCATCCATAAAGACCTTAATGTTCCATATGTTTCCGATTTGGCCCAATCCAGATACCTATCCTTCCATAACAAACTGCTGAACCATCCGCATTCTCTCGTTTCAAACCTTGCTTCCTCCTCGATCCCTGATAACCCTCCGAGGCGTCTGAAAAGATGGACCTTCTAATATAGAACTTTAATTTGGGTTCTACCAATGGGTAGTTTCTCTTCATGTTGTACATGTCAAGTTACCAATGTCACATTTACTTGTTGTATTTTCCGTGTAATACAGTTGTAAATTCTATTAAAATAAAAAAAAATAAAAATAAAAATTGAAACTACCTTTTTCGTAAAGTGATAGGAATTATAAATGAATCTGATGGTTAGAAAAAAAAATTATACTCATCTTGCCTGTTTCATATAGAGGAAAATATATATATTTCAATAATATCGACTATTTGCGGCCATCCCTACTTAGAGATTGAATAGTAGCGTATTAAGTTGAATAGCGTACGTGGGACCCTTCTCACTTTGTAAACTCAATTTGCCAAAATTTTTCAGTTAATACTTTCTCAAACTAAGACCACGAATTGTTGAAGAAATCTATTTAGGTTGTAAATAAATTAGCATTTCGCTGAATCCGATCTATGGTTGAATGGAAATTTCTGGAAAAAAATGAGGATGACTAGGAGAATTGATATTTTCATTAATTAATTTAAGGAGGAAAATAACATATTTTTTGATGCGCTACAGAATCAGTATTTCTATAGATATTCATATTTCAAAAATGTTTATAATATAAATAAAAATATCGATTATCGATATTTCAAATTCGATTTTTTGACGGTATCGATTGTTATAGGCCAATATTAATATTGAACCTTTGATATCTCATCCCTATCACGTGGTCAGGTGCCTCAGCAAGGGAATAATTTTTTTTTCTCGATTGAAATGAAAATTCTTATTTAAGAGTTTTCGAAATGGAAAAAACGAATATCAACATAGTTTATACTAAAAAAAATATTAATTGTTAATTAATTGTTGATCCTGGTGTTTATACCGTGTATAATATTTACAATAAATTGCTCCGATACTTAGTTCCCTTAAGCGTGGCAGAATGTATTATTTCCTGATTTGAGGCTCAATATTACATAATTGAGATCAGCAAATTCAATGAAGACGTTGTCTTCCTGTATATTATTGTGCTGCCATTAGACCACTAGATCAGGACAAATAGAATACAAAAATTAATAATAAAAATAAAATAAAAAAATTGCAAAACAATCAATATAATAAATAGTAACAACATTTTTTTTTATTATTCATGCAAAATGTAATAATATATTCTGCCGCAATTAAGGGCACTAAGTATTAGAGCAATTTACTGTAAATATCATACACGATATAAACATCATGATCCCATTTAATATTTTTTTAAAGTATAAACAATGTTGATATTCGTTTTTTTTTTCCAACTCGAAAAACCCTTAAATAAGAATTTTCATTGCAATCGACATTTTTTTTATTTTTACTATTCATGATTTCTGTATATATGGTGTGAATGTGTTCATATATCACTATAATTATTGTCCACGTGGCAGATTATTATATTTCTAAATAAATATTCATGAAATTTACAACTGTATAAAAATAAATAAATATCAAGTAAATGTGATGCAGAGAAATACAATGAAATGAAAATACTTAAAGAGAATCTACCTATCGGCAGCACTCTAATAAAGGATCTAAATTAGGTCTCGAGGCCATCTTCTTTTTAGATGCATCGGGGAGAACTTAACAATTAAATACATAATTAAAACCATTACATAAAAACTATTTATTACATTATTTATGACAATCCTTTTCTCCTGCTTGTCAACTGAGGATTAAAACTATTGCCCAGATGAGCTTCTCCACACCCTAAGTCTTGTTTCGTTAGCCGCTTTTAACTTAATGGGGGTGGAAATCTTCCAATTGAATATTATGGACACACTTTATATTGAGCATTAATGTTTACATAAATTACAAATAATTCTACTTAGAAATATAAAATATAAAAGCCTTCTTCGGAGAAAAATGTTTACATGATGAATTGTCAAATCGATATAGTTATTGTTATTAAAAAAAAATAAAGGTAAATCCAATAAGAATATTAGGATTTTTAAATATTCCGGTTAATAAATAATATTCAAACAAGAGATCCATTATGGTACAAATTGCGTAACTCGATGAAGGCATTACACGAAGTAAAGGTAGAATAGGTTATAATTTATTTAAGGTGATCATTTGATATTTATACCGAAAGGGTATGTAACATGTGGGCAAGTATAAATCTTGAATAATAAGCTGATGACTCAAGAGATTAATGTTCCCTTTATAGGACAATTTATTGCCATATCTTGAGCCGAACCTTGTTACAGAATAATATAATGTACAAAATACACAATCCCGTAAGTGAAAGATACTGAAGAAGTAAGATATCTTCAAGATAACTTTTTTTTTTAATTTATTCACTTTTTAAAATTTCTTTTTAAAAATACTTTGATTTGAAATATCAAAGTATCGATGATAATTGTCTAAACGAAATTCACAAAAGTAGTACGGATTATAAATTTATTTAAAATTTTATTTAATGAAATTTACAACTATATAAACAATACAACTAGTAAAAATGCACACATTAGAAATAATGACATGAACAGACTTGAAGAGATACTACCCAGTGGTAGCACTCCCTATTTAATTATAGGTGAGAAGATCACGAGACCATCTTCTTTTCAGAAGTCTATGGGGATTATCAGGAATCGAGGAAGAAGCAAGGCTGAAAACAAGTGGATTCGGATAGGACTGGAGCTTATCATGAAAGTATAGGTATCTGGCTCGGGCTAAATCAGCGGCATACGGAACAATAAAGTCTTTATAAATGGTTTTATTTGTGACAAAATATGGGGCATTAAGGATTTTACGAAGGATTTTGGATTGTAAGGATTGGATACGATAGGAATTCGATGGTTTGGTAGAGCCCCAAAGCTCAACTCCGTATGTCCATTAGGTCTTATTATGGTTAAGTAGATGAGTCTTTTGTAATTAATTGAAAATTTAGAGCGTTTGTCTAGTCAGTGTTGGAGCAGTCGGAAACGATAATAAATACAAAATTTTAATTAATAAATTTTATTTCTCCTACAGCTTTCGACTCCAGATCTCAGAACTAAACAAGAAAAGCAACAGTTTTCAAAGTCTTTATTTGAACGTTTAGGGAAAGTATTGCCTATTTTCACGGAATTCATTTGTTTTTGTATTTTTAATTCCTGATAATACAAATGTATTACCTAATGCACTAATGTCAATATATTTTTTTTTTTGTGACAAGAAATGTCGATGATTATGTTTCAATAATTTTCAATATTTCACACAATATAAAAATCCCATGCAGTTAATATGCACTGTATCATATTATGATATAGTAGAATATATTTATGATATAGTTTGCTGTTATTAACAGAAATAGAAATAGAATTAGAAAAATAACTTTATTCTGAGACGGAGTCCCTTAAAAATAACAGAAAGCTACAGTACAATAGATATACGTCTGGCTAGAAGAACTACATTAAATAAGAAAAGTTACATCAAATAAATAGAAAACCTTATGGAATTTAACAAAATATACTAAAAGAAACTAATGGAACTATATAAAAAAATATATAAACTACAAAACATACAAATAAGAAATGAAACGAAATAATCACTGCTTAGCTAAAAAAATAAATAAAAAATAATAATAAAAAGGAATAACGATGATAAGAAAAACACGACAGTAAATATTAAATAAATTACTCTAATAAATGAGCACCAAGTAAAAACAAATTATGTAAAGTAAAATATAAAGAAATACATATTTATGATTTATGTTTATTTAATGTTTTTTTTTCTTATTTATGGATATGACTATCAGTTTGGTTGAATGACTTTGTCATGTATGATCTATTGGCATAATCCAACCCGTTGAGACCATTGGTTAAGTCCTGTACACAGCGCTTTCCAACCGTTTCCGTTTCAAACTGTGGCTAATTTCGTGAGATAAAAAGCTACGTTAGTGTCCTTTGGAGTTACGAGGTTATTACTCACATTTAATTTATCCCAAATGTCTGCCACATTCATCTTCAGCCCTGCCGTGAACTACTAAGGGGGGTAGGAGGGGGTGAGTGCTGCTTTGGTGTGAAAGTGATCCACTTAAGGTATATGTATGTAGCTGTAGTGATAATGCCCATGCTCTGGTAGTGTACAGTTATCAGGGGGCGGAGTGGCCGAATGGGCTAAAGCGTTTGCACTGCACCGCGAGTTGCCTGGAAACCGGATAAGAGATTTGAGAAGATTAAAAAAGTATGAGTTCGCATCCCGGTGCCGGGGATTGCAGATTCCCCGTCCTCACCCTCCGGCCTAGGAAAATCCCGTATAGTCTTAAAGGCGAGGTAGGGAGGAAAAAAAAAAAAAGGTGTACAGTTATCACGTTAAAATCATAAAAAATAATACGTTAATCTTATTATTTAATATATTTTAATAAAACCTCTCTGATTTTATTAAAATGTTTTATGATTCAATTCTCCATTGTTCCCATCACCTTTATGCAGACTATTCTCAAATATATTTATCCTTTTGTCCCCCTGACTTATTAGTAGCATTTGCCAAGATTCAAGAAGACTTTATCTTTAAATAAAAATAAAAGTATTTAATATATTTAAAAGTTTTGTTAACATATTTTCAAACATATCTGTAGTTAAAAAAAAAAAAATTAGGTGTATAAATTTATATACATATATAGTATTATATTGCGCGTTTTAAAATAATAATATTGATTGTGTTAATTATTATTCATAATTTTATACAGCATATAAGCTCCCTTTTTTTTTAAAGTAGGGAGGAGAGGGTCCATCCAACCAGAATGGAATGTGCACCTATTTGTGTATTTATTTGTTTTTAAAAATTAAAATACAAAATATTTTTAGTATTTTGTATTTACAGTAATTAAAAAAAATTAAATTATAATTTACAGTATTTTAAACAAGTTTTTTTACCTTAGTCTATTAGAGATTAATTAGTGAGTAATGATTTTTGCCTATGATCCTTAATTATTTGGTTTCACTCAAAGGGTTCATAAACTTCACTGTAAAAAAAAATTCAATCGAATCAAAGAATGGCGTGATGCTGTGAATGTAAGCGGTGGTTGTGATAGGTTAGTAATTGTTACCATAGCGCGGTTTAGGGGGTGCGATGTGAAGCCTGTTTTGCTGCCCACTTTGTGGCGGTTTTTTCCCCTGCATTCTGGTCACATCTGCCGCAGTGGAGGGCCCGGCAACCGACAAGATCACACAGTTTGTACGACATGGAGTAATTAGTCCCGCAAAAACGGAAAACTCCAAATTACCCGTTGACATGTGTAGTTATAAAAAAAAGTAATCTTGGAAGATGCTCTAAGACGTTCTTATAATATATTAGTTTAAAATTATTACAGTCAATATTTTTATACATAGTTCGGAGCTCAATGCTTATAATCATCCAAACTAAAAAGCCATGAGTCTCCATGTAGTATGGATTATTATTATTGTTATGTAATAATGTAAAAACACGTGATGTTGTACATTGTTGAAAATATATAGATTGATTTATTTGGGAAGTTACTCAACGTTTCTTTTTAACACAATCATTACATTTAACGAGGAGGATGGGATGGTGGAACGTGCAATTAGAACATTTAAACAGCGATTCCGAAACGATACTACATATAAAGATAAGCAGGAATGATTGCGAGTAACGCTGTTTGCGTACCGAATGACAATACACAGCTCATCAGGAAAAACGCCGGCAGAACTGTTCATTGGCAGAAGGTTGCATTCAGTATTGGATCGTTTAAAACCATCGGTGAGAGATAAGATGGAAGAAAGCAGGCTAAAACAAAAAATTTACCTTTATAGAAAGGGACAAGAACGAAGTTTCGAAGAAAGTGAGAAAGTTTGGGTAAAACGTAAGGACACAGAAGGATGGGTAAAAGGCATCGTGATTAAAAAAAAAAGGTCTCCCTCTTATGACATAGAAACCAGCAGGAAGGTAATGCCATTCTGATCATATAAGGAAGCGATCAGAAAGAAGGGGGGCATAACGTAGTATGGATTATTATTATTGTTAGATATTAATGTAAAAACAGGTGATGTTGTACATTGTTGAAATTATGTGGGGCGGGGTGGCCGAATGGGCTAAAGCGTGTCCACAGCATCGCGAGTTGCCGGGCAACCGGATTACAGATTTGAGAAGATTTAAAAAGTACGAGTTCGCGTCCCAGTGCCGGAGGGTATTTTGAATTCCCCGCCCTCACCCCCCGGCCCGGGAAAATCCCGTATAGCCTAAAAGGCGAGGTAGGGAAGAACAAAAAAATAAAAATGAAAATTGTTAAAATATATAGATTGATTTATTTGGGAAGTTACTCAACCTTTATTTTTGTCTATACACAATCATTACACTCCAACAAACAGGTAATTATTGTAGTTGACTATTTATATAATATATATAATCTTCCTCTCCTGTTTCCTTCAGTGTGTATTTGTGAATGACTTGGTGAGCTGTTAATAGCTAATGCTTTTTTTTCTCTCTTTCTTTATGCATATATGTCATCTGTTTTTTTCTTCCTTGGCGATGCTTAAACTAACTGCTAGGTTAACTATTCACCTGTATAGAGATCGTTAAGTAGTCGATTGATCAATTACAAGAACTGTCCAGACTCCTGTCATACAAGAACTGACAAGAACCAGTTCTTGCCTCGACTTCCAAACGATAGGATTATTTACATGTTTGGGTCGAAACGTCGGCTAACTCAATAAAAATATCTTGACTGAAATTCCTGTCGAATTTTGTTTAATCCTTATTCCCCTCTATGTCAGAGATTCATTGCTTTATAATTTGGATTTTTCCATATATAACATAATCACTTTATTTCTCTTTCCCAGAAATATTGTTATTTTAGTAACAACATTATTGTTTTGTAGTAGCGTCTTATAATTATTACTATTACTTTTTTTACGGAACATTCAAATGGATTTAAAGGAACGACAATGCACACCACTCTAGATGTCCCGTTTTTTTTCATTCATTCATGATTTGCTCATTTTATTTAATTGCAAAAAATGACACCACGAGTTAACAGTAGTATACGCTTTCCACATTTATTATGCTATACTCCATGATACATTATTTCTATAATTAGGTAATTTCGAAGTCGAAAGACTCTGCTCCGTTAATTGTGAACTAATGGCAAATAGTAGTTAGGGAGCTGGCGTGCAGAAAGTCAACTCGTTAATACCAAGGTGAAACCTTTTCGAGAGCTTCATTAAACCAACAAGCCCTACAAAAATAGACTATAGCTGCAAAATGTGGCCCCGTTTTTAACAATGATGAACTATGTTTTTTTCTACTCCGCATCGGGTAGCCATCAGACTGTTATTGGTAAGATAATGCAAAATGAAACATATTTTTTATTCGCACACATTTCTTGAGTAATTGAGTAATATTACATTTAGTCACAATTAAGGAATGTAGTAATAGTGATAGAGTAGCTTGTTTACACTCTAGGTACAATGAATACAAATAAATGGAACAGAGAAATAATACTATTAAATGTAAATGGATGCACAAAAAAAAAAAAAAAAATCAAAATAACAACTTAAATATATGTATATTTTTATACAATATTTACAAAACTCATTCACTCAGGAGAACTCCGAGCCGATACGGTTTATTAAATTTATTACACGGTGTACATAGTGTTGCCCAAATGCGAGACCGAGACAAGTCTTGGTCTTGCAAACTCAGTCTTGGTCATGGTCTTGTTCTTGCGCAAGAGTCTCGCAGTTACTTATTAGCTTATTACTGTAGAGATATTACTGTGATTTTTTAGATAGGAGAAACCTAACTAAGCCAGAATGAAAAAATAGAGAAGTTAAATGCAAAAGTATATTGGCTATACCAATTATTTACATATAGTAATTATGATTGTCAAGTATTAGTAACTATTTTGCTTTAATCTTTATTTAAAAAATCGATTTTGTTTACCAGTCCTGGTCCTGGTCTTGCAACAGTTAAGTGGCCTTGGTCTTGGTCTTGCACTTTGCAAGACCAAGACCGATTTTGGGCAACACTAGGTGTACAGTTTATTTATTGCTTTGAAATTATTTATTGTATTGAAGTAAGATAATTTATAGATGTATATATTACAATTTTATTTATGTTATTATGTCTTATATGACATTGCAAGTTGATTTGTTTATGATTCATCATTGCATATATTTATCTCAAATGTCAGCTTATGAACCAATATGCTCAACAATATTTTATTTCTAATCACACCAAAAAATTTACCATTTCATCATCAAAGCAGGCATTTTTCTGTTTAGATTAGGTTTAAATTTCCTAAAAGGAATTAAATTAGTATCATTAAGTGGCTGAACTTTTAAGCATTGGTCACTTAAACCAAAATATAGTAATTAAAAACTACTCCGAATGATAATAAAGATTTAGTTTAATATTAAAAACCTTAATTTGTCAAATTAAAATTACTATTATATTAGTAATCTTTGTTGCCCCAAATATCTCCCTTATGATGAGAAATTCTATTTCTTACATGTATTATTACATATTTCATAGTTCATTGTTCATGGTTCATAAAAACCGATCCTTTCCCTCTACTCGTGGAAGGAATGGCAGGACTCTAGGAGATCCCAGCTCCTCTCACTCAACCGCATTATACTTAGGTTCTCTAATCTCAGATTTCTAATTTTTTTGTATTTTCGAACATTGTAAAGGGAGAAGAGATGACCGCTGTCCTCTCCCATGAGAAAGTCCCTCGTATGTATATTTAGGATAATTTGGTCCATGTGCTTTTTTTAGGAATTCGTTTAAATATTATTTAATTTATGTAAACTTATATCTGCTAAATAATGAATTCCCCAACAGTTAAAGACCACATTGGAGGCCAAAAACCAGGTGGATAAATAAAATCAACGAAGTGCTTCTGAACTACAAACTGCTAAATGGAAAGCAATAGCCCAAGATAGGTAGTATGGCAGAAATAAATAAGCAAACAGAAAAAAAATAAATAAAAAAATCGGAGAGAGAAATACTTTATTCAAAGTATTGCTGCCCTAATCTACTAAGGGCCACTTGATACAACACACAGTTTCCTAATCAATCCCTACTTGAACATAGCATAATATTCTTTTATTTTATTATTATTTTGTATATATTGATATACATTTATACATATTATATTATATTTAACGATTGACTTTTCGTCAGAAACATATATATCACAAAACAAGACATCTCCGCATCTGCGAAAAGTTTAATTGGAAAATTTGTGAGTATTTTTCTATGGATTTCGTACCGTTTGAAAGTCTTTGAGGTTTACTCCATTTTTGGAATTTTAACAGATTAAACGAAATAAGCTCTCTTGGTCCCATCTCTGAATAGTATGCGATTAATTCTAGAAAGCGATACATGTACATGATACGTTCTTGGAAAATATAATCAAAATTTCATCTCGTTGTTGGCGCTTTATTATCCCGATATCCCTCTGGTTTCCTGTTGACGTGTGAAAATACTTTCAAAATACATAGACGGATAAGCAAGAAGAACTGAAGTGTCGAAGCTGCGTGTAAAAATTTGTGTTTTAACACCAATTTTATAAATAAATATATATATATATATATATATATATATATATAAACAAGAAAAAAAATGGCTCCTTATAATAATAATAATCGTATATCTATAAACGTTTATCTAATATTACCTCAGCTTGTCTCTAATACCATTATTCTTGATCAAGACATAATAATAAACACTTATATAATATTCACCTCTGAAATCATAAACAACGGTCCTAACTTATTATTATTGCTATATCAATACGGAAATCCATAATATTATTTCCTATTCAATTTTTTATTACCTCTGCAGCCCCTACCTATTACTCCCTCAAATATTCCTCCTTTCAGAAACATATATGATATACAAATTGCTTCTTTTACCCATATACTCACTTATAAGAATTATATGTACTTTACATATCAAATTTAAAGGCAATATAATATTACACACGACTTTATATCATGATAGCTCTATTTATTCTCCCGTCGTTCTATTGCGTTTTTCAAATTACGAAATATATATAAATAGTTTATCTTTTTATTCACTTACTTTTTATTTATGTGAACATAGCTACATGCATTATTAACAACAATAGCAACATTTTTCGATATGAAAAAAGCTTTCGGTAACATAAATCACTCCATAATCCGAAAAAAATTATCATCCGTTGGAATAAATGGCCAAATGTACAGCTAAATTAGGCAATTTATCACACACCGTCACTTTATATTTCAACTAGAAGGCGAGTTATCCGAGAACCACGAACAGTTCAACGGTGTCCCTCAAGGTTGTGTCCTCAGCCCAACTCTGTTCTGTCTGGCGATAAATGATTTAGGCCTCAACTTACAAAGGGGTGTCAATCCACAACTATTTGCAGATGATCTAGCCATTTTCTGCCGATCTGCCAACATTAACAAAATACGATACAAACTACAGGACGCTGTTAATATAATCAACAACTGGTCCCTCTCTATTGTTCTCTAATTTTCTTCGGCAAAAAACTAAGTGCTTACACTTCAGTCGATAAAGAAACACCTCTAACTCACCCAAAATCTACCTCGGGAATTCCATAATTCCGTACTCGAACCAACATAGATTCTTGGGCATGATTTTTGAGCGAAAACGAACTTTAGAACCGCACATTTCTGCACTAAAAACAGCCACTACAAAAAGCAGCCCAGACAGACTTACCCTAATAAAACTGTATCGAGCTTTGATATGTTCTAAATTAGACTATGGGTGCTTTATATACGGTTCTGCCCGTTATCGGATCCTAAACAAACTCGATACAGTCCACCATACAGGCATTAGGATAGCGACTGGCGCGTTTCGAACAAGCCCCATCCTTAATCTCTGTTCTGAAGCCGGAATACTACCTGTTTAATTTAGGAAAAAACTGGCTATTAACTACTTTTCAAGGCTACTTCCCCAAAATAAACATCCTACCCATAGCTACATTTTTAAACTTAAATTTCCTAACGCTTTTAGAAACAAGACAAATTCCACACTCCCACTGTCAGAAAAAATTATTTAGCAGCTCAATTCCTTAAGAACTTACCTTTATACAATATACAAAACCAAAATCCACCACAAATCTCCCAAAACAATGTCTCGATTACTCAAAAGCAATACTTCACCTTCCGAGTACAAAACCGAATTTTCCTGTCTACTACAAAATATTCCGGAACCACTTTTAATTTACACTGATGGTTCGAAACCCGATCATGCTACAGCTTCTTCGTTTGTTACCCATAACTCCGCACATAAAATAAAATTACATAAATTAAACAGCATATACACAGCGGAACTTCATGCAATAGCCTCAGCCCTCCACTTCTGTATGTAAATAACTCTAGCTTCAATAGTCTTGATAACCGATTCCTTGAGTTCATTAAAGGGTTTAAATGATATGTAATCAAGACATCCAGTTATCCTTAAAATACACAAATATCTTCAGGTTCTTGAAAATTTGGGAAAATCGGTTTGCTTTATATGGGTTCCCAGTCACGTGGGTGTAGCTGGTAATGAGCTTGCAGATACGGCAGCCAAACAGGCACTCACGCTCCCATGTAGAGGTACTGCTATCCTGACCCCTCCAGAAATGAGTTTTTCTTTCAAAAAAGAAATATTGGATGATTGGCAGTATATGTGGAACGAAAGCTCACCTAGGAAATTGAAATTTGTTAAAAAATCACTGAAGCCCTAGACCAGGGCTAATCGCAGAAAAGAGGTTGCCGTTACTAGGTTAAGAATATAATACACAAATGTAACTAATTTACGTCTCATCACTAAGCAGCCACCACCAGATTGTCAACACTGCAGTGGCTGTATCACTATCAATCATATATTCCAAGAATGCCCTTATTATACCTCAAGCTTAAATAGATTATATCTAAAACCGGATATATCAGTAGTATTAAACAATGACGAATCAAACATAAAAACAGTAATACATTTTCTTAAAATCCATAGACTATAGATTAAAATATAAGAGAGAAACACTTTATTTTCATAAAAATATAAAAGATTGCTGCCCAATTATATTGGGTTGCTATATACACAGCATACTCTTCAATCCTTAGGGCAATAGATGAACCTATATATAAGTATACAGAAGTATTAGTTTATATTAGTAAAATAGATATATATATTTTTTTCCTTCCCTTCATTGTTCATGCATTTTTTTTTTTTTCAACATTTAACATTCCCTTTCTCTCACTTCTCTCTCTTTGTCTCTATTGTTTTCAATTTTACATTAAATAAATAAATACATCACCTAAAACTCTCAGGCTAGCCATGCACGTGGTGGTGAATGATTCCCAGGGAGTCGAGGAATATATTTTCAGCCAAACTCGGTACGTCCTTAATGTCGCTACGTCTAATTATTATTTTTATTCAATGGTGCTTTGTTTTTTAATATGTTTCTTTTCTTATGTTAAAAAAAAAAAAATCATTTATTATTATATTTATCGGTTATTAATTTTTGATTATCCTTTCTTTCTTTCTCTATAAAGAGTTTATATACTTAACAGATAACAACAATAACTGACTCTCAGGCATTGATGACCCCTAGGATTTTACGCCTTAAAGCCTAAACAAACAAACAATATATATATATATATATATATATATATATATATATATATATATATAAAACAAATTTTTGCACGTAGCTTTGATACTTTAGTTCTTCCTGATTACCGATAATACGTGCTACAGGAGGTCATAATTGTCTCGCCTTTATCAAGTTGTTGGGGAAATCGTATTAAGATCTTATTTAAACTTTGGACCATTGTGTCGGGAAGATTGATTGCCGGAGGGTGGCATAATCACAAAGCATTTATTTAACCATTAAAGCTAATTAATTACACCAGGCTTTCCATTGATGACACGAATTAAATTGCTATCGTACTCCTAGGTAGGGACTAGTCCACCTTAGGGGATAATGCGAAACTTAACGAGATGGTTTGTAATGTAGGAGTTACATCCTACAAGTTGAGATAGGATTTTCATGTTTTAAATTTTATTATCTATGCCTAATCTATATTGATATGTTTATTCCATGGTAGAGGGAGGAGGTTTACTTTCGGTCTGATGCATCTCAAAATAGAAATTTTTTTTCATGGGTCCACAATTGTTTATATATTTTCTCTAAGTTAAATAATTAAAAAATTGCAGTATGTCCTCTTTATAAATTATTATCTATATAGAGCTCTTAAATGTAGGCCTACTTCAATAAAAATCATTATTGTTCCCGTAATTAGGGTTTTGTTTTTCAAGCTTGCCTTCAAGGACACTTGAATATAATTTCATATTGGTAATTTATTCTTTTTTTTTCTAGAGTAATTACCATTATTAATAAAATAAATTTTAAAAAAAATATGAAATTTTAGATCCGCTACTGCCTCCTTTCGTAATATTTTAAACGTTTTTTATTTTACATATTTTTAAATATTCATCTTTTTTTACTAGAGGTTGTAACTTTTATGGAATATTTTTAATAAGCCACATTTTAACAGTTTCAGTGAAACTTTTTAGGATAAAAATTTTAAAAAAAAAGGGGATTTTTAAGGATCTGTTTTGTAGTAAAGTTCTAGGTTCATGGTAAAAGTTAAATAATTATTTATTCATGTTTTTAAAATCTACGTTAAATGAGAAATGATCAGTGATTGGGCTTGAATTAAAATTATAATTTATCTGAAATTGATTACTTGATTCGAATGTGTCGTTTATTTGAGTAGCTCAAAATGAAAGCTTTTTTTATATCGACATTTTAGTGAATTTATCATAAGTTTTAAATAATTTAAGTTCTCCGAAACCTTTACTTGAAAACTTTGTAGAGATAAAGTTATAGTTCTGAAATAACTGACAAAAATTTCGGTCATACCATATCTGATTAAAGATATGTGTTAAAATTTCATTTCTAGCTCTGATTTTTACGCAGATTTTTTATAACACATGTTTCTCATATCACTTAGTACATTTTTTTTTAGTTGACATTTATTTTTAGAAAATTATAAAAAAAAATTAATATTAATGAAATAGAAAATTGAATAAAATAGTTTTCAATTATTTTCAGGAAAGCCTAAAATAAAATTGCATTTATATACCGACCGAATTTCGGATTATATTGGTATGGGATATATTTTTGTATTTAAAAAAAATAATAGGGAACAAGATAAAGAAAGATGGAAGAATATCATGAATGATATTTTGGTCAAGAATAACCACGATAGTGGAAAAGTCCTTAATATATATATATATATATATATATATATATATATATATATATATATATATATATATATATATATATATATATATATATATATATATATATATATTATATGTATATTATATTATATATATATTATATTATATATATGTATATATATATATATATATATATATACATATTTACAAAATTTCTTCAATCAACCTTTGAGTATTATATTTTAACATAATTATTTAATTTGGAATTAGGTCACTTAATAATTATTTAATAAACTACTAAATGTTCATTGATCCGGCTGTTTATTCGACGTTTCTATCACGGTTTTTTTGTAGTTAACAATGGGAGTTTACATGAGTAGCTTAATATTTGTGCTAGTAGACACGGTGCTGAGGCTGTCGGTGTGTTCCTGGCCTGAGGTATCGCAGCTCTATATTAAATCATTGAAGAGGATCACATTGTTAACTTAAAAAAAAAAAAAAGGGATCGAAGCGTCGAATAAACAGTGACCTATAATATAATATATATATATGGAATATGTCTCATTATGTTGATTGAAACATTTTTCTTGAAGGGGCGATAGAGTGTATATATAGAAGTCTTAATAATTCATGTTTTTTGACGTTCCTCGGGTCTTATTTCAAGGCGAAGTTTTCTCTTAGATAATAAGCGTTACATGGTTGAGCTGTAGAAGAAGGATTATAATAAATTTGTTTAAAAATTTCTTCAGAGCTCAATTTGTATTTTTATTATAATCCGATAAAATTATGCTAAACGCACTGACAACAAACTATTTTAAATTTTACTACGAAATTCCTAGTACTTAGGAAACTCTTCCCTATTGATTATAATATTCCCTAAAACCTCGTTTAAAGGCCTCCGCAAGAAAACTCTTCTCAACTACTTTCAAAATTTAATTATGTAAATTTCAGAGCAAGTTTCTCCGCTTTGTAAGGAACTTATCACACAGATCGGAATTTTTTTTTTATTTTTTATTTTTTACTTTTTCGTTGAAGAAAACCAGTTTCTGCATATGACGCTCCATATAGTCACAAAACTTTTTCCCGAAGTAGGAATGGCGTTTGAATAGTTATTTACGGTAGTTACGGGAGTTACGCCTCCCAGAGTCCGGAACAATTTCAAGCCTCAAAGATTTATTTCGTACTTATAGAAAAGAGTCGAATGTGCTCTAAATCTTTCTAAACTTTTCCTTAAAGTATTTTTTTTTAAAGTTAAGTTTTCCTCGTTAATATTTATTATAATTTATTTTTTAGAGAAGATAAGCATGGCCTCTGCCCAATAATAAAACATAAAAAAATATTTTTTGTGAGAACTTATTAAAACATATTAATAAAAAAAAAAAAAGAATAAACAGAATGCCTACCGAGATAGAATAATTCTGCGGAAATTCATGGGTTCAATCCAGGTTTGAACTGTTTAAAAACAACGATGAAATCTATAAGAATGCTGCGGAAATTTCAGAGATCATGAGGAAGAGAAGGATATTATTTATCGAACACTTGCAAATACTACCGATAAGTTAACGAATCGGAGGCAATGAAGACTTAAAAAGTAATATTATTATTCATAATGTCTGTTACAAATGGCATCATAAAATACAGAATAATACTATGAATATAATGGTCGACTACAAGAGTTCACTCCAGGTCTCCTATGTGACTTGTTGTTGAGTGATTTGTTCTGAGGAGTATGGGGTTAATATACCCAGGAATTCTGAGAGGTCTAGGAAGCGTGAGAAAGAAGTTATTAACTATTAAGAATTAATAGCCTTATCCTTTAGTATTGATATGAAGCCTGTGAGAAAGACACCTTTTGCTGAAATCTGTTATTGTTCACTAATGCTTGATAATGGGTCTTGTGTCCAGTCGATACCTTCTAGATAACAATTGCTAAGCTATCAGAGATAGCTTGCTTGACCTGGCTGTCTAGGGATAGCTTTGTCCTTTTATCCTTTGAGTCGTGAGAATAAAATAAATGATTCACCAATAGGCATATTTAACAAACTCAATTATTAAAATAAAAGCTAAATTATTATTAATATTAATATTATTATTATTTGTTACGGATGAAGTCCATTCTGTAACTATAGATTAACCATGGAAACATATCGCTATTGCACCCTACGTTAAGGGTAATCGCTTCGTCAAATGGACGAAGTCTCTTCATAGACATTCGTTTATTTTTTTTTTCGTTCTTTCTGTTTATTAACTTTTTTTATATATTTAGCTGAACCAATCTAAATAACGATAACTATAACCGTAACAACATAATAAATAAAACAATAGAAATCATTTTGCCGAACTGCATTCAGAATAGAACTTTTTATATGGAGGCGTAGGATAAAAATATTGTTTAATGTTAATAAACCAATTATTTATTTTATGTTATATCAAAAACAAAATAAACACGTGTAATAAAATATCATTGTTCCAAGAAACATTAGTAGGTAAACTCTCTACAGGACTAGATACATGTCAAAAACCATAAGGTCATTCATTATTATAAGGAATATCAGTAGTGTTGCCTTATGACCGGAAATATCAGAGATATTAAATAATAATGAATTAAACATCGAAGCAGTTATAAGTTTCCTTAAAAACCATAGGTTATTTAACAAAATATAGAGATGCATATCATTTTTATTTATATATATTTCATAGTTTTTTTTGTTACAATATATATATATATATGTTTATTTATCATTTATTTTATTATTATTATTTATTTCATTATAGACAATATTTTTTCTTGTTATTTTCTCGTTTTCTTTATTTATATATTGTTTTCTTTATTTTTTATTTTAACCTTTTTCCTCTTCTATGGAGTTTCTGAAAACCAGTGAACGAAAATAAATGACCAACAGACGTTGATGACCAAAAAAAAAACTCCGATTTTCAATTGTTTGAAATATATTGACAAATTACAAATAAACAATATTTTATATAGGCATTATTACATACCATTTATCTCTACTTTTGGAAAATCTTCTATTTTTTTGCATCTGAAGTCTATGATTCGAAATTATTTACGTTACACCCTGTGTTCCGTCTAAGTGTTCAGTAGATGGAAAAGTATCCTTTGTGAAACAAGATTGTAAATTTGCCGACTAAATTTATCGTGATGTTTGTAAAACATAAATGTTCGTCATATCATTCCAAACAGACATTTTCCACAACATGTTTCTTCGGAGCAGCTAAGTGCTTTAAGTAAGAGCACTTAGAGCGGAAGGAGTTGCGCGAATCCTTCGTGATTCTACCCATCTAACAAATGAAGTTATTACAAAAGGCTATTTATATTAATGTAAAAATTAGAGGGTTGAGCGGAGTGGCAAAGAGTCCTAATGAGTCTTAATTGATTTAACAGCTTCCGCTAATTGTAGCCTGGCCATTATGTCATTGTCTGGCCATCGCCTCCCCGGAATTGGTAAGCCGGTGCCTCACGAATCCATTTTCTTCCCTTCTTGTCTCTATTCATTTTAGATAGCTCATGCCATTTATTTAAACTTCAATTTGTATGAGGCGTGTAAACAAGAACTTTGGACTTGGAAAGAACAATGATTTTCATAAAATTGTAAACCCAATTAGGGAGAGCCGTTGTTGGTTGTCAGATAACATTCTTCAAGTAGAAAGTATTATGATCCCAATTTTTTATTATTTGTTCATGAGTCCTAAGGGAGGTATTTATTCATATGAGTTAAATGAATAAAATTAAGTAACTGTTTACTGTCTTAAAAAAATGTATCTTTATTTTTTATGACGTTTCGGGATCACTTCATTATTCCCGCTGATTTAGCCTCAACCAGATACCTATCATTTCATGACAAACTCCAGTCCCATCCGAATACACTTTTTACCAGGATTGCTTCTTCCTCGATTCCTAATAATCCCCCTAAGCGTCTGAAAAGAAGATGGTCTCGTGATCTTCTCACCTAGAATTAAATAGGCATGGCTACCATTTCGATGAAAGGAAGCAAATATAAATTTCATCTGGCAAAATTACTTAACACATAGCAATGGTGCTTCACAACTTACATTAGTAATCCTTAAAATCTAAAGAAAATATTTTGATATAAATTAAAAATTAGAAATAGAACAGAATAGAAGAATCAACTTTATTCTGGGACAAAGTCCCTTGAGAATAACAATATTGTACATAAAAACTAACATAACATCTGGCCAAAATTCATATTACAATAAAAAAAAACTTAAAAAAAGTAATAAAAGAAGTATTTACATAACTATACTAAAACCTAAATCAATTAAAAAAAATTGTTTTGAAATTGAAAACACTCGACATCTTTCAAAAAATTATGTACAAGCAACTACCGTTTTTCACTATAGTTGGTAATCATTACCTAAAAATATTTTTAAAAATGGCCAAAAATGACGAAACGATATATATATATATATATATATATATATATATATATATATATATATATATATATAATTAAGATTTTTATTATTAAAAAATAATTATATTGTTTTGTATTTTTTTTTTTTGGTGGGTGGATGAAAGAGTCCTAGTTGTTGATTATTAATCAATTAACTTTTTAGAAGAAAAAAAATAATGTCAATTGCATGGAAATATTATTTCGAATAGGAAAATTTCATGGCATTGAAACGATGGCAGTTGGGCCTAAGAGTGTTAACAACCCCGGGAGAGCAAATGTGTCCGCTGTGTATTGAGATTTAGCTCTATTATCCCATTGGATCCCGAATTCAAATTATCATTTATTCTCATTGGCTAAGAGCTGACGAGGCTAGTAATAAGCAATATTATTGGCCGGCTGCTATTCCTGTTTGTTTCTAACTCCAATCTCTTTTTGAATGGGAAAAAAAGGAAACTCGCATTTTTTTTTTCATTTATTTATCGAGTTATATAACATTTTATCTAGAACTTACTTTCTGAAACTCACTTTTTATTTACTTATTTAGTAACATAACATTCTGTCTAGAAATCACTTTCTGAAACCCATTTTTTTATAATTATTTTTTTTCTTTTTATTGAATAATATAATATTCTGTTTAGAACTCGCTTTAGAATTTAATGTTTTTCTCTCCAAACAAACAAATATTCCAAACCTCAAAATTATTTTGAAATAGTTCATTATGTTGCCTCAATTCCGATATTATATATATATACATTTTGTTTTTAAATATGAGACTTTCTATTTTTTAAAAAATGTTATTAAATTTTAAAATAAAATTTTAAACGTGAGTATAAATAATGGAATGTTTAAATCTTTATTTATTTTTTCTGTTTGATTTGCATACGTTGTACTGTTTGGGTCAAAATTCTTATGAGCCATTTTTACAATATATGAAATTAAAAATATCACTATTAATAATAGGAATATTTTAAAATCATTAAATTCAAACGAAAGAAATAACTAAAAACATATTTTTAAAAATTCAGGCGAGATCCTCTCCCCCAATAAAAATATAGAGGGGATAAGAATATTTCTTCCCCCTCACAATATTTCGACGAACACAAATAAAATCAAAATTAATAATAATTAACCTATGAATGAATAAAATATTTAAACCTAAATCAATTAAGGAAATATATAATGTCAGTTAAACGGCATAGAAGTATTTAAGCAAGTATTTTACCACGCCCTATGTTCCTATTATTGAATTGTTATGCATGATTTTGCTCTTAATTCTGTAATTTTTTTTTTTTTATTGATAAATATTACAATCTGTCTCAATAAAGGACATTTATAATAGAGTTCTGAGAGCACATTCACACCATATTTACAAATTTAAAAAAAAAATAAAAAAAAAAATAAGCTAACTTCAAATAATATAAAGCTACAAAAGAACAAAATAAAATATCATAGTGAGAAAAAAAAAAAATAAATAAAAAAAAGTAATGAAAATAAACATCTTAGACGCAGGCATACCTATCTGTAAATTTAATGGAAGAGAAGAAAGTAAAACCCTTGTAATATATAGATATTTGTCTGCAAGCCATTAGTAAGCAACATTTCTTCGAATCCTCATACCAGACTTAAACTACAAGAAACCGATCGACGTTTCCAACTACTTCAGCACTTTCTAGACAAACGCCCTAAGCTTTCAGTTAATTACAAAAGACTCATATACATAACTACAATAAGACCGATTTGGACGTAAGGAGTTGAGATTTTAGCCTCCACAAAAAGCGATTGAATTCCTCATGTATCTAATCCTTACAATCCAAGATCCTTAGTAAAATCCTCAATGATCCTTACTTTATCAATAATAAAATCATCCGTAACTACCTTAATGTTCCTTTTGTTTCCGATTTGGCCCAATCCAGGTACCTATCCTTCCATAATAAACTACAGAACCATCCGAACCCTCTCGTTTCTAACCTTGCTTCCTCCTCGATCCCTGATAACCCTCCGAGGCGTCTGAAAATAAGGTGGCCTCGAGATTTCCTATTGTAGATACATTTTTTTTTTTAGAGTGCTATCAGTGGGTAATTTCTCAACAAGTGTTTTCATGTTTTTATTATCTGTTATCACATTTACTGAAGGTATTTTTTCTTAATACGGTTGTAAATATCACAAATAAATATTTTAAAAAAAGAAGAAACATTTAAGAAAATGGAACCTCTATGCTTTGAGTCAGAGGGAGTTGTCAATTTTCTACTATGATTCACAGAAAGATTCTCTGTATATACACGGCGATTGATTTGATTCTATTACCTAAGTTAATGCAGTACGTTTCACAAGAATACATAACATGGAATCAGTCTCTGAACTGGGCTGAAATTCAACAATCAAAGCTTTGTGAATGTTCAAGAATGTTGTTAACATTCTGATTTCTGATGGAACCTATGACGTCGTTTCTATACTGAGCATAAATCACTGTGCATCGGTGCTGGATTTAATCAATTGATGGAACTAGCTCTTAATTTAGGAACGTAGTATTCTTTTTTATTAAGTAAGATCATTTTTTAAGATTCTAATTTTTGTATTACATTATCATTATCATTACGGTTTAATGTTCTTTTTCAGTTTTACCATGTTCATTTATTTTTTACATATTAAGAAATGTTTAAGATCAACCAACACTTTTGCATACTACATAATAATGTTAATAAATGGCTTAAAATCTTTTTTTATATAGTAAAAATTGATTTTGACAATATATACTCGGTAAATTTAGATGCTCAGATCTGGACCGTAGTGATAATATACGTGTGAGCCGCGTGCTGCTCCCAAAATTAATAATTTTCTTATTTAAGCCCGTGATCCATGGATTCTGAGGTAGATTATATTGGGAAGCAGGTGGAAGGCAAGGTGAGGGCCCCCGTTACTCTATAAGCCGGGTAGGACTTACATGCATTCACCGATGGTTCCCATTTCATGGGCGGCTGGTTGAACATCATTTCACCTCCTCACTGGTGCCCTAAGTCCGCCCCCAATCTATAATACATTTCCTTTCCCCCGCCTTCCAAAAAAGGGGGCTTCTGTTATGGTTATAATCAAAGCTAATACCCGCATCACCGAATTTATCCTCTTAAATTTTGACTGGATGCAAAATAGGGTTGATGTTCCACTATATTGAAGTAATTTTAGCTACTGTTCCGCCAAGGTGGGGGATTGTTTGAAATCTGACGTAACAAAAAAATAATAAGATTATGCCTTTAGACGGAATTCTTATCATGAATAAAATTTATTCAAAGTGACTAACATTTTGAACAAAAGGATTAAAAGACAGAAGGATTAAAAATCCAAGATTTTTTTTTAATTGAACTAAAATTTCAATAGCATGAACAATTATCCGACTAATTGTATTAAAAAAATAAATAAATTTGTAGCAATATCCAGTTTATAAACTGGGTATGGTTTTATTGTTCCCACGTCCTATTACAAGTTTTAAGTTGGAGACAGACATATTTAATGATCGAAATTTTTTGAAAAGAAAGTTACTTAAAACCTTGAATGGCAGTCAATTCCACACTAACACTAAGGTTTGCATCACAACTTTTTTGATAGGGAAAAAAAGTAAGATCGGCTTTTGTGTTTTTGATTTGTATGGCTAATATGAGGATTTCAAAGAGTTTAATAAAAAAATAATCATCTGTGAACATATCATATGTCATATATTATATATATATATTCCCCTTTAAAGGGGGGGGGGACTGAAAGGAATAGAAAATTTGAAATATTCATAGATATTTGTCCAAGACCAAAATAAGGTCACGGCAAGCAATCAGATATCTATTTGCAAGAGACGGTCGCATGTGGCATAGCATGCAATAGAATAGCTCACACAAACTAGCTCAAATTTGTATATCTATGTAAATAAATATAAATTTGTGAATGGTTTTAATACAAGATTCTAACCCCGTACTATCCCTTATGCACCCGTTTAATCGCTGAATCCTATCAGTTAATGATTATTTTTAGTATCTATTAATTATGATAGATAAAAAGAGAAATTATTGTTAAAAATATTTTATGATAATGAAAAATAATCAGGATATTCAATTATTTATGTTTTAATCAAGTTTTCCGGCTTTTTGAGTCAACCATCTAGGGTCTTCATCAGGGTTATGAAAAAACAAAAATTACATCAAGAAAATAAGATATAAATAGAAATATGTAAATATGAGAAGATTATATCCCTTGTATAATGTTTCACTTTATAAAATCTTTATATTATATTAATATGAAAGTAGACGTATGTTTTATTTGTTCATTAAGTGTTTTTTTTTCAGTCAAATAAGGAAAATGTCATAAGGAAAATGAAATCTCTGACGTGATTGGACGTTAAAAACTAAACTAATTAAGAAATACATTTTTAAGTACCATCACTACGTAATTATTTTATAATTTATTTATTTTATTGAGTAATATAACAATTTGTCGATTGGACAATATCTGTCAATAAAAGTATAAAATAAACGGATGCGAAATAACGACTAAATATCAATAAAATATTAAATAAACATTTAAAAGTGAATAATGAAAAGAATTTGATCTCAAGGCCTGGAGGAATTTTAAAGTTTTTCCCTTTTCCTTTATCCTGAAGACCTGCATTTTAGCCAAAACCGCATACTCTTATTTCTTTGGTGCGTATGAGAAGCTGATTGTTGAAGAGAACTAGCTACAGAACGTTAAGGATGCCTTTAAAGATAAAAGTTTTTATTATTTTTATTTTTATTTTATTTTAATGAAATTTACAACTGTATTTGCATTAAAAATACAACAAGTAAATGTGACATTGGTAACATGACATGTAAAACATGAAGAGAAACTACCCATTGGTAGAACTCAAAGTGATAAAAGTAAAGCTTTGCTTTATCAATTATATGGATGAGAAACAAATCCCATCCCATGGAGCTAGGAATTTTTTTTTTCTCGTCGGCCCAAGACTCCCACTGAAGTCTTATACAGAAAAAAAAAAATTCAATATTAGGTAGATATTACAATATTCACGTCACACTGACATAGTAGTATAGGACTTCGAGGGAAGTTTTGGGCCGACGACGAAAAAAAAAAAAAAAAATAATTGACATAATGGAGGAGCTCATTAATCAGTTTACTACCTGTATTATAATATATTATTAAATTATTCAAAGGTATTTATTTTTTATCGTTATGCCAAATCTTCGTTAGTTGTTCATCAAATCCAACGATTGAGCCTTCTTTTTCAGGTTAGAAAAATAAGCACACATGATTCGGTTTATTACTTGGAAAGTGACGTTGTAACCAATCAAGTATAAAATAATTAATTCTTCACAGACATTTTTTTTTCATATTATTTATCATGTTTTCTTTGACTTATACAGGGTGTCTCTTAAGTAGAGGGAAATTTTTAAAGGATTGATAACAGACCTTAAGGCCTTTAAAATGTTCATATGAGCAATGGACCGATTCTTAGCAGAAAAGTATGAAATCCAAGTTTAGTGTTTTTTTTTTTTAATTAGGTCATGCTTTTTGATGAATAGAAAGCGATAACTGAAGCAATATTAAATTTAAGTAATTAAAAATTATTCCACTGTAAACTAGATAAAATTTTCTTCAAATGAAAATATAATTTGTCATTTTTAAAACCATTTAAAGATGACCAGATGAATAATCACAACATTTCTTCACACAACTTGAGGTGAATCTCAAGAGTTTGCCTTATAAACATCAACTTAATTAATATGGACTTTAAGCATATTATGAAGTTTTTCTCAAAGTGGGCTATCTGTAGTACAGTTGGATAATGATAAAAAAAAAAAAGCGCCAATAATTTATGATTATTTTAAAAACCGAGCCAAGTTTAGCCGCTCAAAAGTCCTCTTTAAATGGTTTTATTAATGACAAGCAAAAGTTTTATTTCAAGAAACTTTTATCTAGTTTACAGTGAAACAATTTATAATTACTTAAATTAAACGTTTCTTTAGTTATCGCTTCCTGCTCATCAAAAAGCATGACTTACATAAAAAAAACCCACTAAACTTGGATTTCCTACTTTTCTGCTGATAATTGGCCTATTGTTTATATGAACTTTTTTTTAGGCATCAAGGTTTGCTATTACTTATTTTAAATTTTTCTCTCTGCTTACGGGATACCCTGTATACACGCTTTAACCACTGTAAGGAAATAAGAAAGTTAATATTTTAAATTATGATTGTAATTCCGTTTTTTTTGGCAGATGTTTGAATAATTATTAATTTATGGAATTTAACATTTTCATATAATTAATTTTTTATTGTTCTTAAGGGTTTAACAAAACTGCTGAGCGACAATAAAAAAAAAAAAACCTTTTCGCGCAATCAACAAATTTTAATTGAATATAACTTTTTTTATTAATATGAATATTAATAATAATATGAATATTACTTAATTTATTTTTACTGGCAAAACTGATAAAAATTTTGAACTAATTTTTTTTTTGTATTGGGGAATATTACAATCTATCTAAAAGGATATTTATAATAGTGTTCAGAGATGACATTCATATTCTATATACAATAAATACGAATAAAATAACCTAAAAATAAATAAATAAAAAATAACCGATACATACCTATATACACTAACAACAGGTAAGAGAACTCCGAGCCATACTTGTCCCTCCAACTGTGGAGGGAAAAGCATGATTCAAAGAGATTCCTGTACTTCTCTCTCAACCGCGTCACTGGGGCTAATTGGGGATTGAGTGCTTTAGCGTTTGAACTAATTAAAACTTATTGAGATTTCTTTAATTTTATGATGGTTTTTGTAAGAATTGAGGTTCTGGAGCCTTCTAATAATAGTTCAATTATAGACCTAATATTATAGACCTAAATAGTCTGAGGATGATTTTCTTCTTATATTTGCTAATTATAATTTTTATATATATATATATATATATATATATATGTATACTTTTTTCTTATACTTTCTTTATTGAATATTAATTCATTCTGCCACATTGAAGGGCATTAATATTAAGGCTACACGATTCATTCACACAATATGCACATACAATTAATATCAATAATAAAGAAAAAAAATAAAAATAAAATAAAATAAGTAAATTGGTATGCCTGTGTACAAAAAAAAAATGAATATAATAGATAAAAGCTAGATGAAATTAAAGTAAATAAATCACATTCACACCTACGTACAATATTTATATTCACCCAGGGGAATCTGAGTCATGCCTTATTCCCCGTCGGGGAAGCCAAGGCAGGACTCCAGGAGATCCCAGTGCTTCTCTCTCAGCCGCGTCACTGTTATTTGAAACCAGTGGAAACTGATGGAGGGCACTATAGCAACAGACGCTCATGTCTTGAGTGGAGAATCTGGCCATTGCCAGTACTCCAATATATATATACTAAATTTATCTTCAACTAGATTTCTGAACCATCTTATAATCGCCATAAGCTTAGGCAAAACCATTATCCTCGATATTGTATCTCGTATTCCAGATTTCGGTGAAATTCACCATCTTGCTCTTCACAGGTAGCTGTGCATCACAAGTTCATAAATAAATAAAAAAAAAATATATATATATATATTTATCGTAAGTGACTTTGATCGATAATGTTCTCTTTGCTATTGTGTAATTGATCATTGTTAATTATCCACCGCAGATAAAAGAGTAATTATTTGGAGAAAAGCCTTTTAGAGCTATTGTTGAAAAGAAAAGAAGTATTGTCACTCGGGAATGTCAAATGAGTACTGATAGAAACAAAAGGCTCTCCTTCTTCTATTTCTATCACCCTCTCTCTCTGTGTCTCCTTCCTCCCATTCTACCATTTTTCACGCTTAAATTTTCCTGGTCTTTCAGAAAGGGAAGTATCATTTCAGAATTTTAGCTGAAGAGATCACAGGACTTTTTTTTTTCATTTTCTGGGAAATCTTCTTAAACATTTCATCCCAACCCTCAAAACAGACGGTTTTATGTCCAGGCAATATTTGAAATTATTAATAAAACAAATATTATTTTGAAATAACCTAATAAAATACAATAAAAAAAGTGTAAAACAAAAACAAATATAAAAAATGTTATAAACAAAGAAAAAACAAACTTAATATTAAAATAAATAAAATCAGAAATAAAAAAAAATTACACATAATTACAAAAAAGTTAATTAGCGTTAAAAAAAGGAAGGAGAAGACAGAGAGATGTGAGGATAATGTTAACACTGCTACTTCATGACCCGACAGTGCCGAGCTCATATCGTTGATTATTTTATACTTATTAGCTCATACTAGTGTTTTCAGGTTCAAAACTTCCTTCAAAGAAATATATTTCCGTTTTTCCTTTCATCTTGTCTTCTCTGAATAAAAGTATTTAGTTCAAAATGCATTTCATCAGCTTTTATTGATGGAAATTTATATTGTAGAGCTGAGAGTCACTTTCAATCCGCGGTTGCTCATCGTAACCTAAAAGGGTACTAAAAACTAAAGATAACCCATTGGCTTCCCACCTGAAGCGTATGATAATGTGATCACAAAGTCGAAAAAAAGGTAGCCCACGAAAATATTAGTTAGCCCGATATAACCTTCTTATTTTGACATGCTGCCACTCCCAGTAGATCACGCTAAACGGTCTAATATTGTTGTAGGCCACCGTTTTCTAGATTTTGTGATCAAATCATCTTACGATTGAAGTGGAAAGCATCGGATAATGCAAGATACTCTTGCTGGTTCGACAGGTCTTTGGTTGCTTTTGGTTAGGGAAAGACCAGTTGGGAACAATACGGTCTGCAATCACTCGGCAACATTGGGAGAAGTGTAAATTAGCGGCATTGAATTCTGATTGATTTCTATTTTATAGAGAATTGAGTGATTATCTTAAAATTTTGAAATTCGTGGATGGCTGCTGTTGGGATTTGACTGGGCGCGAGTTGAGTTGGTTGTTCAAGATCAGGTGTGAACTCCTTTATGTGAATTACATCCCATGGCTTCACTGGGAATATACGGATTTTCCACTCTGTAACCTATCAGTAAAGGAAGACCTGTTCCATTTTTTGGCTGAATGTTCAATGCTTGGTCATATTTCTTTGAACTAGCCCGGTTCGAAATGATATCCTAATTTCCCTTCTAAATGTCCCCTCTGTGAACGAATGTCGTAAAATTGTCGGTTTCGCTCGACATGCGTGGATACACCGTTTTGATTTGCTACATCCAGCATAAACAATGATCCGTCTAATTTATTTGTGGACAGTTTAATTCTTGTTATTGTTTATGATTTCCCTTATTTTCCTTTATTATTATTTCTTAGACATAAATTATTCAAAATATTTATTATTTTATATTGTATTAGTTGTTTTATTATTTATCAGTTATGCATGTATATGTAATTGTTGTAAAGCCTTTATTTTACTGTACCTGTAAAACATATAAAATTTCCGGCAGACGAATAATAATGAAGTATAAATGTTCTATGAATTTTGAAAATTTATAATTTATGCATATTTAATAAAGCATTTCTCATTCATTCAAGTGGAAAACAAATGAATGTTCATGAGTTTTTAGTACCTCGGTAAATAGACAAATTTTAACTATCTTCAGGTTGAAGACGCCCCATTTCTGAAAACCTTGATTGATAAAATTGTGTAGGTTACGATAAGATGAAGCTATTCACGAAATTTCAGACGGATGCTAATTATTTGATAAAAAGAGGTTTGTACCTTGGACTATATGGTGTTTGCGTATACAGCATATACTTCATGCTGTGTGGACTCAGGCCACACCTTCAAGACTAATTGTTATTTAAAGTTTTAAGCTATTTGCTTTCTCAATATTAAATTATTTATCAATGAAATTCTATTGGAGCTGAAATTTATTCGATTTTTTCATGAAATTGTGCAATTAAAAAGTATGCATCTGTTGATTCTAATTTAATTTTGTTATCATATAATTGTTGATTTTTTTTTTGCTTTTAATATATAGGTATTTATTCACGGTTATGGTTATTATAACAGGAACATCAATCATAATAATAATTAATAATTTTAGCTGTTAAAATTTGAAAGATAAAATAGGGAAGCTTAGGACCTCCCGTTTAGAAGCTGTGAAGAACAGGCATCCAGGGATTGGCAAAGAATAGGGAGTCTGCCAAGGACAGGGGATTTTTGTCACCCCCTCAGAAAGAAAATGGACCCATTAACAGCCAACGGATTATACACACCACTGTGAGGGCGGAGCACTAAATTTCAGCCTCACACCTCGTCTCCGCTATAAAAGTGGGTTACTCACCCGTCGGCGGTTGATAAATTTTACTAAATAATAAAATTTCTTAATATTGAATTAAACTTATATTATCTTGCGAATTTGCCGAATTACTTTATATTAATTATGGATAATTAATCAAGATGGTTTCAATCGCATAGTAACACTAGGGTATCCAGGATTTAATTTTGGGAGGGCTTCAGCCCGAAATCTTTTTTTTTTTCATAAAACTAAAACGATAATTACTTTGGAAAAAAAAAGAAACTAATTACCTATATGAAATGGCGTTTAAGTGATTCCGAAAGTCCTTTTAAATTACACGAACAATAATACTTTAAGAGATAATTTTTAAATATTTTTTTGCATAAAACATGATTATATTTATTTATTAGTTTACCATTTTGAGGGGGGGGGGGATGGCTTGACTTCAGCCCCAAAGTCCCCTGCAGATCCGCCCGTGTATAGTAATACAACTTGGGCATCTTCAGAGTCGATATTTTTACTTTCCCTTGCCCATTCATGAAATGTATAGTAATGGAAAAGTATTGCGATAATGAAACATATGGATTCCAAATTGTATTTTTATTGATGCTTCCTGGGTTCCCTCAATCTTAAGAAAAACGTGTAGTTGCCTGTTCATAACTCTACCAGAGTGCCAATTAATAATAATCAGTAATATTCTTAAAATATAAATAATTTAACTTATCTCACATCTTAGTTTTACTAACCATTATCAAGTTGATAAATAAACTTGTTGCTGTCTATTTATTAATGCACAAGGCGAACATGAATCCCTCTGTTGATGATAATAACAACCCGTCATTTATAATTCTCACTAAATATTTTACGTGTTCTGGTTCCGACAGTCGTTATTTATTTAAGTAACTAGTCTGTTATTATTCATGTGAATCAGTGACCCCGGCTCATTCATTATTTTGAACTTTTCTTATTCCTGCAGTCAGTAACCTGTTAAATGTACCGTATCGCTACAAGGCTTCCCGGAAATCACTTCAGAAACGATTATAGACACTTGGTATGATTGTAAGCGCCAACTTAAGCGATGTAGATTTAATTAAGATAAACATGGAGACACGGATTCTCGTCTTTGATGGGGGCTGGGAGAGGGAGGAGGAGCGAAAGCAGGAGAGAGGAGAGAAAACAGTTGTGTTTCGTGCAGCTACGAAATTAACAATAACAATAAGATCATTCCAATTATCTCGGGTTATAAACTGTTTCAGATTTTTTCATATAAAGTAACACCCAAACTTTCAGTATTTTTATAGTTAATATATAATATTCTGACGAATCATGAATTTATTCGTTTAATAGGTTATTTATTTTAACTACTGAACGTTGAAGAAAAAATAATATTTTATTAGTCATAAGAATCTCGAGGTAGATTTAAGAATATGTAAAAATTATAATATATATATATATATATATATATATATATATATATATATAGGGGCTGGGGTAGCCGTGCAAGCTAAGGCGCTTGCAATAGGTAATTGAAGTTAAGGAACGCCGTGGTGATCAGCACTTGGATGGGTGACCGCCTACCAGGGAAAGCCACGCTGCCCAAGATCCCTCACCCTGGTATGTGAGGCCCGTCAGCCTATTGTAGGCTACTCACACAGACCGGGCGTAGGACTGATGACCCTTGCCCCCTGTAATTAAATCGTGAATCAAGAAGGTCTGTAGCTCCAACGGAAAAAAAAATTAATATAGAAGCTAAGATTTTTTTATAAAGGTTTATTATAAAAAAAAATATTTGTTTTTAACATAAACATGTTTTATTTTGTTAAAACATAAAAAAGTCTAAATATCCATATCAGAAAGAAGAGTGGCGTAGAGACCTGCTCTAGATGGACTGAGAACGAATTATAATATTTTCTGAAGGATATATAGGAAAAGATAGTCTAATTCTAGGAAGCTAGATGCAAGAGTAAAAAGTTCACAGGCTTGGCTAGTGCTCCCACGAGCTTAGAACATTATAATATTAATTCTCAGAACTAATTTTACAACGGTCAGAAAGTATTATAATTTTATATGGAATAAGGGAAAATATTACACGTAAGTTATATATATATATATATATATATATATATATATCGAACTAAAAAAATCGCAAATATACTTTTCAAACCCAATAACAAAAATTACATCTTATTAGAAAAAAGTCAATAGCAAAATAAATATATACTCTTAACCAGTTTGTCATAAAAATAGGTTGTTTCAAAATATATATCCAAACGCGCCAAACTGATTTTTTTTCGCAAAGGTAATATTAAAAAATTTTCTGTTGTATTAATTTAATTACTTGTTTGTATTAAAAAGTTATTAATTATTAATTAATAAAGATAATATAAAATTGAAATTACTTTTGTGAATTGAAATGGGTAATATTATTATATTAGTAGAATAAAATGTTCAAAGGTTGTATTATATTTTTAAAAAGTTCAAAATAAAATAATTAACTAAATTAATTATTACAATTTAGTAAATTATTCCATGTTTTAACAAAAAAAGATCTGTTCAATATCGTACATCTTTACTTTTTTGAGTTATATTTTTCACACACACACATTTACACACTCTTGTTTTTTCCCCACTTTGACTATGGCCGGATTGTGTACGGTGGAGATTTCGAGACCAAATTTAAAAACCTAATGAATTGGGTGTTACGTTTTGTTTTCGGAATCTCAAGAGATACGCATATTATTACACCGAGTTGAAATGGCTCTATCCATCCTATCGCAGTCGGTACTTCCTAGCCACCATTCTGTAGCAGATGATTAGAACTCATCGACCCTCCTATATTTTTCACTGCTTACAATTTGAATACTCCATCCAATTCCGTCCCACTAAATCTTGCACTTCCGACCTCTATCCTCCTCGTCACCCAACTGCTGCGATTGACAAATCCTTTGCAATTCAAGGGCCTCCCTCTGGAATTCCGTCCCTGCTGGTATCCAACATGCACAATCAGTTTCCCCTTTCAAAACCTCTCCTCTTTAAACACCTACTCCTTTCCCAATCCGACTGAATACGAAATATACCTAAGAGAACTATTTAAGTATCCTCCTGAGACTACCTCAATTTATTTAGGTTATTTTAGTTTCCTACGTCTGTCTTATATATATGTGTACAATTTTCTTGTATTATTCCCTGTCTTCTTCTGTATTTTTATTTTTAATTAAATCTTATTGTAAACATATAATAAATTTATGACCACACAGACATGCAATCCGTACTTATAATTTGCTCTAAAGGGAGAACAGTCCCAGAATAATAAAAAATATATTCTCATTTCATTTTATTTCAATTATTTTTTTCACTTGTTTATTGAGAAATGTTACAATCTGTCTCAAGAACACTTATAAAATAGTTCAGAGAGCACATTCACACCATATTTGCAGAACCTTAAATAAATAAAGTAATAACAATATAACATACAAAGAAATAAGAAAAAAATAAAATACACAATTATATGGAGGCCCATTTTGGGATATTTTGTTATTTCCACTGATAAGAGGAGGCTAAAGTCAATGGGCCAAGAGGAAGAATCAAAGTTGATATTCAAAAAATGCTTAACACGTATTTGTATAGAAGTCGAAAAATTAAAATTTTATCGACAAATACAAAAATGATGGTACCATCAGAACATAACAGCCGGTACAATGCTGCACCGAAGAAAATTGGTTGAAATTGGTGACCCAATGACTGTAGCCTTACTTTGTAAGTGGACTTCCAAACTTGCATTTACATTAATGTTTTTTTTTTTGTTTGTTTATTTAATGAAATTTAAAACTGTATACAAATACAGCTAGTAAATATGATCAAATTATAAATGATTTAAACAGGCTTGAAGAAATACTACTCAGTGGTAGCACTCTCTAAATAATTCTAAGTAATAAGATCACGAGGCCATCTCCTTTTCAGTCGCCTAGGAGGATTATCAGGGATCGAGGAAGAAGCAAGGGTGAAAACAAGTGGATTTGGATGGGATTGGAGTTTATCATGAAATGATAGATATCTGGCTTGGGATAAATCAGCTACATGGCACATTAAGGTCTTTATGA
Organism: Nezara viridula; assembly: GCA_928085145.1. Taxonomy (NCBI): domain Eukaryota; kingdom Metazoa; phylum Arthropoda; class Insecta; order Hemiptera; family Pentatomidae; genus Nezara; species Nezara viridula. Next base: position 40,227,244 of record OV725078.1, read on the forward strand.
ATGGTTTTATATGTGATAAAGTATGGAGCATTAAGCATTTTACGAAGGATTTCGGATTGTAAGAATTGGATAAGATAGGAATTCGATGATTTGGTGGAGCCCAAAGCTCAACTCCGTATGTCCATATGGATCTGTTATATAGATAAGTCTTTTTTAATTAATTGAAAGTTTAGAGCGTTTGTCTAGTAAGTGTTGGAGCAGGCGGAAACGTCGAGCAGTTTCTTGTAATTTCAGTCTAGTATGAGGATTCCAAGTAAGACGTTTATCCAAGTGGAGTCCTAATTAGTGGATTTGCTCAACAGGAATAAGTGGAGTATTATTGAAGGATACTGTAGGACAAGAAGTCATAGGTATACGACGGAGGGTAATGGTGATTTGACGGGATTTATTGGAATTTATTTTTATTCTCCAATTTTCACATCATTCTTCAAGGCTTGTGATGTTTTAGATTTGAATTCTTCCACAATCGCAATGCTCCTCTTTACTGTATATATCATGTATGAGTAAGTGAAAGTAAAAAAACATATTAATAAGAACATAACTTACATAAAAGTAGAAAATAACCAATCAAATCAATCCAAACGAAGCTTTAACCGAGCTTTTAATTAGTTAATTGTCGTACTTGTTCATAAGTAACTAACTGGTACTGTTTCTGTTAAAGTATGAATGGGTTTGTTTGATAGAGTTCTACAATGTACTGGTCCATCCTTTAAATATATACTGGAAATGTCCTGCTGAAATTAATTTTGTAAACATTTCGCCTGTCTCGTGTCCCTTTGGTATGTTTAAGTTCCGCCTAAACAGTTTACAATGACATCTAATTTAGCATTGTGGCGTTTCAAAATGACTATCAAAAGCCGTATATAGTTTATTATTTATTCAAATAATGTTATCGTCCGAATGTTAAGTAATCGATTAGTATTTCTAAACCAGGCCTGAGCAAAAATATTTTAAATTTTAAAACACTAAGTATTTAGTATTTTAAATCACAGTGTATTTTAATTACAAAGTATTTTTTTTTTAGATTAGTATTTCTAAACAAGGCCTGGGCAAAAAAGTATTTTGGTTTTATTCTGTTCATTATTCCTAATTTTGGTGTCTTGAGGTTTTCATTTTTATGAATTATGGCCATATTCCACCAATATTTTATTTGATGTAGAGATGGTTGACCGTTGATATAATATGAGAAGGAGTTGATCGGGGGTGTGGTCAAATAAATACCAAATTAAACAAAGAGTATTATTTAATTTTTGCCGACGTTTCGACCCACTTTGCAGGTCTTCATCAGGGCATAGGATGTGGGAGGCGGTATGGCCGAATGGGCTAAAGCGTGTGCACGGCACCGCGAGTTGCCCGGCAACCAGATATATGAAGTTTTGAGAGACAAAAATAAGTACGAGTTCGCGTCCCGGTGTCGGAGGAGATTTTCACCCTTCGGCCCGGGGAAATCCCGTATAGCCTAAACGGCGAGGTAGGGAAGAACAAAAAAAAAAAAAGAAAAAAAAAAAAAGGCATAGGATGTAGCACTGCGTTTCAACTGCCTCCTGCAGTGCTGGATCCTACGCCCTGATGAAGACTTGTATGAGTTTCTGAGGGATATGAAATTCCTCCATCGCTAGGTACGGCTCATCACGATTAATATTATCATATGCAGTGTTGCCCAAATGCAAGACCGAGAAGAGCCTTTGTCTTGCAAACTTAGTCTGGGTCTAGGTCTTGGTTTTGAGCAAGAGTCTCGCAACAGTCTTGCATTTACCTATTAGCTTATTACGATAGAGATTTTTTAGATAGGAGAAACACAACTAAGCCCGAATGAAAAAGTAGAAGAGTTGAATGCAAAAGTTTATTGGTTATACCAATTCATTACACATAGTAGCTAAAATTGTCAAGTTTTAGTAACTATTTTGCCTTAATTTCTATTAAAAAAAATCGATTTTTTATACCAGGCCTGGTATTGGTCTTTGAACAGTTATGCTCTCTTGGTCTTGGTCTTGCGAAGTGCAAGACTATACGGATTTTGCGCAACACTACTCATATGCGGCCTTAGAATTGATGAAGAGATGGTATGTCTTCTACTTGACTTCTGCTTTTGCTACGTACTTTGACTTAGGACTTTGAATGCGGAAGTCAGTAAGAATATGTCTCTGTAATTAGTACACGCTAGGCGATTACCGTTCTTGTGAATCGGACAGATCATCGATTTTCTCTATGCTTAGGGTATTACTTTATCCTTCCACATAGGTAAAAATCTTGAAATGCATTCTGTAGTTCGTTGCCTCCGTATCGTAAAAGTTCGGTAGAGTCCATCGCACTCTGAGGCTATGTGGTTCTTGTGGCTGATTTAAAAAAATCGTGTATTTTGATAACAATGTATTTAATTTTTTTTCAGAAAAAATGTTTCAAACACAAAATATTAAAAGTATTTTTTATATTTATTAAACAAAAGTATTTTCTGGTGGACAATCAGGTTATAAAACAGAATACCTATACTGTTTTGCAGTTTATTTTTTCTATTTAAAATACAAGATAAAATAAATTTTATGTAATTTAATACTTTGGGAATAAAATACAAGTACTTTTTTGTATTTTGTATTTTAAAAAAAAATACAGTTACGAAAAATCGATTTGATATTTTACTTCTTAAAATGCAAAATACACATGTATTACATGTTATATTTTAAAATACTTTATTTGAAATATTTCCCAGGTCTGTCTGAAACATTTATTAAAGTTTAAAAGTTTCATTAAAAAATAAATAAATAAAATGATGAGGTGTAAAAAAGTAAAACTTGCTTGTCATTCAACGTGTAAAAGTATGCAGATGAGGGGAGGGAGGTTTGGTTGAGTTCTTTCAACTCCTGTCACGTCAGACGTTTTATCTTTACCGTTGAAGATGAAACTCAACTATTTACCATGGAACGATAGGGCCTCGAGAAAATCTAATAGAATCACGCAAGTCAAGGAAGTAGCCCTCAGAAAATAGGTCGGCTTGGAAAATTTCTGGTTGGACGCAGTTGCATCGAAATGTAATATCAGTTTAGGGATGTTTTCTCTTTCATATTTAATGCATATATTTCGTAGGTTTATTGGAAAGATTTATGAAGTAACATTTTATAAAATCAAATCACTAAGGAATGTAAGACTAATATTCCCTTTGTGGAATCACTACGTTGGGACTATAATTATTTTTTGGATACTTTTTTTTATCGAGAAAAAAATACATTTGAGGCATTGAGTATTTGGGGTGTATGAAACACAATCATACCATATATATAACAAAAGAAAATTATAACAAAAGAAAAGAAAACTTGGAATAACAGAATAAATAAAAAATGAGATAACATTAAATAGAAAGATAAAAAACACATTCATACGTAAGAATATTTACAGTCAGCAGGAAGAGCTCCGAGTCGGGCCCTTTTCCCCACGTGTAGAAGATATGGCAAGACAGCCGCATCACTGCGATGGGAATCCAGTGGAGACTAAGACAGGGCACTAAAGCCACATACCCTCATGGCTTATATGCAGAAGTTGGCCATTACCAGGACTCCAGTGACGTATTTACAAAAGATCTCGAAGCCATTGCCGTTTCAACCTTCTTGGAGGATTATAGGGATGACTGGAACTGGATAAGAATTGTGCTAAGGGATTAGAATGATGGATTAGGCTCTGATTTGAAATTTGAAAAACAGGATGGAATAACGTCAAGAACATAAGGGATGTTAAGTTCATGATGTAAGGATGGATTGGATATCAGCTGTGAAAAGGATGTAGGGAACTTCTGCTTTGTGGATCGCCAGCTTCAACTGTATAATAATTGGAGAATTCGGTGCCGCAAAGAACGATTTAAAAGGTAGGATTTGAGGACTAGTAACAAAGATTGGAGTAAGTGGGTTTTGAGCTTACTCCTTGAAAGCTTGCGCTACGACCAGAAAGGCACTAGTGCAATATTTCTTGTTTTCAAGCGCAGAAGATATATGGTAAACAACGCGAAGGCCTTGTTGAACAGTGGAATGTCTTGAGCGGAATCCAAACTGATGGGAAGGGATATTCTGGGTTTTGGGAATGGGTAGGATACGTTTGAGAAGGATCTAATATTTTTGAGATTATTGGGAGCAAGCTTATTGGTATATAGGATGAGGTATTATTAACAGGTTTACTTGGTTAAGAGAAGAGGATGATTATGGAGTGTTTCCATATCTGAGGAAAGTGAGTTTTGCGGAATGTACAGTTATATAGGTATGTGAGGAATATGATTGCTTTTTTGGGAAGATGTCTAAGGATCTGGAAAGTAAGGAGATCGTGTCCAGGGAATTTTCGAGGTTTCAAGTTGTTTATAAGGAATTTGACCTCAGAGGGGTTGACAGCTGGGACTACAATTAGTGTAAATAATTTTGAGACATAATTATATTATATGCATAGGCGCAGACTCGATTGGGAGGCGGGACGAAGGACCCCCAAAAAAGGATAGTAGTTTTTATGATGTGTACAAATTCAACATAATTATTGTTAAACTAGGAAATGTAATATTTAATATCTAAAAATAAATTTTTAAATTTGCTTGTAAATTGTAGATTTTTATTAGGTGCATATTTGAAAATGTCTGAACAAAACAATCGGACTTATTACGATTTGTATTAGTAATGGGCAAATGATACTCTGATTACCGAGTACTAAGTATTTTACTCAAATACTGACCTTTTTTGAGTACTAAAGAATTTAATTACAACTTGAATTGATGTCCAACGATTAACCGAAGTAGTGAATGAATTATTAATTGTGATAAAATTTGAGAAAAATACTTGACACTCGATACTCAGATTAGTATTTGTCCATCTTTTTATATTTTCCCATCATTCTTCGGTCACCGCAACATATTTTTGATTGGTTTGCACAACCTTAAAATAAAAATATAATGTTTTCACGTTCTAACTTTTCAATATTTGCCTGTTATCTAATATAATATAGCTGTAGTGATAGTTATTTTTATTCAATTCATTTTCTCTGCTTTTTTTGCCTATTTTAAAAAAGCAGAGAAAATGAATTGAATAAAAATAACTATCACTACAGCTATATTATATTAGATAACAGGCAAATATTGAAAAGTTAGAACGTGAAACACATGCGCCAAAAAAGGACGACTTTTAATAAACGATTATGTTTATCACTAGCGGATCCAGGATTTAATTTTGGGGGGGCTTCAGCCCGAAACCTTTTTTTTCACAAAAATAACGATAATTCCTTTGGAAAAACAGAAAGAAACTAACTACCTATATGGGATGGTGTTTAAGTTATTCCTTAAGTACTTTTAAATGTAATTACACGAACAATAATACTTTAAGAGGTATTTTTTAAATTTTTTTCCCCATAAAACATGGTTATATTTTTCCATTTTGGGGGGGGGGGGCTTCAGCCCAAAAGCCCCCCCCGTAGATCCGCCCGTGATGTTTATATATATATATATATATATATACACATACACACACACATATATATATATATAAACCATTAAAAAATCCATAGTGGAAAATTAAAATTATATTTAAGTTTTCTGAAAGTTTAAATAACCCTGCTGGTACTATTTTCTCCTCCTAAGTAAATCTATTAAAGAACATAGTTTATTCTTTGATGATTTAAATTGCTTTTATTTTAAGACTACTTAGTGTACATTATTCTTGTATCCTCTTTTCAATTCCGACATTGGTGATTCTTTATCCTAATTTGCATCTTCATCACTTCAAACAGACTTAGCAATCATCTAGTCTACGATTTATAATTACCTTTAAAGGAGTTCATTTTAATATTGAATCTTTCGAATCCGAAGATAAAGCTCAGACCAGTAAGTTTGAATGCAATGAAAGAAGAAATTCACACTTGGCAAACTAATTGAAAAAGTTTAATGGTATCATTTGGTTTCTTTTTTTTTTTTTTTTTTTTTCTAATCGGGTGGATCTTATGCTACAGTCTTCGAAAGAGCGTAATATTCTCTTTGTATTTATGTTAGCCTCATTTACACTCCAGAATATTTATTAGTTTGAAATTTATCACTTTGTTATATTAGTTTGGTTTTCACAGAAAAGTCAGTACCTAAAATTTTCTTTTCAATCTTTTAGTTGAACTTTCGTTTTAACGATCATATTATCTTTATTTATTTCTTATTTAACATCAATGTAAATTTGGTTTCTGCTTACATAGCATTTTGTCTTGGTTAATTAATTATTGTAATTAATACAGGGTTTTAAATCGATAATTAAAAAAAATAATAAAATCTGATCAAAATATTTAACTGGAATTTTTAAAAATCATTGCACGAATTTTATAAAAAGCCAGTTATATTTTTGTGCATAAATGATAAATATCATATCCTGATCATTATTTATGAAAAACATTTTTAAAATCAACTGTAATAATAATTTTTGAATAATACTTTTTTAAATCAGAAAGACAATTTTTTTTTTTGTAATCTATATGATATATTTTCGTCTGGATTAGTACGCGGGGAACGTTGTTGTCAACTATTAGCAACATAATATCTTTATTTCCGAAATTCATTTGACATTTTATCTAACAAAAAAAAATTAGAGTGATATAATAATGCACAAAATATAATATTAAGAAATGTGTACATTAATAACGTATACATACATATTAATATTTTATTCAATTTGTGTGTGAAAGGTGATTTTTATTTTTTGATCACAATTTAATAGTTATTATATATATATATATATATATATATATATATATATATGATTAATTTTTGCATAATTTCCAGCTACAAGTAAAACATTGCCGTGGGTCTGTACCCTTATACAATACATTTTTATAAATGTACAATATGTGCAATTAAAACATATTACATTTATTGGTAAAAAAACACCATAGGAAAAAAACAATACTATTAACATTAGGATAAAATATATGCTAATTTAGAGTAGAATATTTTCATTCTTATTCGTTATCCCAATTTTTTAAGGTATTAAATAGTTTTATCGAAAGAATCAGTGAGTCTATTGATGTCTATTCGGTATGAGGAAGAGAATAATGCTGTATCACCGGCAAAAAGCGCTATATTAACATTTTTTATTTCATGTCATTAATGAATAAATTAAATAATACTGGACTGAGGCAAGATCCTTGAGGGAGGCCAGTAACAGTGTTGTAAATTGGAGAAGAAACATTATTGGCTGAGACGAAAAATGATGTATCAGATAAAAATGTATATATCAGTAATATCAGATATCTGGGGAATATTGAGGTTTATTAGCTTAAAAAGTAATGAATTAGTTGTTACAGTGTCAAAAGCTTTTTCAATATCGATGAGGATCATACTTGTATGTTTTTTTTTGTTGTTGAAATTTTCGGATATATTATTTATGATGTGAGCCAGTTATACCAGGCTGGTGGTTGAGTGGTAATGTCGGAATTCAAATTGTTCATTTATTAATATATATTTATTTGCTATATGTTGTTTAAGACGGTGTTTTATGTTTTTTTCAAATAATTTTGAAAATATATTAATAAGAGTATTAGCTAGCTGGTATTATGGTCAATCAGGGAGTGATTATAATTTTTAATACAAACCAATAAACATCAAAGATCTATTTAAATTTTTATACATACAATTTTTATATATATATAAATCAAATATAATAATTATTGCAAGATTCTGTGGAAAAAATAATTATAGATTTCACACCTTGAATTAATATATATATATATTTTTTTTAAAACTTTTATTGAGTATTAATACAGTCTGCCACATTGAAGGGCATTGGTACTAGGGCTATAGTATTCATTCACACAATATGTACATAAGAAAGGAAAAAAAAATATATGTATAAATAAAAAGTAAAAGTAATATACAAGATAATTAAAACAACAGATCAGCCGAATAATAACAAAAAAAAATAAAACACATGAATTAATATTAATGATATAAGAATTTAATCATTAGTATATTACATATATTTTTGCTTTAACGTACCTAAATATGGATCTACGTAATAGGGAAATCGTTTCCAAGAGTAAAAAAATTCGAATACCTTAGTTCCACAATAGCTTTAATGATTAATCAAAGGTAGGAAATATACCAGCGTATATCAAGCGCAAACGGAGCTTTTTCTTCCTTTCAAAGTTATCGAAATTCAGAAAAAATTCGGATCTAGTTCTGATATAGAGCTGTGGGATCTAGACACTAACTACCACCCTCGAAAGAATTATTGAAGAATTTGAAAGAAACTATAACGATAACCGGAGTTATCTGGGAACAGATTAATAACGCACGGACGAGAAGGACCTGCGATTAAATTAAATACTGATTTTATAAATAAAATAAAATAAAATAAAAAATAATGATTAAATACTGATTAAAGGAAAGGGTTTATCAATATACCATGATATGAAGGCCGGGGGGTTAAGATTGGATGATATAGCTAGAATCAATCGAATCTGAAGTCGTTTTTAATATGAGGTAATTCATATCCTCATTGATACAGTCTGACAGTGCTCAAATGCCGAATTTCCTAAATGGCTCCCTCTATAGTATCTACAATATGTTTTATTTAAAATAATTAAAAGTGTCTCATTGTTAGTAATAATAAGAGATAATCATATATGAACTTTATTAAAGAATTTGATAATCAACATTTGGAGAAAAAAAGAAGAAACATTTTCAGAGGTAGAAAAATTGTAAAAAAAATTGTGAAAAAATTCAATAAGAAACACAACAAGAGACAGAATTAGTTTGATTATGCACTTTGCAAGACCAAGCCCTAGAGTGGTAAAAAAATCGATTTTTAAAATAAAAATTAGTGCAAAATATTTACTAATACTTTCAGTCGGGCTTAGTTAGGTTTCTCCTGTCTTAAAAAATACTGTAATATATCTATAGCAATAATCTAATAGGTAAGTGCAAGTCTGTTGCGAGACTCTTGCAGACTAAGACTGAGTGCCCAAGACCAATACTCGTCTTTGGTTGGATGTCATGGTGTGATGTGATCTGCTTCTTTTTCTGCCATGATGGATTGGCGAATTTTTATATTTTTTTTTTCTTCTTTACCTGCATTTTCGATACATAAGGCAGTGTGGTTAGATTTTTTTTCTTATTTTAACCTAACGTTGTGTAAACAATTTAATAAATTGTAATAGGATAGGTTGGTAGACAGATAGATATCGAATAATAAAAAAAAAAATAAAAAGATATTTGGAGAAGTAGGGAGAACTGTTTATAAGATCTTTTCAAAGTTAATTTGATTTTGTGATGCTTTGATTTTCACGATTTTGACAACAGCTCCACGAACAATATTATGATAGATAAATATTAATATAATATAAAATTTAATTAATCACATGAGCTACTATCCATATCAGTGCTTTCAAAAGAACACGAAAAAAAATGCTAGGAAGGCACTTAAAGAGAACTGTAGATATGAATACCCTGAATGATTGTGTTTCATTACCGTCTTTGGAGGGAGCTGGTGGAATCCATAACATGTCAAAGTTCATTTCAGTGTCTACGATGGATCTGTCAACTCCTCCAGCGTTTAGGCATGAATAATAATTTATTAAAAACCAACATTCAGTGTTTGGATTTATGTAATTATTAAGGCGTTCTCCTCAATGCTGGACTATGCGCTGGTTTCCCTGGGGACCTACTTTTTTATTTATTACTTTTATCGAGCTTAAATTTATATATATATATATATATATATATATATATATATATATATATGCATGAAATTGGTAGTAACTAGGCACACCAATGTTGCCCTAGTAGTTACACATGAATCCACTAGCGGCAGATTGCTCGACAAAATTACTGCTCTTTCAATGACTTGATGAATTTATTAATAGGTGGCTTCTGCCGTTGTTTACACACATAATTCAGAACGATTTGGACCATTGATGCGGTGAATAGCTTTTTATATTGATGGGGTGTCAGTGTGAATAAAATCGCCTTGATACGGTTGACAAACGCTATTGTCTGTGTGAACTAGGCAGGAAGTCGTTCGTGAAACGCTTCTGTTCATTCCAGCCTGGCCATTGTTATAATTATTCACGCTTGGAAATTGATATGCCAGTCCGACTGTTTGATGTCTTCATAAATTTCTTTTTGACTTGTCCGTAAGCTACAGGAAGGCATTAGGCAGGGTGTTATAAACGGTCCCAAAATATCTGAAGAGGTCTGGGAATTTCACAAGTTTGAGATGAATAAGTGGATTTTCTGTTACGATTCAAAGTTATCATTGTTAAAAAAAAAAGTTTACATAATAATGATACACTCGCAAACTCACGCAAACATAATTTCCAACAAAAACGTTCATTTGATGCATGGGCCGAATTCAAACGGAAAAGGAATTAAGACTATTTTTGTGTTTTTCTTGAAGTGCTCACGGTTTTTATTGATTAAGAAGGAATTGCTCAAAAACTGTATAAGATAATTAACTTCTAAGTACATCATAATAAAGTAGATAATTATTTTTTTTGAGAAAACTGATTAAATTTACTAACTTAAATGATAAAATAAACTCTAAATTTACTAAAAGAGATTTCAATGATAAAAGAGATTTTAAATTTACTATACATGAGCAGCATTTCTCGGTTCTGCGACCATATTAGACCTCCCGAAAATCCTTTTTGATCATCGATCTTAGTAAACTTAATCACTGTTTACTCAAAGAAAGTTTTGTCTACGGTGGTGTACAATTTAATTATTTCAACCAGTTTTTGAGTACCTCCTTCTTATTAAATAAAAAACGTGACCAACTTGAGGAAGACACAGAATTGGTCTTTTCCGCTCTTTTCCGTTTTATAAATTTTAATTCTTTAAAATAGATATTCTATGAACAAATTTTTTTTTTGCCATTATTGCTCTAAATTATCAATTGCTATAATTTCTATTGTGTATTTTGTGCTAAATAATTAGTGTTTCGTGCAAAATAATTATTTTATGGAACATGAATATTGGAAGTATAAGTATCTCACGTAAAATAAATATTGCAAAAAAATTCGCGGTAGGCATCAGTAGATTGGTTAAAATTCATGTTTTGTAGTAGTTATTGTAGACATAATATGTCCAACTGTAGCCTTAACCACAGATGGGCAAATTCGTTAGTATTGTTGCCCAAATGCGAGACCGAGACGAGTCTTGGTCTTGCGCAAGATTCTCGCAACAGCCTTGCAGTTACTTACTAGCTTATTACTATAGAAATATTACTGTAATTTTTTAGGTAGGAGTAACCTAGGTAAGCCCGAATGAAAAATTAGAGGATTAAATGCAAAAGTTTATTGGTTATACCAATTATTAACATACAGTAACTAAGATTGTCAAGTATTATTAACTATTTTGCCTCAATTTTTATTTAAAAAATCGATTTTTTTTACCAGTTCTGGTCTTGGTCTTGCAAAGTGCAAGACCAAGGTCGATTTTGGGCAACACTATTCGCAAGTTCTGTGTACAAAGTATATTACTCAAATACTGATCTTTTCAGAGTAATAAAGAATTTAAATACTACTTAAGGTAATGTCAAACGATTAATAAATTTAAGTAAATTGAGCGTTAGCTCGCCCCAGTGTGCGGCGTAGCTAGACTCCAGAATGTTAAAGTTGATGTTTTAACACGTTCGGACATCATGTGACCTGTATGCTTTGTTGGAGACGGCGTGTATGTCTTTCCATTTTTTTTTTTTTTAATTTATTTATTACCAGATCGGCCTGGTGGGCCTTACATGGTTGTTGTAACAATTTGATGATTTTTAACAATTTGTTCTGGTGGGGTATAGTCTTTGCAAAAGACAACCCTAACTATTTATACATTATAATTATTGAATAATTACAATTAATAAAGAGAAAATTATTAATTGTTCATAACATGATGTCTTGGATCAGTCTGGGCTTCAGTCTTCGAGATGAGGTTGGGTTTCCTATGTTGTAGGCCACTGCACCTTTAACTGCTGGTAGCTGCGTATCGAATTTTTTAAATCTTTTTTTGATGAATTCATCTATTGTTTCCAATTTTAGTTCTCGATGTACTTGAGCGTTTCTTTATGAACCAGGGGGCATCTACTGCAATTCTTAATACCTTGTTTTGAAAGGATTTTTTTCTTTTCGTCGCTGAAGCGGCTCCCCAGACTTCACATCCGTACATTAGCAAGGGTCTTAGTATGGTTTTATGAATAAGAACAGTTGTCTCTGGTTTTAAACTAGATTTTCTATTTACTATGGGATATAACATTGCTAACCTTGCGTATGTTTGGGTCAGTTTATTATTTATATGGTAATTCCACGTAAGGCGGCGGTCCAGATAAACTACGAGGTATTTTACTGCTTCACTAGCTGGGTTCCATTTTAGTTCTTTATTTTTGAGAAGCAGTTCAGGTGGGTCTGAGGGACGTCTAAGAGTAAAAATTTTTGCTCTACATTTTTCGGTGTTGAGACAAATCATCCATTTTTTTAAATATTGTTCTAGATTTACTAGGTAAGACTGCAGTGTATTTCTGGCTATTAGTATATCATTGTGTTGGGAAAAGAAAGCTGTATCGTCGGCAAACATAGCTGTGAAGGTGTTTGATGTCTTTCCATTAGTTTTTACTTACGTCATAAAAAAAATCTATAATTTTGGAGTAAAGCTTCACCGTTTCACTGTACATTAATAAATGCTTTTATTTCTATTTCTGTTTAATAACGATACGTTTTATTCAAGAGCCAAGAAATAATAACTGAATTCAATTTCGTCGGTTTAAATACCCCTGATATATTATAGCAAGAGGCTTTATGCAGATGTTGGCGGTATATTTGATCAGATTATACCTTAATCCTGGGAAATATGGAAACCTGAACTAGCGGCTTTTCCTATTTAGTTATTCAGAAGATTAGGCATTAAGGATTTATTCCTGGCTGTTGCAACCGGCTAAATATCCCAGGGGTTTATCTGTTTATACGTCAACGATGCGGGATCCTTTTTGGACATCCTGCCATTTCCACTTAGATGAGATTCCGGATGGAAATCCCTGCTAACCTAATGATACCCTTTCATAGCGGGACCTCTCTAACTGTTTCCAGCGCTGCCGCCTCCTGCTTTGCATGTATATCCCTCTCTATCCTTTCATAGTGTGTACGTTAGGTATTCATGTCAAAGGTGTTCCTCTCTTCCTCGTTCCGTCTGCTACCTACCGCCATCTGCCTTGGAAACGAGTCTGCTTATCAGTCGTGGGGGGAGGTAATGCCATCTGTATAAATCCGGGACAGAATCTGTATTCACTCTCCCTTGTTTGGGTAGAGTACTTTTGAAAACACAAAAAAAAAATCTGCTTCGAGCGTTACACATCTTCCATTTACTACACTACTTTCGATACAAATTATTATTTTTTTTTTCAACTTAGAAAAATCTTAAGAATATTACTTAATGATAAATAAAAACTTACAACAATTAATAAAGATGGTATGAAAATATTTATGTTTTCCATAGAAATTTCATTTATTTTCCACGAAACCTTTTTTTTGACATTCAATAATTTAATAGTAGACATCATTCCCCTGGAGTCTTGCTTTTCCTATATAGTTAAAGGGACAAGCCTGATTTTAAGTTCCCTAGCCTGATTGTTAATATTAGGTATACATAGGTATGTCTATGTTATTTTATTTTTATTTATTATATATATATATATATATATATATATATATATATATATATATATATATATATATATATTGGTTATTATTAAGTTGTTATTTTGCTTCTTTTTATATTTTCTGTATATGTAGTCTTACCTCTTTATAATTATTCTCCATGTGACAATGTTATATATATGTATATATATATATATATATATATATATATAATAGAATAGAATAGTTTATATTATTTGTTTAAGGAAATTCCTGTACAAATAAATATAATGGTATTATTAAGAATGTCAGATCTTGAGTCTAGTACTGCGTTCAAACGTAACATACACAACGTCCACAGTTGTCATGTAACTATTATCATGCGGTACCTTTTATCTTAACTTTTAATTATATAAAAAAAAAAAAAAAAAAAAAAAAAAGATTCGAACAACCTTCGTGTTCTTCGTCTCATATTATATATGAAATGTTTATGTATGGGTTAACCCTTTTCAGTGACCACTCCACGTTGTACAAATGGATAACACTCAACAAGCCATTAATTAGCGTGGTTGGAAATCATCCGGAATTTCCCTCTAAAATATTGCGTTGCGTGAAATATTTATATAACACATGTATAATTAGAAAATTGCGAGTAAACCACTCGACAAAACTGTGAGCTTCGGCGTAAATTAATTGAAATAAATAAATCTTCTGCTTTCCCTTGTAAAGTTTCCCGTTTCGTTTTAAACCATCTTTTGTATCCGCTGGAAATGTGTGACTTCAGAAATTTCGGAGTCAAATGAAGAAAATAAGTCCCTGAGTTCAGGTAATGTAATTGGTTAATTAAGGCTTCCATATACCAATGGAATTTCACTAGAAGGCAATTTCAGAGCGAAATGGCGCAAGATGGAATTAATTACTGTATACAAACCTTTGCCCCCTCTGTGACTCCAGGTTTTACATTCATTCAGTTATATTTATTCAAACTTAACATTTGTAAGATTTCTTTGTGTCAGCATGAAATATAATAATTTATTTATTTTTTTATCGAAGCACTATCGATGATTGTTAATTATGTTGGATCAGTGTATTTAGGTATGTGTGTTTTATTTTATTAAAAATCCTTTCTTTAATTTATTTTATTTATTGTATATACTTTTTGATTATAATTTAGTTGTTATTTTATATTTGCTGTATATATAGTGTGAATGTAGTTTTACCTCACTATAACCATTGTCCAAGTGACAGAATGTCATATTACTCAATAAATAAAAAAAATCACGTTGGAAACATTTATCAACCTTTATTATGATTTGAATAATAATTAAGTGTAGTATACTCATATTTTTGGATCGGGGTAACTCACTTAGTAAAGCACTGCGCTCATAATTATTTCCAGTGATCCAGGTCCGAGTCCGGCTCTAGCAGATAATTATTTATTCTGTTTCATTAGCCGTGGTTGGAGGGAGACCCTGCTGGGACACACTCAGCCTTTATAAAGTGCCTACCACTAGTTAATTAAAGAAGTAATTTCTGAAAGTATAAACTGACCCAAAAATAAATTGGAGGACATTCTACTGGTCAGAGGATTGTATTCATTTAGAAGTATATGTGGGTAGATAGCTCTGAAAAACTGAACATTTGTAAAAATAATCCAGTTGTTAAAAAGGTTGAACGGTCAGCTCAGGCGTTCTCAGAATGTGTCAAAAGAACAAAGCGAAAAAAGACTGTGAAGTTATTTTCCATTTCGAGGAATTAGCGTATGCAAGTTATTTTATGTTCTGAAATTCGTTTCCTCTGAATGGAAATACGACAGGATTACGCATGACTCGAAGAAACAGTTTAGTAACGTTACCGTAAGATGGGGTAACTTTGGGACAGTTTTTTAGTTTGTGAGGATTCCGTGGTGGATAAACTGTGTTGGTTCAGTCAGCATGTACTGTGCTACTACCTTGCGGCACACTAATCTTCAGGCACAAGAGAAAGTTTCATGACAACAAGAATTTTGAAATTAGCGGAATAAATAAAAAAAAACGGAAATAAATAAAACCTGACTGCGTGACGAGTATAATGAACTATGGTTCTCAGACTGTCGCAAGGTAGTAGCGCAATACATGCCTACACTGAAGCACTTGCAAACCGAACCAAAACAGTGTATCCACCGCGGAATCACTACAAACTAAATTTTACCCGCTGTCCCAAAGTTACCCATCCAGCCTCAAAGTTACCCCATCATACGGTACCAATTGTATCATTTCATGTCGGTGAACGTGGTTTGGATTTAAAGTAAAAATTAAATTTTTATTTTTATTTACCTTAGTGATTAAAATACAATATAGCCTCCAACGAAGTTTTTTTTTGCACTTCTCTTAAATTTAAGTGCTGGTTCCACCAATGCCTTTAACTGACATAACATGGATTTCATATCACTTTATAGACCATTTAAGTGATAAATTGTAGTAATAATTCGTTATAATAATATATACTACAAATTTAAGTCATTTGCTCCTCTGTGTTCTGGCTTTGAATCAGTACTTTCTTACAAAGTGCTGAACCCAAGACCCTTTATGGATTTGAGTTGTACAGGTACTCATAATTTATTAGTCCCTTCCTCAATTGTGTATCATTTTTATGATTACAAGATATAACACGAATGCTTGCATGAAGGAAAATTTCAAAAATCTTTCGGAATGTTAATGCTAGATGATATCTCCTTGTATGCACTGCAAGCCTGTGGTTTGTTAAAATGACTTCTAATTCAGTTGAGCACGTGGACACTTCCAGGAGAATGATGTTAAAAAAGTGCAAGAACCAGTTTCTGAGCTTTATCATCAGTGTCGACCGACCAAAGCTCGTCCGTTGAACTTTCCATCGTATGAAATTATATTTTACAATATGAAATTTTTTGACCGAAAAATATTACCTGCTTACTAATTTTTTTTTCCTCAAGACGTATTTATGAAAATTCACTGTTTTTTTAAACTAAAAATGACAACAAGTTTAAATGTGAATTGATATATTAAAACTAACAGACATGCAGAAAAACTACCAATTGCTAGCAATAATAATAGTTCTATATTATAATGTTCCGAGGACAACTACTTTTCTGAAGCCTAGGAAGATTGTTAGGAATCGAAGAAGATGCAAGGTTATAATCCAGTGTATTTTGAATAGAAGAATGTGTGGCTGTATTGGTCTGAATCGGCAAAATATGGAACATAGAGTTCATTATGGATAAAAGTTGACGTCCAAATTTTAATACCGTAATATACATTTCAAGTTTTTTTTTCGGATTTTGCATGGTAGAACATACTCATTTTGAATAATCTAAAAAAAAAAAAATTATCGCTATTTATCAAGCAACTCTTTTTCATTGTTAAATAATAAAGTTAAAGTTTTTTTTCTCGATATATTATCATGCCAGTGGCTAACATAGCATTTTATTAACATCTTATCTGCCTGGCGCCAAGAACCCCTTTCAACGTTTTTTTAAATTATATTTATGAAGGGTGGGGCACCCACTCTTCGGTTAACGTCAACGATTAACCTTTGTACCCATTAGCTGGATTAAAGCTATAATCTAATCTATTCTTTATTCGAGGCCAAATCGTATTTTAAGTTGCCTTGAGAGTTTCCTGTTGTCGCTTTTATAGTTTCAATGCTAGTGATTAAGTGAATAAACTGTTCTGCTATCCTCAACATTTTTAAAATAAAAATTAGCAGTAAAAATTAAAAGTAATTAATTATTAATTAATATAAGGTCGGTTAGAACTGTTTTGCTCAGTTTTATTTGTCATCGGGTTCACCTTGAAATAAAGGATAGTTGTGGGGTTTCAACCATTTATTTTTCAAGTTCAACAAGTTCTAACATCAACGCCGTGTATCAAATGCATCATTTTAATTTCGACATTAGAGCCAGTTAGAATATTTAATTAAATTCATCTATTAACGATTTGTTAAGTTTTATTAAATAATTTCCAAAATAAGCATAACATTTATTTTATTTTTTTTTTTTTTGCATTAATCCTTCAAAATAGAAATTTTGCTTCGTGTTGTATTATTTCTTATAAGAACTTTTGACAAGAAGTTATATTATTCGAATAAATAGCGTTATATATATATTAAGTGACAAATTTTTTTTTTTAAATTGGTGTAAATATGGCTAGTAATAAATTAACTTGAAAATAAATAGTATGCACCGAAGAAGAATTGAGTAATATTGTGAATATATATATATATATATATATATATATATATATATATATATATATATATATATATATATATTTTTTTTTTTTTATACTTCACTGAATAATATTACAGGCCGTCTCACTCACAGACAACAGTAACAGACTAGCGGATCCAGGATTTAATTTTGGGGGGACTTCAGCCCAAAATATGTTATGTGTATATATATATATATATATATATATATATATATATATATATATATATATATATATATATATATATATATAAAACGATAATTAATTTGAAAAAAAAAAGAAAGAAATGAACTACCTATATGAAATGGTGTTTTGAAGTCCTATTAAATGTAATTACAAGAACAATAATACTTTAAGAGATAGTTTTTAATATTTTTTTTCACCGTTTTTGGCGTTTTCAATCTGGAGATCAGCAAACTTTGTCTGTTTAATTAGGTAATGAAAACTCGTAAATACCCATTTGCTTTCCACTAGGATCGTAAGATGATTTGATCACAGAGTCGAGAAAAAAGGTGGCCGACAAAAATATTGGCCCGTTTGACATACATTGGCCTCGTTATTTTGACATTTCGGAGGACACGCCAAACTGCTCAATATTTTTCAAGGCCGCCTTTTTTCTCGATATTGTCCGCAAATTATGTCACGATTGAATTGGAAAGCAAATTGGTACTTACGAGGTTTTACTACCTGATTAAACAGACAATATTTGCCGATCTCTAGGTTGCAAACGTCTAAATTCCGAGAATTTTCTCAAATAAAATATTTGTAGGTTACGATGAGATAAAGCTATTTAAAAAGTTTCAGGCGGATGTTGATAATTTGATAAAAGGTGTCTGTACAGGGGACTATTATACAGTAGTTAGTGTTGTAAATATATAATAAAAATAAAAAAAGTTCCACAAAAAACTAAATTGCATCCTGGATTCGCTATTGTTCGGGGGTGTCGACACCCCTCCTTATCCTTATCTCCCTGTGGCTACGTTTCTGACTCTGAGGCCATAAAGCTCACATTTTATTGCCTGTTATTTTTTTATAAAGCAACTTGTTCCGGTTGTAATAAAAGACATAATTGTCATACACTATAATCATAAAATATCCTTTACATCTTTAAATCTCACGTATTTAATCACTACTCATAGGCATAAAGCATAGGCGTCGATCCCTTGAGCAGCGGAAAAGAACCTTCCTAGTGTAGCCGAAATGCGAGACCGAGACTAGGCTTGGTCTTGCAAACTCAGTCTTGATCATGGTGTTGGTCTTGCGCAAGAGACTTGCAACAGTCTTGCAGTTACTTATTACCTTATTACTGTAGAGATATTACTGTAATCTTTTAGATAGGAGAAACCTAACTAAGCCCGAATGAAAAATTAGAGGAGTTAAATGCAAAAGTATATTGGTTATTTACATATAGTAACTAGGATTGTCAAGTATTAATAACAACTTTGCTTTAATATTTATTTTAAAAAATCGATATTTTTTACCAGTCCTGGTCTTGATGTTGCAAAGTGCAAGACCAAGACCAATTTTGGGCAACACTAACCTTTCCCTCTTCAAATAATTTAGAATTTTAGATATTTGTCCTAGCAAATGCATAAAGAGGACGAGCTTTTAAAAGACTAGTTGTGCTTGGCTCGAGCATATTTACCTGCGCGACCTGAAGTTCTAGAAAACTGTTTTTTTTTTAATAATTTTTTTTTTCTTTAACATGCCTCGTACTTATTTTTAAAGAAATTTGATCTAAGCGTATAATTCACGAAGTTTTTTAAGAGTACTTAACTTAAATTGATTCGGATTGACGTGTTGTCAATTCCTGTAGGAGAACTAACAATGAAATATTAAACCTATAATCACCAGCAAACCGGATTCCCAGTATACAATTAATTGATAAATTACGTATTGATTTATCAATTATGAATATAATTGATGTTCTCTGAATATGAGCTTTACCGGTTTTACGCTTACAGTTACGGATAAACTAATCAATCAAAATACCTAACTAAAAGCCGTCCGCGTCCGTTATAGAGAATATAGAATTATTTAAAATTTTATTTAGTTTATGAAATTGTCCGCAAAGAGAAGTTTCACTATATATTATGACCCCCTTCCCTCCTATAAATTAGACAGAACGACGACCATTTCCTAAAGCATTTTATTTTCAATCTGAATATATAAATATTGATGCATAATCAATTTTGTTTAGGCATTTAAAAAAGAAAAAGAATAATTTATTTTATTAAAATGTATTATGCTGTCTGCCTTCACTGATCATTAATACCAGCGATACTGCTCCGAGATAAATGTTGCTAAGAATTCCTCGAGTCCTGCTTTTCCCTCCACATGTGAGGGGAAAGACGTGGTTCAGGATTCCCCTGAATGATTGTATTTACATACTATCATTCAGGGGACAATGCAATATTTATGGACATGAACGTACATAAGTATGTCTGTATTTATGTTGTTATTTTGATTAGTTTAAGTTTCATTTTTGTTTAAAAATGAATATATTTATTTGTAGCATTATTATTTTTCTGCCAATTCGTTTAATTTATTTTTATTTATGGCGTTATTTATTCCCTCTCTATCAAAATTCGGCATGCCCTCTCCTTATCCACATTCAAAAACAATCTATTCCAATTTTTGTTCCAATAACAGCCAGATACCTGCTATTAACATGTATTTCATATCAATCATATCATCATATGATAATACCGTTTTTTTTTTCTAGGAATAGTACATGTATTTCCTATTTTCTACGCCACTCGATACGTTTACTTTTTTTCATTTAATGATCACTAATTTTTTTTCTTGCATACAATTAAATGCCCACACGTATCTTCCATAACAGATGATCATGCTCTTCTTATGATGTACTTACATATTATCCAACATTTATATAATTAGGCTTATATGGACAGAAGAAGTTTTCATTTTTCTAAGTAAATCCTTAAAGATTTTTTATGAGAAGAATTTAATTTATTTTGTCTCTTTTTCTTTCTTCATTTCTTGAAGTGTATATTTATGCTTTTCTAACATTATGTATAGTTTTAAATGTTATGTCCAATGTTTTATGTGTTTTATTCATAGTTTTATCTGTTTTGTATATAGCTTGTTCATTTAAGGTTGCCTTTACTTGTTTTTTTTTTATGTTTATTGTTTTAACTTTTTAGGCCTTAAGTAGTCTTTTCTTTTTATACAATTTGGTTATTTTAAAGGGACTTTCTACCAGAATAAAATTTTTTTTTTTTTGTCTATCTATCTAATATAAGAAGTCTTGTCCCACTGATTTGTCAATCATTATTTCATGATAATAGATTGATGGTTGATTGAAGTATATAATCGGATAAAAGTTGGTTGGGGTTTTCACTCAAAATATAAAGTAAAAATAAATAAATAATATTTATTTTTGTTTCCTTTGTGTCCAAGTGTCTGGCCATCAAAAGGGCATAAATCAAGTAAAAATAAAACATAATATAAATATCATTTATCTCAATATTTATATGATATGTTATCTTGTCTTTGCTAATCCATGATGAAAGCTTGAAACTGAGGCACAAAGGAAATAAAAATAAATACAATTCATTTATATTAACTTTGTATTTTGACTGAAAACCCCAATCGAATTCTCTTCGACATTTAAATCGATAATTTGTAAGAAAATATGCTGTGAATGATGTTATATGTTTCAGATCAGTTCAAAACATTTTCTGTATCATATTGGGCTTTTTTAAGATTCAAACCAAGTCACAATGCCATCATAGCTATCGGATATCGATTCTTCTCCACTCCTTCTGACAGGGAATAGATGAAATGAATCAATCATTGCCCCATCCTGCAATAACTGCTGCTTTCCCGTAGCGGATGAAAAATCTCCCATCTACCCGCAGCACGTCTTACCCAAGGGGGTTCTCCCTTATTAAAAACTCATTCCCGACCGCAACTTGAACAAATCTCACTTTTCTTGGGAAATTATTACGTATTCCGTACAAGTTTATTCCATTTGGCGCCGGCTGAATTTTGATTATAATTTCTACTTGGAATGTTTCCTTCAAGAGGCCTTTAACTTGGGGAAATGATGTGTAACCTGGCTGGCTAGGAAAGTTGGAAAGTTTTTGCCCCCGGTGTAATAATAAAGGGGCTCCCTCCAATATGGTGGCTTAAGTTTTTCTTTTCTTCCAACAGCGGCTTATGTTTCATCTAACTATCAGGGGGCATTAGCATTAGTGTAATGGCTTACTCATTATAATTAAATAATTAAAAATCCAACAAAAAGTTGTATATTGGATATTTTATATAAAGATAAACACCATTTTTTAAAAAATTTTTTGTTGGATTATGATATAGTTATTATATTTAATCAATAGTTCATTAATGTCGTTTTCGTTATCTGGGGCTTAGAGATGTAAAATTCCGAGGTCATCAACGCCTATCTAATCTTCATTTCAATTATTTCAATAATAATAATTAAACAATTAAACAAACTTTAACTACATCATTATTTAAAACAACTGATAATTTTGGTATGAGTCCTAATTTGGTTAGCATTGATATGCAATAAGGACACTCTTGGATAATTTGGCTGACCGTGAGAATACTGCTGCAGTGTGGGCATTTTGGTGCAGGCTGTTTGGTTATGAGATAATAATGAGTAAGGTTTGTATGTCCTATTCTTAGTCTAGTTAAGGCAACAACCCTCTCTAGGAATAGGGCGGTTAGAGGTGGACCATAGTTTTACAGATTGTTTGATTTTCTTCAGTTTGCTCGCTGGGCTCTCGTTCCACATGGATTGCCAACTAAGAGCTATTTCCTTTTTGATGTGAAGGCCAGTGTCATGTGGTGTTAATATGCCAGCGCTTCGGGCTGGGGGGGGGAGGGGGTGAGTGCTTGCTTGGTTGCCGAATAGACTATAAATGTTTTGCAATAAGACCACATTATTGCAACAGATTTTCTTTCATTAATAAAAGATCTGAAGAATTTAAGCGCTGAGAGGAGGCGAGCGGGTTCATAATGTTATTTCCTTGAAATTATGAATTTTATTTAAAAAAAAATCTTTTTACAACAGAAAGTGTCATTTCTTCTATATAATAAAGTTTTGCCCCTAAAGCCATTTACAAACATTCCAAAAAAAAAAAAAAAAAAAAAAAAATAGTAAACCACTGTCTGGAAGTAATTGTTAAATTAATATTATAAATTTTAGTTGTTTCCTTATTATTTATATATCACAATTACCCTGACTTTTTCCTTCTCATTTTATTAAAAACACAATTTCACAATTTCTGAAAAAATTATAATTTCATTTAAAATATTTTTTAGGGAAAAATTTGTTTCATCACAGAAAACGGTAAAACAAAAAACTAAAACTTTGTCTTAATTTCATTTTCAGCAACAATTTCTGTTATAAAGCGATTTTTTTATTTCTGAAATAAAATCCGTTAAAAATAAAATGCGGTATTATTGTAAAACATAAATTGATTAAATATTTTGTTTTATTTTATGTATGAATATAAATGGGTAATTCTAACACCATCTTGCCTGAACAGAACATAATGCTCTCTGAAAACTTCATTTAGTAGTTTTGGCCATCATTATATGCAAAAGGCTTTACTCTTTTATAAATTTGGAGAAAAGTTCAGCAATATTTGTAACTATGCAGGCCATTTAAAAGTTTTAACCCTAAAAATTTAATTTGATTATTTATGTTAATTGTGTTTTTTCTTTCACTTGTATAAGAAACATTCAAGGTTATTTGGGAGGAACCGGCCAAACTGCAGGAGTGGGTTGCATACAGGAAAATAATTAAAAAAAAAACTTATAGTTTTTATCCGATTTTCTGAGTTTTAATTTTATTAGATAATTAAAAATTAACAAAATTTCACAAATAAACAATCAGTTGGCGTCAAAGCTCTCCAGACCTTTCAGGCGATTCGATATTATCCAAACTATCAATAGAAGTATAAATTGATTGCCAATTATATTTTATTACTCCGAGGAAGAATAGAAAATAAATTACTACTTTTAATCAAGATTCTTATTCGTATTATAGAACTTACTTTTACAGCTTATACTATATATTTTAATTAAGTTATTATGACACTATACATTTTATCTACGATTCTATATTATATAATTATTATAGAAAAAAATAAACTCAATTGTTTTAGTAAAATGATAGCGTATAATTAATAAAAAATGATTGTAATATTTTTTGTTTTTCAGGTAAGTTGGTGGAAAATGAATCTTAAGAATGTTTGTAAGGTATGTTATTTTGATTTAATTTATATTGAAAGTTCCAAGATTCAAACAAGAAATCACAAACTCTACCTTCCATAAAAAAGTGATTAGTTTATACAGAATTATTTTAATCATCAGATTTATTGTTGTCCGAATGTGAGACCGAGACGAGTCTTGGTCTTGCAAACTCAGTTTTGGTCATGGTCTTGGTCTTGCGCAAGAGTCTCGCAACAGTCTTGTAGTTATTTGTTAGCTTATTGCTATAGAGATATTACTGTAATGTTTCAGATAGGAGAAACGTAACTAAGCCCTAATGAAAAATTAGAAGAGTTAAATGCAAAAGTATATTGGTTATACCAATTATTAACATATAGTAACTAAGATTGTCGAGTATTAGTAACTATTTTGACACAATTTTTATTTAAAAAATCGATTTTTTTTACCAATACCTGCTCTTGGTCTTGCAAAGTGAAAGACCAAGACCGATTTTGGGAAACACTAATCATATTAGACTCAGTAAAAAGTTTTAATTCAAATACAATTTTATTTAGTATTCTGTTCATAACTAAGTTTTAATAAGTTTATATAAAACAGGAAAAAAAATTCCTAATTGAATATTGGTCATATTAATTCAAATGATGAACTAATATAAAAAGTTTTTTTTAAAACATTGTTTGTAATAAAATAAAATGTTTATTGTTTTATAAGAACTATTATAAAATGAATATTTATAATTAATAAACGATACATTTTTAAAGATATTACATATACATATATTATAATTATATTTTGTGATTTAATGTGTTTTTAAAATAAAAAATAACGATTATATGTAGTAATGTAGACAATAGGTATAAATAGGTATTTAAAATTATGCCTTTTAAGAGGTATCTATCGTTTTCGAAGTTAATTTATTGTAAAATTTAAAGAATCCAAGGTTTAAACAAAGCAACCGGAATATTTTTTTTTTGTGGATTATTTAAAATTTTGACGTCATATTGACTTGAAAATGGGCTAGTCCATTACCCGCCATTCGTCCCACTGTGTGTCGGATTATTATATTTAATTTGTAGCCTTGGTGACCCACATACTGGGGTCGGAACGTCGGAAAGTTGAATAAAACAAATCTAGACCGCAAATCATGATTGTTTATCGTCCTCAAGGTGCGTTGAGACATTTCACGAACAAATATATAAACGGCTATATCATTCTGCAAGTTATTTTGTTTCTTGTTTTTGATATTTTCCATCTTCTATCGGTGTCATGAGGAATAATATAAATAGTTTAGTTTAGCAAATAATGTGGCTATTAGTTAAGTTATATAATTGATTTAATCTATCTATATAACTAAAAAAATTAAAAATGTGGTTAATTTCAAAACGGATATTAAGACATAATTAATGAATAGAATTTTAATTAAATTAAAGTAATTTAAATAATTATTTCAGCAAAATTATTAGCAATAATATAACACTTAAAGCATTAAAATGATGCAATACTCTTAATTCCAAATAGCATAATAGAATGTAAGCCCACAGCTCACAGTGGACATAAGGCTATTAAAAAGAAAGGATGAAAATGTATAGCATTTGAATGAAATTTTTAAAAAACATGTCCAACAGAGACGTGTCCAAAGGTAATTTATAAAATAGTATTGTAAAATGTTGAAAAATTCGTTGTTTGGCCTTTCCTATTTGAGATGTATTGTAAATTTTAGTTTAATTGTTGAATGGACTTTTCATAAATAGTTATAAAATTAACTTTTGAACTAGGTGTGGATAAGATGATGATGCGATTAGATATTTTATTCCTTAAGTTGATTTTGTGGATTTTATAGATCGTTATTGTATGCGCTGTTACATCTTTTTCGAATAAATATTTGTTTAATGTATTGTAATATTTTAGTTAAAAATTTCGACTTGAAAATGAGAAAAGTTGGCCTGAAACATTGTCGAAATAATTAAAAATAAAAATAAATTGAAGCATTGAGAGGAGGGTTCAATAATGTTATTTCCTTGAAATTATTAATTGCAATAATTAATAAAATGTTATATATTTTTTTTTCAATAATTAGTTAAACTCCTAAACGTTCCTTTATAACTTAATAAAACAATGTCAACAATATATCCATTTCTAAATATTATATCCAAAATTGAATTTTGAATTATTTTAAAATCCTCAACAAATAATAATTTCTTCTTCTATATCTTCGCCCTCCTTAGAGTCCTATTTGTGTTTACCGGTACTCCAAGTGTTCTTGTGTGTATTTGTATTCCAAGGTGACCCCTGATTTTTCTTCCACCCGATGAGCCTTTCAACAAGACCTTTGTCCTTTAACCCTATATTCCTTCATAACAAGCTCTCCCCGTTTCTTCTTCCCTTATGTCGCTACGAATGGTCAAGTCATGTGTGAATTATTTAATGATATTGGATTTAAATAGTATCATAAATAAAACAAAAAAAATAAACATTAAAATTCTGTAAAAAAAAAAGTAATAATTTATTCTAACAGACAGGAGAAAGGATTTGTCTGATAATTCATATATATGTATATATATTTTTGCTTAACGTTAAAAAAAGATGATTCGATATTTTCAGGATGTTTCGTAAGTAGAGGGAAAGAAATATTTAAATAAGTACTTAAGACGACTACTACTTCGTAGTAGTCTTAAGTACTGCAAAAAAGTTCATATAAACAATGGTCCAATTTTCAGCAGAAAAGTAGGAAATTTAAGTTTGGTGTGTTTTTTTTTTTTTTTTTAAGTAAGTCACATTTTTTGTTTAATAGAAAGCCATAACTAAAACAAATACTAAATTTAAGTAATTAAAAATGGCTTCACAGTAAACCCGGGCAAAATGTACTTTAAATTATATCAGATCTTGTCCCTTGTAAAACCATTCAAAGAAAACCTTTGAGGGTCTAAACTAAGCGAAGTTCTGTAAAAAAAATATGAATTATTGGTTGAATTTTTTTCATCACCCTTCAACTATAATTCAGATATCCACATTTGAAAAAACTTTCTTGTTTAATAAACTTCAACAATCCCATATCAATTAAGTTGAGGGCTTATCTCGAAGCAAGTTGAGATTCATCTCAAGTTGTGTAAAAAATGATATGGTTTGATATCCTTTCATCTAAAATTATCCGTATTTTCATTAAAAATGACAACAATAAATTATTGCAAAGCTTTAATTTCGTTTTTCCATAACTTGGGATCCATTATATTAAAATAAAATTGCATAAATATCCTTTTTTATTTATTGAATAAATATTGTTAAAAATAATTTTTTTTTTCAAATATGTACCATTTAAGGTGACAATGGAACTGTGTTTTTATCCATACCTCTATTATTGAAATTTATCCATAGTGACCAAATAAATGTTTCTAATCCAAATATTTACTTTTTCATGAAAATAATTCCAGCAATCAGCCGGCGTGTTTATTTATTTTTATTTTTTGAAATATTAATTTATAATAAAGAACTAATATCTTAAATCGGTATTGACATACGATCAGAAATGAAAGCTGCATTTGGATGCAATATTGAAACATTTGAAAAATTCTTTTCTGACAAAGCAAAGTTGGAAAGGAATGGCATATTTTATTTTAGTAATATTAGCAAATGAAAATCATCTTGTCACAAGACATAGGCGAATTCAGAACCTATTCAAAGTAGTACGTAGTTATTGTAAATAAACTTTCCAAAAATAAAAGATAAATAAACCTGCTGATTGCTTGAATTAAACCTTGGAAACATAAATATTATTAGGATTATAAAGATTAACAAATCAATTATAGTTACAAATTAATTCCCATAATACAGATCTTGGTAAAAAAAAACAACAACACAGTTTCATAATCACTTTAGATGATAAATATTCGAAAAATCGTTATCTTCAACAATTTTTCTTTTTAGTAAATAAAAAGTGTTAAAATATATTAATATATTATGCATTCGTTTTTCGTTTGTTTCGATGCCTAAGCGCAAAACATCAACTAAATAACACTGCTTTTATTCTGTTTGGATGGTTGGTACAAAAAAAAGTATAAAAAAATAAATAAAAGGATTGATAGAATAAAATAAATAAATAAAGATAATAATAGACACTTATGGATAATAAGATGGAATAGATAAATAAATAAACTTAAAAAAAAATCAATAAAATCAATAAATAAATTGAAATTAATAAACAAATGAACGTCATAAAAATAAAATAAAAAATAATAATAATAAATCTGGAAAGGATCATTTGTTATAAACTTGTCATATATGTTTTTTAAGTCTTTCATTATCTAGGAACTTTATAACTTTCATTAACTTTATAACTTTCGGTAACGATTTCTTCTTGATTTCTCAGGGATGCTGATATATTCTGGAGTATTCCGAGATTTTTTATCCTTGCGGTGTAAAAAGGACACTCTTCCAAAACATGTTTTATGGTTAATGACTGGTCACACTTTTGACATCTGGAGATAAGATCTTTGGCTATGAGGTGGAGGTGTCTCTTCTAATGTGTGATGTGATCTTTTGTGTGTGTGGATGTGTGTATTAATATATTATTATAATATATCTCATTTAAAACAAAAAAAAAAAATTAAAGCTTTACAATAACTTATTGTAGTCATTTTTGAAAGAGAGGTAATTGTAGGCGATTTTAAATTACATACTTTTCATACACAACTTGATATGAATCTCAACTTACTTCGTAATAAACCCTCAACGTAATTAGCATGAACTCAAAAAAAAAAAATTAATCAATAAATATATATCTTCAAGTAACTTTAATTGGAACTCCCGATTGGTTCTAATAAAGTAAAATGAAAATTAGTTCAGTTGATCCAGATCCTCTAAACCAGGGGTATGAGATTTAATTTACGAACTCAGAATAAAGTTCCTAAAGGAAGATAAGTGCAAAAGGGTAAAAAGAAAAAGTCAAAAGTTGAAAACTAATCATAACTTTCCTTCTAATCGAACAGTGATATCCAAATTTTATGATACAGTCTAGGAAGATTGAGAATTGGTTTATGATTTTATCGCTGAATTCCCTCTCGCATCCTATTTTCAGGAGATTTTTTTTTTTAATCTTTTTTATATTTAGGTTATAGTACTCTGAAACCGCTTTAAAGAAAATTTAATATATCAGAATTCATAAGAAATAAAGTTTAAAAAATTTAAATTTTACTATCTTAAACTTAATTAAGGAGAGAGGAGTATTTCAGTGTGTAAGGCACTATGATCATATTCTCCCTAGCCTGTATTCGAGTTCAGTATGAATGTAATTATTTATTCTGTTACAACAGCCATTGAGCGACCCTTGGGCTGGAAAATTTCCTTAGAAAAATAATTATAAATAAATAAATATTTATTTTTATTTTTGTAATCTTAATTTTATAAGATAGGTTATAATTGTCTTAAATATATCTGGTCTTTAGTTATTAATCTTACAATCAATGTAGTACAATGGACTTTAACATTCGACTACTGGTAAACTTGAGATGTTAAGATGTTGAAACTATTCATATAAATTATTTATCAATTGTGATTTACAACTTCATTTAATTTTAAAATAAATAAATATACTAAGAAATCTTATTTTGGCTGTCAATGTTTTAGTGGAAAAATATATTCAGGAAAAACAAACTGGAATCATTAAAATTTACTGAAAATTTTGAAATTGCAGTCAGTTTCAAATCTGATAAATTTATAATATTTATTTTTTTTTTTATTATTGAAATTTAGAACTGTATAAATCATAATACAACAAGTAAATATGAAACAAGTAACATGACATGTACAACATAAAAAGAAACTACCCATTGGTAGCACTCCAAAAATTTATAATATTATCTTGGATAATATGATTTTTTTTTAAAGATTTTTTTTTTAGAGTACTTGAAAATGAAATTCGATCCGAAACGTCATATAATATGAATGAAATATAAATATCATGTTAAAAAAAAATGTTTATTGTTAAAATAAAATTGTGGTCTTTTGTAAAACCTTAATAGTTCATTGATTGAATCAAATAATATAATAATCAATATTTGTATGAATTCACAAATTTGTCTAAAAGCACGGGTGTATTTGTCCGTTTATTTCCGATTCTACTATAACACATGAGGTGTCAGGATAGTTTATGCAAATGTTTTATTGCTGTGTTTCTATAAATTGGACACAGGAAGTTTGAACTTTAGGGTGTATATGAACTATTTGTGACAATTCTATAGACAACACCATTTATGTCGTAAATATTAGAGATGGCACTAACAGTTACCTATTTTAATCTTGTATAAGGATTTCACGTAAATAGCTCGTCAGACTGATATTCCAGTTAAGATACCGATATGACCTATAGATTATTCAACGATGTGCCAAAGTTCGATATGTAAATAATTTATTTTTTATTTATTTATAAATATAACAATCTGTCACGTGGACAATAATTATAGTGAGATATGAACGCTTTAGCGAAATGCGTTTAGATATGAACGCATTCAAACCATATATACAGAGAACATAAAATTAACAAAAATATATATAAATTAAAAATAACTCAATAATAATCAATAACTGTACAATAAAAAACAAAATAACCTGAAGATAAGTAAATTAAAAATGTAAACACACAGCCATATTCAATATATACAATCAGGCAGGGAACCCCAAGCCAGGCTTGTCCCTCCAACTATAGAAGGAAAAGCAGGACAACAAAGGTATCCTCTCAACCGCGTGACTGGTGCTAATGCCAGTGAGGATTGAGCGAGAAAGCTTTAGCCATATACACTTATGTTTTGAGTGGAGAATCTGTCCATTGCCATAACTCCAAGATATAAATAATTTAAATGTATTTAAAAAAAAATGTATATCTACCATAAAGCAACGCTAATCCATTCTTTTTTTTTATTTTCGGTTGGCTCTACAGTCTTTGCCTATCTTGGGCTACTGCTTTCCAGTTTGCGGCATGAAGCTCAGACCTATCTTTGTTTATTCCATCTATCCATCTGGATTTTGTCCTTCCACGTGGTCTCTTGCATAATAACTTCATAGTTGTGTAAAGGCGTCCTGATGGATTTCTTTGAGCTACATGGCCCGCCCATCGTAACCTCCTTGCCTTCATATCAAGTGATATTGATTGACCAGTTTCTTTTAGCAGTTCTTTATTGTTCCTCCTCGTCCAGGTGTTAAGATTGTGGTCCCAGGTAGGTCCTATTATTATAAGGAGGACTTTTCTTTCGAATCTTTCATTTCTGCAATCTAGGGTGCCAGTTAGAACCCAGGTTTCACAGCAGTACAGTATAACTGGACATCACGGCGTTGTACACCCTTATTTTGAGATTTCTGTAGATTTTTCTGGATTTCAGTACCCTTGAAAGAGAGAAGAAAGCTCTGTTCACACTAGTTATTCGCTGGTCTATCTCCGTTAGTCCATCATTTATCATTTCTTTATTGTGGAGCCCAGGTATTTGAATCTATCTGCTTTCGTATGTAGTGTGCTTGATTTATTTGTTATTATTATTTTATTTATTAGTATTGATTTATTTGAATCTGATTCTTCTTGTTCTTCTCTCTAGATGAATAAATAAGGAAGTAAAAAATAAAATCAGTGGTCCTCATGAGGTCCCCCAGACTTCCGGATAGCTTGGTCACAAGGTCTGTTGGTTGAGACCATATCTCCGTATACCACCAGCAGAGATTTCCTGAAGAGATGCGATTTTATGTCCATGCCGGTTATGTCCAGTCCTGAGGCGAAAAATAACAACCTGTTCTCATTATTAGCTTAATTTATTTGCTTCTGGACCAATTAAACCGTCAGTTGTTTTAACGAAAATACTTGATTTTGGAACG
The DNA here is from genome assembly GCA_928085145.1 of Nezara viridula. Taxonomy (NCBI): domain Eukaryota; kingdom Metazoa; phylum Arthropoda; class Insecta; order Hemiptera; family Pentatomidae; genus Nezara; species Nezara viridula. The sequence continues at coordinate 40,259,154 of OV725078.1, forward strand.
ATTACACTAAAAAATCAAGTTTCTTTTACATTTAGTTCATACAACGGGCTCTCTCTAGTCTAGGAACATGATTAAAAATAATATTTGAAACATTATACATTATTTCAATTCAGTGCTGAAATTAAATACCTTAAATTTATTACTGAAAGGAAGGCAATACAGATATGATTATATTTTCGGTACCATAAATAAATAGCTTAAGATGAGGTAATTTTGGGACTGGGCGTGTTACTTTGGAATAGCGGATAAAATTTAGTTTGTGGCGATTCCGTGGTGGATACACTGTATTAGTTGAGTCATCATAGACATCGTATGTACTGCGCTACGACCTTGCGGCACATTACTCTTGAGGCACAAGCGAAAGTTTCATGAAAAAAAGAAATGGAAATAAATAAAACATAACTGCACAAATCACGTTTCTGCAGGTTGTACCAACACAGTGTGTCCACCGCGGAATACCTCAAATTAACCCGATGTCCTAAAGTTACCCCATCTTACCGTATATAAAATTTGAGAAATGTCATTATTTAGATACTGGGAGGGAGGTGGAAATATTAGAAATGTAAGAGCCTTTGGTTCAAATATTAATTGTAATACAATTGTATTGTGTATAATATGTAAATATTGATTAATATAGTGTTAATCCATTAATATTACAAAAATAAATCTTTGAAAGGACTTGATTTCAGTATTGGAGACTTCTTGAATAGTTGTGCAATATAATTTTACCGAGATCACGAGATTTTTCCCTTTATTAACTATCTAATTAAAAGTACTCACTTTAAATAGGCCGGCTCTGTCCCAGAAAGTGGTCTTCCAACTCCGTGGTCGATCCATGGCTTTAACAGAATAAAATTACATATCACAGCCGGATTCGAACCCAGGATCTGGAGCACAGTACCTTACTCACTGAATTGTCCTTCTCCTCGGTGTTTTGACTTATGTTATATTTTTACTTTCGTATAACGACGATAGAAAACATGTTAATTATTTATTTATGAGTCGTAGATGAATTCAAATATTATTAAAAATGTTGGAACGAATATGAATCGCTGTAATTAATTTGAATAAAAAGCGGAATAATATTTTCGATCCGAATGTTGAATATTTAAAGGAACTGCGCTGTGCCGAGAAGGCAAGATACACTCACAGATACCTTACACGACAAGTTCACTACTTCCATGTTCCGCAATCATTTTTTTTTTTTTCTCCCTTGGGTCTTAATCAACTTTTGGGAGGTGAAACAGAGATAAAAAAAACAAAAACATTTAAGGTATCATATAAAATATAAAATACCTAAGCGGAAACGTAGAACTGTTCATGGTGAATTCAGTATATTCAGCATAACTTGAATCTGAGGTAGTTTCTAACACAGGGGTCTATTTTTTATTTTTTTGTATTGTCACATTATTCGAAAATCATCAAAACTACAATTCATATGGGTCCCACGTCACTCCTAAATTATGTGCTATAAATTGAAAAAGCAATTTAATGTAGATCATAAGTGAAAATATTTAAAATGTTTCCTGGAGTATCTAGGGTTCAATACTTTGGAAGGAAATACGAGTATTATTTTAAGGCCAATCGTTGTGCGGAGATTGAGAGGTGATTGAGCCGTGATCTTGCTCAACTGTCAAGTTCTCCTCTTTGGTAAATTATTTAATCAAGAGTACCATCTTTATAAAGGTTAGGTGAGCCACAGGGGGGTCTCCCGGCGATGGTCGATCCACGGCTAATGTAGCACATTTAATAATTTCATGCTACAGCTGTACTCGAACCAAAGACCATAAGCATAGTGCTGTACGCACTGAGGTACTCTGCTCCCTTATTTATCCATTATATTTGTTAATATTATGTTGGTTTTTTCTTTATTCCGTCGATCATTTTTTTTAAAATTAATTATGCTGGCAGTTATTTAATATATAATAAAGCGTGTCCATCAGAAGAATTGTACAGAAGTAGGGATGGCCATTGATAGTTGATGTTATCGAAATATGGATATTTACATTTCGATATTCGATATTTTGCTATCGATTGTATGTATTTTGGTCAACTGGCGGGGAGGCCGAATGGGATAACACGTGTGCACAGCGTTGCCCGGCAACCTGATAACCAAAGTTATGAGATTAAAAAAGTACGAGTTCGCGTCCCGGTGCCAGAGGGGATTTTAAATTCCCCGCCCTAACCCTCCGGTCCGAGAAAATCCTATAACCTATAAGGCGAAGTAGAGAAGAACAGAAAAAAAAAAAATAATACAAAAAGAAAGATACTATCTACTTTCGATATTTTAATTTTCTGATGAACAATTTTTATTGAGAAAAAAAATACATTTTGCCTCAATTAAGGGCATTGAGTATTTATGATGAATGAAGTACAATCATACCATATATACAATAAAAGAACAAAAGTATATTTTAATTTAAAAATTAAAATTAACACTATCGTTTTTGGAAAATGCTAGTAATTTTATATGAATATGGTCGTTTAAAAATAAAATCAGGTGCGCGCAACACACAACTTTTACTTACCGATCTACTTTGAATAGAAATTATTTTCTGGCAATGCTGGGCTATTATACAATTTTTTGAAGTGAATTTTGAACGGAGCTAAAGCTTAAAGCTTACAGATAACAAGTCATTAAGACCATAATAATTACAAAATGTCTATTAAATATATCGACGACAGGCAATAAAAATCTAGTCACTCCGTCTGCTTTTATAAACCACACAACTTTCGTATTGCAACGCAGGTTTTTCTTCTCTTCTTTTTATTTTTTTCTCCTTTGTTAACTTATTAAATTTTTTCAAAAGTTATATGTAGCATTTTTTTATAACTCTAAATTATGCGAAATGATTAACTTTTTAAAATAAACCATATTAAAGGTACTTTAGAGGAAGACATATATGAACATTGGGCATTTAAACCCTGTAAAGTGACATCAACGGGAATAAGACTTAAATGATATTTAAGACCACTTAATTGTACAATGATACACCCAGTTTAATCAAAATTGTTTTAGCTGTTTTTGAGAAAATTGTAAAAATGTGTTTTAGCGTTCATATAAAGTGGCACTACCGGTTAGCCGATTTTAACGAAAAAGTTGCTGTCACATCCTGCCCATATACAAACCTTAAATATTTAATATCAGTTTCGTACTACTTTTCGTTTATGATCTAGACTGTTAACACACACATACAGACCATTTTGCGACACTTGGTTATTTGGACTCATGGGACCTCAAAACATGTATTTCCGTTGAAAACTGAGATTAGAAAATTTTCACGATCGCAATACTTACCCTTACTATATATTACATGTATACGTAAGTGAAAGTAAAACTCATCTTGCCTGTTTCATATAGAATACAGTGAGTAACAGGGGAAAATATCGACTATCGATGACAATGAAAGTAAAGTTGAATAGCGCGTGTAGGACCTCAGTAAACTCAATTTGCCCAAATTCATTTGTTAAAACCTTCTCAAACCAAGTCCATGAACTACCAAAGCAATCAACGTAGGATGCAACTAAATTGGCATTTCGCTGAATCCGATCTATTGGTGAGTGTTAGGCATACTTGGTTGAATGGAAATTTCTGGAAAAATGTTGTGGAGGACATAGATGGACAGGCACTAGAAAATTAATTTTACCAAGGAGGGCAGAAGAATTGATATTTCCATTAAATAATTTAAAGAGGAAAATAAAAAATTTTTTGGTGCGCCTATGTGCTAGAGAATCAATATTTATATTGATATTCATATTTCAAAAATGTATATAATATCGATGAAAATATCTATATTGGGCCCGTCCGTATACTGAAGTAAATTAGTATATTTTGATAATTCATAAAATTGGATACAGATACTTCATCTTGTGCGTTAAATTTAGTTATTTGTTATTGAAAAAAATAATACACTTGAGTAACTATATTGAGTATTTTTCCTCAATTGATGTAAAACTGCGAAATTGAATTTATAGATGATGATGTTTCCACAGTAACCTTATTAAAGTTGAAACTTATCCGATTGACGGGAGCCGAAAGTTTTTAAGCAGCAACTAATGCACTTAAGAAGCGATTAAGTTGAATAATTAAAGGATTTGTTGTTCAACTTCGCTATGAGCCCCTCCAAGGGGAGTATAATGAAGTTATGAATCCAACTGTTCTTTGTAATATTCCAAGGGATAATGGAATTTCAATAGATAAACTTCAGAGCGACCTTTACCCAACTCCGAGGCTCATGCCCTTAGAAGTTGCGTAAAGTGCTAAAGATCACAACAAAGGATGTTTGTTCGGCAATGAGTAGGTTCTTCAATGAAATAGCAACTCTTGCTGGTACCCTCTCCTCCCCACCGTTCCCCCATCTCTGTTCACCTGAATTACACAAACGAACTTTATTGATAAGTTGGCCAGTTGGATCTTCTTCCAAGATCACTCCTCTGGTTAGGAACAACTTCAACAACAGTAGAAAATTTACTACTTGTGATCGAACTATGGTTCAATTAGATTTATTAAATAATCAGTACTGTGAGCGAGGTTTCTATTTTGAAGCTTGTATTCGACAAACCGAGATACAATAAAATAAAACCTTATTACATAAATGATTGGAAGGACATTTTGGCTCTTAGTCGTGATGGTTGTGTGTGATATATTGATCTAGATTGATGTGGGAAGATAACCCTAAGACTAATGTTGCGGAATTGCGTTGGGACGGTGGTCGGCACAAACGGATGGGGGGGGGGGCTTCAGCACGAAAGCATTTTTTATATGTATACATATGACGTTTATTACTTTGAAAGAATTAGAAAGAAACTAAGAACCTATATGAAATGGTGTTGAAGTGATTCTTAAAAGTCCTGATTCTTAAAAGTTTAAGTCCAATTAAATATAATTAAACGAACAATAATACTTCTGCTCCTGCAAAATGCTCCTTGGCCGTTACACCAATGATCTTCATCGATCGATTTTGTTTAACGATGTTTGCAATTGAAGAAAAATTTAATCGCCAAAATGATCTTGTGGGTTGTGGCACTACAAAGCCACTAGAAACAGCCACTAAAAACTATCAGGACGATATTTTGGAACCTGATGTGAAGCCTCTAAATGATACTCTGTTTGCTGGAAATCATTGGGTTTTATAACAACAGGATTCCGCTCCAGCTGACAAGGCCAGGTCAACTCAGCAGTGGCTGCTAAAGAACATTCCCGAGTTCATCTCACAATCAATCAGAGTTCATCCCTGATCTCAACCCACAAGATTATCAGCATATAGATTGCAGAGGATGGCATGCCACAGAGCACACCCTAACTTGGAAAGCCTCAAACAATCTCTGGTCCGAGCAGCTTTCCTCAATAAGTGCTATTGATGACTGGAGATTAAATGCCTGTGTCAAAGCAAAAGGGAGACATTTTCAGTAATTTCTTTTATGTTTTACTCTCTATAGATATACATTTTATTTTCTAATGAAGTTCTTTAAAAAATTAATTTTTCTGTTGGAATCTGTATATATTTCCTTGTAACAATATTTATGACAGGACTAGGTAAGTGCGACAGCTTTGACTACTGGTTTAGTTAAATGTGTTCGATTATGTTTTAAAGCCCCTTGTTTTAAAGCGGCACAAATCAAAGGTTCATTTCTTTATTTTAAAAAAATCTTCAAAACATATAATCAATAGTTTTAAAAATATTTAAAAAAAACTATTAGCAATTTTTTTAGCGTTAACGATGGCAATGTTAGAATAATACAGAAATAATAAAATGAGCTAGAGAAGTGGAAGAAGATTATTAGTGGGCGATTCTGCTATTTAAAAAAAAAAAAAAAACAGCATATCAACTGTTCGTTGACGAAAAAGAACAGTTCTGAACAACTGTTGAAAACAAATAGTTGATAGAAATACAATAGATTAATCTAATACAATAATAAAATAACAGATCTGAAAAAAAATGAAATGTGTCATAAATGAGGTAGGGAATTATTCTATTTTGAAATGAATAATTTTTCAATTTATATTTAATAATATTTCATACATGTTTATTTTAAAATCATTATTAGCACAAATTTTCCATGTCAAACATATGATGTAAAGACCGAGATTAGAAACTTGCGCAATTATACAAAATTATGACTGTAATTTTCGTAATTTGATATATTTACTCAGTAGAATTAAACCAAAAAGTTGCGAAATATTATTTGTGGCCTGCAAGATACTATGATAGACAGACATATTTAAAACATAAGTTAATTTGCTGTAGTAATACCTACAAATATGTCTAAGTTAATTTAGTCACTTAGTAAATGAAATGTGTTTGTTTATATATAGGCATCTTTAATAATAGCAGCCCGTAACGTTACAGAATAAAATAAGTCTTGTAAAAATAAGTGTTCCGTTATTTTCATAATGAGCTGAAACTTTCGTCGAAAAACGGTAAAGATCCTTAAAAAACGGAACAAATAAACGACTCGACTAGTGGTGAATGGAAGAACTACGAAAAACAACTGTTGTTATCTTTTTGAACGAACAGTTCTTTCGGGTCATCAAAATTTTTGAGGGGGGCATATTTTAGCGGGTTTTTGAATTTTTGAGGGAGGTAAATTTCGGTGGGGTTATGAATTTTTAGAATGAAAATTTCGATACTAAGGGGCAAGAGACTATATATTTTCTTATCATCAGTTCCTATCTTACTGATAGGCACTTCAAAGTAAATCACAATAATACCTATTCATCCCTCTTTTCTCAATCTGCCGGAGTTCCTCAAGGTAGTATCCTTGGTCCTATCCTTTACACAGTTTATACAGCTGACATCCCAACCCATCCTAACACTGTTATTACCACATATGCCGATGATACATGTGTCCTATCCGTTAATAATGTCCCAACCATTGCATCCCAAACTCTTCAATCACACACAACAAGCCTTGAAGAATGGTGTCAAAATTGGAGGAATAAAATAAATTCTAATAAATCCCATCAAATCACCTTTACCTTTCGAACCTATGACCTCATGTCCCACAGTATCCTTTAATAATACCCCACTTATCCCTGTTGAACAAATCCGATACCTTGGACTTCACTTGGACAAACGTCTAACTTGGAATCCTCATACCAGAGTGAAACGACAAGAAACCGCTCGACTTTTCCGACTACTCCAACACTTACTAGACAAACGCTCTAAACTTCCCATTAATTACAAAAGACTCATATACTTGACTATAATAAGACCTATTTGGACTTACGGAGTTGAGCTATGAAGCTCCACTAAACCATCGAATTCCTCTCGCATTCAATCCTTACAATCCAAAATCCTTCGTAAAATCCTCAATGCTCCTTACTTTGTCACTAATAAAATAATCCATGAAGACCTCAATGTTCCATATGTGTCCGATTTGGCCAAATCCAGATACCTATCCTTCCATATTAAACTTCATAACCATCCGAATCTCCTTGTTCCTAACCTTGCTTCCTCTTCGATTCCTGATAAGCCTCCGAGGCGTCTGAAAAGAAGATGGCCTCGTGATCTTCTCATGTAGACAACTTATTAGAGTGCTACCAGTGGGTAGTTTCTCAACAAGCGTTTTTCATGTGATAATATTCCTCTGTACACATTTACTTGATGTATTCATACTAATACAGTTGTAAATATCATAACAAAAGTTTTTAAAAAAAAGGGGGGCAAGAGGAAAACATAGAACAGACCACAACAAGTGTAATTGTATATGATCTACATTTTTTAAAATTATATCTTCGCTTGCTCTGTCTGAAAGAAAATGTTAGCAATATAATATCTAGGAGTGTGGGGATAGGTTCTTGTGCCGTCGACTTTGGGGGACATGGGCCCCCCTGCGTTTGAAATCAAGAACTGTTGTTTTCAAAAATTTTCTCTCTCTCGCCCCTAAAGGAGATTTGTTAAATATTTTAATGGAACTTTACAAGAAACGTTCTCGAGGAATTCAATTATTGGTTAATTGACGAATTCCAACTTCCGAATGAAATTCCCAGAATCACAGTTCGATTCAAGCACATGTAAGTATTTTGTTCCAGGAGCTTTAATAAGCCAACGTCAAACTTTGTGCAGGTTTTCAAGTTGAAAGGAAAGTTTACACGCTCCAACGTATCCCACATCTTACCCAAAACACAAATCGAGTCAAATAAAACAGCGAGTGTGTAAACAGAGAATGAAACCCAAGATTGAATCGAAACTTTGATACGCAGGGAATTACATTCTAGGAATTGGACGGATAAAATGTTAAGTGTAAATTACTAACAGATCTACGGGGGAAGATTTGAAAGAGGAGGGGAGGGGAAGGGAAGAGGTATAAGGGAGGTTTTTACCTGAAGTTTACCCCAGAATGGGACAAATATTTTCTTTTTCATAGGTCCATATTGGTTATTGTGAGTGATTTAAGCTAAATACTTAAAGAAAAACTATCTGTTCTATTTTTTATAGAACTGGTCCGACACTGGTCCGAGTTTTCGTTCTGGAATTTGTATAAATGCTATTTTATCCTTTTATTACTTAGGGCTGATAATAGATTCAAATAACTAAATGAGCTGTTGAATGAAAAACTGGTGTAAGCCCAAAGTTGAAGCTGTGAGATATTTAACACTTAAGGAGAAGTTCTGTAAAGTCCACCATGGAATAATAATAGGTTTGTGTTGCCAAGGGGTGGTACTTTACTTTTTCTCTTAAAAATAGTCAGTCCTAAGAATATCTAATTATTCAAAAGTTTGTCACCTATATAATAATATAATATTTTATTTCTCAAACGTGTTTTTTTTTTTTGTCGATACGCCATACCTACGTCAATTCTTCAACAAATCGAAAGATAGAGAACATCTAATTTAAGAACATCTTTTTTGATGCGCATATGTGCTAGAGCATCAATATTTATATTGACATTCATATTTCAAAAATGTTTATAATATCAATGAAAATATTGACAATCAATATTTTGATAGTTATAAGCCGATATTAATATCGATGACAATATCTATATTGAGCCTTCAGTATCCCATCCCTGGTTGCATGTAGTATGCAGAAACGATTTTCTTTGAACAAATGTCTATGTTTTCAACGCATTGTTTCACCAATCCATTTTCTGTTAGGTGTTTGAAAAGATAAATTAACATTGAATAAAAACCAATCTCGTATTCAGTCTATTTCACTGGACATGGTCGATGTTCTATAAAAAGAGCGAACTCAACGGATTGTGTGTTTAGGGGTTACGTATCAACTTTTCTGATTCATGACGTAAAATTCAATCATCTACAGCTACTGATGTGAAAAAGCAGAAGCAGTATATATCTGTCCCTCGGTGTAACAATGGCGAAAACATCATAAAATTGTAAATGTCTTGTAAAGCATGGTTTCCCAAAAGCTGTGAATTGTTGGAATCGCCCTTTTTCGAGGACACCGGTGACAATCGAATTATTTTCGAATTATATTTCGCGGGATTTCACTGGACATTTTTTTTTTAAATCGCGTTTCAGGGTTTCACATTGCACTAATGCAATGACTGTCATTTATCGTTTTATTCCGAATTTTTTCAACTGCATGTATGTTCAAACCTTTTCCGTCGATTTGTTCTTTCTTTACAAATATTATTTATTTTGAACATTAAAACATTAAATAGTAATTTTAAAAACACTTCTAATAAATTTAAATTACAGAAACCGATTTTTTTTTAGAAATTTATCAGTGGTTTAATTAAAAAAAAATTCACCTAGGCTTGATTAAATTTTAAATTGATTAAATGGAGTAGTGTTATTATTAAATGGTTGTCATTTTAAAACGTTTATATTGTTGTCCGTTATTGATCCCATTTTCCGGTTTAATTACAGCCGAGACAATTTTGTAAACCTTCAATCTAATTCAACTAATAATTCAAGTTTCAATCTAAATTTTTTCTATTTTTAATTTAAAGTTTTCGTATCAATAAATTGTAATTAATTTCTTGCTGTGAGCAATTTTATAAATTGAAACTATAACATTTGAAGTTATCTCGTTTAATCTCCATGAAATTCTTTGATTTATTTTTTATGATAATTGTATTTTAGATTACATTAAATTCTCTGTTCAATTGTGCTAATTCAACTATTGATTTTTATCAATATTTTTTTTTATTTTAAGCTTTAAATAATTATTATATGCAATAGGACCAACACCTTAATTGCCCATCAATGAATTTAATTATTCAAACAGTATTCAGCATTGATATTATAAAAATTAATTTTACTTACTCAATATTGAGCAGTGTTTTAAATAAAGTATTTTAAAATACATTTTTTGTCTTTTAAAATGTTCAGTATAAAATGGACCGTTTGTAACTGTACTTTATTTTTAAAATACAAAAATCAAAAAAAGGATATTTATTTTATTTATGAGATACTAGAATACAAAAAATATATTTTATTTCCAAGATACTAAAATACAAATTTTAAATTTAATTTTTTAATTTAAATACACAAAATAAATTACTAAATAGAATAGGTTCCCTGTACTGTATGGTTATTGTCCACCAGAAAGTATTTTGTGCTTGTATTTTTTTTAAATTTGAGTGATACAACATTTTGTCAATTGGACAATAGTAGTGAGGTAAGACTACATTTACAGTATATATATAACATTTTCCGTCCTCAGTATATAATTTCTCTCAGTAATGGAAAATGTACCCTTGTAACAGATAAAACAATAATAATAAAGAATGACACTATAGAGGTAATTATTGATGAATCGATGTGAATATTATAAACTTATTAAATTAGAATTATTATTTATAATGGAATTCTGTATTAAAATATAAGAATATTTTTTTTGTATAATAATATTATATATTTAGTTAGTAATCGAATGCATCCAGGCTTAGAAATATACCGTTGCTCCCTACCTTTCATTTTACATTTAAAAAGTTTTTAGGCTCGGTGGAGTGTGGACGGAAATTAATACAAGATTATATTAAGCAGGCAGTGTGTTTCTCACGTTTCGCATTAAAATTATTGTATCGCTGGCAGCACATCACTTTACCACCCTATTGCAAGTATGATCGGTGTTGGAAGCCCTGTTGCTTGGAAAGTGATGAGCTAGGTACAAGGGAGCTCGCTCGCAGGGTGTAACATGGCCATACATCTGTGAACATAGCATGATCGTGTATTGTCAATATCTATCATCCCTTAGACAACGGGTCGTGGGGTAACACTGTGCTTGGTAATTAGCATTGAGAAGTATTCGTAATCTATTGCGATATTCTGCCAGTTCAAGCTACCCTTATACCAAGAACGTGAGTTCTTGTCTGGACGTCGAGTCCCGTCAAGTCTGAAACGGAAATAAGAGGTTCGGAACATTTAGTTAGTAGCTTAATATAATAAGGATCGATTCTAACAATAGAAATATATGTAAAAAAAACAACAATGGTTTATTATTACTTTAGATGTATATATTAAAGTAAATGAAACCAAATTTAAACATATTTCTTTCACTCTTCGTAGTAATTCCTTTCCACCAGTTTATTTTAACTCTATCCAGCTTCCCTTCTCAGACACAGCCTTGGCTTTCTCTTACGACTAACGTGGAACCCGCATATTTGACTTAAAAGACAGGAACTTAACCGACGTTACCAGCTATATAGACTACTGAATAGAAACTCTAAAATTTCTATTGAAAACAAATTACTGATCTAAAAGACAATAGTAAAATTCATCTGGACCTAAGGGCTAGAATTGTTGGGAACAACCAAATTTTCTTACATCAAACGCATTAAATCATTCCAGTCTTAAATCTGTACAATAGTCGATGCTCTCTTCTATGTAACCAATTAAAACATGCACAATGATGTTAATATTCCATTTATTCTTGATTTTATTCAAGACAAATTTCCTAAATTTCAACCAGAACCTTACTCATCACACAAGTCCCGTAGCACAGTCCCTATCCAGCACCACCCATCCCTAAAATCCTCCTCGCAGGTTAAAACGGCGGTGGCCCTGTGACCTTTTCTGACATGTATATATTGAAGTTCTAGCAATGGCCAGATTTTCTACTCAAGTCATGAGTGTCTGTGGCTGTAGCGCTCTTACTCATCCTCAGGTGGATTTTAAAACTAGTGAAGTGGTTGAGGGACAAGTGCAGAGATCTCCTGAAGCCTCGCTTCACAAGTGGGGGGACAAGTCTGGTTTGGAGTTCCCCATGCTGATTGTAAATAGTGTACATACGTATGTTGCTTCTAAGATGTTTATTTTATTTATTTATTTTAATTTTATTATTATTATTATTATATTCTTTCCTCATTATGATATTTTTTTTATTCTTATTTCGGTGTATATTATTTTGTTATTATCATACTTATTTATGATTTTGTAAATATGGTGTGAATGTGCTTTCTGAACTCTATAATAAATGTTCTTAATTGAGAAAGACTGTAATATTTATCAATAAACAAGTAAATAATTTAACAAATATTTATATATATATATATATATATATATATATATATATATATATATATATACACACATAAATTTTAAAAAAGCAGTATTTTTTTTTTTTATAACAGAAAAATCATCTTTATTCTGGTACAAAATCTCTTGAGAATAATAATATTGTACAACAAATTCTTACTGTAAGAAATATTACAATAAATGAATAATTAAAAATGAGTAATAATGATAATTATGTACATAGTTTTCAAAGGTATATTAAATAAAAGATAAGCAATATACTTGCTACTAAGAAAAAAAAACATACTATACTACAGATATCTCTTTTTAGACTTCATTGCTTAATTTAAAGCAGTGATAATTGATTAAAGTTCTTAAAACATCCTTTTTAATTGTAATATTATATCATTTTTATTTATTGTATTAACATGTGGTCTAATTGATTTTTTTGTATAAACATTTGATTAAATTCCTAATAGGAAAAACATCTTATAACAATAAGAATAAAATATTAAGCAGTGACGAAAATAATATATTTTTTATTAAATAAAATTGTCTCAAAAGTATATTTATTCTCATCTGTGTTGAATATTTTTTAAAAATATTCTGTAGTTAACACTGAACAAAATAAAGATATCTTATTATAGTTAAAGCATTTGAAAAAAATCATGGATAAAAATTTCATTAAAACTTGTTCAGTTCTTTATGTAATTTTATTTTTAATAAAAAAAATCTTTTGGCCTCATTTTATTTATGATGCAATATGATGAAATAGCTTGGTATTATTTTTATGTTGATTATTTTTTTGGCAGCAAGATTTAATGTAATTTAATATTTTCAATAATACAAACCGCTCACGTCTTTCTTATTCCATCAGGGGAAAGAAATTATTGGAGTACATATACGAATGTAGTTTTCATCTACAAACAAAACGTGAAAATAGCTTTAAAAAATAAACACACTATATTGGATTCAAGCCTGTACGTTTCTATATAGCTGCTCTGAATACTGTCAAAAGCCACTTAACTGATTGCTAAATGGATCTGGTACTATTTTAATTTAGTGAGAAAGCATTCTTAATGTTTATTTCAGGGCTGGAAAACAGGGCAACTGAGTTCAAAGGGCATGATATAAACGCATGCGCTATAGTAACTTTTAACATTTTGTGAACATAATTAATCAATATTCATAAAAAAATAATTACAATTTTATATAAGGAATGGCTGGGGATACTATTTTTTATACATATTTTGTGATTAGGTATGTCTATGTTTTTTTAAATCAACTAATGTTTAAAGTATTTAATTTAATTTATTGTATATTCTTTTTGATTATTATTCAATCGTTATTTTCCTTCTGTTTATTTTATATTTTTTTGTATATGTAGTGTGGTCTTACCTTACCATAACAATTGCCCAAGTGACAGAATGTTATATTACTCAACAAAAATAAATAAAATATATAGTGTTATTATTAGATTTCAATATTCTAACGAGCTATTTTTTCTTCTAAATATTTTTCCTTCTCACGCTCTGCGGGCCAATCATGTTAAAATTTAGATATTAATTACGAATTAATAAAGTTTTGGTTTTATGCACTTCAACTGTTAAGAACCTTATTTTTTCAGTTTTGAAATTTTCTTATTTTTGGATTTATTGTTAAGTTCTGTAGTTTATTGTTTGATTTATTATTAACTCAAGTCCTTCAAATCTTAACATTACTGCTTATCATAGATTTCAGTTACTTCGTGTTATAGTTACACTTTTATGGATAATTCAACCCGTAGTTAGTGTTCTAAAATTTTAAAATATCCATTTTTTTTAAAATAAAGCTTTTTCTTTTGTCATCTGCGTTTTAAAATGTCGTAAATTTCAAAATTAAAAATAAATAAATCACGTTATATTTCTCAATCGTACAAAAAACGAAAACAAAAAAGAAATGATAGTAAAAGTGCCTATTTTGCAAAAATTGCATTTCTTGTTCTAATTTTTTTTTTTTAATCTGTTTATTGAATAATAATACAATCAGCCACTGCTGGAGGGCTATAAGCATTAGGGCTAAAAGTTCTCATTCATACAATATATACAAATAATAAAGAAATAAATATAAATATAAGAAGTAAATAAATAATACTGGTGAAGAAGTTAAATAAAAATAAAAAAATAAAATAAAATAAAAACTTCTAAACACAATCATACCTATATACATTCGCCCAAGAATCTCCGAGCCAGGCTTTTTCCCCCACACGTGGAAGGCAAAGCAAGACTCCGGAAGATCCCAGCGCCACTTTTCCAGCCGCATCACTAGTTGTTCTAATAACAGAATTTTTGAGCTCACATGTGAACATTGGTTTGATCTAGCTAGATGATGGAAGTATAATTATTTTAGAAAGGGAATCAAATAAAAAGGATAATATTATACACAAAGACATTTTAGTTCTTAACCATTGGGGTAGAAAGGCAGGAGTACTTTCGTAGATACAATTTGATCGAGTTCGTTTCTTGTGAGTGCTCGAAAATCCTGCATACGAATCATTAATTTTACAGTACATGTGAATAAATTACGTGTATTTCTTGAAATGTATTGTTACAAACGACGAGAGGAATAATTAATTTTACATTTTCAAATTATTAAAAATAACGGAATATACTTTTCTTTTCTTTTTTTTTTATATCCCTACGTGAAAGGTTCTTTTTCCTGAAGAACGATTGTAGGTAATTTTAATGAAATTAAAAGAATTTTTTTTTGTACAAGATGAGAAAGAGTAATTAATTAATCATGTCAGAGTGTCTTACTCAGAGACGTGGGATGCCATGTTAATCCAAACATCAAAGAGCACACCTGAGCTACAGTTCATTAGCTTTTGTTATGAAAGGAGCTCAGAGGCCTTCCTTTCATACACCCTATCAGAAACTTGCCAACTTCTCTAAAACTTATAATGATAACTAATTTCTCTGTTATAACTATAGAATTTTGCTGTTTGGGTTCAAATTAGTTCAATTTTATAATAAACATATAGAAAGATCGCTTTCAAATTATTTAGTACGTTTCATATCGCTATGTTTCTGGCTATCAGCTTTTCTATGGCGGGTTGGAAGTTCCAGAATCGACATTTATGTGTATTTACAGTATTTCTATCTTTTCCAGAAGGATACTAATCTATTTAAAACTATGCTATTCATATATTCAATATGAATATGCAAGGATCATCCGTTTTGTTGAGATTCAGTTGTAAGTTTAAGTTTCTTTCCTAAAGTTTATCGTTTTACCGATTTATTATTTGTATTTAAATAGTGAAATGCAGAAAAAAAGAGCAAAACATCAAATTTTTTATTATTTTTTTTATTTACATGACATTTACAACTGTATAAAAAAATACATCTAGTAAATTCGCACATGGATATAATGACATGAAACACATGTTGAGAAACTACCCACTGGTATCTCTCTAATAATATGTCTATATTAGGAGATCACGTGGCCATCTTCTTTTCAGGAGGGTTATCAGGAGGGAGCAAGGTTAGAAACAAGAGGGTTGAAATGGTTATGAAGTTTATTGTGATAGATATCTGGATTCGGCCAAATCTGATACATAAGGAACATTAAGGTCATTGTGGATGATTTTATTTGTAATAAAGTAAGGAGCAATGAGAATTTTACGAAGGATTTTGGATTGTAAGGATTGGATAAGAGAGGAATTTGAAGGTTTGGTGGAGCCCCATAGCCCAACTCCGTAAGTCCAAATAAGCCTTATTATAGTCATGTAAATGAGTCTTTTGTAATTAATCGGAAGGTTAGAGCGTTTGTCTAGTAAGTGTTGAATTAGTCGGAAACGTCGAGCTGTTTCTTGTCGTTTCAGTCTGGTATGAGGATTCCAAGTTAGATGTTTGTCCAGGTGGAGTCGTAGGTGCATCTTAAAATATATGTGTATTTATGGTTTAAACATTATAAATATATATTTGTAAATATTGCATTAAGGATGCTGACGTCGGATTCATTGATTACCTCACTTATAAATTGCCAACACAGATTTACATGAATAGGTTTTGAATGAGGATTATCATTTAATTGTTTGTAGGGACATGGTTAAGTCTTCAACCACTTCCTTCTTGTCTCTGGTGCCTTCAAGGCCCTTTTCACACTGAAGATGCAAGCCGCATCATAAACATTGGACTGTATAGAACGAGAGCATTCACACCGTAGATGCAAGTGCCATGCAGCCTGGATGCAGGACGCACTTGCCCCTTGCTAAATCAGCCTGGTCTTGCATACTAGCTCCTTCCACTTCGGCCTGTCCGAAGCAAAATATTTTTGAGAAGGAGCAATCAACGGGTCCGGTCGCCTTTACCGGACACCACCAACACTCGGTCTTCGCCAACCCTCTCCCTTCTCAATTTTCACTAAGCTCTTGTGTTTGACGTCTCTATTCCACGAGATCCTAAAATATAGTGACTCCTTCGACTCTCATAATGTCTTTTTTCAGTTTTAGTTCATATTGCTATTAGTCATTGTGTTCCAAGTACAAAACTTCCATATACCCTACAACTATGTTACCCGACACAGAGAACTTCAATGTGTCCTTTGTTAAAGCAGTTGAAGACTATCCAGAAATATACAATACTACAAGTAAAGATTACTCAAATAGGGATGAACAACAGAAATCATTGAAGGCCCTGGCAGACAAATTCGAATCGACAGTTAAGAAAACTATGTACTTGTAATTTATTTGGGTCAGTGAAAAAAATATACTTATTTCAATATCGATTACTATTAAAAAAAAATACAATGATTGATTATTCATCTTTCAAACTCTCGTTCTAAACTAACAGAGATAATGGATACAAACAGAAGACGCAAGAGGCACGTGCACCCTGCAACCAGGACGCATGAATCTTCTGCCGTCGGTGTGATAGGGGCCGAATACCTTATCCTTACATCAAGTTCTTCTTCTTGGATAGGCTCTACTATAAAGTTCCCAAGTACTCTGTTAACATACTACTCACCTGGAACCCATCTCTGAAGAGTTTCTCTAACCGACTGCTCTATGAAGAATTCCTCAATCAGATTTTCATAGATTCTTTGTCTATTTTCCACTTAACTATTCCAAGTGATTCCTTGTTTCATCCAAAAATATTTATAGTTCAATTTTTTCCCCAGTACTTTTCCTATTGGCTGGCTATTCGTTCCAGGGTGGGACTACTGTTATCGTGAAGTATCCATTTTTCATCACAAGTAACAGTTCTGGACAGAAAAGGGTCGTTTTTGTTTCGGCAAAGAAGTGTTGCACAAACTGGTTATTTTGGTGGTCGTTAAATGCAAGCGGTCATCGACGGTCGATTTGCTAAGGTTAAGTTTCCCTGCAAGTTCTTGAACAGTTGTTCTATGATTTTCCTCCACGAAAGCCCGCAGAAAATCGCCATCAAGAGAGGAAGTCCTTCCTCGACCTACTATGTCTTCAAGGTTGAAGTCTCCCTCCCGAAATATTTGAACCAACCTTGAGCAGTGCTGTTTGTGCTTGAACAGTCATTAATGCTGCTCTCGTTCCAGGCTTGATTGATATTTCTGGGCCCCATTCTGGCCGAGAATAAATTCGTAAAACAAAATTATACGAAAATCACGCGTTGACATCTTAGTAATGTAGAAGTGAATTATTTCTAAGCAGCGAAAAAATAAAGAGGTAAACAAATATCATCGTTTGGAAGAGGCTTAATAATTGTTGGCATTCATGCGAATGAATAATAAACGTAAAGAGTTTATTATATAGAACAAACAGTAAACGTCGACACAGTTTGTTTGGTATTTTAAAGAAAACTCAAAATCCTGCATTATTTTCCGGACAACCCAATATATATATATATACATATATATATATATATATATATATATATATATATATAGAGAGAGAGAGAGAGAGAGAGGGAGAGAGAGAGAGAGAGAGGCAATGTGATTGCGGCGATTTATTTAATAAATATATTAATTAATATTTAATTGTATATTAATATACAGTATAAGGATAATTGAGGAAGACCTGCCTAATGATGAATTAACTCTTAGTGGCTTTACATTATCCATGATTTTGGATGGAATATAAATTATAACCAGACTGGCTTTTTCGATCAGGCCACCAACTTCCTTGTAAATAAATTATGAGACTCTTAGCTCAAACACGAGATTTTAAAAAAAAAAAAATATTTCTTTATAACAGTCACATCAAAGAGAATCATACTTTTCCATTACAAATTTATGAATGAATGCCTATAGTCATTATTATTATTATCAGTTAAATTGGAATCTTGACAAATGGAATTTTCTAAAAACATTTAATATTTTTTGTATATTAATTAATGGATAGTTTATTATATGACATATTTTGAAATTATATGTTTTATAATTTTAAACGTTATATTTTTTTATTATAAGTGTATTTAGGAAATCTCTTGTTCAGGATATATATATATATATATATATATATATATATATATATATAAAATATATGTATAAAATTTATCGATGTTATTTTATATATGTATATGTTTAAAATACTTAACATACTCATTTTTAGTATATTATATAAAGAAGGAATACAATAATACTAATTTATGAATAATTAATTAAAAAATTATTAGATCCATTTTTGATCTAGAAATAGCCAACAAATAAAAATTTCTTTATTAATATTAAAAAACTTTTATTTAGTTATATCACATATATTTGCACAAATTGTTGGCCACTAGGCCATTTTAAAACATGTCTTTATACATGTTATTTCCACCTGTCTAAATATTTGTAAAGTTATTTGTTAATATTATTTCATTTAGACATAAAGTTTTCTTTTTTGTGGTTATTTTTATTTTCTTATTTTATACATATATGTGGATAACCATTGAAGATATTGGATTTACACTGTTTTAAAAATTTCTGTTGTATAACACATTTCCCATACATATTTTATCACCAAAAGACAAAAGAAAACCTTTTGTCTTAATGAAATGATATTGACATATAATTTATAATATTATATTTATGTTTAATATTTATAATTGACATAACATTATAAAGGTGGCAATAACATGTATAAAAAATGTTTGAAAATGGCCAATGGGCCAAACGTTACAGAAATATATATGATATAATAGTTAAATAAAAGTTTTTTAGTATTGATGAAGACATTTTTATTTGTTGATGAAAAATGGGTCTAATAATTTGTTAATTATTATTAATTAAATATTCAGACATAAAGATAATAAGTTAAAACAAAGAACTAAAAAAATACGCTAATTAAATAAAGTTAGTATTGATTGGACTGATATATTTACAAAATAAATAAATTAATAAAAAAATACTTTCTGTTATTTATATTACTTTTCTATCAATTTCAATTATTGGTTTTGTATTAAATAAAATAATAATTCAGAAATGAAGCAGGACTAAACAATTCTTTGAATTAGACTACTCCAGAAGAAATTAGACGTAGGTATAATAAAATGATCGATAAATTATTTTAAATAATTTTCACTGACCTATCGAAATCAGAGAAAGGTGTGGGATGCTGTCTATTAACCCAAAACTGTATAAACAAATGGAAATTGAATAACAATAATTGGATTTCCACTAGCGAAACGTGGGCGATTCTGAAGGCATTTGAATTTGTAATTATTACGAATATTGCTAGATAGGTCATTGTGATCGATTCCTTACCTGTAATCAAGGACTGGAAAATACATGGACCTGTAGCACATTACATAAAAAAATTCGACTCATAAACTTGAAACTATTCAAAAATAGACGAGAAATAACATTGTTATGTGCTCCTTCACACATGAACTTTCAATGAACAAGCCGATGAGGGAGGAAGAAAAAGGAAGCCGCCAGAACCACTGTTTTAGGATCGACATATCACAACCAGTGGCCAAGAGAAATTACAAAAAAAAGTGTAAGATAATCGGAATCCACAGTCGAGATTACTTTCACTCAACACCTTCCTGTGATCACAGAAGAATTTGTTATCCTCCAAAATACCTAAAATCAAAAGAATGATCTATAATAAGCAGGCTCAGAATGAGACATACCAAATTGACCCATCTTCACCTAGTTCTTGGTCTACATCGACCAGCATGTGAGACATGTGAAAATGCTTATCTGACAGCAGAACATATATTCCAGTGCGGGAAATTCCTTAAACAACAAATTGAACTCAAAATTGAGGACAAAGCACCGTAAAAAGAAAACATAGGTATCGCAAAAAAAAAAAAAAAAAAAACGCTAAAGTACATTCAACAAATTAAATTAATAAGTTATATTTAAGAAGAAAGATCGTCGCTAATGACGTTGGCAATCGATGTGACGTTAAAAAAACCGCAATTAAAAAAATAAATATATACTCTAGTTGTGATTCTTTTATTGTTTTTTATAGCTTCAAGATCTAGGATAAAAAATAAAATAACCAGCTGAGATGATTAAAAAAAAATGCATTAATAGCTGCAATAGCATGATAAAAAAAAAAAAAACACTGAGTAACGACAGTACACATCTTAGCGTGAAATTACAAGAACAAATAGAGAAATGAAAACAATACAGAGATCCTGAAAAAGGGAGCTTCCCTCCCCTCCCAGGCAAACCTCTACCTGAATTATGCCAACGGCGAAATAAAAGAATACTAAATCCGAAACCGGCAATTTTTTTTTTTTTGTTTGCTCAAGGAAATGGTTCCGTTGTTTATAAAAGAAAAAGAAAACACAAACGCGTCGGGGATTGAAGAAAGAGATAGAAGCGGTTTTGAAGTTTTATTAACATTGTGTAGTGTGAGGGTGAGATCAGCCAATGCTAACACGATGAAGCTTGTTGCAGAGTGTTTAAAATATATACATTAAAAAATTAAAATGTCCCACGTACTAGGCACTTAAAAACTGATGGTCCAATTACTATGTAAATATTTTTTTTTTAGTTAAGGATTTTTACTTTCACTTACGTACATATGTAATGTATAGTAAGGGTAAGTATTGCGATCATGAAAATTTTCTAATCTCAGTTTTCAACGGAAATACATGTTTCGAAGTACCCTGAGTCCAAATAATCAAGTATCGCAAAATGGTCTGTTTGTGTCTCTAATTTTGATTAAACTCGGTGTATCATTGTTAAGTGGTCTTTAATATCATTTAGATCTTATCCCCATTGATGTCACTTTACAGGGCTTAAATGCCCAATCTTCATATATGTATATATATCTAAAGTACCTTTAATATGGTTTATTTTAAAAATGTAATCATTTCGCATTATTCAGAGTCACGAAAAAATGCTACATATAACTTTTGAAAGAATGTGATAAGTTAATAAAGGAGAAAAAATAAATAAAAATGCAGAAAAACCTGCGTTGCTATAGACTGTAGTGCCTAAACGAATGTACCGATTTCAATGAAACTTCGCTAAAGTCATTTTCTCGACGCCCTTTAAATTTATCTATATAACATACTTCAACGAAAAGAAGCTGGAAAAAAAGTTACGAGGGATGGTAAAATTAAATTCCGAATAACTCAAAAAGTATACACTTTTTTGTCGATATTGTGATAAGATGTTTCAAAGGTTTTTAAATTTCCTAAAAAATGAAAGAAAATCTGACAATTAGGAGGAAAGATATGGTCTCTATTTTTTTCCCCTGAAGAGGCGAACATTTGGATAAATTTAAAATATACTTTTTTAATTGTTGAGACTAAAAAAACCTTTTTTCTACAGATATTTATAAAGTATCTTTCCTAAGAACATCTTTCATAAGAAATAAGTACCTAAATTTATACCTTTATTCTCAGTTCTATATTTCAACACTGCAATCACCACCTCCGGAATCAACTTACTCACTGTCTGCATAGATAACTTTTTCAAATAAAATGATATATATCTAAATAAAATAAATGATGTATATAATATAATATATCTCTAAAATGACATTACTCAAAAATGTTGAAATTGGAGTTAGTCATTCTGTGGTTTATATAAGCAACGAAAGTTGTGTGGTTTATAAAAGCAAATAGAGTGACTAGATTTTTATTGCCTACCGTCGATATATTAAATAGACATTTTGTAATTAAAATGGTCTTAATGACTTGTTATCTGTAAGTTTTAGGCTTTAGCTCCATTTAAAATGCGCTTCAAAAAAATTATATAATAGCCCAGCATTGCCAGAAAAGAATTTTTATTCCAAGTAGAACGGTAAGTGAAAGTTGTGTGTTGCGCGCACCAGATTTTTTTTTATTATAGGATTGGAGATCCAAACATACATACCATTTATATTCAAACAACCTGAGATTCCGTGATTCTATGCCCTTTAAAATCCACCACTTCCTACTTTCTTATTTCATTTTTTCCCACTACGATTATGGCTAACTTGAATACGGTGGACTGTCCGCTGGACTTTAGATCAGATTGAAGAGCCTGATGAAGTATTTCATCAGATTCATCTTTAGAGTTCCAAGGCGCTCCTACGTCTTCAGTTGGTATGCGAGTTGAATTGACTCTATCAAGTTTTCCGACGGCAATATTATATGAATACAACTGATCCTTTTTCAAGCATTTGACACCAAAAAACCTACTTACCTTCTTTATTTGATTATTCCTTATTCCTCTGTCCGTTCCCTAACCACGAAATCCCAGCCCACAGACCTATACGTTCTTTCTCATAGAACTGCGTCATATAAACAATACTTTATAATGTGTGATATCTTATTTTGGAATTTCGTACCCACCTCCATACGCAACATCTCTTCTTTAACTTCTATTAAACACCAATTATTCATCCATCTCCTCAGCATCAATCTTCAGAATATATATAGGGATTGAATTTTAGTAATCATGTGTTATCAGCTTCATTTAAAAATTAATTCACCGTTATCTACATGTTGTCTATGTTACTTATCAACACAAAACTCACTGAACATAAACATGCTGATATTTATTTATTTATTACTTATGCTTATCATTTATTTTAACGCTCTGTACTTTAATTATTTCTAGTGATTATACGCCAGACAAACGACAATTATATAGTTAATTATTATTATTCTATGAGAACTAAATGTTAGTGTTGCCGGAATTCTTAAGTGTCAGTCTTGTACTTTGCAAGACTAAGACCAATGCCGCCTAAGTGTTGCAAGACCAAGACCAGGAATGGTAAAAAAAAAATCGATTTTTTAAATAAAAACTAAGGCAAAATAGTTACTACTTGACAATCTTATTTACTATACGTTAATAATAATAATAAGGCTTAGCGAACCCGAAGGTTCGATGCCGACACCACCAATCGCTTGTTACACACCTCCCTCCACCGTTCGCCGTCCAAACCCAGTCCCTTCAGATCGGCTTTAATGCAATCCTCCCATCTTCGCTTCGGTCTACCCCTCGGACGCTTACCATTCGGCACAGCAAATATTAACCTTTTAGGAATTCTCTCGTTACTAAGCCCAACAACTTTACAAGCCCATTTGATTCGCCGCGATGAAATTACCTCAATTATATTACCCGGATACATCTCACGCAATTCGGCGTTGTGTAACCGTCTGAACTCTCCGGTTAACTCATCCTTTTTCGGTCCGAATATTCTACGCAATACTTTATTTTCAAAAACCTTAAGACGCTGCTCATCCCTTAATGTAAGCGGCCAAGTTTCGCATCCATAAAGAACTGTAGGTAAGATAATTGTTTTATAGATTCTAATTTTTAATTTTCGGGACAAGAGGCGCGAACTAAGTAGTTTTGTCACAGAAAAATAACAAGCGTTCCCCGCCTTCAGTCTAACCTTAATCTCTTCTTCAATTTCGTTTTTTCTAGTTATCGTAGAACCTAGATACCTAAACTTATCTACCTGTTCAAAGATATTACCATCTATATCAATATCACCAGTAATATCGCCATTTTTGCAGCTAACCATATATTTTGTTTTATCCACGTTTATTTCGAGTCCTAGTTCTTTCCCGGCTTTCATTAACGTTGTCGTATTCAGTTTTATAGTTTCAACGTCTTCGCTTAACAGTACCAGATCATCAGCATAGCCCAGCACGGATGTTGTCCCGCCCAGATCCAACCCTTTCTCGGTTCGCATTACCTCCCTAATGGCATGTTCTAATGCCAAATTGAACAGGACAGGCGAAAGAGAATCCCCCTGTTTTAAGCCCGAACGAACCTCAAATTTTTCGGACAAATTATTACCGATTCTAACTTTATTGAGTGTCTCCGTCAAGCACATCCTGACTAGATTTACTAGTTTTTTTGGAATCCCCTGCTCGATTAGAATATTATACAATTTCTGGCGGTCAATAGAATCGTAAGCCTTTTTAAAATCTATATACAGCTGGTGAACAATACCGTTATACTCCAATTTTTTCTCTAATATTTGCCGTAAAGAAAATATTTGATCAATAGTCGAACGATTCCGTCTAAATCCGCATTGGTAGTCTCCGATAATTTCCTCGGCGTATTCCGTGATTCGACTGGTTAAGATTAAAGTGAATATTTTATAACATACCGGAAGGAGTGAAATTCCTCGATAGTTATTACAATCCGTCCTCGGACCCTTTTTGTGAATCGGAATAAGAATAGATTCTTTCCATTCTTCAGGTAATTTCTCGTTCACCCAGATCTTTTTAACCAACCGATGTATTTTAGAAACTCCAGCTTCCCCGCATGCCTTAATTAGTTCAGTAGGAATATTATCGATTCCCGCTGCTTTATATGATTTTAATTTTCCGATAGCTACTTTAACTTCCTCTTTAGTTGGTCCTTCTATTAACGGTTCAGCACTCTGGTACTCAGAAGGAGGACACAGATCATAATTTCCCGTATTTAAAATATTGTCAAAGTGGTCCTTAAACTTATTCAATATGTCAACCGGATCGGTCAGAATATTGTTATTATCATCCCTAATTCCAGACGTTACGGGCCCTACATATTTACGTGATCTGTTTATACCTTTGTACATGTCTCTTACGTTATTTCCGATTCTATTAGTTTCTATTTCAATTATTTTATTTTTAAGATACTCCCTTTTTTTATTTTTGAGCAATTTTGTCGTTTCGTTCTTTGAGATTCGGAAGTATTCCAGATTGTCTTCGCTAGGTTACGTTATTGACGTTAAACTCCTGTAGGTTGCTGGGGATCGAAAATAAATACACTAAACAAGGAAAACATGGCGGATTTTAACTTCGATGGGAGAGAAATTATCCAAAACAACGGGAAGGTTATACGTTAATAACCTATAATATTT
Organism: Nezara viridula; assembly: GCA_928085145.1. NCBI lineage: Eukaryota > Metazoa > Arthropoda > Insecta > Hemiptera > Pentatomidae > Nezara > Nezara viridula. Next base: position 40,284,830 of record OV725078.1, read on the forward strand.
AAATCGGGCTTTGTTAGGTTTCTCCTATCTAAAAAAATACAGTAATATGTCAATAGCAATAAGCTAATAAGTAACTGCATGACTGTTGCTAGACTCTTGCGGAAGACCATGACCAAGACTGAGTTTGCAAGACCATGATTCGTCTTGGTCTCGCATTTGAGCTACACTACTAAATGTCCCAGAGTAAAATTTACTTTTTTCTACTTCTATATTAGTGCCATTCCACTAATTGATATGAAAACATATCCCAAGTAGATTGTGGCTTTATGTGAAATGCTTTGTATGCCAAATGACACCGGTGTTTACTAGACAATTTTTTTTTTCTTTGAAATAAATTGGTTTTCGAGACTATTAAATTCATAAATATTAAATTTAAATCGTCAAAGTCTAATCCACCTCACGTTAACCTAATCCGAGTTAAGAGCTTTAACGGCGACTACGTTTTCTACTTCCGCCTAAATTAAGTTACTTTTCTTTCAAATAACTAATTAGCCATCTGTCCTTTAAGGAAGATTGTAATAATTTCAATTTTAAAAAAATTAGCCATTGGCTTAACAGTACAAACTGTCAACACAAAAAATAATAATTCCTCCTTCCCGTTGTTTTGGATAATTTCTCTCCCATCGAAGTTAAAATCCGCCATGTTTTCCTTGTTTAGTGTATTTATTTTCGATCCCCAGCAACCTACAGGAGTTTAACGTCAAACTGATGATGGCCTGATTAAAAACCTGTTTTAATGTACTCTTGTTAATTTTGATCCTCATTGTTGGTATCCCGTCATTTGCGGTTCTATTTTCCTCACACAATTCACAAGGGTTCAGTACCTCAGTTATATTTTTTCTGTCAAATGTCAAGTTTCTATTCCCATCTCATCATAAAAAATGATGAAAATAAATTTCATTTAATCAGTCCGAGATCTGATTTTCCCCATGCCTCTTGTTAGAGTGTGTAATATGAAATAATTCGAATATTTTGAGGAAAAATTGTAGCATTTTGTGTTTTTTAATCGTTTTATATTTACTCTCAAAATTTTTACTGTTCAGCTCTACTAAATCAGCTCTTCCCAGCCAGTAATTCTTCAGTAATTTTTAATAAAACCAATCACCGGTTAAATTCGAGTATTTTTTATTTATTTTCCTTATTAGCATTTTGTTTCGCTTACCTTCGTTGTTTCAATTCATTCACGATCAGGTACCATTATTTAGACTAATCTTTATAAAGGGACTTATCGATTAATAAATATCATTATCGATATAATCTTATCCGGAAGTTAATCGTGAAAAAAAATAATGCTTACCCTTTTGTGAAATTTTAATATCTGAAACCATTAAATGAAAGAATAAACCACATTAGCGCTCCACTCTTTTTTTATATCCGAATTGTTTGCACTATATCAAAAGTCATCAACGTCAGAAAGAATGACATCATAGAAGTGAGGGGGAATTTCAGTCAAAAGTACATTTTTTTTGCTGATTTCTCGGTTATTAAAATGTTGCGAATCTTCTCATTCGAATTTAGCTAAAAGGACTGAAAATATGTACATGAATTGTATTTATGTTGGAGATGTTTTGCCTTTTTGTAAATTGAATCCTGAAAAAAATTTAAAATTTTCCAAAAACGAAGCATCAGAATTAGAAATGAATGTAACAGTTCAATCGACTTTAAAAATCTATTCAATTTCCTCAGGGAAGCATTGTTGGTGCAAAAAATAAAATGTTTCACCTGTTTTCAAAATAAAAGTGAGGAGAAAATACGACCTCAGTAATAGAGCTCTCTTACTTAGCAGATTTTTATATATTTTTAAACTAGTTTAACATTATTATTACCGGACGTAAATATGTAATATTTATTTTTATTACATGTTATGTTTTATTTATTTATTTTCTACAGGGGGTTGGAATAACACGCACATTGCAATTAGGAAGAACTTACACTCAAGTGCACTTAAGGTCTCGGGGCCCTCACCCTTTATTAGCTCAAGTGGGAGGCCCAGTCTCATTTCGCAGGACTAATATTAATGAAATTTGTTCATACTAAGCAAGAATCGACCCTGAACTGATGTAAAACTGACAAGGTATAATGTCGGATCAGTTACCTCTGATACAAAGCTTTGCATTATTTCGGAGAGTGAAATTACAATTTTTCATATGGATATTATAAAATTACTGAAAGGAAATTTTTTTAAAAGTTATGCAAAGCTAAGGGGTTGTATTGATCTTCTGACTGATGAGTGTAGTATGTTGATATTTTAAGTTAATTATATATATATATATATATATATATATATATATATATATATATATATATATATATATATATATATATGTTTGTGTATATAAATCTTCTTTTTTTAATGATGCTAAACATACGCCCCTTCTCTATCCCTAAAACTCTCCATACGTATATTTAATTGTCTGAAACAATGGTGGAAGTCTTCATCTTTCAACTCATTCAGGACGCAATTTCTTTCTGCAAGAGCGTGAATGCAGTATTTGATTAATAATTTGACCTTCAGAAACCGAACCTAGTGAAGTTGCACAACTCCATGAATACTGAAAAACACAATCATCGTTGCTTTGAATTTCGATTTCTTCATTCCTGCATATTTTGCTCTCGGTTAAGCTCGGCTCTTCCGAGTGCATTACGGTATTCAATGTTTATAGAATGGCGTTTCGTTTCGAGGCCGTAAGTAAAAAATCACGATTCGTCAATGTGCGTTAAAAGGAACAAGATTTGACTCCTTTGAAGATGTGAAAGAGAAAGAAAGGATATGGCAGACAACGAAGGATTCCCATGGAGAGTTAGGTAGTTACAGAAGAAGGAAATGAAAAAACAATTTTTTACAGAATCAGTCTCTTTATTTAATAGCCACACCTAGCATATATGCACTAAATATAAATAATAAAAATAAGTAAAGTAATTATACATAACAAATCTTTTTCAATTGAAATAAAGATTCATCTTTTAAATTTTTGGTAAAGCCATACATTACATATGACAATGACTTTAAGTTGTGTGAAAACTAAATTTAAGGATAATGAAATTATTCTTCAAGAGTGCAGTTAGAAAGAGAAAAATAAACAAAACCTTGCCATCCAACCAAATGATAACGAGTTTCATAGAAGATGTGGATTAAAATATCTCGGAAACTAAAAATCAGACCTGCGTACTGTAAACGAGAGAAATGTTCAGCATTTCATCCTCTTAATACTGAGCTATTATTTATAATTGATTTATCATATCTCGCCTTGATGTTTTCACTTCTATCGTGTGATCTAAAGCACACATCTTAGCTTTTTTCATTTAACCGACGCTCATTTCAAATTAATTATTAAAATTTCCTCTTAGGCCTCTGAAAAGAAGATGGTCTCGTGATCTTCTCACCTAGAATTAAATAGGGAGTGCTACCACTGGGCAGTATCTCTTCCAGTCTGTTCATGTCATGATTTCTAATGTGTGCATTTTTACTATTTGTATTGTTATGCAGTTGTAAATTTCATCAAGCAAAAAAAAAGATTATTAAAAAATCAATACTTTTTAAAAAAAGTACATCTAGTGAATTCGTACAATGGATATAAAGAAATGAAACACGTGTTGAGAAACTACCCATTGGTAGTTTGAAGAACACCTGCAGACTGGAAAAAGAGTGATGTATAGGCATTGTTGTGATTTACTTTAAAGTATCTATCAATAAGGTTGGAACGGACAATGAGGAAGTATATAGATAGTAGAAATTTTCGGAGTTTGTACAGTAGTCCTGGGTGCCAAACTCTATCAAACGCCTGTTCAACGTCGAGAAAGACTCCCGTACAGTACATTCCGCGCTTCAATGCAGAGGAGACTACATCTACCACACGATGACATTGCTGTATAGTGCAATAGGAGAAGCGGAATCCAAATTGGTGATCTGGGATTATGTGATTAGAATTTAGGATGGGGTACTGGCGTTTTCAGATAAAGTTTTCCACGATTTCTCCCATGATGTGTAAAAGAGAGATAGGACGGTAAGACGAAGGGTATTGTGGTGGCTTTTTGGGTTTGTGAATCATTTTGACCATGGATATTTTCCAAGGATCAGAAAAATATGTGGGTCGGAGTACACATGTAAGTAAGAAATAGGATGGCTTTTTGAGGAAGAAGTTTTAAGGTCTGAGATGTTATTAAGTCATGTCCGAGAGCTTTGCGGGAGGGTAATCAGTGAATGATTTCTCTGGGATGAAATGCTTTAGGTGGAATGAACATTTAGAGAGGGTATCCAGTTCTGATTCAATACATTCGATGTGGGTTGGATTAAGGATATCGGGATATGGGTTGAAAGTTTGGAAGAGGTGTTGACTGAATATTTGGGCTTTTTCTTCGTCGGATTTGGACCAGGTGTGGGATTCAGTAAAAATTAATATATAAACATTTTAAAATATACATTTTTATGTTTGCAATTTTTTTTTTTTTCGTGAGGGAAGGATAATCCGCCCTGAACCTCAAATGGTCCGCCACTGAATAAAGATGGAACATTTTACGATGTATAATAACCGTATTGATGTTTTAGACTTAGGTATATTAGTCGAAATTCTCATAAAATAGTATGTATATCATGAATGAATGTTTTTTTGGAAATCATGAATTAAAGGGAATCGACTAAGGCTAAGGGTTAGACACAGCTCATGAAGAGGTTGCCTGACTGTGAACATCAGGCTCCTTCGACCTTACACCGAATGGCCATTTGTAAAACTAACTGGGCAATTTATTTCTAGCCAACTTGCCCCGGCTACTTCCCAACCCTTCACGCTATCACACATTATCCTTATAGAGCCGTGATTCCTGTCTTCTCACGATTTATCTTCCATTTCTTGGATATTTGTTGGAATCATAACTAAAATTTTACTGATGGTTTTATACGACTATTAGACATTTTCATCCTTGCAAAAGAATCGAGATTAATATTATGCATTAAATATATGTTAGATGTCAATTATATAAAAAATCATGAACTACATTTTGACATTTTCTATTAAATTTTGGCTTTCGTTCGTACATGAATATGTTTATTTAATGAAATAAAAAAATAATTAGGAAAGCATATTCAACAGAGTGGTAATGTGAAAATAAAAATACATTCAATCCTGATAATCCGAAAAAAAATCGAGAAAATATTATAATAACATTGAAATACATGCAACCATTATACCATAGGCACATATTTTTCATTCTGATTGAGGGGAGAGAGAACGATGGACAAAAAAAAAAGTTTCAAGAGTTATATTATATATATACATCATTTGAGAAAGTGAGGTAGCTCAGTGGTGGGTACTGAACTTCCACTGTTCAAGATCCCAGGTTTGAATCCCAGCTAATGGCAGAAAAATTATTTATTCTGTTTCATTGGCCGTGGGGTGACCCTGGGATAGGGGAACCCTCTTGGGGTATATCCAGTATCTATAAATTGGGTACCCTTAATTAAAAAATTAATTAAGGGAGAACACCTGGCGGTTGAGAGTGATCTCGGTCATATCACCTCCTTGGACAATCGTTGACCTCTAAATAGTGCTCAAGTTGCCCAAAATCGGTCTTGGTCTTGTAACAAGATCAAGACTGCATGGCTATTGCAAGACCAAGAACGAGACTGGACAAACAAATCGTTTTTGTGAATAAAAATTAAGCCAAAATAGTTACTAATACCTGACAATTTTAGTTAATATATGTAAGGAATTGGTTTAACCAATATATTTTTGCATTTAACTCTTAATTGGGTTTCCACTATCTGAAAAATTACAGTAATATCTCTATAGTAATAGGCTAATAATTAACAACTGCAAGACTGTTGCGACACTCTCTTGAAAGACCAAGACTGAGTGTGCAATACCAAGACTAGTCTTGGTCTCGGATTTGGGCAACACTAATAGTACTGAACCCAGGACCCTAGATGGGTTGTAGTGGCATAGGTTATTTTTTTTTTTTTAACATCGCTTCGACTGCCGTTGCCATTATTGTAAATCGAACAATATAATACTGCATATTTAAAAACAAATTTTTAAATACGTTTATATATTTGTATAATAGGAACTTTTAAGGCGAGGTAAAATGCTTACGTACTTTCTTCTATGTCTTAGCTGAGCCATCTAGTCCATATATACATCTTTTTAAATCTATTTTATTGTAGTACATTTTTTAATTTATTCATGTTAATTATTTGTTAATAATTTTTATTTTATTTTTTATTATTCTTGTTCTTTAAATTATTGGGAGGGAGGCGGTTCCCCCCCCCTCGTCCTACCAAAATCTGCGCCTATATATAATATAGCAATTTAACATTGAATACAAAGTGAGTGAACCAACGACAAATCTCATGTTTTATTCTTTTTTTTTTTTCATTGTTTCCTATCGTATTTTTGAGCAAACTTGAAACAAAAAAAAAAAAAAAAAAACTCAGTACGTCCGAAATCAATAAATTAGAAAAAAAAGTTAATTTTGAAATCTTTTACCTATTTGAGACGATTGAAATTAATAAAAAATAATATACATGAATAAATAAAAAATATGAACTAAAATCAATCATAAAAGAGTGTAAAATAAAATAAATTAAAAAAAAAAAATGTAATATTTAACTAGATGTCTCACTTAAAGGCATATAAGACGTATGGCAAACACCAAAAATATGAGTAGGATTCAATCACATGTTTGTGAATTGACAATCATAACTTGACAAGCAGGTTTCTTTGTCCAATACCAAAGCTCGACTGGGTAAAACACGCTATAATAATTGCTGTTTATCAACCATTGGGGTCATAACAATCGAAGGTTTTAAATAATTTTATAAGAAGGGGTGGGAGAGAGGGGTTGAGGGCGCTTTCCCCTTCTTCAATGGGAATATTAAATTTTTTTTCTTAAAGAGATTTCATTTCTTTTCCCATTAATTATTTTTTAAGCATCAGTCTCCATACCATTATTAATTAATGATATTATCTTAAGCCACATTGGCAAGAGCCTGTAAGAAAATTTTTATCTTGCAATGCGGTTTAGAGTTTTTTTGGTCAATCTTGAACTCTAGCTTAAACGTTAAAAAAAAAAAAATAATCACCAGGAAATCTTATTCGTATGATACGAAATCCACGTTTTCTTTTGTCTTTTGGATATTTTGTTTTGCACTTGTAGATAGGGATGGACGGTCTATTGTTTTGATGAAAAATTATCGATAATATCCATACTTTTTTATATGATTACCGCCAAAGACTTAAGGGGAATTTATTTTCGCAGTATTCTTCATTTATTCACTATAAAATGCTGTCTAAACTTCAAAACTATGATCAACAATTATGTTGGATGCATGAAATTTAGGCACTAAAAAAATAATAACCTTTGCCCCGAAGATAAACAAAAATGTTCATTTTAACATTAAATAATTTATTAACAAATAAACAAATTTTAATAGCTAAGTAATGGAAAACTGGCTCCCTTGAACAAATAAAATTATGGACATGGTGTTATTACCTCCGGGGTACACCTAACTAAACAATTAAAATGACAGGAAATTAAATTTTATATAGAAAAATAATTTACATTCATTTCCATGAATATAAAATTCAAACAAGAAAATCTATAACTAAATATATATATAATATTGTTTTAATTATTTGGAAAAAAAAAAGAAACGAGGAATGCGTCTTTTAATTTTCAAGCTTATAATTTCCTAAATTCAATTTGATAAGATTAGTTTAAAATATAATAAAACTGTAATAACATTGTCGATTTTTTTTTTAATATTGTTAATTGAAAATATTACAATCTGTCTCAAAGGACATTTATAATAGTGTTCAGAGATCACATTCACACTGTATGTACAATAATAATAATTTAATAATGATTTTGTAAATTCTTTTTATGAAATAATAAATAAAAAAGATAGGTAAAGGTTTTAAATCATTTCTTTTACTTACTTTATTTTTTTATGTATTTACTTATTTTATTTTTCTTTATTATTGAAATCTTAGTTATTAATTGTATGTACATATTGTCTGAATGAATCATGTAGCTTTAATATTAATGTGGCAGAATGTATTAATATGCAATAAAGAAAGTAAGTAAAAAAAAAAAAATCATTTCTAAGAAAATAATTCGGAAATTGGATTCATTTTACCTTAAAGGATTGTTCTTGTTCGATATTTTTTTCAGATTTTTATTTTGATAAGAATAGATTTAAACACGCCTTCGGACTTCCGTCCATTTCCTTTCTTTATGTAACGATTCGTAATAGTTTTCCATTATCAAAATATTCACTATTACATTATTATATTATCATTTTACCTCGTGCGTCAATAAATAGGTAGAAATATTAAGACATGTTAAAATTATTCTTTTAAGCATATAAAATTAGAAAATAATTAGTGTCTAAGAGGAGAGGATACGAACTAGCAATAGCCACTGGGATTATTGATAGGGCTATCGATAATTTTTATCTATCGATACATCGATATATATTTATATCTATCGGCCATCCTTACTTGTAGGCTTTCGTAGCGTGGCTATGATTCATTCATAATATTCAATTTAATTTATATACGATTTTCGTGTCATAAAGGTTTGTTTGCTGGTTTTGCTGTATTTTTTTTTTTTTTATATTGATCTTAATAATTCAACCTAATCAGTGATACATAACTAAAATTTGTATTGAGAAATCACTTATATGTAATAATATATAGATATTTAACGTAGACTTAATGCTTCATTTTCATACCTTTCAGTAATAACAGACTTTTTTTTTTTTAATATTTAAGTATATTTATACCATACTATAGTAGTAATATTCACTGTTAATTCAATGAAGCCATAGTAAAATTTAAAAAATACCATACAATGGAAGATTGGTCTCATGCTTCAAACCCTGCCCGTTCCAGATAAATAAATCAATCAGCCAATCTCTTCCTCTCTTTGTCTCTGTCACTTCTGTAATACCTTGCTGCTCATGATATGTGGGTTGATTCTCGGTTCCTATAATGAAGTCAATATTAAGTAATTATTATTTTTCCTTTATTTTTCCTTCCTCTTACCTGCTAATGGTATTGCGGAAGTAAGTAAAGGAAAAATTTCGAATCCAAATAACCAAGTCTCGCAAAATGGTCTGTGTGTATTTGGACGGCCTAACTCATCAACGAAAAGTTATACGAAAATAAAATAAATTAAAGATAGATATATGTCTGGGATGTTACATTTTTGACTACAGGGAAGGATTATATAGGTATGTAACGAATATGAGAGCGAACGGATGAATCTATTTTAAAAATCGTTTGCTAAATTTATTTGACGTGTTCCCCTGAGTGTTTTGAAACAATTTCGAGTCAAAACGTGGACAAATTATTGTATAAAACGAGTTTTAATCGACATTTGTTTGAGCGAACGGCTTGACCGATTTATAAGTTCGATGGATCAAATCATATGTTAAGTATTCTTTGTATATTTTATTTTTATTTTTACTTATATATAATAATAATAATAATAATAATAATAATAAGGCTTAGCGAACCCGAAGGTTCGATGCCGACACCACCAATCGCTTGTTACACACCTCCCTCCACCGTTCGCCGTCCAAACCCAGTCCCTTCAGATCAGCTTTAATGCAATCTTCCCACCTTCGCTTCGGTCTACCCCTCCGACGCTTACCATTCGGCACAGCAAATATTAACCTTTTAGGAATTCTCTCGTTACTAAGCCCAACAACTTTACAAGCCCATTTGATTCGCCGCGATGAAATTATCTCAATTATATTACCCGGATATAGCTCACGCAATTCGGCGTTGTGTAACCGTCTGAACTCTCCGGTTAACTCATCCTTCTTCGGTCCGAATATTCTACGCAATACTTTATTTTCAAAAACCTTAAGACGCTGCTCATCCCTTAATGTAAGCGGCCAAGTTTCGCATCCATAAAGAACTGTAGGCAAGATAATTGTTTTATAGATTCTAATTTTTAAGTTTCGGGACAAGAGGCGCGAACTAAGTAGTTTTGTCACAGAAAAATAACAAGCATTCCCCGCCTTCAGTCTAACTTTAATCTCTTCTTCAATTTCGTTTTTTCTAGTTATTGTAGAACCTAGATACCTAAATTTATCTACCTGTTCAAACATATTACCATCTATATCGATGTCACCAGTAGTATCGCCATTTTTGCAGCTAACCATATATTTTGTTTTATCCACGTTTATTTCGAGTCCTAGTTCTTTACCGGCTTTCATTAACGTTGTCGTATTTAGTTTTATAGTTTCAACGTCTTCGCTTAACAGTACCAGATCATCAGCATAGCCCAGCACGGATGTTGTCCCGCCCAGATCCAACCCTTTCTCGGTACGCATTACCTCCCTAATGGCATGTTCTAATGCCAAATTGAACAGGACAGGCGAAAGAGAATCCCCCTGTTTTAAGCCCGAACGAACCTCAAATTTTTCGGACAAATTATTACCGATTCTAACTTTATTGAGTGTCTCCGTCAAGCACATCCTGACTAGATTTACTAGTTTTTTTGGAATTCCCTGCTCGATTAGAATATTATACAGTTTCTGGCGGTCAATAGAATCGTAAGCCTTTTTAAAATCTATATACAGCTGGTGAACAATACCGTTTTTTCAACGGTACAATAACAATTTTTTCTCTAATATTTGCCGTAAAGAAAATATTTGATCAATAGTCGAACGATTCCGTCTAAATCCGCATTGGTAGTCTCCGATAATTTCCTCGGCGTATTCCGTGATTCGACTGGTTAAGATTACAGTGAATATTTTATAACATACCGGAAGGAGTGAAATTCCTCGATAGTTATTACAATCCGTCCTCGGACCCTTTTTGTGAATCGGAATAAGAATAGATTCTTTCCATTCTTCAGGTAATTTCTCGTTCACCCAGATCTTTTCAACCAAGCGATGTATTTTAGAAACTCCAGCTTCCCCGCATGCCTTAATTAGTTCAGTAGGAATATTATCGATTCCCGCTGCTTTATATGATTTTAATTTTCCGATAGCTACTTCAACTTCCTCTTTAGTTGGTCCTTCTATTAACGGTTCAGCACTCTGGTACTCAGAAGGAGGACACAGATCATAATTTACCGTATTTAAAATATTATCAAAGTGGTCCTTAAACTTATTCTATATGTCAACCGGATCGGTCAGAATATTGTTATTATCATCCCTAATTCCAGACGTTACGGGCCCTACATATTTACGTGATCTGTTTATACCTTTGTACATGTCTCTTACGTTATTTTCGATTCTATTAGTTTCTATTTCAATTATTTTATTTTTGAGATACTCCCTTTTTTTATTTTTGAGCAATTTTGTCGTTTCGTTCTTTGAGATTCGGAAGTATTCCAGATTGTCTTCGCTAGGATTATTTAGAGCTTTTAATTTAGCGGCTTTCCTTTTTTCGCACATGTTTAAGCAATCTTCATCAAACCACGGTTTGTTATTCTTATTTTCCTTTTTTCCTAGACACGAGTTACCGACCGCTTTAATATTATCCCTGATCTCTACCCATAACTTGTCAATATCCTCGTGGTCCTCGTCAGGAAGCTCTAAAGCTTCAAACCTATTCTTAACATCTAGCTCGAATTGGTTTCTAATTGATGGATTTTTTAATTTTTCCAAATTAAAATTCTCAAAATCGAAACGGTTTTCTTTTCTCTTTTTTATATTAAGTTTTTGTCGAAGTTTCGCGATTACTAATTCATGATCCGACCCACATTCTGCTCCGCGATAAGACCGTACATTGATTATACTGCTTTGCCAGCTGTGTTGTATCAAGACATGATCGATTTGATTTCGTGTTTGCGAATCCGGCGATGTCCAAGTATATTTATGAATATCCTTACGTTTGAACGTCGTACTTTTAATTACCAGGTTTTTCGAGATGGCAAAGTTTATCAGACGGATCCCATTATCATTACTATATTCGTGCAAACTTTCTTTACCAATCGTCTGAATATAAACTTCTTCCCTTCCTACCTTTGCGTTCGCGTCACCTACAATTATTTTCATGTAGTTTCGCGGTAGTTTATCATAAACCCATTCGAGTTTATCGTAAAATTCACTTTTGACTTCATCGTCACTGTCTTCGGTCGGACAATGTATGTTTATTAATGCGATTTTAAACCAACGTCCCTGAAATGTAGCTACCGAAATTCTATCACTAAAGAATTGTACGTCCCTCAAAGCGGATAGTAATCTACTCCTAATTAGAAACCCGGTACCTAAACAATGATTCCCGCTTCCTCCGTACCAAATAGTGTACTTTCCTTCCCTCATCGAGCCCTCCCCTGGCCAGCGAACCTCTTGCAGAGCCACGACATCCAAATTGTACCCATTTACCTCATTCGCGACCGATTTTAGCCCCCCTGCTGTGTTTAAACTCCTTACGTTCCACGTACCAATATTTAAATCCCTATATTTCAACTTGCGGCATGAATCCCCTAAAGCAGTCCCCACCCGGAGACCCGAACGGGGGACTAGTTTACCTCCGGATAATGAGCGTTTTACCTTAGGGAGATCCATGACTTTTTGTGGTGTTTGGTGAACTAAAGATATGTGAGTAGGGCGTTCAATCCTACGTCACACCCTCCAGCAAGTCTGGTGGGCCCCTACCTCCAGCAAGTCTGGAGGTCCCCTCCCTCCAGCAAGTCTGGAGGGCCCTCTCATTGTTGGTCAGCGAGTCCATCGGACTTAGCCGGGAGGAACTTCCAAGGAATTTCCACCGACCATCCCCACATCCGCCACCCGTGGGACGCTCCCCATACGCGGTAATGAGCCCGCGCGAGGTTACTTATATATATATATATGTATATATATCATGGGTTATAAATATTCAGGACGCAGTCTTTTTTATTTTTTTTTATTTTTGCCAACGTTTCAACCGAAACATGTGGGCCATCTTCAGGGCTGAAAATGTTTTTTAAAATTACAATCAGAGATATAATAGTATACGACCGCTAATTATAAATAATAAACTGTAGTGATTGATGGCACATAAATCTTAACTAATATTGTAATACACATATTAAAATAGTTATACAAACTTAAAAAAAAAAAAAAAAAAAAATGTTATTCTAACACGTTGGCAAAAATTGACTTAAGCCAACGTTTAAACGTTGGAAAAAATAAAAGAAATTAAAAAAGACTGCGTTCTGAATATTTATCACCCATGATATATAGAACAGTCGACTAAATTATTTCAAGTATATATATATATATATATATATATATATATATATATATATATATATATATATATATATTTATTTTCACTCTCCTTATAATATTTTATGTTGTTCTATGCATTGTTTAGTTATAACTTTATTTATTTATATTTCTGTATATACGGTATGAATGTGCTCTCTGAACTTTATTATAAGTGTCCTTAAATAAGAAATATTGTAATATTCCTCAATAAAAAAAAAAAAAAAAAAAAATGATTCTTAGATTTTAGTTGGTTTTAAGATCTCTACACCGAAAGGTAGAAGAGATTATTAATAATAATAATAAGATTTTTGTTGGTTTCATGTGTAAGATGGTGATCATATGTGTTAATTAGGTATAAATTGTAAATAAGTCAAAAATAATAAATGAAGTTATTGGTAAAATAAATATACCAGAAGTGCCGATTTAAATAATTCATTTTACATTTTGTTTCTCATTTTTTTTTAAATGGCTGATATAAATTAATTTATAATGCATAAATATTTTTTAATAAGGCTTGCGTAGTTGTTTGTGAACTGGATATTTTTAGTGCAGGTTATTTATTCATGGTGAAATTATTTTAAGTGTTCTTTAGAATTACAAAGCAAAGAGAAAACGTTACATTAACTGAAAGACGTTAACTGCTACATGTCTTGCTATCCGCTTTTTTTAAATGGGTAAGGGGTTCCAGAATCGGAATTTATGTTTATTTACTATATTTCTGTTTCTATTGATTCCTGGAGGAAACCCATCTGTTTAAAAATGTACTATTACTATAATTAATATGAATATAGTTCACCATATACGCTAGATATCACAGACCCTCTGCTGTTATATACTAGAATTAATTATAATTAATATGAAGTTTCCTTTCTAAAGGTATCGTATTACCAATTTATTATTTGTATCTAAATGGCGGTGTGCAGGAAAACAGGCTAAGATTCAAATTGCACATTATAATTAAATATATTTATGGTTAAAACATTATAGATATATCTGACAATATTGATTTGAGGATGTTGGTGTGGGGATGATTAATTACTTTAGTATTTTATATTTATTTTATTTTTTTCTTCTGCGAACAAACAGACTTGCTTCCGTACTTCAAGGAAGCTATTAAACAGGATAATTTATTTTGTGTATTTAAAATATATTCTAAATGACATTTTTTGTATTCTAAAACTCTTTTTTTTTGTCAAAAAAAAAAACAGTTACGAGCAATGTATTTTATATTTTACTTCTTAAAACGCAATATACAGAAATTATATTTTATATTGTTTTTTAAAAATATTGCATTTGAAATAGTGCCGAATTCCACTTGTTGCATAGAGAAATCATCGTTATGTTTTTTTAATGGCGTTCTCGGATTTAAACTGTGGTAGTTTTATTAAATATGTTTTTTTTGTTGTTTTTTTGTTGAAATATGACTCACGAAACCCCAGTGTACGTTCATTGTAAACCTGCATCATTATTAATTGTTTGGACTGTTCAGGGATATATTATGGAGAATCAGGACAGTTTATAAAGGACAGAATATATCAGCCTGCAAAAATAAAAATAATCCAAAATATAACAACAAAAAAACGGCATTAATTCAACATAGTGTAGAGAAAGGACACTGATTCGATTTCGAAGAAGTAAAAATTATATATATATAAAAAAAATAGTTTCAGAAGAAAAATTCTAGAAGGAATAACTATTACGGAAAATTTAGAAAATGCAGTCAATTTTAAATCGGATTCAAAGAACATAAGTCAAAATTATGAAGAACTGTTAAGAAAGTTAAATAAATATAATTAATCCTATGAACTGATATAAAAAATAAATGGAAATATTTTTTTATTTTTATTTTATTTTATTGAGTATTAATACAGTCTGCCACACTGAAGGGCATTGGTACTAGGGCTGTAGTATTCATTCATACAATATGTACATAAGAAAGGAAAATAAATAAAAATAACGAAGTGAGAAAATAAACATATATATATATAAATGAAAAGATAAAGTAATATACAAGATAAGTAAAATAACACATTAAAGCCGAATGATAATAAAATAAATAAAACACGAAATGGAAATTAAATACATTAGAGGGCGCCATAGTATGTGTAGTGAGTCAGTCTAGAATACAGCACAATGCAGTTAAAATGAGGATGATAGAAAGAAAAGAATTTAAGATAAAAGGTTTTATTTTTCATTTGGATTTTGTTATTGTCATGTTTTTGCCTAATTTTGTTTCAGTAATGAAATAAATTTTGCCCAAAAAAATATGTAAAATAAAATAGGTTCCTTTTTTTTTTTTCTACAAGAAAGTTGGTTTTGTATTATTGCATTAAAAAGTATTGTTAAATTACAGGAACATGCTTTGATAAATTGAAACAAGGAGGAAAAAGTATGTGGATTTTCGGAAGAAAAAGAAAAAGTGAACCAAAGTATTTTTTAACGAAGTTCTACCATAGAGTAGTATTATATATATGGACATATTTTAAGTAAAAAGAAAATTTTAGTAATAATGTTGACTAGTGTTTTATTATTGTTTTGTGAAAAAAATAAAAGATTGTTTGAAAACGGCTCTTGGAACCGAAACGTTAAAAAATTATATTTTTTTAAATATTATAATAATGTTTTAAAATTGTAAATAAGGACTGCGAGATTAAATAAGGGTTTATAAGATAAAAAATAGTCTTATATAGATTAAATATAATAGTAATTTAAAAAATATCACATAGATATAAATAAACTAAAGATGGCTGTTTAACACAAAATTAAAAATAAGGTTTTGTAAAACCCCGAAGATTGTCACAGATAAAGACAAAAATATCTATTTGACCTTCTTAGATATAAAAGCAGCATTTGATTCTATACCAAGGGAAAAGCTAAGTAAAGTAATGAAAAAGAATATCCTTGGAGACCTTATCCAAGTTATTTGGTCCATCTATAAAATTCTAAGTGGATCATGGGAAAATGATCAAATTGTTTTAAAATAGACAAAGGGGTCAAACAAGCTGACGGTCTCGGCACTCTATTATTGTTTCCATGATGAGTTGATGATGTTAGCGCAGAACTGAAGAAGCAATAGAATATGAGAAAGTTACTTGCACAAGTATTATTTAATGTCGATGATATTCTCAGGGTTTCCACTTCGGTGAAAAAGTTGCTTTTTTAGGGAAATTCGAAGGCTGGCAATGCGTTCTTAGCAGAAAAAGTATTTTCAGACAAAGGAGAAATGAAATTAAAACTCAACTCATGAAATTAACTCATGAGGCCACGAGACCCAGCGTGCGTTCATTGTAGACCTGCACGATTATTTTAATTCGTCAATGTGTATCATCTGTTTTATTTGGATGTTTAATTCATCCTCCTTCACTCTAATTAGCGCCTCTCTAATTTTCAAAACAGGCAATTCGTAAGACGTAATTAAATTCCGCCAATGTCGGACATTTATTTCTTTGAAGGCTGAGGGGGGGCGTTCACCCCCAACCCTCCTCCCTCCTGTCTGATATTGCTTTGTGATGGACACCCCGCTACGATTAAACTCATCTAATATTCAGGCCTTTCAGCTACAGGAGGGAAGGATCGCCGGGTGTAACTGGATCTTCTTCAGCCGCCGCTGAAAAAGTTCCAAGACCACTGCAAGGGAGGTGCTTTATAAATTATTCCAAGCCCATTGCAGTGGAGTAAACAAAAAATTCTGAAACTAGTCCCCAAGCGGATTGTGAACGGAAGGGGATCGAATTAATCGATCTATTTCATAATAAAATAAATCATGTTCGGAATGTTAGAGAATGAAAAATCTTTTATGAATATAGAATAGAATAGAATAGAAGAATAAACTTTATTCTGGGACAAAGTCCCTTAAGAATAACAATTTTGTACATAACAATTAACTTGCCATCTGGCCAAAATACATATTACAATAAAAAAATAACTAAAAACTAAGTAATAACAGAAGTATTTACATAACTATACAAATATATTAAAGAAATAATATGAGCAATATGGTCACAATACTGCAAAATAGTTGCTACAAACAATAAACTATGGAATACTAAATGAAATTTAAAAAATAAACTGGAGGATTAAAATAAATTCCAATAAATCCCATCAAATTATCTTTACCCTGAGTCGCAAACCTATGACCTCCTGTCCTACAGTATCCTTTAACAATTCCCCACTTATCCCAGTTGAACAAATCCGTTACCTAGGACTCCACCTGGACAAACGACTCACATGGAATCCTCATACAAGATTCAAACGACAAGAAACCGCTCGACGTTTCCCACTACTCCAACACTTAATAGACAAACGCACTAAGCTTTTAATCAATTATAAACGACTCATATATATGACTATATATAATATAATAAGACCTATATAATAAGACCATATATAATAATAATAAGACATAATATATAATATAATATATAATAATATAATATAATATAATATAATATAATATAATATAATATAATATAATATAATATAATATAATATAATATAATATAATATAATATAATATAATATAATATAATATAATATAATATAATATAATATAATATAATATAATATAATATAATATAATATAATATAATATAATAACCATATGTAATATAATAAGACCTATTTGGACTTACGGAATTGAGCTGTGGGGCTCCACTAAACTATCGAATTCCTCTCGTATCCAATGCTTACAATCCAAAATCCTTCGTAAAATCCTCAACGTTCCTTACTTTGTCACAAACAAAATCATCCATAAAGACGTTAATGTTCCATATGTTTCCGATTTGGACCAATCCAGATACCTATCCTTCCATAACAAACCGCAGAACCATCCGAATCCTCTCGTTTCTAACCCTGCTTCCTCCTCGATCCCTGATAACCCACCGAGGCGTCTGAAAAGAAGATGGCCTTGGGACCTTCTAATGTAGAACTTTAATTTGAGTTCTACCAATGGGTAGTTTCTCTTCATGTTGTACATGTCATGTTACCAATGTCACATTTACTTGTTGTATTTTTAATGTAATACAGTTGTAAATTTCATTAAAATAAAAAAAATGTTTTGTCATACCATTGACTTAGTGAAAAAAAATAATAACAAAAGAACAGATAAATATTTACTATAAATGATTTACATCTGTACCTTAATGTGTTCAAATTAATACAATAATAGTATTGTAAGCATTATAAAAATGTTATATAATCTATATCCTAAGCTGTAGATTGATCGGAGAAAATAAAAGATGATACAAATATAGAGGAGTGCATTCAATATTAGTAATCAATTAAATACTGCTCAAAGACTTAGAATCTTATACATTGCAAAACTGACCAAAACTGACCAAAAAAAAACAATTCTCAGGGAACTTTACTGGGCATCTTTTCCATACTCAAAAAAGAATATATGTGTATATACAAATGATAGATAGAGAAAAATGCAATTTTGTTACATGATAAATTGCTACCCAGCGTCTGATTGAATTGTAAGGAGGAATTGGAATAAGAGGGTTTTAAATATGGATAGGGATGGTACATGGCGGATTTTAAGTTGGATGGAATTACAAAAGTTCGTGGAGCGGGCAATAAAGGAGTGTTGACATGGGGCAGATTTGTGGAAAGGGGTATAAAGGTCAGAAGGGCGAGATCTTGTGGAGAGGGAGTGGATAGATGACTTGAATTGAAGGAGATTGAATGCGTAGGACGGACGATAATTATAGATTATTTGGTAATGGAATGTACATAGGAAATATTGTCTCCTGAAAAAGGGAAAGAAATATACATGTACTTTTATTCGTATTTAAATAAGATATGGAATTATAGCTTTATCAATGATTTTGCTGGATTTTATTGCAGGAGAATGATAAATAATCAGGATAAACTATTCACTATTAATTATGTTCATGTATTTGTTCTATTCTTAATCAATTCTTTTTAAAGTGTGTTATAAAGTTTATATTACTCAGATATCTAAATATGTGTATTGAAATACTTCCATTACAATGTATTTTTAACAATAAAATATTCTCGAACCGACGCACAGTGGCGAATCTAACGCAGAAAAAAATGCGTTCGCCACGGAAGTCTTAGTCTCCACGCCAACTGCTTTTAAAGTATTAGATCGAACCTGAGTAGTATTTCAAATAAAATATTTTAATATAAAATATATTTTTTTGAACCTGTATTTTTTTTTCAAAGTACAAACAGTTTTTTTCCCTTCCATTATACTGAAAAAAAAATGTATTTTATTTTGTATTTGAAATGCACAAAATAAATTACCGAATTGAGCAGGTTCTTGCAATCAACCGATCAAGTCTGGTTCTTTGCATGAAAATTGTCCCATTCGAAAATCGAGCTTAGAAATTGTTTAAGGTTGATAGAGTTAAATTTATAAAAAGAGTATCAATGGACATAAAATTGAACAGATTTAAAAAATATATTAAGGAATGTATGGTCTTATCATAGGAAAGGGTATAAGAGTTTATTTCTTAAATCAACAAGTAACGTTGAAGTGGACAGTAAGATGTTGAATTAGAAAAAATATATGTTATTTTTAAATACTTTTCATAAAAGAAAAATGAAGGATTCAATTTATGTACCACCTTAGAGGATTAAAATTAAATAATTTGATCATGGGACACTTTTATTATAAATTTTTCATGAGTAATATTAATTGGATAAAACAATTTAATATCTTCAAAGTATACCAACTTTCCTCTAATCACATAATTTTTTTTTTCACAGGGCTAAAATCCATATAAAAATATTTAGCCATAATAAACAAAATAAAACGATTGATTTTAAAATGATTAAAATGGTTGATTGACACGCAAAATACTTGAAATGGACTGACTCACCTATAAGAATTTTTTTTTCCAATGCTTTAAGAAATTTTTTTTTCCATCTTCCAAACGTGTTATCCTTATGACGTTCGCCGCTTATACCCCCCCCCCCACCATTGAGACCTCCCCCCATCGATGTGAGTGTATTGGAAGTACAGTAAAATCGATTATGATTCACGCTGGTTGAAGTGGTTCCTCGAAATTTCTAGAAAAGTGTGGGAGAAAACTTCCTTAAAGGACAAGTCAGATTTACTTATCAATTTTTTACTTTTGTCACATTAGTAAAATTAAAATTTTTTAAAAAAAAAGAATAACACTGAATGAATGTAGGGCTTTATTTTGAAATGCCTGCAAAGAGTAATTCAAGAGAGTGTTTAGAGTAGTGTAACTCAAAATCAATCTTGGTCTTACACTTTGCAACTGTTGCAAGACAAAGATCAGGACTAGTAAAAAAAATCGATTTTTAAATAAAAATTAAGACAAAATAGTTACTAATACTTGAAAATCTTAGTTACTATATGTAAATAACCAATATACTTTTGCATTTAACTCCTCTAATTTTTCATTCGGACTTAGTTAGGTTTCTCCTATCTAAAAAAAATACAGTAATATCTCTATAGTAATAAGCTAATAAATGTCTGCAAGACTGTTGCGAGACTCTTGTGCAAGAGCAAGACCATGACCAAAAACGAGTTTGCAAGACCAAGACTCGTCTCGGTGTCCCATTTAGACAACACTAGTTTAGAGGAGGCATCCATGGACAATAGTAACAATGATAGAAGAGTATCTCATTCACACTATGTACAGTAAATAAACAGCAAAATAATAATACTAAAATTAAATGTATATAAACTAAAAGAAACTAAACTAATCAAAATAAATACTTAAACACACACATAATTTTATACAACATTTACAAAATTCTTTCACTTAAGATCTCTGAGCCGAGCCTTTCCTCCTCAATCATGGAAGGAAAGGCAGGACTCTAGAAGATCCCAGCGCCTCTCACTCAGCCCAATTACTGGTATTAAGGACCAGGGGGAGCTGAGCAGAGGCGCTATAACCAGGCGTACATGGCTTGATTGGAGAATCTGCCCATTTCCAGAATTCTTTATGCTTAACAGAAACATATATCAGAATATATGCTTACAAAAGGTATCTGGGCCACTGCCGCTTCAAACTTCTAGGAGGATTTTAGGGATGGGTAGAGTTAGATAGAGATTTTGCGAGTGGATTTTGATGATATGTAAGGTTTTGATGGAATTTGGAAAAAATTTCGGGGATAAGGTCAATGACGAATCCATTAAAATTATTTGTTGCTCTAGAGTATTATATAATATCCAGAATAGAATATTAAGGTTCAATTTAAACATATTTTAATGATGTTTTTATTACAATTTCACTATTATATTTACATTTGTTATTGTATGTTTCAGGTGAGCAGTTTGATGAAATAACAACAATGCATAGCTGATCCTAGGTTCAGGTAATTTTTTATTGATTTTTCTAGAAGATACATTCTATATTGATGTGTACTGTATAAAAATTATATCAAGTCATCCCATAAGTATGTGGGTATTTAATTGCGTGATTAATCTCCGCTGGCTTTTAGTACCAGCGAAATGGTTGAGGAAGAAGCGCAGAGATCTCCTGAAGCCTTGCTTTCCCTCCACATGTGGGGGGATAAGTATGGTTCAGAGTTCCCATGGCCGAATGTAAATAGAGTAAATAGGTATGCCTGCATCTAAGATGTTTATTTTCATTACTTTTTTTTTTTAAGATAATTTTAATTCTATTTTATTCATTTATTTTCATTCTATTATTTATATTTTCTTCCTCCACTATGATATTTTATTTTGTTATTTTATAGCTTTATATTATTTGAAATTAGCTTATTTATTTATTTTTTTTTAATTTGTAAATATGGTGTAAATGTGCTCTCAGAACTCTATTATAAATGTCCTTTATTGAGACAGATTGTAATATTTATCAATAAACAAATAATTCATTCTAAAAAAAAAAATTGCGTTATATAAAGATTAAAAAAAATCAATGAAACACGTTCAATCTAAAATGTATTTGTCATCTTGTTCTATACCAGTTTACCTTCTTGAAACCGAATTTTGAATAACTTTTCTGAAAAATACTTTGGTTTTGAATTTGAAAGAAAGAGAGTAACTCGTTTGATGGGTTTCTAAATAATTTCCCCATGCATAGTCCTTAAAATAAAAAAAAAAAAACCTGTACCATTACAACTCATGAAGGGTCTTGGGTTCAGTACTATTTAGGGAAAGAACTGTTTCAAGGCCTACGGTTGTGCAGAGAGAGGATCGGGCCAAGATCATTCTCAACCGCCATGTTTTTCCCCTTAAACAATTATTTAATTAAGGGTACCAACTTTATAGAGGCTGGGTGTGCCCCAGGAGGGTCTCACTACCCAGGGTCGCCTCACGGCCTATAAAATAGAATCATTAATTTTTCTGTCACGAGCCGGGATTCGAACCCACTGAGATACCCCGCTCCCTGTTCATCCATAGTCCTTAGGGTTTTTCAATGTTTGTTCCGCAACATAGGGCCTCACATTGTCATGGTGAAATAAAGGGCTTCGTCTATTGATAAGTGAGTGACGTTTTTCTTCAATTTCCCTCATCAATCAATCACAGTAGAGACCTTTAGTGATAGTTCGGTTAAGATCAAGGAAATCACAATGAAGGATTACTTCCATATCCCCTCAAACAGACATCATTACTTTTTTCGTTTGAAATCTTCCTCTCGCTTCTGTCCTCGTTATTCCTCCAAGAATTAACCACTGTCGTTCACTTAGGACATTTCCTCGGTATATTTTTGCATGTTTCCGATAAGTTGAAGCAGTATATTCTCCTGTATCGAATTCCCAAAGCATAACATAGCTTAAGTGGTTTTTGGGGAGATCCATTTTAGTTGAAATTACAGGACAGAATATGTAACTTTCTCCAAAAGCAGAAGAGTATATAATATACAAAATATTTAAAAACAATTCAAATATTAAGAATCGAATGCAGATGTTTCTTTACAAATTACAATAAGGTACAAATGTGATTTTAAAATAAATAACACTATCTATTTAATCAATCGATTACAAATGTACTTATACAGAAAATGTTTAACAATTGAAACATGAATTATTAGAATAAATGAGAATCATTATACCAAGACTAAGGTTTGGATTCTAAAATTGTAGTATAGGTTCTGCTTAAAGAAACCTGAAAAATGTGAATACACGTTTCTGTAAATATGCGTATAAAGTATTAGTTCGTTGTTAATTATTGTTATTTCAAGTAATTATTTAGATGAGGACCCCATGGGTTACGCTTGGTTCTCAATTACTTCGGTCTCATTTGTTCATGAGACGCCGAAAATATTCTTTCGGATAAACCCGGATGTATTCGGCACTCCATGAACAAGTGTGACCGAAGTGATTGTGAACCACGCGTAACTCGTGCGGTCCTCATCTAAATAATTACCTAAGTCAATTTATATTTTCTATTATTACTATTTATTTGGTGTTTCTTTTTATATAACTATGAGTCTCCAAAACCCTCATTCTGTCATTTTGTCCTAAAGGTAATTCTCCTATAATAAATAAAGTATATTATTATTAAAAAGTAATAATACAAACTAATTAATAGTCACTATTAAATATTTACTGAGTTAATGACCATAGATTAATCATTTCTTTA
Organism: Nezara viridula; assembly: GCA_928085145.1. NCBI lineage: Eukaryota > Metazoa > Arthropoda > Insecta > Hemiptera > Pentatomidae > Nezara > Nezara viridula. The sequence continues at coordinate 40,308,592 of OV725078.1, forward strand.
GCAAGCTGGAGCCTTACACGGCCGATTTTTCCGTTAGAACATGCATTTGCTTCGAAAAATCGGATTAGACTTTCTTCACGAAGGAAATACAGCCGAAACTGTCTGACCATAGCTTTTTCTAGCATGGTCTGAATATCATCAATTATTTCGTGAAATACAATCAATAATTTTCAATTACATTTATATTGCATTATCAATTAGTAATAAATAGTTACATAATTGAGTAACATTGTTATTATCAAGTATTGTTTAATAGCACATTCAGTTCAATATTGTTACGTTTTGCATATTGATACTTAAAATCATTGTTACTCAATTATGTTACTGTATATTTACTACTATGCTGTAATGCATTCTGAATTTGATTGAAACTTATTGATTATCACGAGGTAATTTATTTAATAGCACCCACTCTAGAATTATCTGAAAACCAACTAACAGCCAAAACATCATCAAAGTAAAGTTTTAGTTGATGTAGTATATTTCTAGTTTCAAGAACCCGTAATAATGTCTTTTAATTAATTTATACTTTCACTAACCTATGTGTGGAATAAATTCTAACATAAGGGATTGTCGAAATTAAAATTTTCTAATCCGAGTCCGTAGTTGCTACCTCAATGGGATACCCATACGTTTTCACACTTCCGTAAGAAACCTTGGGGTATTGTTTCATCATCATTTATCCTGGAATAATCATTCTTCCCAAATTATCCGAAAGTCCATTGCTAACCTCAAAAAGTTCCTGGGATTCCGTGACTCTATGCCCCTTAAAATCCGTCAGCTCCTGGTTCCCTCTCTCATTTTCCCTCACTTCCATTATGGCTGCCTTGTATACGGTGGACTGTCTGGTGGGCTTCAGATCAGATTAAAGAGGCTAATGAATTGTTACATTAGATTTATACTTGGATGCCGAGTTGAAGTGGCTCTATCCAGTTTTCCGACGACAATGTTTCCTAGGTGTATTCCTTTTTTGAAACTTTACAACCAAAAAACTTTCTTACCTTCTTGATTTCTTTACTCCTTGTGGCTCTGTTCAATCATTCAACACGAGATCCCAATCCTCAAATCCGTTTATTCCTTCTCATAGAACTTTTTCTTTTAAAAAGTCCTTTGTAATAAGTGCTACCTATTTTCGGAATTCCCTGCCAATCTCTATATGGAAATCCTTATCATTGTACTCATAATTATACTCATTTGAACACAATTTATTTTTCCATCTACTCAGTAAGCAATCTTCCGAATATATGTAAAATAAAGTTATTTTGGACTTTGGAGATGTCACTTATACTATACCGATATCTTGCAGATATCTATGTATGTGTCATATTGCTTCTTTGTACAAATACGTGAACTCACCCATATATAATCATCTTTAAATTCATATGTCTACTACAAGTTCATATGTTTACTACAGTGTCTTTATTTTTAATATTAAAATTTTTTAATGTTATGAAAAATTGACATGTTTCTTTATTTTAATATTAAGGTTAGAAAAAAATTGTAAATTAATTTATTTTTAATTGTCATTTAATTATTCACAATTGTTATTTATTTGTCCATTATAGTTATTCTGAGTGCACTAAATGTCCCAGGATAAAATTTACTTTCTTTCTTTCTAGTTCCAAGGCGTTTTTTCTTTCACATAGCTGTTTATGAAACATTTTGAGTGTTATTGATCCAAAAAAACAAGTTTCCAAAATGGTATGTGTGCGCCTTCGCCTTCGTGGGAGAAGAAAAAGCCCTGCTTTTTCAAGCAAATTTTTCTTCAATTCAATAAATTGTTCTCGAAAACGGCTCTTAGAATTTTAGTTAAACTCCTTACACAAATTTAAAATTAAATGGCCTTCAATATCAAGCAAGTGTTATCTTCATTGAAGTGGAGGCTCAAATGCCGAATTTTCAAAATTTCTCGAGCTAAAGTATCATTAATTTTCTTTATTTAAAATAATTATCCATTCCACATTACAAAAAGTAATAAGCACTTGATAAATGTAAACTATGAACGAATCAGATAAATAACTCAAGGTGAAATAAGGGTTGGTCATTGTTGGATTTGTTTAATCGGAAATATCGGACCGACCTTTCCCGAAACTTCTCCATTTGACTACTTACATCTTTAGACAACTTTTCTATTGTTATTTTAATTCACGTATTTCGCATACACATAAATAAATACACATATCATAAAAGATTTTACACGAAATGTTGAGGATATACTCATATATATATATACACACACATTTATAGGGTGCTCTGTATATAAATATATATATATATATATATATATATATATATATATATATATATATATTGTATAAAACTCAGAATTTCACAAAAGATTCGCTTTTGAATCTTATTAATTTAAACATTTTTTTAAACAGTTATGACAAGTAATTATTTTTAAAAAATTGTATATTTTCTTTAATATATGTTTCCTTTAATATTTTATTATTAACTCGGCCACTATTGTTTGTATGGTTATATATTACTATGTTATACTATCTATAATATGCTGTCTACATTGAAAGTGGTAATTGAAAGTTGCGTTAAGTCCACACAGCACAATATTTTTATAAAATAGGGTTATTTTAATCTTCCATACTCATTTTTTTTTCTATGTACGTTCTTTTGGTCTATGTACGTGATGATGAAGCATCGCTTGAGATTAGTATTGTTATTATTTCCAGTATATTCGTGGTAAATTTTCTTCATCCATTACTTCACCTATCTGGTTTTATTCTCTTGGCGCAGCGAGGTGGAATATGAATATCAGTTATGTAATATTTTCACCTCGATTAGTCTCGAACAAAATATCAAAACTTGCCCCCGATGACAGGTTCCCCAAACAATTATGCCCGCTTCCCACAAAATCGAGGACGGGCATGCTCGGGCGGTTTAAGATAATCCCATCAGCTTGAGAATGGGCGCCCGCCATTGATCATTCCTACACAGGGGCCATTGATATTGAGATGGTCCATAACTCGAGCTGTCCCGCGGACCACAATGGACCCATGATAGGCAAGGAATCTTACCATCCCTCCCATAAAGCCGCTTAGATGTGACCTAAATAATTCCGTCGTGTTTAGCCCCCTCCTTACCCCTCCTCGCCCCTCCTCCTCCTTTGAGAGGTTCGGGATGGCTGCGATTAGGGGATAATTTAAAGCGATTACTGTTGGACTCTTGTGTCTTGCGTTGAGTGGGTGCCTCCTACTTCGAGCACCTTTGAAGGAGGTGCCGCGGTGCTCTACGTTAAAGGGTTTATTGGACGTATATTTATTTACTTCCAGTTGTATGTTTTGTTTGTTTATTTAGGCTTTAAGGCGTAAGACAACAGGGTCATCAACGCCTGTGAGTCGGTTATATTTGTAAACTCTTTACAGGAGAATTAATAATTAATAATAGATAGAGTAATACATGAAAAAGATATTTAAAAACATAAAAAAGATGAAATATATTAAAATAAATATAAAAAAAAAGAAAGAACAATAAAATAAAAATTATATGTATTTTTATATTTTATTTAATAGCTTACGGATATTAAGGATTGATACGCCCTTGTAATTTTACTATTTATTTAAGTTATAACAACGTTTCGAGCTGCTTTGCTCATTTTAATATTATCAAAATCCAAACAAAAATTCTATTTAATCCGACTCCCAAATTACAATTCCCGAAACCAGATACGAACTACACCTTTATTTGTGTACTAAAAATAAATAATAATAAATTATATAATAAATTATACAGACATGTTGGAATTTATAGAATTTTGTATTTTCTAGGGAAACAAACATGTTTACTCTTTCATTTTTTGTATATACAATATAAGGCAGGAAATAATAGATAAATAAATATAAAAATATTTTATGAACTTTAATTTAATAGGTTTCATACATCCGACGATAAAATAACAAATATAAGTTATTCATTCCTGATATCATAAAACATAAGTTTGATTTCAAAACAACACAAGTCTACTACAAAAAACAATATAAAAAATGTAAAAAACAATATAATAAATGCAAAAAATTAATCATTTATTCAAATTAATCGTAATCAGACTTGTCTTGTCTGTGACGCGATATGCACACAGGCTCGATTACAAGATGGGTTTTACAAGTGTATTTTTTACACTTGGAACATGTTTTCGTATTTTATTTCTTTTCTTTCACATACATGATAGTTTAAAAACTTCAATTCACCATAAATATCTAGGAAAAACCAAAAGTTCAACACGTAGGGTCGTCCAAATGCGAGAACAAGGCGAGTTTTGGTCTTGTGCGCTCAGTCTTGGTCTTGGTCTTTGTCTTGCGCAAGAGTCTCGCAACTGTACTGTAGTTACTTATTAGCTTAATACTATAGAGATATTACTGTAATTTATCAGGTAGGGGAAACCTAACTAAGCCCAAATGAAAAATTGGAAGAGTTAATTGCAAAAGTATTTTGTTTATATCAATTCTTTACATATAGTAACTAAAATCGTCGTGTATTAGTAACTATTTTGCCTTAATTTTTATTGACAAAAACGATTCTTTTTACCAGTCATGGTCTTGTACTTGTACTTTGCAAGACCAAGACGGATTTTGGGCAACACTACCCGCACGGAGTGTGCCACAACAGTTTTCCAAGCAATTTCAAAACTTACGGGGGGGAGAGAGGGGTTGTAAGAATTGGTAGGCAAGAAGGTGGAAAAGGACAATAAGGATTTGATAAACAAATACCTGCTATTACCACCACATTTGGCCACTTGCAGAGATTTTAATTTGGCGTAATTCTCTCGCTATCTCCTCCGGACCAAGAAAAAAAAAAAAAAATTGGCCTAAAGGCAAGGGAGGGAAGAAAAAAAAAGATTTGACAGCCTAAAAACCGATGTGGTGTATTCCGTGCACCTGCGCGTCCGCTAGAAGGTTAAATGGACATTTCCAAGAATTTTCCAAAATACAAAAATTGTAGGTTACACACTTAAACTTAACCTATAAAAACTTAAGATCAACGCAGTGTAATTTAAAAAAAAAATTAGACTTTTCTGACCATGTTTGTGGGTATAAAATGCATGATAACACAACATCAAAAAAATAAATAAAAAAATGGTGCAGAATAAACTATTTTGACGATGTCTAAATTAATTTTGTAAGAAATTATTGATTGCGCATCAGATCCCAATTATATTCAGTGCCATTGATAATTATTTTTCTATTCATTTGATAGGACTAGTTAGATATTTTTTTTTTTTTTTTTTTTTTACGTGGTGGTTTCATCGTTACTGCATTTTTCTTTGTCTCTATATAGACGTCTTCCACTTTTGAGCGGGTCGATCGTAAAATATCGGCTGGTATTATAAATCCGTAATGAAGCCTGATATCTCGCTGGGGTGGGGGGGGGGAGGCTGAGGTGGAAGATGATTAAAGTATATAGGGCTATATGGGGAGAGGGAAGTGGTGGTGGCGGGGGAAAGAGAGAGGGGGGGGATCTCAGATCCTTTATGTATCGTCTCACCTCGTATGGTAGCTTCATATCTATAAAAGCTTTTCTTTCCGACTCCATCCATCGCTGACCGATTTAGTATCTATTTTCCTCTTTTATCGTTTGTCTTTTCACACTTCCCTGTTTCAGAAAAATATTTTTTTACCGTTTATGATCGAACTTTTTCTTTTTCCGGATCATTTCCTGCAGGTTCCAAATCTCAATTTAATTTTTTTTTTAAATTTTATTTTATTGAAATACAAATTTTAAATTGAACATGCACTCGTATTTTGAAACAACATTATTACTGGATTATTTGTTTATTGATAAATATTACTATCTGTCTCAATAAAGAACTCAATGCTCTTAATTGAGACAAAATGTACTTTTGTTTTCTCAATAAAAATATTTAAGAAGTCTCAAAAAAGGACATTTATAATAGAGTTCTGACAGCACATTCACACCATATTTATAAATTCAAAAAAATAAATAAATAACCTAATTTCAAATAATATAAAGCTAAAACAAGAACAAAATAAAATATCATAGTGAAGGAAGAAAATATAAATAATAGTAATAATAGAATAAAAATAAATGAATAAAATAGAATTAAAATTATCTTCTAAAAAAAAAAGTAATGAAAATAAACATCTTAGATGCAGGCATACCTATTTACAGTCAGCCATGGGAACTCCGAACCATACTTATCCCCCTACATTTGGAGGAAAAGCGAGGCTTCAGGAGATCCCTGAGCTTCATCCTCAACCACTTCACTGGTATTAAAAGCCAGCGAAGATTGAATAAGGGTGCTACAACCACAGACACTCATGACTTGAGTGGAGAATCTGGCCATTACCTGAACTCCAAGATATACATGTTACAAAAGTACACGGGGCCACTGTTGTTTTAGCCTGTGAGGAGGATTGTAGGGATGAGTGGTGCTAGATAGGGATTGTGCTACGGGATTAGGGTGATGGGTAAGGCTCTGATGAAATTTGGAGAATTCGTCTGGGATAAGATCAAGAATAAATGGAATGTTAAGGTCATTATACAGGGTTTTATTGATGATATAGAAGGGAACATCGACTATTGTACGGAAGACTTTGGACTGGAAGGATTGAATGTGTTTGATGTTAGAAAATTTGGTTGTCCACCACAGTTCTAGTCCGTAGGTCCAGATGGGTTTTAGTATTGTCTTGTAGATCAGTAGTTTGTTTTCAATAGGAAGTTTAGATTTTCTATTAAGTAGTCTATATTGGCCATAATGTCGGTTAAGTTCCTGTCTTTTCAGTCTAGTATGCGGATTCCACGTTAGTGTCTGTCTAGGAGAAAACCAAGGTACCGGACTGTGTCGGATAAGGGAAGCTGGATGGTATTAAAGTAAACTGGTGGACAGGAATTACGACGAAGGGTGAAGGTTATATTTTGACATGAAACAACATTATTAAAGTACAGTATTCAAAATAAAAGCATTTTGTATTTTTGAAATTCAGTGTAGTTAAATTGCTTTCACAAAATGTATTTAAAATACAAAAATACCACAAGTATCTTATATTTTAACTACAGAAAAAAATCTTTAGTATGTAGTCGTGACATTTTTAAAATGTTATTAAATTCCCGAAAAAAAATATAAAAAGATCGTATAAATCGGGCCAGTTTTAGCAACGTTACAATGTATTGAATTTTATACATTGGTTTTAATAATTGTTCACTTGCCCGTTTACATTGCTTTAGTTTATAAAAAAAAAAATCGTACTCTAATGAATTCTCTGATCAGTTGTCAGAAAAATTCAATTGTGTTATCTTAAATGAATATATCTAAAATTGAAAAAGATCGGTAGGAAAGTCGTGTGATGAATTTTCGGACTAAGGGAAAAAGGGAAAAACATTGAACTTGCCGGAGCAAATGTAATTGTATATGATCAATTTTTCTAAATCTAACTTTATCTACATTTTAAGAATATGCGAGCAATAAAATATCTTGGGAGGGGGGGGGGTTAGGTTCTTGCGCCCTCGACCTTGGGGAAGATGGGTACCTCTGACTCTATTAGTTACATTATTGTAATTGAAATAATATTAGTAATAATAATACACGTTATTGTAATTGATGTAATATATTCACACATTTTTAAGTTAATCTTTTTTCCTAGCATTTTATAAAAAAAAAAAAATTAACTAAAAATAAATTATAGAACAATGGCTCATCGACGTGGTTCATTTTAAAACCCGTCAAAGAAAAAAATTAAGTCCTCTTTCAGGAGTATTAAAAATTTAATCGATTCGTCCAACAACTGAATTTTTAATTAATCGATTCATGTCTTTCCTAGATACAAAGGATAGAGTTCGTTTTGGACAGGAGTAAAAAAAACCCTGATGAAAGTAGCATAGCAGCGGGGATATTTTTTTCCTTTTTTAAATCTTTGTAGAGGCAAAGAACATCATCAAATTATTGGATACCTCAAAGCCGGTTTAAAACCATTTTGATTGAATCTGAGACTATATTCCTTTGACGTTGGTTTTCACAGCAGACAGTATTTAAATTCTTGCAGTTCCTCTACTGTAAATAATACTTTTTGTAACATGTACAAATTGGCGTTATGAACCATGATTCCAGACGTAAATGCCCTTTTGTAAGATTAGATCTGGGATAGGGTTCGGAAAAGAGAATTTGATTAAGAAAGTTCTGTGGCGTGGTAGTATGTTACGCTGGTCATTTTTTGCCAATGAATTCTTGATAAATTAGTGAAAAATTAAATTATGTCGTGCCTTCCTTCATTAAATAAGTTGTTTAAATCGGGACTTGAAACGGAAAAAAAATTTTATTTTTAAAAAGTTTCGGTATCATTGGAATTTTTATTTTCTTCAGTTCTTCAGTTATTTTGGCACTAGAACGTTTTCCCTAGCAACTTTTCAAGTAGAGGTTTTACAGAACTTTTATTTTCAAGTTCTGCCAATTTCCATAAAAAGTCGATAAAAAAAAAAGAAAGAAAAAAGACGAATTCTGTTCATAGCTAATCAAACAAACAAGACATTAGAATTATGTGTAACTCATTTAAGACAACCTATTTCTCTAAAGACCGATTAATGTTTATTTTTAATTTAAAGGAACATTTTTTATTGAAATTGAACAAGCAAAAGTTAAACTTTTACCATAAATTTGAAAATTTATTTAAAAAGGTTTTTATGAAATTTTTTCTTCAAAAAGTTTAAAATGGAACTTTTATAGTTTTTAATGCCTACATCAAATATGATTGGACTTGGTTGTTTAGTACTGTCGTTTGACTAATATGGACTGTCAAATATAATTATTTTGATTAAAGCTACAAGAATTCTATGCTTGTTTTATTGTTACATATGTTCCTTAGAATATTTGGCTATTTTTCACAATTCTATATTGGTCTGGGAACATGTGGAGGGAAAGGCTCGATTCTGAGGTCTCTCGGCTGACTATGAATATTGTAAATAAGTATGAATGTGTTTTTATTTAATGTTGTCTGTGATGTGTGATTTATTCTGTTATTCCAAGTTTTCATTTGTTATAATTTTCTATTGTTTTTCTTCTATTGTATGTATGGTATGATTGTGTTTCATACATCCCAAATACTCAATGCCCTTAATTGAGGAAAAATGTATTTTTTCTCAATACAAATAAAAACATTTCCCGTGAAAATTCGTTCTCTTCCTGCAATGTCACAATTTTAATATTTTGTGACGAGGACATTTTTAAAACTGGTTATAATTACAGCTTTTATACTGATTTTGTACTGATTTGTTATTCTAATTGGACTTTGTCACAGAATAAAGTTATTTCATATTTCTAAAAAAAAAAAATATCTTAAAAGATTCAACATTATACAATTAGACTTATGCGATGAAAAAGAAGAGGTCACAAATTTTAAACATATAATATATGGCTGTAAACGATTTGACAGACAGCGTTTAGAGTTAATAAAAACGTAGTTATCAAAAATGGGTATTTGCCTGAAACGGAAAAAAAATTATTTACCAAATTCAAGACAGACTTTCTTCAATTTATTTACCATTTTTTAATTTATATATTGAGTGTTAAAATAATATATCACTTGGACAGTTAAATTTATTAGATCTATCGATTTTGACTTACTTACCATCGATGGGCAGCGCAGGTGATTTTTTGCTGCCTATGTTGAATTGACTTTTTGTGTTTAATTTATTTTATTCTGTTTTTTTTTTTTTTAAATTATAGATAATTGTAATTTCATGTAGCATGCATTTAAGGCATGGAACATGGAGTCGAATCAAATAAACGAACCTTATGTGGGGTTATTTCCTAGTGAAAAGAAAGAAAAAAAAAAGATAATATCGGTATTTAAAAAAAAATAATATTTATGCTTGAACCTTTAATTCCATATTATGTAATTATTATAAATCTATAATTAAACATTTGTTAAGTCAGTTCTTATTTCAATCTCTCTAATCTTCAAAATTTTAGCGCAATAATGTTTACTTGAATAATCAAATTAATTTGTATTCAGAATTTATCAACATTTAAAACATAATATTCTTAAAATAACAAAAACGCGCAAATCTATCGATTTACTTGTTGTTTCATTCGATTTGGAATAAGAAAATACATATAAAGTGATCCGTATATTAGTTTTAAATTCCTTTGTCTAAGGTGGCCGACGAAAATACGGTCTTTTGCACCACTGTGCGTTGATTAACTCATTAAAGAATTTTTTAAATTCACATCTTGGCAATTTTTTATCTTCCTTATAATTTCGACAGTCAACTACATAACCATCTCTAAATTAACTTCTTATGTCATTCAATGCAAATAAAAAATTCACATTCGAACATATATATTATTTCTAATAATAAGTCTTATTATTCGAACATAAGAATTATGAATGCCTTCGTAAGATTTGTCACAGGGGCCTTGAGGTATTCCCGTGTTTTGCACCACTTATGCTGAATTAGGATGGCTCTTCCCTTCCTTCCGAAGACAATATTTCCTAGGCACATTCCTTTACCAAATAATCAATAGTCATCGTCCGTCCTACGCATACAATCTCCTACAATTCAAATCATCTATCTACACCCTCTCCACAAGATCTCGTCCTTCTGACCTTTACACTCCTTTCCACAGATCTGCATAATTTAAACATTCCTTCGTTGTCCGTTCCACTGCATTCTGGAATTCCATCCCACTAAAAATCCGCCATGCATCATCCTTATCCACCTTTAAAACCCTCTTATTCCAATTCCTCTTCACAATCCAATCAGACGCTGGTTAAATACATACTATGTTATAAGGATTTAATTTTCTTTAGACATTATTTTTTTTCTCTTATTTTTATTGTTTTATTCTGTGTTGAATGTGAATTTTCATCACCACTCACTAAGCATTGTGAGTAGATAAAATTTGTTTTTCTTAAGTTCTAATTTGTTATTCTTGAAATGTATTTTATTTCTAATTATCTTCAACATACTTCTCGCTATGTGTATATATATATATACTTTATTTTATTTTATCTTCTCTTATTCTTTACGCATAATCACTTAAATATCTTAGGTAACATATGTATATCATTATTTGTTTTTTTATATATTTTTTTGTTTTAGTTTTTACAATTTCTTTCCCTACATATTAACAGTTATTATTATTTTTTTAAATTTTTATATTCCATCACTATAATGCTTTACCTATAAAATAGATTTTACTTTCCTTTCTAATTTCATTCAGTGATTATTATGCAATTATTTTAGCTCCAATATTGTAGTACTGAACCCCTATTACCCAACTGTCCTCGTTAATTTATCCTAAGAGCTTAATTAATACTTAATGTATTACATGTATTTTGTCATTATTCATTGTAATAAGTCTTTTGACCAGATTTGTAGTTAATATATATGAACAATACTGTTATTCTAAAGGGACCTAGTCCCAGAATAAAGATGATTTTTCTATTTTCTATTTCTATATATTTAAAGCTCCTCCTACCCCCCCCCCCTAAAAAAACCTGGATGCACTAATGCCTCCAATGTGTTCGAACTGTTAGTTATTCTTGATTCTTATGGATGGCCTACTTGATAAAGCCTGTTTAACCAAAAAAAAAATAAATAAATAAAATAAAGAAGTTTTATACGGCTTGTTTATTTAGCAAATACATGTGATAGCGTGATATAATAGAACTTGATTCACTTATTATACAATGGATCAGATAACGCTCCCAATCGATTTTAATGTAAAGACGCTTGATTTATGCATAGCAAGACAGCCGGCTACAATATTGTTCTCAAGCCACCACTTAACCGTATTGGATTCACCGGGACATTATCTTAAACCCGGGCTATATATATTGCCCCCCACCTCTTATCGTTAACATTCCGATGGATTTGGTACCCACTTCCCTCTAGCTATTGCCTACCGTTTGCAAATTTCGTGCAGGTTTCAAGTATTCCTCTTCGATTATTTGCCTCCAAACCTTAGAATATTTGAAGATTTCAAAGTGCGAATATTTTTTTTGCATTATATTTTGTAAAATTGTAAAATTATAAAATGCCTCCAAATGAGCATGATAACGTGGATTTCGCCAATAGATTAACCATTTTGAATTTGAGAAATTATTCTTTAAAAAGAAGGAATTGAATGACATAAGAAGTTAAGTGAAAGAGTTACTGAACCACTGTGCGACGTTTCGACGAATAAATAAGTTAATAGTAACAAGAGCAAAGAATAAAATCAGAAAAATAATTAATACATAAGTATAAGAGAAGAAAAACGTGAAACGCACGAATGAGATAACGGTTATATAATAATAAAAACATTGACATATGATAGAAAAATGTTTTTGTGTTATAAACAAATGAAAAAGAAAGTATCTGGAAAGTAAAAATTAATAAATCAAATAATTATTGTAAATAAAACCAATAACTAAAACAATGCAATAAATATAAGTATCCAAAAGTATATACGTTGTCTTTTATTGAAAAACAATATTGTTTTTTGTTCGTTATTGTTGATGTAAATCTACTTTTTCGTGTAAAAAGCTATGTAAATATTTGTCTTATTACTTATGTTTTAGTTATTCTTTACTACAATAGGTCTTTTGGCCGGATTTAATGTTAATTAATATGAGCAATATTGTTATTCTTAAGGGACTTTGTCCCATAATAGAATTAAGCTTGGAAATGATTTGGCGAATTTTTTCAAATACTGTGAGGTATTCAGACAGAGCCTACGAGATTGAAAAATTATTATTTTTTGTGTTAACAACTACTTACTTTATTTGTCTTAAAATATAATTCCTCATATTACCAAAGCCTAATGGATCTACTGTAAAAAAAAAATCTGAATAATACCAAAAATATAAAACTTGTTACCTGTCAAATTAAAGCAAAAGCTGAGAGAACATAAATATTCATGATCACAATTATACTTATATGTACGATGTTTACATCGCGCAGAATTTTGAATCACTGGTTTCGTTAATATTATCCTGTACTTCCCTCCCTGGACGTGACAACGATATTGAAACAAACACTTATACAAAAGGTCTCGGGGTCACAGTGGGACGAAAGATTGTTTTTCGTGGACATGGTCATAGAACTTGTAAATAATGACGTATGAACTTGATATTTAATACACTTACGTTTCAAGGCCAAGGGACACGAATATGGCCTCAAAATTAGAAAACCTACACGAAAGAGAAAAAAAAATCCCGGTTTCTTTGTTTAATCCTGAGGATTTTTAAATTTGACAATAAGTTAACTTTGAAAATGATAGAGACCTAATAAAACGCATAATTTTAGATATATATTTATAACTACTGTCTATATTATTACATATAACCGTTTTAATATTATATTATATATATATATATATATATATATATATATATATATATATATATATTTTAATATTTTTTTTTTAATTTAAAAAACAATAAATCATAAAATATAATTATAATATATATATATATATATATATATATATATATATATATATATATTATATATATATATATATATATATATATACAATAACTTAAAAAGTGTAATGTTTATTAGTTATAAATATTCATTTTATAATAGTTCTTATGGAATAATAAAAATTTTATTTTATTTTTGTAACAAACAAATTTAAAAACCATCGATAATGATATTTTGAACACCATCGATACTTCATCAGATTTCACAATGAAAAAATATGTAATTTTTTCATTAATTTTAAAGATTATATTAACGACAACTGAGATTCAATTTACGGTTAAGAAATTATAACGGCATTTAAAAATAATAAGGGTTAGCGATTGTAAACAATTACATTTTATTACTAACAGACATAAATAAATAAAAATTGTTTTTTTCCATTAGGGTGTCCCACACGGTTATCTATTGGCCCCACCTTTTATTTAATTTTAAACTTTAGTTCATTTAACGGTTTTTTGTTTGTTTATTTATTTTGATTAGAGAGAAAATAAAGAATGGTTATATACAGATAAAATAATAAAATAAAAGTTTATTTCTTATCTAGATTGGCAACATTGAAATTTTAAAACAATGAAAACTAATATTTAATATTTAATGTAATTTTTTTTATTGTTTTGGTTTGAGGTATTTTTTAAACAAATTACGGAACCTTATTTTCATTGTGTTCAATATAATTCTTAAAACTGAATTTGAGATCATGTCTAATAGGAGATATTAGTACATAACCTAGAAAATGTACGAACATTTGTACATACAAAAATAATTTAAAATATATTTTAACTACCTTCAGGTGGTTTAAATTAACAAGAATTTATCTTTAACTATGACTGCTAAGAAGTTGTAAGAAATCAATTTTCCGAAGGATATGGGAGTTTTTTCATAAATCGCAGTATTTGTATAAATTTGATTTAAAAACACCATTTTTGTTAACAAAAAAAATCTAAGTTAAACAAGTTTTAGAAATTATTATTATTTTTTTTTAACTAAGCAGAATGACAGTAAAAATTGTATAAAGTTTCAAGAAAAAATATCAACCATCAGCTCGAACCAAGCAATTTTACAAAACCTACAAATCAAGCGAAATTTCACAAATTAACTAGGTTTTCAATTGAACTGTTAACTAAAAACATTACAAAATATTCATTCTTTCAACCAAAAATATTCGCACAAACTTCCTAAGGTATCAATTAAATAGTTTATCTTCGACGTAAAACTGTCCTACAGTATCCTTTAACAATGCCTCACTTATCCCTGATGAATAAATCCGATACCTAGGACTTTATCTGGACAACCGACTCACTTGGAATCCTCAAACAAGACTGAAACGACAAGAAACTGCTCGAAGTTTTTGACTACTCCAGCATTTACTAGACAATCGCCCTAAACTTTCTGTATATTACAAAAGACTCATATACATGACTATAATAAGGCCAATCTGGACTCACGGAATTGAGCTTTGGGGCTCCACTAAACCATCGAATTCCTCTCGTATCCAATCCTTACAATCCAAAATCCTTCGTAAAATCCTCAATGCTCCCTACTTTGTCACAAATGAAATCATTTATAACGACCTTAACGTACCATATGTTTCAGATTTAGTCCAATCCAGATACCTATCATTCCATAACAAACTGCAGAACCATCCGAACCCTCCCGTTTCAAACCTTGCTTCCTCTTCGATACCTATTAAATCTCCAAGACGTCTGAAAAGAAGATGACCTCGTGATCTACTTCTGTAAATATATTATTAGAGTGCTACCAATGGGTAGTTTCTCAACAAGCATATGTGGTTGTATTATCACCGTGTGCACATTTACTGGATGTATTTTTAAATTTATACAGTTGTAAATCTCATGAATAAATAAAAAAAATAGTTTATCTAGTTTTTAGAGTTAGTGAAAAAAATTTTTTATTTAGCCAATGTCGCAGGTTTTCCATTACTCTTATAATAACCTTCTAGGTGTATTATGAGTTGGTCTAGTGTGTGATAGTAACTACTATTAGTTTTTATTTATTTATTTTTATGTAAATTTTAATAGGATCAAAAAATATAACGCAAATTTTTTTCCTGTGTTTTATGCCATAATAAATGTGAGAAATTTAAGGAAACTAAGTTTAAAGAAGCAAGTCGGAAACCTATTTTGAGAAACTAATAACAAAAGTCTTCTTCAATCCCGGTTGAGTAGTGAAGATGGATTGGACTGGATTAAAGGCACTATACATGGGACCTAGTGCCTAGCACAATAAAGTCACCCTCACCGATATAAACATTACGTTATTATATATTAGATCGTTCTTTAATGGTTCCTGTAATAAAATACGGACATAAATACTCTTTGTCCAGTTTATTGGGTTCAAATAACAAGGATAGAAGTGAACTAGCCAATACCGTGTGCCTTTGACTGCCTTTAAGTTTCTTTATAGAGATATTTAATCCACTTAGAGTAAAAGCCTTTTATTCTTCTTTTTTTTCCTTATGTTCCTGCAAATTACACTCATTATTCTTAGGTATCCTAATGAAGAATAGCGAAGCCCTACTAGATCTTTGTATCGACCATAGGCGCAGACATCGGTTGGGAAGACTTCGATTTTGATTGGAGAGGGGATGGACAAAAAATAAAAAAATACAAAAAATAACACTCGTTGAGTAACGAACCACTGGGATCACTCTAATAATATGTCTACGTTAGGAGATCACGGGACTATCTTCTTTTCAGGCGCCTCGGTGGTTATCAGGAATCGAAGAGGAAGGATTAAAACGAGAGGGTTGGGATGGTTCTGAAGTTTATTATGGAAGGGTATGTATCTGGATTGGGCCAAATCTGAAACATAAGAAACATTAAGTTCATTTTGGATGATTTTATTTGTGACAAAGTAAAGAGCATTGAGGATTTTACGGAGGATTATGGTTTGTAAGGATTGGATACGAGAGGAATTCGATGGTTTAGTGGAGCCCCATAGCTCAAATCTGTAAGTTCAAATAGGCCTTATTATAGTCATGTATATGAGTCTTTTGGAATTTATTGCAAGTTTAGAGCGTTTGTCTAGGAAGTGCTGAAGTATATTTAAAATTAATTTGTTTATATATTTGTAAAGTCGTAAGGATATTTATTTGTTTTGTTTTACTTATTATGTATACTTAAAAAAAACTTTTGAAAAATACAATTGGATATATGACGTATTTATTTAGATTAATCACAGGGAAGAGGTAATACAACCTTCATAACATTAGTACATTTCTAGAACTTTTTCAGTTAAAAATGGATAATGTTAAAATATCTTGGATTTCTTGATGTGTACAACCACAGATAAAAATACAAACTTTATCAACAGTCCAACTTGTTTGTCGTAGAAAATTTGAAAAGAATATCACGATAAAATTTAGGAGTGATTGAATAATAATATCCTAGGTTATTTAGATATATATTATTATCTTTGAATATAGATGACAATTTACATAAAGGTACATTTAGGTATTAACAAAATAGTTACATGCCTACAACAAGACCCTAGCATAGGCAGTTAGTCCTTACACATTTCATTCATTTATGTTGCTTATTTACTATTGACTTTAATTTGTTATTACCTTAAATTATTATACGGGAGGAGGCAAAACGATATACTCGACCCATCAACATTTTTATGGGGGAGGAGGAGGGAAATCGCCCCCCTTGGGCAGGCGAAATGATATTCCCGCCCTCTCAACATTTTTATTTGGAGGGGGCGCCCCATAATTTATATTGATATGTTATAGCTAATAACTATTTTATTCTCGTAACTGAAATTACAATTATAACATTCTTTTTTGTAACCTACTCCGACATTTTGTGCTGCATAAATTGACATATCGAGATATCTCACATACAAAATAGCAGTTGGTAACTGTTAAATGCTTTATTTTTTTTATATTATTTAGGCAATTTGTCAGAACATATGCAATAAATAAATAGTACACATTCAATAACCAAATAAAAAATAATAAAATGTTATGTTATGAACGGAAAAATCATACAGGTGAATAGTTGACTTTTTGCCAATTCAGGTATCGTCTGAGCAGAAAAACCAAGATCGCTTATTTTTCAAAATATCCTAAATAATTGAAATCAAAATATTCAAATTAATTGAGGTTTTGTTCATACTTAAATTTGTATATTCGCCTTTATATCAAAACATAAAATCGTCTAGAATGTTTTTCTGAGGTATTTATTTCATGTGTTAAAATGAAAAGTTATCTTATTACATCTAGTCAGTTTTGATATGGCTAGAACTTTTATTTTTGTGTTGTTTCGAAATTTTCAATTAATGAAAATAAATTATAGAACTTTTATTTTTAGAAAAATTTTACTTAAAATTTAAACTAAATCAATTCATTGAGTTTATTTAAAATTATAATTTTAAAAAATATGGTAATTATGTTGCAGTATCTTAATATGAGAATGAAGCTCATTATTTCCGTAATCTAAACCCAACTATTACACATATTACTTTTTTTTTTTCCTTTTACATTAATAAATAAAAGTTAAAAACGTAGAGATGGTTGACCGCCATTATAATATGAGAAGGAGTTACACTATTTTAATAGATAATATTTATTTGACCCCTCCCCCCCCCCCGATCAACTCCTTCTCATAATAAAAGTTAAACTTTTGCACTGAACCCAGAACTTAATAACCTTATGGCTTTAGCACCAGTGAGGTGGTTGTGAGAGTAGCGCCTGATTTTCATTTTATAGTTAGATGCAGAAGTCAGGCTTGTGGTAATGTGCATGATTGTATATATAGTATGTAGGGATAACTTTTTTATTTATTTATCTTTAGGTTTTTTTATTTTTTTATTGTTCATAGTTTTTTATTATTATTTAATTATTATTTTGCTTTTGTTAATTTTATGTTTTCTGCATGTATGGTGTGAATGTGTTCATATATCATTATAATTATTGTCCACGTGACAGATTATTATTTTTCTAACTAAATAAAACATTCATAATAACCAGGAAAATTCTTTGGAACTTTTTTTTTTTTCAAATAAGTCACATCCCGAAACTGTTGAAATGAAACTTTTTTAAAAAAAGTTTCATACAAATTTCAACTGCCGGTTTATTTATCTATGGATGACGAAAAAATTGGTTGTTCGCGTCCCTTGAAGAGTAGTATAAATTGCTATATTTATAAGATGTCCGTAAGAAGGGGTGTCCGTTGGACAGAGCCGCCCGTTGAGAGAGTTTTCATAGAGCAGTTCTATCTAAATCTCCGGCAATGGCCATGGTTCAATACTTATTACCTGTATATCGATTCGTCCTTTATCATTCGCAACAACTTTTAACCGACCATTTCAATAGCCGCCACCCTACAACATCAAATATATCAGAAGGGTCCCAGTCACGCTATTCCACGTTTTCCACTCGACTAAATCCCGTACTAAACTAATCCTTATGATTAAATATAAAATAATTTGTTTTCGGAAAACTTTCAACGGTATATTACCTTGAAATTTTAGATATTATTTAAACTTATATTGGATTTACATATTTTATTATTCTACTTAAATGAAATAACCATGACCTTTCCTTCTAAAGCTGGGACTCCCTGCCTTTTATCCTTTGATAATACTCCACTTATCTCTGTTGAACAAATAGAATTAATATCCTATTAAAATACAGTCATAATAAAATAATTCCCCTCATAATAAAATAATTTAAAGCGGATATGAGGGAAAAAGCTAGACTGTCTAGATTTCATGATTTGGAAAGTTATACAGACTATTTAACAGAAAATCTAACCGCTCAATTGAAAAGAAACTATTAATATACAAGATCGACCATACTGAACCCATCTGATCTACAGGATTGAACTGTTGGGGACAACTAAATTTTCGAACATCAAACGCATCCAATCCTTCCAGTCATAAGTCCTCCGTATACTGATGCGTATTGGTACTGGGTGGGGGGAACAAGTCCGGCGAGTGAGCCTATGGTGGTCCTTTTTGTCAACCCCTGGTTGCTATCTTTAAGGTTGCCGCTGCGTGTTGACAGAGTGGGAAAGTCACGATCCATTTCCCGGGACCACTGAGAAATGAAAAGTAACCGACCCAGGTGGGAATCGAACCCACAACGTTCAGAACCGGGCAGTCTGGGACCCACACTCCAACGTGCTCGACCATCCCGTCCGCAGTCCTCCGTATAATAGTCAATGCTCCTTATTATGACATGAACAATTCCTTACATCACGACCTTAACATCCCTTATGTCCTTGACGTTATTCCACCACGATTCTCAAATTTTCACTTAAACCTAATCCACCACCCTAATCCCTTAGCACAATCCTTATCCAGTTCCAGTCATCCCTACAATCCTCCTCGAAGGTTGAAACGGCAGTGGCCTCGAGATCTTTTGTAAATATGTCATTGGAGTTCTGTATTATTTCAGTACAAGTTATATTTCTTTGTTTTTATTACAGTTTTTATCTTTGTTATATATATACATTATTAACGTTTATATATCTATATTTATGTATTTCATTTTTTTTTTTAAATTATATTGTAAATATGGTATGAATGTGCCTTACAGCTTTAATACTCAGTACCCTTAAGTATGGTAAAATGTATTATACCTCAATAAAAAGATTAATACAAAAAAAAAGATTTCATGACCTTCATAAGGATTTAAACAGCGACTTAGGTTAAAGGCATTACATATCGGATGTAAATAAAATGCATTTTATTAAATGTATATTTAAATTGAGTGGACAATTACTGTATCTAAACAATAGTGTTATGAGGAATGAGCAACTAAGATTGTGTAGCCTTTGTAATTTAAATGTAATAGAGGATGTATACCACTACTTCACTATTCGTCTGGTTTTACAGGGATATAGAATCAAATACTTTAAGAAAAATAAATCATAAACCGCAATGAACTTACAGACACTCAATTGCAAAGATTGGAGCAGTTTACATATGTATCATGTATATACTTATAAATATAGAATGTTTTTAATTCAGCAATACAACACATAACATTCTTTAGTTATGTATAAACAAAAGCAAAAACAACTATATGATTAAGGTTAGACCACAAAAAATATTTCATTCTTATTTTTTGACAAATTACAGTTTGTTTAGATTATATGTATCGGGTAGTTTTAGGCTGTTTTAAATAACAAAAGGCTGTTTATTGTTCCAAAGTTTCCATGTTTCCAAAGTTTATTGTTTTTATTTATTTTATTATTATTAATTCTTTTCATTGTATGTATTTTTAGGGAGGCTCCAGGCAGACGGTTCTATACTATTGCCAATAAAAAAAAAAGGTTTATTAAAAAAAAATATATATGTAAAATTTATATGAAATAAAGCTTTCTTTCTATCTATCTATCTAACATTTCCACTACCTAGGACGCCATTTGAACAAAGGTCTTACGTGGAATCCTCATAAATGACTGAAAAAAGAGAAACTGCTAGGCGTTTCTGGCTACTTCAATACTTACTAGAACAAACAATTTAAACTTCCAATTGACTGCAAATGACTCATTTACGAGTACTTGACTATTGTAACGACGCATCTACTCGTCGTTACAATAGTCAATTTTGAGATGTTTGAGATGAGTTTTCGAAAACCCTGTCCATCATGTGTGTTAAAGAGTTGCTGATCCTTGTGTTAAAAATTTAGTTAAAAATAAATAAATATGGAGAAATATAAGATCGAATATGCATAATGTTGCCCAAATGCGAGACCGAGGCAAGTCTACGAACACAAGTCTACTATAAAAAGCAATTAGAAAAATGTAAAAAATAAAATATTAAATTAAAAAAATTAATCATTTATCCAAATTAATCGTAATCAGACTTGTCTTGACTGTTACAAGATGGGTTTTACAAGTATATTTTTTCACTTGAAACATGATTTCCTATTGTTTCTTTTTTCTTTCACATACATGACATTTTAAAAACTTCAATTCACCATAAATATCTAAGAAAGACCGAAATTTCAACAAGATTGGGCCCACCGCACGTAGTGTCGCCCAAATGCGAGAACAAGACGAGTTTTGGTCTCGAGCACTCAGTCTCGGTCATGGTCTTGGTCTTGTGCAAGGGTCTCGAAACAGTCTTGCAGTTACTTATTAGATTATTACTATAGAGATATTATTGTAATATTTTAGATAGGAGAAACCTAACTAAGCCCGAATGAAAAATTAGAAGAGTTAAATGCAAAAGTATATTGGTTATACCAATCATTAACATACAGTAACTAAAATTATCAAGTATTAGTAACTATTTTGTCCTAATTTTTATTTTAAAAAGCTATTTGTATTACCAGTCCTGGTCTTGGTCTTGCAACAGTTATGCGGCCTTGCTCTTGGTCTTGTCAACTGCAAGTCCGATTTTGGGCCTCACTAAATATGGTTGACTCTAAGGTAAAACTCTCATTATCTGGAGTTAAACTGGTTTAGAAGATTCATGGCGCAAGTTGAAAAATAGGGATTTAAGTGATAACGAGACAGATAGATATATTTATTCTATTCGCTACATTTAAAATGTCATACGTCCATAGATGAAAATCGATATTGTTGAATTTCACAAGCCTTTAATTCTGTTTTTATTTTTTTCCTCGTGTTGTGCTGTGAAATTATTCACACAACTTTTTCAAAATCTACAGAAAGTTCCAAGTTATCTCTCACTGAAATGTTTTTACTTGTCGAAAATGGATTCCACTACTTATCCCCGTTTTTCTACACCACCCTCTAATCTTATCTGACATCGCACTATTACCGTAGAAATAGCATCCTTTACTGAGGTACACTTAGATGAAGCTGTTCCGATACGCCTAATTCATTCATGACTCTATGTCATTCCAAGGGGACGCCTACCAGAGTCATTAGTCCGTATTTGTCATTTGGGTCAACAGCCAACGTGTAATATATTGTACAATAATGGACTCAACTAAGGCCGTATCAAGGGCAAATTTATGCTCCACTATATTATGTTATCCTGATATGATATAATAACTAGTCCGAACTGTACTAACACTAAAACGTCCTGCCTGAAACATATAATATCATAAAATATACCGCTTAAAAGTAATTTATTATAAGATATAAACATTATGTAATTGTGTTGTATAATAAAACTGAAATATAAACGTTTTATTTGCCAGTTTTAAATCGATCTGGAAATGTTACATTTCTTTATTGAGTAACATTTTGCTCACATTTAAGGACATCAGTAATACTGATGGAACGATAGATTGATCCAAACTCTGTTAGAACAATAAATACAAATAAAGCAAAATAATAATATTAAAAGTAAATGTGTATTAACAAAAAGGAACTAATCTAATCAATTTATTTAATTTTCTATATGTTTTAAAAATCTTTTTTCATTTATTATTCTATCTATTTATTATTTGTTCTTGTTTATTTATTATTTTTTCCTCTATGCTAAAGAGTTTATGAACTCAACAGATAATAAAAATAACTGACGTTGATGACTCTAGATCGGGATCCTATTATGATACATGATATAATATCATAAAATATACCTCTTAAAAAAGTAATTTATTATAAGATATAAACATTATGTAATTGTGTTGTATGATAAAATTGGAATATAAAAGTTTTATTTGCGAGTTTTAAATCGATATGGAAATGTTACAACATAGAATAGAATAGAAAATAAATTTTATTCTGAGACGAGGTCCCTTATGAATACAAATTATGACCAAAAAATAAAAAACACATCTGGCCAAAAATTACATTAATCAAAATCAAAGAATATATACAGTATCTTCAATGAAAGTTTATTATAAAAAATAAAAAATTAACACCATTTTGAAAAAAAAAAACATTATTTAAATGAAAAGAAAAACAAAAATTAGGTAAAATAAAAAAAACAAAATATTGGAAGCACTGTGAGTTGATTTTTAAAATTAAAACTCAAACAATTTCAACAACCATTCAAACAATGTCAACAACCATAAAGTTTGTTGTATATATTAACAATATATACATTATATATTGTTTTTAAAATATTTATTATAAGAGTATTATTATTATAAGATCCATAATTATCTTTGGTATCCTCTCGTCGGCCATTTATCTCATATGGCCAAACCACCTCAGTCTCTTTTCTTCCACCACCTTAATGATATTTTGTTTTATATCCAGTTCTTGGGTGTGTCCCCCTGAGCCACGGGCGGATCTAGGGGTGGCCGCTTTCGGGCTGAAGCCCCTCCTCCCCCCCCCAAAAAATAGTAAAATATAACTATGTCTTAAAAAAATATTTAATAATTACCTCTAAAAGTATTATTGTTAGTGTAATTACATTTAGTAGTACTTCAAGAATCACTTAAAATCTTTTTTATATAGGTAGTTAGCTTTCTTCTTTTTTTTCCTATATGTTATGTGTTTTAAAAAAAAAAATCTTTCGGGGTGAAGCCTCCCAAAACTAGTGCCCTGATAGGACATACCACAGTACTTCAATCATTACCTTACAGGATCAATCAGAATGTCAATAGTGCCTTGGAGTGTCATTCCGACTGTTCGTGTAGGGTCTGCTTAATAATTATAATTCGCTCGATTTTATGACATTCTACATTATATTTATTTTATACAAAAAATAAATTCTTATATTTTATAATTAATTTATAATTCGCTGCTGTAGGAAATTTGTGCTTTATTGTTTAACATTTATGCTCTATGCTCATAACATCCTTTATTTAGCTATGGAATCGTTAAATGCTAAATGTAATCGGAAATGCATAATTAAGTTAGAGGAAGTTCCGAATCCAGTTAACCTGTTGACGTTATTATTCTACAGCTGTTGCAAGTTGAGGAGGATGGTGATTCCCAAAGGTGTAGTATAGGAAACAGATCCTCTAGGAATACCCGTCACGGCTCCCGCTACCAGGAGAAAAGGAGTTGAGATAGAATCGTTCACTTGTTGCGTAGGATTACGTTTAAATTCCTGATGCCTTGTTATGGCCTTAATAACTATACGGCCAATTTTTCAGCGTTTGAATGATTGTGCCATCACTAACAAAAAATTATAAGAAACACGATCGTTTGTCTTCATTAAGAAATGGCAGATAAGGTGTTTCAGTGATTGCTGCCGTAGGTTAAGTTAAATACCCAATAGAATTATAAAATAAATTAAAACCGTTAGGGTAAAAGCACAAATAGTTGACGGCGTACCAATACCTGACATCCTCCTCGAAAAATGGGAATAATAAAATTTCAGGACCTCCTAGGCTTCTATTTTGTATATATTTTTTTATATTTTCGCCTTGTATATTTGTCTGCTATGAATTAATATTGCCGGAAACTGTAACCAAAATAATGATTAGAAAATTAGGAAGGTCCTCGCGGTCCATTTTGGGTCCCAGGAACAACCATCAGTCAGTAAGAGCACCATACCTTAGGTGTATTTCTCTTTAACTGCTCTGATTTATCTAATAATTTCCGTTTGGTTGTTTTTTTTTTTTTTTTATTTTTTTTTTTTATTTTATTTTTTTATTTAATGGGTGTCAGCTACTGGAGCGTTATAATGGAACCTCTCGACATGAGCTGACAGGCCTGTCAGTACTCAAAATTACTACTCAAAATCAATACATAAATTCAAGGAGATATACTCAATATAACGAGTCTTAAAAATGGGACCATTCACTGCTGTCTAGTTAAAAAAAAATCTAATGATTTGTATTAAATATAAAGCACTAATACCTTTTGCTATTGCCAAAAATAGGTTCGTGACAGTGATCAGCATTTATTGATGAATTCTAGTCGGGAAATGTCATACCAGACCGAAACGACAAGAAACCGTTCTACGTTTTCGATTCTTCAGCACTTACTAGACAAACGCTCTAAACTTCCAATTAATTACAAAAGACTCATATACTTGACTATAATAAGGCCTATTTGGACTTACGGAGTTAAGCTATGGGGCTCCACTAAACCATCGAATTCCTCTCGTATCCAATCCTTACAATCCAAAATCCTTCGTAAAATCCTCAATGCTCGCTACTTTGTTACAAATAAAACCATCCATAATGACATTAATGTTTCTTATGTTTCAGATCTGACCCAATTCAGATACCTATCCTTCCTTAATAAACTTCAGAATCATCCCAATCCTCTCGTTTCTAACCTTGCTTCCTCTTCAATTCCTAATAACACTCCGAGGCGTCTGAAAAGAAGATGGTCCCGTGATCTCCTAATGTAGACATATCATTAGAGTGCAACCATTGGGTAGTTTCTCAACAAGTGTTTTCATATGTTCAAATTTACTAAATGCATTTCTTTAATACAGTTGTAAATATCATTAAGAAATAAAAATAAAAAAAAGTCGGGAAATGCAAGAAGTTAATTTTATAATAAGTTAAAGTTAAATTTTGTTAATATTAAAATGAAGAATATGAAATTTAGCTTAATCATATCTTTGTTCTCATCCCTGTCAGCTATAGGAACATTCAAATTCAAACAGTGTTAGCTACTGGTACATCAAAACTATTCTCTTAAAATTCAAATTTTTATAATTTATACGAATTTTTCATGAATTTGAAATTTGTCTTATTGAGGTGGGAAATAGTTCTAAAAGATGAATTCATAAAAACTATGATAACATTAATATTTAAGTTTTTACACGTAAAAGTTCAAAGAAATTTCCTTAAGCAAGTCAGCTAGCTTCTGATGCATTTATTTACCATAACAATTTTATTTAAAATGTTGCTGACTCTGGTCCAGGAAGTTTCTTATTTTTTTAAATGAGTTCAACTTAAACAGTTAAAAAAAAATACTTTTATCACCCATAAGTTAAAGATAAACGTTTTTTCTTCAACTTTTTTTCTTAAATTAAACTTCAAAATTTGGATTTCATGTTAACGAATGTGGCTGCGAAAAGCACTCAAAAATAATATTCGATTGATAATGATTGTTTGATGATTGTGATAAGCTAATTGATCGTGACAAGCATAGCACGAATGCATGTCCCTTCACCGCCTCAACTAATGAATTTATTATCGATTCCTCTGGCGGTTGGAGGAAGGGGGGGGGGGTGACCGGAAAGTGAATTCACCACCCCAGGCATCATTAGTTTCATTCATCATATTATATCTCATACTCGTTAATATCGCAGGGATAATATCTATCTCACTAAAATAGAAGAGAAAATATGTACGTATGTTCCGTTAGTGGAGGGAAATTTTTGCAGTAATGATAGCAGATCTCAAGAATTACAAAAAAGTTCGTATAAAAAATTGGCTAATATTCAGCAGAAAAATAGGAAACTCAAGTTTTGTGTTTTTTTTAAGTAAGTTAAATAGGAAGCCAAAACTATAGAAATATTTAATTTAAGTAATTAACAATTACTCCAAAAACTACTCTAACGATTTCTCTACTCTAAATTAGATAAAAAATTCACTCCAAATTGAAATATAGTTTGTCATTATTAAAATCATTTAAATAGCACTTTTTATCTGCTAACCAATTATAAATTATACGTGATTTTATTTCGTCATCATCCATGAATACTACAAATAACCCACTTTTAGAGATACTTTCTCGTTAAATAAGCATCAAGTCTATATTAATTAATGTTTATATGGAAAAAAAGCTTGAGATTCATCACAAGCAATGTAAGAAATGTAATGTGTGATTTTATATCCTGTCACTAGTGTTGCCAAAATCGGTCTTGGTCTTGCACTTTGCAATGTTTTTTTGTGAATAAAAATTAATGGAAAATAGTAATACTTGACAATTTTAGTTACTACCAATGTAAAAAATTGGTATAACCAATATACTTTTGCATTTAACTCTTCCAATTCCTCATTCGGGCTTAGTTAGGTTTCCCCTTTCTGAAAAATTACAATAATATCTCTATAGAAAATAAGCTAATAGGTAATTGAAAGACTGTTGCGAGACTCTTGCGCAAGACCAAGAAGAAGACAAAGACTGAGTGCTCAATACCAAGACTCGTTTTGGTCTCGCATTTGGGCAACACTACCTGTCAAATACCGTTGTTATCAGAAAAAATGAATTCAAAATGAATTGAACTCAAAAAAATTCTTTTAAAAGAGTTTGGTCGTTTTCAATCTGGCGTCCGGTAAGTTTTGTCTATTTAATAAGGTATTAAAAACTCATGAACACCCATTTTCTTTTCACGTGGATCATAAGATAATTTGATCAAAAAATCGAGAATAAAGGTGGCTTTAAAACAATATAGGGTACTTTGGCGTGACTTTCATGCGTAATATTCCTAAATAAGGAGGTTACATAGGTCAAACAGCCCAATATTTTTGTTGGCCACCCTTTTTTCGATTTTTTGAACAAATTATTTTACGATTCAAGCGGAAAGCAAATGGCTATTTATGAGTTTTTAGCACCTGATTAAATTAATTAATTTAATGTAAATATAACCCATTTCTGAGAATTTTCGCAGATAATAAATTTGTCATCAACGATGATGAAGATATGAAGTCATTCACGAGGTTTTAGAAAAACGTTAATAATTTGATGAAAGAGGTCTGTACGACGAAATAGGATTTCAACAGTCGTTTCACGTTCGATTTGTAGCGGTTTAAGTGGAGCGATCGTCAATGTACATCTTAAAATGTTATGCTTTTATGATCATCTTTTTCTTCTATCGCCTATACAACCCACTAACCTGTTTCAACATTGATCGCAAGTTTTCTCTATCGAGAGCAACTGCCTTCCCACTACGGACATCAACAATAGCTTGGGCATATGGAACGACACATTCCTTTCAGCGAAGCTGTGATCTGCCTTTGCGACGACTTCGTAACATTTACATCCGGAACACTGGCAAACATCTCTTCATCTCTCATCCTCAGTGACGAAGAATCTCCCATCATCTCATTTCCAGTCCTAGTATGTGTTGGATTATATCAACTTTTTTTACATCGTTTTTGACTCAACGTTTGTCTTCCTCCATACGCGGTTATGAAAAAAAATGGTTCTTAAATTCTTCTCAGAACTTTTCTTTTAAAACGTAGTAACGATTATATAATTTTATCTACCAAATAAAAAAAAAAATGAATCTTTATAATTTAAACGGAAATCGAATGTAATGTGAATAAATAGGTATCTTATTGTTTTGACTGGAATGTTTACATTAGAAGGAAGTTAAGATTGTTCTAGAACAAGCGTTTGCTATCAACCAATGATAAGGCAACATACTCTTTAACTCAATTATCAGTTGCCAACCCAACTCATAGATTTGTATGACCTCACAGTTTTATAAATCCCTCGCTACGGTTCTGGTATAGCTTTTTTAAAATTTCTTTATTGGTAATTTCAATACTTGTTGATAATATATTTTATTTAAGTTTTTGGATTTAACGTCATAAGCACGATTTAATGTATGTGACACATTTTATAATATTTTATGATATATTTAATAATAAACACTCGAACCAACATGATATATTGGTTTTTGATGTTTAATTGTATAATATGTATTTTATTTATTAATACAGTTGTAAATATCATAAATAAATAAAAAAAAATGTATATGCTAAATACGAACTGTAATATATATATATATATATATATATATATATATATATATATATATATATATATATATATATATATATATTACCGTATAACGTTGGCTATTTTATTACAATTATTTGTTATAATTCAAAAAATTATCCTGAGTTACTCTTAGCCCTGTTGTTGCACACATCTTTTTTATCTAATTTATTTTATTTCTACTTACGATTTGGTTAGTTTTGTAATTTTTATATATTTTAAGCTAACAACTTTTATTTTTCGATTACTATGAGAATTCGTATTTGAGGGTTTTTCCAGATACTAGAGTCTTGATCTTGCGCAAGTCTCGCAACAGTCTTGCAGTTATCTATTAGCTTATTACTATAGAGATATTACTGTAATTGTTTAGAAAGGAAAAACCTAAGCAGGCCTGAATAAAAAAATAGAAGAGTTAAATGCAAAAGTATATTGGTTATACTAATTCTTTACATATTGTAGCTAAAATAGTGAAGTGTTAGTAACTATTTTGCCTATAGTTCATTTAAAAAATATAGATTGAAAGAAATGTAAAAAAGAAACCAATAAAAATATCCTATTAGACATGGTTTTTCTTTTCATATTATTTTTAAGAATTCAGGAAGCTTTCAAACAATCATAGGTTCAATGTACCAAAAATTTGTACTCAAGAGTTATTCGCAAATACAATATTATGTTCATCGTTACTTTCAGCCTCTTTTCGGGGAAGTATGTTATAAACATTAATTAAATGGGCTTCAAGCAGAAAACTTCAGCCAAGTTTCATTAGAATTGTTACAGACGTTTCGGCGCCATAGTCTGTAGCGGCTTGCGTTTTTCGGCCACCATATCGAACCGAAAGGCCGGATAATAATGGCATGTATATGAAAACACTCCTGAATTTGATTCCAACTTGGTATTAATATTTCAAAGCGATTGGTGATGAACTTTCGGAGATTAGCGGTTTTGATCAAACTAACATTTACCTATATATTAATATACATCATTTTCATTTTTTTTATTTATAGCACTAAAGCTCGCCAATAGTTACTAGTAAACAAATAAAAAGAAAAAAGAAAATCGGTTGAGAAATAGAAGAGAAAAATGAACTGAATTGTTTTGCCTTTGTACATTTATATAATGATTTACTTATTTTTCTTTTCACAATATTATGTTTATATTACGATTAACTCGTATGTACTTTGTTTGGAATCATATTTCATTTCTCTGCTATAATTTTTAGCCCTGAAGATGACCCACATGCTTGGGTCGAAACATAGGCAAGTTTAATAAACCAATACAAAGAATGCAAATTCTGATTATTTTCCATTTTCAATTTTTTTTTTAATGAAAGATTTTTAAGCATTTTCAAACATACAGTAATTTAACAGAGAATTCTTCATTCAAAAAATTCGAATTTTGAATTTTCAAATGAAAATTTTATCAAAACTATACTATTTAAACTGTGATCAAAATATCAATCATAATTGTTTTCTATTAAAATTAGATAAAAAAAAAAAAAAATCTTGACGTTTTCTCTTTACGTGTTATAAATCTATTCCGTAAGCTATTGGCTAATTTTTAATTAGTAAAGAAAATTTGCGAAAAAAATACAATAAATCACAACTAACCAAATTTTAAGTCAACTATGAACCCATCATTAAAAAAAATGTTTTCTTCGTCTATAGCAAAATCTCTTGACATTTTCGTAAAAGGGATTCGTTTGAAAGGTTTCCAACGGGAGATGAGAAGTCAAACTCCATAATTAGAAATCGTTCCAATTTTTTTCTGTTTTTGACAAGTTCTGTAAATATCTCAAAAAACAAAGTTATGAAACCAACTTTTAAAGCTGAAGGTGATATTCTAAAAGCTTATTAAATTTCATCGAAGAATTCCAATCTCCGAAAGTTTCTATAATCTCGAACGGGAATGGAGGGGGTTTCGTGTCCATGAAGTTCGATTCCTAAAAATCTTTGAATATTTCCAGATATCCTCCTCCAATATCTTGGACTGCTTTAGATATCTTCCGCATTTTTTATTCCTTAACTCTTTTTTGATTTATAATAATTATTAAAAATATAAGAATTGTTGTAATTATTATTATTTATCTATTTTATTTTATTTTTAGTTCAAGATCTGTTATTTACCTATTAATATCTATAATTAGCAACCGTATATTAATTTATTTTGTGGGTCCTTAATGTACTTTTTAAATTTAATCAATAAACTATTATTATTTTACAAAAATACCACATTGCTACTACAGATTTTATTACACTAATAAAAAGTCTTTTTCGCAAGACGTTTTATTTCCTCTATATCATAACGTTTCGGAGTTAATGCTATTTAAAAAAAAAAAAAGGAAAAAAGCCATTAAATTTTTTTTTTTTAGATTTTTTTTAATATACCACGGTAGTAATTGTTAAATTGGTATTATGAATTTAGAATTGTTTTCTTATTCTCTCTTGATCACAATAATTGACCCTATTTTTCTCATAATAGTTTTTCTGAAAATGACATCAATTATTTATAATGTTATAAATTATTAAAATTTATAATTTAATTTTAAAAAATATTCTGGAGCAAAATTTATTTCATAAAGAAAAACGGTACGTCAAAAAAAAAAAAAAAAAAAAAAAAATGTGATTTACCTTATTAATAATAACAACTGATTTAACAGCAGTTTCGTTATTCTTCATAAAAATAGATTCCTATCCCTTGCAGACTGTAACACTATTAAGTCTTACTCTATTGAGATTTATTTTTATTTTATTTACAGGTTTCAGAGGAAAATATCATTTATTTAACTATTTTAAAAGATTTCTAAAATATTGATTTATTTAAACATGCCTGTTCAAATTTGTAGGTCAGGACTTTATCTTAATATGAATAATAAATACACATATTTGATCACATAGTTCTACTATACGTTTCACCCCCTTAGGCCATTTTCAAGGAAAGAAAACCTTTAAAAAATAAAATAAAGTAAGATTATGTGATCAAATATGTGTATTTATTATTAATATCGATTTATGTTTCCTGACTCCGATATGAAATGTATTGCATATTCAAGATCTTTTGTAATTTTCATTGTTTCCAGTTTTTTTCTCTATGATATGTTTTTTCCTCTTTGTTAATAATTTATATATCCTAAAAATAATATTCATTCCATTTTTTCAATTCAGTTTTTTTTATTGTATTATAGTTTATTATTGTAAAAATTTTTATGCAGGTTTATCATATCTTTAATTAATTGTCCGATAAACAACTAAAAAATAAATGACAATGAGCCGAAAATTCTATCCCAATAACACATGAGTCTGCATAGAAGAGAAATTGTTGCCGATAGTAGACAAATTCAAATACCTCGACGCCACAAAGAATGACCAATGGTCGAAAATGGACCAGTCTAACATTTGTAAACTGAGCTTTCTTTTCTCTTTCAAAGGTATTTAAATTCCAAAAAATGTGTAGAAATCTCCAATTAAGGGTGCACAACGCTATAATAAAGCAAATACTGATATACAAGTGCGAGACCAAGACACTAACGAGATAGAAGTATTGAAAGATTTAAGAGAAAAATTATCTGCGCCACCAGGGATGCCCATCCCCCCAAGGTCGATGGCGTAAGAACCACTCCCCCTCCCTTAAAAATTGTATTTCTCTCCTCTTCTTAAAAACAGTGCAGCGAAAGTAGGATTAGACAAATCGTGGATCATATACAATTACACCTTATGTGGTCTGTATCATATTTTCCTCCTAGTTCTCTGTTTTGAAACTCCGAAAATTTATAGTCCCGTCGAAATGTGGCCCCTCAAAAATTTTGATGGCGCAACTTGACCCCCCCCCCCTTCTGGGCAACCCAGCTCCGTACGATAACCAGAGCGATCCTAGCACTGAAGGAGAAGGTCCAATAAAGAACTGCTTATAGAAACTGGTCAATCAATAGTGATATGAAGCTCATATATGAAGGGCATGTTGCTCGGATATTCCATCAGTAAGCTGCAGGCGCATAACTGGAAAAAAATATTCCAAGATAAACAGAAATGGAGAAGGCTGGTTAAGGCACTATTAAATTTGCAAGGTCTGTAAAGTCAAAAAAAAAAAACAAAAAAAAAACACATGTATGGCATGACATTAACTATTTTTGAATAAAATGAATCTTCGGACTTTCCAGTAGCTGATATCATGGACTAATTTGTTAAGATCTAGGATGATTGACTTTGAGGAATGATGGTATAGATGAGTTGCTTCCCAGTTCTACTTGATTGCCGACTCGATCAACACCTGCCCTGGATTAAATTCTAAACGACCGCCAACGGACAATGACCTAGCTCGTTTGATGGATTGCTAAATGTCACCTTTTCTCCCCTGTCAGTTAAAACACAGCGAGATTTCACTTTCAGTGTCAAATAAACTTCAACCTCGTGCAATGCCATAGATTCTTCTTGGCCAAATCTGTGGTAATGTGCCATAATATATGTGTAGCTCAGCTAGTTATCAATTACTTCCAAGTCAGAAAATGATCAAATTCACTTGTAAGTACAGGTTGATTGAAGGAGATAAAAGTTCAATTAGGTCTCTAATTGAATAATTGAATGAACTATGTAATGTTTTACTTCTCTCTCTCTCTCTCTCTCTCTCTCTCTATATATATATATATATATATATATATATATATATATATATATATATATATATATATCTATTTACACACACACGCACATAAACACACACATTGATTATTTATATTACTCTTTTATTTCTACTTAAGTTGTGATAAAACTCCCAAAGTTATGAACAATTTGCTTTCATGGTAAGTTGAAAAGTATGAAGTTCGCTTGATGTCGGATTATGATAGGTTTAGGTGATGTTATAAAGAACAAATTAATAATATTAATAACAAAAATACAAATAAATAAAACGTGGATTTCACTCCTTTTAATAATGGATAAACTTCGTTATAAGCCTAATCTTCAATAATTATTATTATGGATATTAATAAAACAAATAGCTTAACAAAAGTGCTCTTATTTAATATTAAATTTAAAATTAAGTTACACACACAAGCAATTATATATATAAAGGTTAAATGAAACAACCCTCTATCTAAATTAAAAAAAAAATAACATATTGCAATAATTTTTTACTGGCCAACTGAGCAACTCGCCGATCAGGGACGGGAATCAATAAACAAAAAAACAAAACAAAAAGAGATATATATTCATTTCCCTCAAGTTTTTCTTTATGGGTCTGCATTATCATAAATTAAATTGTTTTCCATTTGTTTTCGCCGTTCAGTCTCCCCCGTACTGCTCGGAGGTATAAGCTCAAATTACTTCCATTTAGAAATATTTAGTCTTATCTCAATTTACTCTAAAAGAAAATAAGAAAAAGTAATGATAATTCGCTGAATAATTTTGATATAAAATTCAACAATTGTGCATGCATTAACGTAACGGAATCATTCAGAAAAAAACACATATGTGTTTTATGGTTTATGTGTATTTTTGTTATATGAAGTACGTCGAGAAAAATCAAGAATAAGATTTATAATAAAAAGATTGTAATTAGGCATAACACAAAAAGTATACAATTTACGATAATTTATATATTTATAAAAAAATAAAAATTACCATTAGAACCCATAAAGGGTCTTAGGTGCATTACTATGTTGGGAAGTACTGTTACTTGGTAAACGGTTATACAAGGAGGTGATTTGGCCGTGATTACGTTAAAAAATTATATAGATTATATATATATATATATATATATATATATATATATATATATATATATATATATAATCTTTTGAAGATCATAAACGTAAACTCATTTGTTCATCAGTTTAGGACATTTTTTTAATTTTTTTATTATTAAAGA
Source organism: Nezara viridula (assembly GCA_928085145.1). Lineage (NCBI taxonomy): Eukaryota > Metazoa > Arthropoda > Insecta > Hemiptera > Pentatomidae > Nezara > Nezara viridula. Next base: position 40,343,427 of record OV725078.1, read on the forward strand.
TAATTAAATTCACTACAGCACAAAAAATAAATCCTCTAATTGTGACCAGTACCTATTAAGTAACAGAGATACTGAAAATCTTACGCCCATGTTTTTTTAAAACTAATTTTTGAATATTCTGTCTCATGTTGACTTAGAAGTCCGTTCTCAGATAACAACCCGGAAAACAACAGAGGATCGGTTACCAATTTAGCCATTGGAATTGGTGGCCCTTAAAGCGATAAATTAGTTGAATCTAAATCACTGATGTTTCAAATATTATCTTACTTTTTTTAAGGACAATCGTTTAAAACAATATCAAAGTTTAATTTGTCTTAAATTAAAAAAAGTAAAATATTGGTTATAGAAATGCGAATGCATAATAATACACTGATATACTGAGTTGATTCAAAATCGTTGGATCCGTTTTTAAGAAAATCGTAAAAATGTGTTAAATCGATTATATAAAATACCACTTCCAGTTTTCGAAAATGTTGCTGTAACATCGCTTAAATTAAGCTTACAAAAACTTAAATTTCACACACACACACACATTTTGTGGGACTTGGAGTTATTTTTAGGGGCTTATTTGGACTGAGGAGACCTCAAAACATGTCTTTCCGTTGAAAACTCATACTCGAAAATACTTACCCTTACCTATATATTACATATACAGGTAATTTAAAATAAAACTAAACCTATCAAGATTGTCCTTATTAAGAATGTCGCTATTTGAAGATAAAATAATTTTTGCATTAATATAAAAATCGTAAATAAGAAAAACGCAAGCAATGAATAATAAAATTATTCATTTATTGTGATGTATCTATATATCTACACACACACACACACACACGTATATGTATTTATATACCTAGTGTTGCCCAAAATCGGTCTTGGTCTTGCACTTTGCAAGACCAAGACCAAGGATCCTAACTGTTGCAAGACCAATACTAGGACTGGTAAAAAAAAATTGTTTTTTAAAATAAAAATTAAGGCAATATAGTTGCTAATACTTGACAATCTTAGTTACTATATGTTAATAATTGATATAACCAATATACTTTTACTTTTAAATCATCTAATTTTTTCATTCGGACTTCGGAGGTTTCTCCTATCTAAAAAATTACAGTAATATCTGTATAGCAATAATCTAATAAGTAACTGCAAGACTGTTCCGAAACTCTTGCGCAAGACCAAGACCATGTCGAAGACTGAGTTTGCAAGACCAAGACTCGTCTCGGTCTCGCATTTGGGCAACACTATATATACCAAGACTCACTTAAAAATCCACAAAATTGCCTACTGAAAAATGGTTGCTTATATGATCTTTTTTGTAGTTCTTGAGGTCCGCTATCACTCCTTTAAAAATTTTCCCTTTGTATATATATATATATATATATATATATATATATATATATATATATATATATATATATATAAGTTATGGTTAGATGTAAGTTGTTATATCAAGTAATCCTATTCAACAATTGTAAACAAACCGTAATGCTATATATATAGCATTACGGAGAGAATAAAGTCAGTCTAGTTTGAGCAACCACGCGTTTTATTTCGAGCCTTCTTTCTTTTTTTTATCTTTCTTAGTTCGAACCGACGTAAGTTATATATATATATATATATATATATATATATATATATATATATATATATATATATATATATATATTCATTACGGAAATTAAATCAAGAAGACATATTTATTGTTTCTCTTCTGGAAATTTCTTCTTGTTTTTTTTTTATTTTTTTATTTTTGTGATGAAATAGTTAATGCTACATCAATACTACCTTTAATCGAATCCATCATTGCTAACTTTCTGAATATAAGCCCAAGTATAGCCAATAGTTTATTACCGGATGAAGACTTAGTGTTACTTGACTAAGTTTATTTCTTGGCCGGTAATGAAGTCACGTCAAGCTCGGAACTTAAGTTTTCCTGCGGTGAAGTGTCAGATACCACTTCATTGGCAACTTCTTCCAAAGGCTAACAGTACTGGACAGGCCTCCAAGAATTCTTTTTTTTTCCTGGTTTCTGGCTGCTTATTTTTGTTGTTTTCTTTTCCAGTTTCTTTGATATATATATACCGTACGATTGGGTAACTTTGGACCACTTTTTAAGCTGCTTCTATCTTTATTTTTAAAGTTGAAATGCTGAAAAAAATATTAATATGTAAGGTCAGTCTGCCTCTTACGAAATATGGCCGAAGAATAACTTTCCATAAGAAACAAGAGCATATTACTAAAAAAAATTAAATTTGTCCTAATCTTACCCCATTGATTCGTGTGAAATTGGACAAGTGCATTATCTCCATTATAAATGCCATTTTATAGGCATAATATTGTATAGGCTTATTATTATTATAAGAAACAAAAAGGAAAATGATTGTATACCAATTTTATCTAATAATACTATACTTAACAGATAAAATTGGAGGATCGCAGTGGCTAATCGGTGCTAATTTCTCCCTCCAAAGGCATCTTCACAGTAAAATGTCAAGACAGGCCAAAATAAGAATATATAAAACACTCATTAAACCAGTTCTCACATATGGCTGTGAGAGTTGGACCTTAACTAAAGTAGTTGAGAAATCCCTGCTCAGATTTGAAAGGAGGATTATACGACGCATATTTGGAGGGGTCCAGGAAACACCACAAAATTGGAGCAGGAGAACGAATTTAGAAATAAAGACATTATTTAATGACCTGGGTGTGAGCCAATTCATCTTACTGGCAAGACTACGCTAGGCAAGACATGTCGCGCGTATGGATATAAATGCACCCCCACAGAGAGCTATGAATGAGCCTGTATATGGAAACAGACGAGTGGGAAGGCCATGTTTGCGATGGCAAGACTGTGTGGCTGCTTATGCATGTAGACTGATTGGTGTCAGAAATTGGAAGGCTGCAGCAACTAACCGGGAGAACTGGAGATCCATGCTGGAGCAGGCCAAGTCTCGAATAATTGGGATGTAGTGCCATTTAATAATAAATACTATATTTAAAAGCGCATGAGAACAATAAATTCATGTTAAAGGTTCAAAAAGATTGAAAATAATATTTTTTTTTTCACAAATAGGGCTTCAACATTTACTGAACAAACAGAAAATGTGACGAGCATTATTCAAACACTTCGTACAATTTAGTTTTTGTTAACTGAAGCCATGAGATCGCTGTAAACTTTCAGCTCTTTCGCTTTGAAAATTTCTCGCCGGCCAATTCGCCCTTTGAGTAGTGCATTTCATCAGGAGTTGAAACCCAATTCCAATTTGAAGCCGATTTAATCATGGCCGATATTATTACTTCTGTAATCTGATGTTCGCAGTTCTTGGGGCACAAGCGGAAGTTTCATGAAAACAAGAATTTTGAAAAAAGCAATGGAAATAAATAACGAGTGTAGTGTACTAGGGTTTCCAAACTGCCGCAAGATAGTAACGTAGTACATGCCTACATGATTTTGCAGACTGAACCAACACATTGTTTTGAACAATTTTCTAAATTCGAGGTTTCCCAATCGTTTCAATACATTTGGTATGATGATTGGTCAATAAGATTTCCATAAGACATAGTAATATTTAGAACTTTTATATTATATTCTTTTAGAAATGAAACATATGGTTCTTGTATAAGTATTTAGTAGTGTTGCCCAAATGCGAGACCGAGACGAGACCTGGTCTTGCAGAATCAGTCTTGGTCATGGTCTTGGTCTTGCGCAAGTTTCTCGCAGCAGTCTTGCAGTTACTTATTAGCTTATTAATGAAGAGATATTACTTTAGAGATATTTTTTAGATAGGAGAAACCTAACTTAGCTCAAATGAAAAATTATAGGAGTTCAATGAAAAAGTATATTGGTTAGGCCAATTATTTACATATAGGAACTAAGATTCTCAAGTATTACTAACTATTTTTTATTCAAAAAATTGTTTGTTTTTTTACCAGTCCTGGTATTATTGATCTTGCAACAGTTAGGCGGTCTTGGCAAAGTGCAAGACCAAGATCTATTTCGGGCAACACTAGTACTTAGCTTAGATTACTCACAGTAATAAATATAGATTAATAAAAAATAAAAGTTTTTTTCTTTAGTACTTTTATATTATATAAAAAAAAAAAATGAAATACATGGTCATTGTATAAGTATTCAGGTTAGATCACTCCCAGTAATAAATATGATTTGTTTTTTTAACTTGTCTATTTAAAAATATTACAATCTGTCTCAAAGAACATTTATAATAGTGTTCAGAGATCACATTCACACTCTATGTACAATAAAGAAAATAAATTATACAGAAAAATAATATATATACAATAAATAAGAATAAAATATCCTAAAAATAAATAACACAAACATACCTATATACATTGTTTACAATGAGGCTACAGGACTCCGAGCCAGACTTGTCCCTCCAACTGTGGAGGGAAAATCATGACTCCAGGAGATCCCTGCACTTCTCTCTCTCAACCGTGTCACTGGGGCTAAACCCAATAAGTATGGATTAATGAAAAAAATCCTTTCTTTCAGTACATATTTTTTAATATATCTTTTATATTATAATTTTAAAAAAATAAAACAGGGTTATTGTATAAGTATTTAGCTTAGATCACTCACAGTAATAAATTTGGATTAATGAAAAATTAATATTATTTTTTAAAAATTAAAATTAATTTGGGGGGGGCTTTGGCCCTAATCCCCTCTCCCCGGAGATAGGGTGGGGCAAAGTGATCATTGAGGTTATCTTCGAATTATTTGGATCAGTATAATCATGCACATTTATAGCCTTTCGACGTTATCGTTTATTCATAAACCGCCGTTAAGGGCGTGCATGAAGTTCGATCCTCACCGGCGCGACCGAATTACTAGAAACCTATTACATTTTTTTTTTTTTTTTTTTTACAAGAAACCTTTTATTATTTTCAGCGAGGTCATTAATATTTCGTGCATTATTGATGTCCCTCTCCCCCCTCCCTTCTCCCCCCTCCCCGGCGGGTTGACACGTCACGCGAGCACGCACATGGACACTCGAGATGACAAGTACTTCACTAATCGTAGCATTAACAACTTGCTCTAATTGATAAAACATAGCCCATCCTCATTGATTCTTGTATTTTAGGACGAAGCAGACAGTATGGTTTTTATTTTATCTATTTTATAATTATTAGATACTCAATTATTTATGAAATAATAAAAAAAAAATTGTAATATTGGATTGATTCCTACTGTAGTGAATAATAGAAGAGAAGAATGGGTGGGGTAATCAGTAAAAAAAAAAAAATAAATAAAATATAATAAATCGTAAAAATAAATAATTATATTTATCAAGACTAAAAAAAAAACATATAACAATAGGTTTGTTTAAAATAAAATGAATAAATATAATTTTATAAAATAAAAATAAAATATTATAATAAAAATAAAATAATATAATAAAAATAAAATAATTTAATAAAAATAAAATAATATAATAAAAATAAAATAATATAATAAAAATAAAATAATTTATTAAAAATAAAATAATATAATAAAAATAAAATAATATAATAAAAATAAAATAAATAAAAATAATAATACAAAATAAAAATAATATAAAATAAATTTGTTTAAAATAAATGATAGGAAACTATTTTTATACGTTCCATTACTCTAGATACATTTCTGCCGTAACAAACATAACCAGATACGGTTATATATACCAACGTATTGGTAAATTTTCCAACCCCTCTGAATATGTTGAATTTTTATTATTAACAAACCCTAAAAATGTATTTTCTAACAAATTTTGATAAATAAAATTTTTACCTCTTAAAACACAGTACAAATGTTTAAAAAATGGCTATCGTTTAATGCATGAGGAACCCAAGTTTCAAAGCTTTTTACGTTTCCAATTACAGTTGAAGTGGTAAGCGATGTTAGATTGCTTGGACCAAAGCTCTCAGAACATCGTCATCAAGAGAAGAAGTCCTCCCATGACTATCTTGGTCTTCAAGACTGAAGTACCTTTCTCAAAAATTTTTAAACCATCGTTGAATGTTCCTCCACTCCGTCATCTCCTCAGACTTCCTTAATATTTCTGGACTTTCGGCTCTGTTCGGAAAATCACGTCTTTACATTTCATTAAAAACCTAACTATTTGCAACAAGTGAAGTGCTACAGAAGATAAAAAACATTTTTGTTTGAAAAAAGATTAATACGAGGTGTTGAAACCAATACAAAAGAATAATCCCTCAAACGTACACAGTTTGATATATAGAAGGTTAATATGAGGAAAACATGAAATCATGTATTATTTTCCGGACATCCCGATAATCATAAATAACAGATATTGACAATAAAGTGACCTTATTCTCAGTTAAATAATTAAATTAAAATATAATACTCGAAGAATATACTTCGATTGAAGAAATTTTGTAAAGATATTGATATTATTTTTTTTAAATTTGCCAGCATGATATAATAAAATATTTAATTGTATATTTAATTATTGTATAATAATTGTATGTTATTGTATTAATTAATTGTATAAATAATCATTTATTTATGGTTAAAAATAAATTATTATTGACTACCGAAATTAATATATATAGGGAAAGTATTAGGATTTTGTAAATTTCGAATCCGAGTTTTCAATGGAAATAAATATCTTAATGCATACTGGATTCAAACACACTAGTCTCACAAAATGGTCTGTGTTTAAGTGAACACCCTAAATAAAAAACAAAAATTCATACAGCTACGCATTGGAACTAAACCGTAACAAATGATAACTATATATTAATTTTATCATCATTATATATAATTAACATATTTATATAGATAATTTAGCTTATTAAATGTAGCCAACAGGTGATATAATTTATTGAAAATCCCCCTAACTCAAAATACTTGGCTATTTTCATTAGTCTAGGGCTTTTTAGCTAAAAAGACACTGTAGGCATCTTATCACGAAATAAGAAACAATAAAAAATTCCGGTAATAGGCACCCATATATCACCGACCTAATACCAATATTAAACGACAAGAATACCAATTCTTATCAACTTCCCTTTACAAACTTCAGATTTCCTCCATCCCCTCAACTATTCTTGAGTATATTTACCCCCTTGATTATCAAGACAAATGACTCATTCAGTTGTATTATTGTCGTCAAACTCTTGCCAGGAGACTATGAAGCATGATCTTGGTGTCATACCCTTGTAGGAGAACTGAAATCAACTATTGTACTCCATACTTAAATAATTGAGTACCATTTCTATATTTTTCTTTGCCAGCATTCGTTAATTGAATTTTTGCTTTATTGAAGTGTAATTCGTTATCTGTATTTAAATGAAATTTACGAATTTATGGCACGAATATGCTTGGGATCATACGGAAGACGTTTCGCTAACCTGTTACCTGATTCGCAAACACATTTTGTGCGATATATTTTGTTTTCATTATAGTTTACTGGAATATAAACGGAAAGTATTGATTCATTTGCTTAGGTTAGCTAAGATCATTATATTTAGGCTGGGTGCGCAACATCCTCTGTTAACTGAACATAACCGTTCAGATAGGGAATTCATACCTTGAAAAATGGTATCCAAATGAGCCACTCGAATTTTGCAATATACTGGTTTAAACCCGGATTTTTTAACTTATAAAATAATTACATTGAAAATATAACTGCTTAATCATTCTCACTACATAAATGTATCTAATATAATCGCAGAAGTCGTTTTCGTTACAGATGTCTGATGCTTCACCATTACAAACTTGGAAACTCGTGGAACATTTTAATTTACTAGGAGTACTCCCCTCGGTTTATTTTTTTTTTCATAAAAAAAAAAAAAATTAAGGCTCTTTTAAATTCTCATGAAACGGCAGAGAATAAAAAGTCATTTTCGCTTCAAGCAATGCCAGATTAAATCTTAAGATCCATCTTCTTCTCATTACAGTTTCGAAGCTCCTTACGTTGGAGGGAGGGTGGAGTTCTTTTTGCCAATTTTTATTTAACGCTGTTTTTTCCTTTTTAATTTAACAGTCTTATTAATCATTAACATATCACAACGGTTACAAACAACCCATAGTGGTACAACAACGATCTATAAACTATATTGAGAATCCCATTGGATGTCTACCGCAACTCCGGTATTTAAAATAAGTTCTCGTTAGCCGCAGACGAATAGCGTAGAGAAAGATACCATTACCACAACTCATGAAGTTGTATTAGGAATAGATTTTTTGGATCCTTCCAATTTTAGTTGTGTTCAAACCATTCGCACGCACACCACCGGTCATAAGGAAGAACAATTTGTAGGCAAAAAAGCAAACATAGTTAACAAATCGAAAAAGATAAGATTTAAAAAAATATATATATATATTAGACATACCGATCATAAAATTAATAAACTCGGTCTACATATTTTAACATTAACGTTTTCCACCGGCACAAGAGATTTTCTTCACCCTCAATTTTCAGGAAGTCCATTAAAAAAAAAAAAAAAAAAGTCTGTACCACTACAGCCTATGAAGGCTGTAACTCTCAACCACTAGGAATTCACACTTAATTAATTATTTAATTAAGAGTACCCACTTGATTGAGGCTGGGCGTACCCCAGGAGGGTCTACCGATCCCAGGGTCGTTCCATGGCCGTTATAATATAATAAATAATTACCTTCCAAACCCGGACTCGAACCAGAGAGAGCCTTGAGCCTAGTGTTGCCAAAACAGATTCATGCTTCGTATTCGTGTCTAAAAAAGCTGAAAGATGTCACCGGCATCTTATCTTCACAAAAAATCGGCATTGATCTTGATAATTTTTAGGAAATTATCCCATCAATATTTTACGACCTAAAACATCCTATTACGTTTGTAGATTGTTCTAAGAAAAATTGCAATTTTATTTTACTCTGTTTTCGCATCCCCCCCCCCCCTCACCGATCCAATCCCTCTATAGCTTTCTCGGAATATTTCTTTGAAAAACAATAGGGAAAATACATTGCTCGTAACCTAAAGCTTCCATTAACCTTTTATTCTCAAGAATGTTTTCAATTTCCTATTGTTTTGAATATATGTATATATATTTTCAGCCAGAGAATTGTTTCCATATTAATTATTTTTATTCTAATTCGACACTTTTTAAATTAATATTTTATGATAATTATGAGAGTATTTTTTTATTCAAAATTAATATACTACATTTTCGTATTTAAAAAAGAAAATTATCAACCATGAGTTAAATGTCTTCTTGTTATAAGTATTGTACTTTCGGGCACTAATGCCTACTTCCAAAACACAATACATAATTTTTTTTTATTGCTAAATACACCGGCACAGTTCATATCATATATCACCAGTTTATTCCAAGAAGTCATTTAATGGAACTAAATTTTTAAGAACGTCTTTATAAAATTAGACCTTATTCATCGATAAAAAAAAGTAAGTGTACGAAGAAGACTTAAACCCTTTTGTGTATTAAATATACTTAGAATAAGTGTACAATTTTTTTTTATTTAAAAAGAGAAAATTCATAAGTTCTTTGTCGTTTAATGTTATGAAATCTTAATTATTACAATAACAGATGATATACACTCACAAACACACACAAAAAAAATCAATCGAGAAATAATAGTGAAAAAGTACATTTGTACAACTTAAGATAATTTCCTTTATTGCCACACGCACTAATTCGCAAGTTGGTTGTTATTTCAACAGATATAATATAATATAATATAATATTACATATGTATATATATATATATATATATATATATATATATATATATATATTTCAATAAATAAAAAGTAATCTCAGAAAATATTAATTTATTCTGTCATTTAATTATATTTATCGGATCAAGAAAACTGTCAATATATTTTCTTTTCAACGATAAAATTGGTATAATCGGAACTAATCACCGAGCAACCAATACAAAACTGTGAGGTTATTTTTGGACTTACACGATAGTGACTTAAATGGAAGAATCGATTACCTGTACTGGTACTGGTTAAAGTGATACGTCCGGCTAATGGACCTGTTAGTCCTTTTTGCTAGCTTAAAATTATCATACCAATGTCTACCTATCTTTCCTCCATAACCGTCAGGAACTTATTGGTTCTCCTAGTAAAGTTTATAAGGGAATGCCATTTAACGGAAGAAGTCTTCTGTTTTAAGAATTTATCCGAGTCCAGAAGCTATTGTCTTGCAAGACGTGAATTGGTCTCATTCTGTAATGTAATGCAGGACAGTTGCAGTCAGATGCTTGCCTGCAAATCTGACATATTTTATCATCTACTGTCCTATATATCTCTAGATGTCTTTTAAGTCTGCAATTGTCAGTAAGTATTTCAATAATTAATTGGATTTGATTTAAATTTATGCTTCGCAGCCGATTTAGTTTTTGGAGAAGGATTTTTAAGTAACTGTTTGGCTTCTTTAAGTCCTATACACAGGTCCCATCAGAGGACTGACTATAGATCTTCAAGAGCTGAATAGATAATTGCGGATAATTAGGAAAATAATTCCGCCTGCAATTAGAATCCATCATTACTTGTTTTATGACCGCGATTTTGTACCCGACCGCTGCCTTGCGGTGAGTCGTAAAAACAGATCTGATAAGGATCTAAAAGATAACAGCTAAGCAGCTCAAGCTATGAGCTTTTTTTTGCCCATTTAAGACCAAGACTAAGCATAGAGAGAACCACAAAGCAGACTAAAGGGCGCCTTCATAGCTAAGTAAGATATCTATGCCAGCATAAAAGGATGAGTTTTACTTTGCATAATTCATATAACCTAATCTACTACATTCAATAAAAATACAGTCCACTGCCAAAATAATGTCCAATGTTGCCTAAGTTGAACTCATTGGAGTTATTTGCCGTTTTTTTTTTTTTTATTAAAATAAGAAAAAAAAACCTGTACCACTACAACCCATGAAGGGTCTTGGGTTCATCACTATTTAGGGTAAGTACTGTTCCTTGGTCTACGGTTGTGCAAGGAGGTGATTTGACCAAGATCACACTCAACCACCAGGTTTTCCCCCTTCAATAGTTTTTTAATTAAGGCTACCCAGTTGTAGAAGCTGAGTGTGGCCCAGGAGGGTCTATCTACCCAGGGTCGACCTTTAGCATTGGAGCTATCCCACTCCCTATTAAAATAGAAAGTTGCCTAAACATTACTATTTAGTAAAATTTTTCAATTCAACATAATTGACATGTGACGACTGAGGTTAAAAATGTAAGTTACACACAGCGGGCAATACTTTTTCCCTTAGACTAGTTCATACGCAGTGAAAGGGTCCTTAAGTTATTTAATAATAATTGTATTACTTCTATAGTATATTTTTCATTCCTGGATAGAAAAATTCTCTATTTATAAGTAATGCTGGAAAAATATATAGAGTTGCTACATTCCATTCCGTACTTATTGGTCCTTGATTAGGCTTGGTATATTAAAAAAATATATTTTTTATTAAATCTTTATTACTCATTAAATATTCATAGCTCGATAAAATATCAAGGTACGTTCTACCATTTTTTAGCGTATAAGATTTTTAAAAATTATGAATATGGTGTTCATCTATTCGATGGAAGGCACATCCACTTCCAGGTTGTTTTTCTTCAATTACGCATCTTAAGTTTTCATAAGTAATGGATAACGGTTATTTTATTTTTTTTCTTCGCGTCATGCGGAAGATCAGATGAAGTGTTTTTGCGATTAAAAAAATCCAGTCAAATTATTATTCAATTATTTTTTAAAGTAAATGAAATTAAAAAAATATAATATATTAGTTATTAATAACAATATTTAAGATTAAAATACCGGATATACAGGACCTAAATACTTATATTTCCTTTTTTGAAAATTGACATTAATATTACTATAATATTTATGGTGATTTATTGTTTATACATTTTTTTTTTTTTTTATCTTTAGGCAGAACTACATTGAATCAAAGAAATAAAAAATATATATTTAAAAAAAAAAACAACCTGTAGCACTACAACCGCTAAAGAGTCTGACTTTTTCAAGGCCAACGGTTGTGCTGGGAGGAAATAGGGCTAGGATCACGCTCAACCGGCAGGTTTTTCCCAAAAATTAATTATTTTAATTAAGGGTACTCACATTGTAGAGGCTGGGTGCCTTCCTACCTCAGGGTCGCCCCAAGGTCGATGAAACAGAATAAATAATACTTGCGACATGAGCCGAGATTCGAAATTGGGACCTCGAGCATTGGGCCCAACATTAAACCCTTTAAACCCAACAGGAAGCGAACTATCGAGCTTTCAAAATTTACCCGTTTCGATATGTTCACAATAGTGCTCTTTTAGTTTTGAACGGAAGGATTCTGTAACTTCATTTTGAACCTCGTCCAGAGAATTTGGAGGTTTTTCTTGAAGATAATGAGACATTAATTGGAACGGTAGACGTAGTCGGGAGTTGTTTTGAAAAGTATGTTACACGATCGGCCAGACACTAGACTAGTCAAAGGAGCTATCGCCGTTTTCATTTAACGGAAGGACATACAGCAGTTGTTAAAGCGCATGAAATCGAAGGAGTATTTCACTCGTTATGGATGTTGAGGTCTCTCATGCCAACATATATATATATATATATATATATATATATATATAAGCTATGTAATTTTTTTATATATTCTAGTTCTGTTATAAATATAGTTAAATTAGCCGAATCAAAAGCATTGAGAAGATAAAAAGTACTTAAGGTGAGAGTGGCAGAATTACGATTGAAATAAGCCTTCGAATCCATTTGGCTTAGCCCTCACATATTAACGTTTTTCCATGAGGTACATAGGAAATTTAACGTTCTTTCAAATTGATTATAGTAAATTTCTTCGAGAGAAGCACAGATTTTGAGTTTTGGGGGAAAACCGATGAAAACAGATATTTCTTCTGAAATAAGCATACAGTCAATATTCTCAAACTCCTCACTCGTTGGACCTACTTAAAAAAGCTATATATATAATTGATAGTAAACTTTATTTTCATTAGCTATGTTCATATATATATATATATATATATATATATATATATATATGAACTTTTTTTTTCCTGGTTTCTGGCTGCTTATTTTTGTTGTTTTCTTTTCCAGTTATATATATATATATATATATATATATATATATATATATATATATATATATATATACATCTATATATGTATATATAAAATCCTGCATATGTATATATGTCATTTTTAAAAAGAGACCATTCCTACAAAAATCCTAGGAGATAACCCAATAAAGACATGAGAAAAAAACCTGAAAATTCCTTTAGATGTTGAACCAAGCTCTTAAAAAAATAAATTATTCCTCGGTTCACTTTGAGCCTTGGGAAAACCTAGTTTACCACCAACTTTTAAGACAACCTGTATAACCTCTCTCTACATAGCATACACCCCATCGTATTCCAAGGCGCTATAATATTAATGATAAAAGCTTTTGTGGAAGGTGTACGGGCATAAACTGGTAGAGATTTTAGGTTACGGAATCATTTTCTTAATAAGGGTTATATTGTAATTATAGATAATTATGAATAGTCTTTTTAAAAACACTTTTTTATATATAAAATTAGAATGATTTACTGTAGAAAAGGACTCTATATAAAAAACTCCAAAAGTATTGGAAATTTCAGATATGTTAGTCTTTGGGTAACTTCTTTGAAGTTATCTAAAATTATATGAAAACATTTAAAAACAAAATCCTGAGGTTTCAAGCCTTGTCGACGCTTGTAAACAAGTTGAGCGATTTTGGGATACCAAATCATTATGTAAAAGGAATAGCATCTATGAACGCATAATATGCCATTGGAAAGCTAAATATTTAAAAAAATTTGAAATCTAACATATGTTTATTTGCAGTATGCGAAGTGCGAATATCGGAAAAGGGACCTAACCCGAAGTTCTTAACCAGGCTTCAGCCTCACCCCACCCTACAACGACGAATCTGGTGCAAGTACCCCCGGGCACTCCTCTTAGCATAATTGGTAATATACTCTTAAGTCATTCATAAATGAATGACCGCTAGGGCGTAACATCAAATACCGATATCACAAGAGGATGTTTGCGAATCGGTGATCGATGAGGGACGACAACAACCAAAGCTCAAGTTGATAACCGGTTCCGGAACATGTAGGTACAGTCGTAGACGGTAATGGATAGTGACGATCAACCTCTTTTTTCTGTTGGCATTACAGACCTTGCAGATCTTTTCTCGCCTTAACAAATTTTCTCTATTTCTGACTATCTTGGGATATATCTTTCCAATTATCTGTATGTGGCTCTATGCATCTTTGTCGTTTTGATCTATCCACCTGGTTTTTGGCCTTCAACGTGGTCACTTGCCTACTATCGAGGCATTCGTTGCAGTGTAGAAACTTTCTGATTGATTGCTCATAGCTACATACCCCGCCCATCTTAACCTCCTTGCCTTCATATCATGAGATATTTTATAATCAATTTTATATTAATATTCTATATAAATTTACCACAAGTCGAACAATTAATGACTTACAGGCAATCATGTCTAATTTTATAATTACAATTAAGCGAATAAGCCCAATTCAGATAACGAAAAGTACTCAGATGCGTTTGATAGTCTTCCTTTGTGTCCATATTTCTTTCAAATTTTTGCTGTGTGTTTCTTTTCTCTCTAATCTTTGAGCACTTCTTCCAGATCAATTTGTCCAAAAACTTTTGAAAAGTGGAAAAGTGTGAACTCAAGCTTTTTCTGTTGTGAATGTCCTCTTGTGTAATTCTTGAAATAATATGAGACTCATTGTTTATATCTATAACTCATTTTATAGTTTCAGTTGCCGTCTTATTCCTGTTATCATATAAATCAAATGTTTGTCTAGTAAGAAGGTTTTCTAATATCACTGAAGACGTCTGCGTATTCTTTGATTTCTGCTTTGCTGCTGAGTCTGTACTGCTGAATTTGGTCCTCGAATTTTCCAAATTATTTCTATGTCTTTTTTCCTTTTCAATAATAGGTTTTATAATCTGTGTAATTTTTTATTATTATTGTATATCATAGATTGGAAAATAAATGTTTCCAAGCTAACTAAATTGAATCTTCACGAAAATGATAAATACAGTGCAAACAATTTTCAGAATTTTTACTAATTTTCGAAAATGTCTATATACCATAAAAAATATATTCTTAAGGTTTATTATTTTTTTTAATTATTAATTTCTACTCAAAATGAAAGTTGTGTTGTGCACGGCACATATTATTATTATTTTTTATTTTTAATTGATTAAGAACTATTATTAATACTGTAGTATTAACTGAGGAGAAAAAAACTAGCCGAAGATATCGAAGGCGGTGTATTATCTAATACAATAACTTATCCCGAAGAGAAAGGGGAAGCGATTGCTATGGATGCCCCGATAGCAGGGGCTACACAACTGCCAGCGGACATGCTAACCCCTGGTCCCCCCCACACCTCGCCCCTGCTAAACTAAAACCCCAAACTGTCAGTATCATATCATCCTTTTATCTTATCCGAATCCTAAAGGGGGGGGGGGTCTAATTTCAATTTTAACACCCGTAAATAAATCTATAATCCTTACCCCAAGTGTGAATTAACTCACAGTATCACTATTACACATGTCTTTATGGGCGCAGATTTTTCTTTTTGATTCGGAATAATATGTATGAAAATTTAACATAATTATTGTGAAATTAACAAATAAAATTCTGAATATTTAGAAATAAATCTAAATGTTTCTATTTTTGGTTTATTATTTTCAATAATGAACCATTGTAATCGAACCAAAAATTCAAAAACTCAACCCCCTTTCAAAATTTGAGTGTTTTACGTTTCAGAATACAAATTTTTTCGTCCGTCCGCCGCCTGCACATTTTTTCAGAAACTGCTGGACCGATTTTTTTCAAATTTGGATTTAAAGTCAGAGGTCATCCGACGATGATCTTCCTTCATTGACAATACTATCCGCCTTTTCCTTCCAAAGTGGCGGCCGAAAAACCTGCTTTGCTATAGACTGTAGCGCCTAAACGCATGTACCGATTTCATTGAAACTTCTAAAGGCTGAAGTCTTTTTCTTGATGCCCTTTAAATTTAACTATACAACATACTTTAACGAAAAGAAGCTGGGAAAAAAGTTACAAGGGGTGGTAAAATTAGATTCTGAATAACTCAAAAACTATACACTTTTTTGTTAGTATCGTGATCAGGTGTTTCAAAGGTATTTAAATTTCTTAAAAAAACGAATAAAGCTTCATCGAAATCAGAGCACTGTTAGTGAAGATATCGCGATTTTAATATATTTTTGGTTCATTATTTTCAATTCTAAGTATTTTTTTTTTTTACCAAGTTTTAACTCCAGAAGGGATGGCGTCCAACGTTTTTATTATACTTAAATATAGAATCGAACACACATTAACACTCATGTTTAGTAATGTCAGTTATAGAAACATTTATTTATTTGGTTTTTGTTTTATTTATTCATAAAAAAAAATGTATAAAGTGGTAAATTGTATAACATGAAAATAATAAACGTTTATAAATAGTACATAACTGTTTCAAGTGAGGTATTTAGTTTTCTAGTTTAAATTCGAAACCAAAATTATTCCTAATTAAGGAGACACGTGTACCATGAAATATCATATTAAATAACTTAATTCTTGTAATTGGGCAACATTGAAATTCACTGTAGAAATCAAATTCCAATGAGTTTTTTTTTTGTTTGAAGCACTGCTAAATATAAAAAATGCGGACGATCTTATAAGCTTTATGGGTATGTGTGAGATCTGAGCCTCCTGATGAAGAAAACTCGAATATCATAATGATAAAAATTCAGCTATTCTTTGAACAGTTCAGCAAGCGGTGGGCGAGTTCGCCATATCCATAGCGCCATTATCTGGTTATAAAGTTAACTTAAATAAATTATATAGTTACGTTTCAAAAACAAGAAAACTTTATCCAAATCTATTCATGGTGCTCGATTTTTCTTTCGTTATATTATAAGTAGGAATAGTTTTATAAACATGTTAATTCATATTTTTTGCCTTAATGGTTATTTAGACGATTTCAAAAATTACTAATATTACTTCTTTTTTAGCATTTTTTTTTTTACTGAAACTAAGTCAAGTAAGTAAGTGTCAAGAATCAAGACTTCTAATATTCTGAAAGAAAATCTAATTTTTTTATTTTATGGCACTATTGTAATTGTAGTGTAGTGTAATTTGCACATTATCATATAAATTCTATCAGAACTTATAAAATCTTGATGCAGTATTTTTAACTATTTTTATCAACCTCAGCTACCCCCAAACCATTAAAAATTACCGTAATATAACTTTGTCCACCTAAATCTGCAATTTTGCCCACTGTGTGCCGTCACAAACTTCAGGTCGAATTATTTAGGATTTTGCTGTAGTATTTGGATGGTGAGTAAGGTTCCGATAATAATGATGAAGGTCCCTAGTACATAACACATAATTATTTTTATTAAATAACACATAATTATTAACGCATGATGCTCAAAATCATGTGATTAACATATTTATTTTTACAGGTCCGGCTAGCAATATCAGTTACCTAATATATGAATTCTATAGTTTTTTCAACGGCAAACGAAATGAAAATGATGTTTAAAAAAAATTAATAATACAGAAAATTTAGTTATTACAGCCCATTTACTTTTCATTCCAATTCATTATATATCTTAATTAATTTTAATTAATCGTTGACAAAGGAGGCTTTTGAGAGGGAGAAATAGAAGTCCTTTTGATTCTTATTATTTGGCCGAGACTGCTTCTGTTAAAAAAAAAAAAAAAAAAAAAAAAAGGAAGAAAGAAATCCTAAATAAAAGGAATTATACTTCTTTTGAATTAGGATTAAAGTAATATTCACGGGTGAAAAATAAATTAAAAATTTTATTAATATTTTTAATATATATTTTTCTTCTACGAATCAGCTCTTAAAAATTAATTAATAATATAAATACGAATTCAAAAATGGTTTTGAATTGGAACATATTCTTAAATTACCTGAAGAATGACAATTAGCCCAGTCAAATTACCACAAAAAAGGGGCATACCTTGTAAAAGGCCGTTTAATTCAAAAAAATTCTTTTTTATATTGTTGTAGGTACGTATTGAATAAAAAAATCCAAGTTTCCGCCCTTGAAAGCCTTATTTAAAAAATAGTAGATGTACTGAAATGTATACCCTCCCTTAATTCTAGACCCAAATATAAATATAAACATATGGAATAGATATTGCCGATAGCCAAAGGGGTGAAGCACCCCCAAAATGGAATTTTTTTTTTCATTGGTCCATATTTTATTTTGTAAGTTAGCTGAGGTAAATGAACAATCAAATATGTGTTCTTTTTACATTATAACACATGAATTTCAAACACATGTTACTAAATGTAAGCATGTGTCAAGAAACAAATTATCCCTAGAAGCATTATTTTTCCTGTAAACCCAGTTTATTTAATTTTTTTTTTAACACACCTTCACGTATCGCTTTATTGTTTTTTACAGTTTCTGTATTTTCTTGACCGTTATTAAAAAAATATATTAAAAAAAAAAAATTAAATCCTGGATTGCCTACTGCCGATAGCTTCTTGACGGTATTTTCGAAACAATCTAACTATCGACAACCCAAAGATAGTGTTTCTATGTATATAAGGTAAGTGTACCGGTAATAGATACTTAAAAAAAATTCCACAGTTTTAAAAAAAGAAATGACAATCTGCAGTTGAATAAATCCAAAATCCAAACCTCTTTCCTTAAGAAAATTTTTAAGAAAAGCTCCCTGAAACATACACTGAACTATGAAACAAAAACACAACAGCCCTACTCCATTATATCTTTTTTTTATTTATTTATTTAGACATATAATAATCTGTCTCGTGGATAATAATCATAGTGATATATAAACACATTGAAAAATCATTAATATTTCGGTATTTTTAAAGTGTAATTTTTTTTTTCAATATTTGCACACCAAAAGACAGGGTTGACAATTTCTCTTGTCAATCTACTTCATAACGAATGTTAGGGGCATTTGATATACTCTTCTTTAATTGTTATTATACCTAATTATTCATTTTTAGAGGTAAATGAATTTACCTTAGGTTCGATGGGGTAAAATTTCTTCCTTTTTTTTCATTAATCCTTTTCCTCTCCCCCTCCCCTCATCATTAAAACGTTTTCTCAAGGGATTGGCAAGGGTGGAGGAAAACATTTCAATGAACTTGAAGGTTCAAGTCATCCCACGTGTCATTCAACATTCCACGTGTAGCTAAATCTCGCGAAACAAATCAGAACTAATAGCTTGACGAACTATTTATAATTGAGTTATTCAGGCTTAATTTAATGGAAGGGTGAATAAGTTTATCTAAATTCATATATTTCATTTCACTTTTTTTACTGTAAGTGGTTTTTTGTATATATTACTGCACTATTGTTCAACATTTTATTATTTTTTTGTAAATGTTACGTGAATGAATTCTTTTCTCTCTGTTACCATTATCCTTGATCGAAACAACATGTAATATTACAAAATAACTAGAGTTCCATTCAATATATATATATATATATATGGTAGTGGGGTAGCTCAGTGGTAGGGCACTGAGCTTCCAATGCAAAGGTACCAGGTTTGAACCCCGGCTCATGGCAGAAAATTTATTTATCTGTTTCATTGGCCGTGGGGCGGCCCTGGGTCAGGAGAACCTCCTGGGGCACACCCAGCCTCTATGAAGTGGGTACTCTTAATTAAATAATTAATTAAGGGGGAAAGCCTGGCGGTTGAGCGTGATCTCCGTCAAATCACCTCCTTGCACAACCGTTGACCTAGAAACAGTACTCTCCCTAAATAGTACTGAACCCCAGACCCTTCATGGGTTGTAATGGTACAGTTCTTTTTTTTTTTTTTTTTTTTTTTAATATATATATATATATATATATATATATATATATAATATATATATATATATATATATATATATATATTGTTTTCGGTCGATAGGCTTTAGAAAAGTGACGACTATCATTGCTATCGACGGTGCTGTCGAAGTATCACCGTTCCTAAACTGTCCATTCCTCCTCATCTGCTACATCAGAATCTCTAAATTGAAAATTTTATAATATAATACTCTCAAGTCTTCTCCTTCATCTTGGGAAAGGACGGACTAACAGCTTTTTTTTCTCCTTCCGGAGTGTCTAAGTTGCATTTCTGGAATTTAACATTCTTGCTAGAAGTCACAACGAGGATTCGAGAAGGGTATGATATCGATCGCCTCTATTAAAAACCTCAAGAAGCCATTGTATAAAAGTCAATAATGATGGCCGCCGGCATTCTTTGTTTTTGGTGATGCCTAATGAGAGCTGTATGCTAGTGAAATTATAATATTTCATCGTATAATTCACCCAATCTTTTCTGGCCTGGTGTCATGGACTTCATGGACTACATAACAACAAAATATTACCTATTCATGATTTAATATCTGGTATGATCTCGAATCCAAGATACAATATGGGTAGGAGCGGTTCTGTTGCAATTCTAATGTTGCAGAAAATAGAACCGTCGGATGAATTGTAGGCGTTCGGTGAGAAATTTTACCAGGCGTTTCCCTCAATCCTTCCAAACCGGTCATTAACCTATTTTCTCATGTCTGCAAGTTATACATCGATAACGCTAACGCTGAAACAATAACGCTTTTAAGGATTTTTTTTTTTCTTGACACGGCCTAACATGTAGAGGCTGAAATTATCGTGTTATAATTTTAAAATAATACATATTTTGAATCATTATTTGACTCAAATCACTCACAGGAACGAATATACACCAATGAAAAAATATAAATTCTAATTGATTTATTTTTTTGAGGGGGGGGGGGAGAATGCCTCTTCAACCGTGGATTATCCTGCGCATTGTATATTATTAAGTTCAGAATGAAATTTTTGAATGGACCCTCTTTGTTCGTATCTTTATTCATATTTCGTGACTGATCATTTGGAATGCTTCAAAATCTTTCGAAAAGTTTTCTATCTATTGTCAGAATTTCTGACCTTTAGGATCATGAGCATTTTTCAGGCTCCTAGTTTTATATCAGGAGGAAGATGTAGCAATCGGAAATACGGCGCCCTACCTAACAAAGCCCCCTCTCTAAAACCCACCACTGCCACCGCTAATTTAAATAAATAGCCTATACATTTGCATAAAAGCGACCGAGGGTTCGTTTATCGGGCGTGAATAGCCATCGGTAGGTGGTTCCTTGCTCGGAAGGTTCCCTCACTTGTTGAGACGGGGGACTTAGCGGATTGACGGATCAAGCCTTCCTAATCCGGCTCTCCTAACATGCCGCTAATCCGGTCACTGGACCCTGAATCAATGCTAAAACCTAGGCTGCCTTGTCCCCCTCCGGTTGCCACGCCTCTCATTACCCCTCTCACCCTCTCTTGGAACATTATCGGATGAACGCCATCTTCAATATCTTACCTCTTTCAGTCTTAGAGTTTGCATATGATAACTTAACCTAAAAAAAATAATTTGAAACTAGATCGAACAAAATATGTATTATCTTTTTCAAAACGACACACAGTACCTCGTCATGTGCTTCACTTGTTGCTTTGATACTTTGATAATTTAGCAATCATCATAATGCAATTGTCCTGGTACAAGTTATTCCGTATATTACATGAAAAAAACATATACATATCTATATACAATATTTACAATCAGGCGAGGGAACTCCAAACCAGGCTTGTACCTCCAACTATAGAGGGAAAAGCAGGACTGTGCGCAAATTAAATTTCCTTTTCTTCATTTATTTTTCTGGGGGTGTTGTTTTCTTTTCACATCTGAAGGAGTAGATTATCCTTCATAATGATGGACGAATTATTAGATTTCAGGAAGAATAAACGAAGTACCGACAAAAATACCTTTGAGAAATAATATATGGTATTGTTGTATAGGTAATAAACTTTCCTTTTCAGTCTATGCGGTGGTTTTCCGAGATCATCGATAGATCATCCGTCCATTCATGCATATATAATATTAGTGAGGGAGCATTCTCACTGATTTCACTGAGCTCACAAACTTCAAGAAAATTTCATGACACAACTCCTCGAGCACTTAGCAAACAAAAAGTTGTTTGTTTGTTTCGTATAAAAATAGATCACCGCAAATATCTATTGGTCCATTAATCTCACATTAATTAATATTTACTCATTAAAGATACATTTCCAAAGTGAACTTTTAAACTAAGATCGGGGGCTTATTTATATTTCACGAAGAAAACTTGAAGAAGTTTGTATTGTAGAAACTTTGAGGCCAAATATTAGGGAACCCACTTCACAGTTCGGTTTTTTTTTTTTAAGTTTGCTTTTGGCTCAAACTAATTTAAGCATTTAAAATAGTTTACGTTTCTCTTACTAATTTTTTTTTTATTATGTATTCATTCTTAATTTTTTTTTAGTTAGGAAGTTTTAGCTAATTAGTTATGAGGTTGGCAAAAAAAAAAATGTCTTAATATAAAAATGTGTAATTGTTATATTTTTCATATACCGTTTATGCTGACGTTTCGAAATTGTTTTTCCATCTTCAGAAACTTTTTATGCATTGTATCACAATTTAGTTTCCAATTTGTATGTGTGCTCCTTTGTCATTGATATATTTTGCATTTTTCCCTAACTAATATACATCTCTTGACTAATAATTTATTTGCTTTTTGCTTTTTTTTTTTGTTTTGTTTGATTCAAAAGCAAATAATATAGGTTGTATAAAAAAATTACCGCTTTTCAACCAGATATTTGTATTATTATTTCTTTGATTATAAAATAAAATTAATACTCGATGTATAGTCCATTGTTATCTACCGTCATAAGCCATCTGCTAGTCAATTTTTCGATGCCACACTGATACCATTCTTTGGGATGGCTATCATAGAATTCTTGGACCGCAATTTCAACTTCCGCAAAATAATCAATTTTTTTTCCCTTGAAGAAAATGAGCCATGGGTCTAAATAAATAGTAATCCGATGGCGTGAGGTTTGGACTATATGGTGGATGAGGCAGTAGTTTAAACTCATGAAGTTCTTTAAACTTTTCTTTGGTTCGACGGGAAGCGTGAGGACGAACATTATCTTGTTGGAATAAAATTTCTTTATTCAAAGCCGGATAACGCTGTGACAACTTAGCGTACAATTTGTTCATAAGTCCTAAGGAAAATGTTTATTTATATAAGTTAACATCATAAAAATAAAGAAAATTTTTTGAGAGGGTAAACTGTAACGTAACTTTATTTCATATACCTTAGCGTACCTTCTTAATCTTAAGGGTAATCTTTCCAGTTGTTCGCAGTGGCACGGGCGGATCTACGGGAGAGCATTCGGGCTGAAGCCCCCAGCCCCCAAAATGGTAAAATGTAACCATATTTTACAGAAAAAAATACTTTATACTATCTCTTCAAGTATTCTTGTTGGTGTAATTACGTTTAATAGGACTTCAAGAACCACTTAAACACCATTTCATATAGATAATTAATTAATTTCTTTTTTTTCAAATTAATTATCATTATATATATATATATGAAAAAAAAACTGTCGGGATGAAGCCCTCCCCCCCCCCAAAAAAAACTAAATCCTGGATCCGCTAGTGCGCAGTGGAGTTCAGAATTCATAGAGCATCCATCAGGAACAAATTCGTGATGAATAACACCTTCAAAATTCCAAAAAACACAAAGCATGGATTTTTTTTTCTTCAAATTGTCCCTTGTAGCAACCGGAAAAACAGTTTGACCGCGATCTAACCATTGCTCACGGGTATTCGGATTTCGCCTGTAACTTTTTTTGAAAAAGCCGAATGGGATTAAACAAGCTTAGAGAATGCTTTATGTTTATTAAGTATTAAATAGGATTAAAATATTTAATCCTTGAATTTGATAAAACGGTCATTTTTTTTTTTTGTATACACCCTATTAAATTGTTATCCAACTTGCCTGCCTTCTTATTTTTTAAAGTCCGAACAAATCGTACGACTGCCCAAAATTTTGAGAGCATCTGAGATGGCGAGGTGCAGACCTTGTGTTAAATTATCATGAAATGATCGTACTACCAATATCAAGTATGACCAAAGTTTCATGAATTTGCAGATTTTTTGTGTTTTCTTTCTTTATTGCTTCTAGATAAATTATTGATGATATTATTCAATGGTAACATCCATGTTTAACTTTTCTTCATCTTAAATTAGATTTTGATTCTTTGAGTTGATTATTTGTTTATTGATAAATATTACAATCTGTCTCAATAGAGGACATTTATAATAGAGTTCTGAGAGCACATTCCCACCATATTTACAAATTAAAAAAAAAAAAAGCTAATTTCAAATAACATAAAGCTATAAAAGAACAAAATAAAATATCATAGTGAAGGAAGAAAATATAAATAATAGTAATAATAGAATGAAAATAAATGAATAAAATAGAATTAAAATTATCTTAAAAAAAAAAGTAATGAAAATAAACATCTTAGATACAGGCATACCTTGATTCTTTAAAATTAAGTTTTAATTAGTTTTGTATTCAGTGAACTCTCAAAAATTTCCTTTAAATATAAACAAAATTTGATATTGGCGATTTCGATATAATACTAATATCGGTAATGCTTAGACAAATAGGAACTTGCCCGATACAGGTGAATTGAAATACTTTTGAACTTTTTTTTTAAATATTGTATTATACTGAATAATGTAAATGAAATGAAAACATTTTTTTATTATCCTGGGACTGTTGTCCCTTTAGGGTCATGTAATGTCGATCCATCGCCATTTTGGCTCGTGATTTTCTTGAGACGCCTCGTGTGTTCTGATCGGGACCCAATCTCCTGCAGTGGGACCATTAAAATCCCTGATAGAGAACCCGCTTTGCTGGGGAATGGTTCGTGGGATATCGCGAGGAAAGGAGCTTAGGCACAAGCAACGGACTCCATCGAAGATTACCTGAGGCGAGAAATTGCTGAGATAAATTACTGTGGCGGGGAACAGCTAGAATCCATCGGATCATTAGGAATAACCTTCATTTCGTTTACTTCACTAATCTCAGCTATCGGCTTCCTGGATCAACTCCTCGGGAATGGTCCCGCTTAGGAATGGATTTGTCCTTTGGGACATTCAATTAGAGGCTCTGCGATGCAATAGCTAGGCAGATTATAGGCAGGTTCTATAATTATTATAATTTTATGTTATTAAATTTAATTTATGTTATCAACTGTTACACTGTGGTATATTTTTTTCATCTAGAGATAGAAAAAACGAGGCTATAATCTATAATCGAATAGTGGAGGATATAATATATGAGTGATATTTATATATTTGTATATAAATATATATTCTCTTTTGAGTATGGAAAAGATGTCCATTCACATTCACTGAGAATTTTTTTGTTGTTAGTTTTTCAATGTATACGATTCTAAATCTTTGAGCAGTATTTAATTGATTACTAATATTGAATGCACTCTTCTATATGTGTATCATCTTTTGTTTTCTCCGATCAATCTACATCTTAGAATATAGATTATATAACACTTTTATAATGTTTACGATACTATTATTGTATTCATTTGAATACATTAAGGTACAGATGTAAATCAATTGTAGTAAATATTTATCTGCTCTTTTATTATTATTTCTTTCATTAATTCAATGGTTTGACAACAAAAATAATTTATAGTTCATTTCAAATTTCATTTATTATTCCGTAGTTTATTGTGTTGCTAGCAACTATTTTGCAGTATTGTGACCATATTGCCCATATAATATATTATTTCTTTAATATTTCTGCATAGTTGTGTAAGTACTTCTGTTACTACTTAGTTTTTAGTTATTTTTTTCATTGTAATATGTATTTTGGCCAGATGTTATGTTAATTTTTATGTACACAATTGTTATTCTTAAGGGACTTTTTTCCAGAATAAAGTTGATTCATTCGACGTTTCGATCCCGGTTTTTTATGCTAACAATGGGATCATCATCAATATTCTAAAATTGAGCCGGAATACGTCAGGCCAGGACAGCGTCAGCACCGTCCACTAGCACAGATAATAAGCTACTGTATCGCTAAGCGTCTGTCCACCCCGATCCTGAGCCCGAAGCCAATATAATACATTCAAAACCATGAAAATTGCATCTATGTTAAATAAAGGAATTGAAAAATGCATCTATGATAAATATAACAATATCAAGAACGTATCTATATCAACAACAAAAATACCTTGTATAACAACTCTTGGTTATTAAAGTATCAAAATTGATTAACATAAAATAAATATATATTATTGAACTATCTTTAACATTGTCAAAACTATAAATAAATATAAACAACTTAAAGTACATATACAATAGTCATGTGATAAAATGCCAAGATTATAAAATCGTGAAACAATATTAAAACAAGCTTAACTATAGTTCCCATTCTCTAATTGTATTCTAACCTTCTATAAATAAAAATAACATCAACATACAATCAGCCTAAAAACCCAACCAAAATCGCTCATCTAAATCATACAAATTCTAAAATGTTGATATAGGCTCAAATAAATTTCGGCAAATCATTCCGGTTATTTATTACGTTTTTGGTCTTTCTTATGTGCAGCGCCTCTAGAATCAACTTTTTTTGTTGATTCTTTTCCATGCCTAGTGTCTTTAGTTCATCTAATTCAATTTTATGCTTATTCTAAATAGCATGACGCTAACGCCGTATCTTCTTTTTTTCTTTCAATGCTATATTTATCAGCATAAATCCTCCTAGATAGGTACTGTGAAATTTGTCCGACGTGCTTACCAACCACACACACATATATATATATATATGTGTGTGTGTGTGTGTGTGTGTATGGTGCTTGAGTAAAGTTATAAACAAATAAGATAAGACTTAATACCATTTCTCGTATTTAAAAAAAAAACATATGTTATTTGTTTAACTTTTTGTAAAAATCTCGAATTAGTAAAATAAAATTTAGTTACAATTCAATCCATAATTGAATCCTTTTTTTGTACTTTTTCTTTCTCTATAACATCTATTGAAGTAGTGGAATAGGAGTTCAGGTTTACTGATTTTCAAAAATTAATTTAAATTAAAACTAGTTTGGTAAGTGAAAGTTGTGTGATGCACCGAACCGTTTTTTTTTTTTGTTTTTTTTATATCCGATTGAAATAATAGTTTGTAATCAATAACTGAATGTATTGGGAATTTTAATTGGAAGTATTTTTAATCATTTTGAATGAAGCTTTCACCGTGATTAAGAATGATGACTAAAAGATTTACTTATAAATTCTCTTCCGTCTAAAATGACCCAAATCAGCGGCTTAGGATGTCCTTCGCGTATTTTATTCGTTAACAATGTTTGGAATATATATATCAGGGATTGGATTAGTTCACAATATAGCCAAGTCAGATCCCTCCCCGTAGTCACACGCTCTAAATTAGACTACATTGAGAGATGTATCCCGTTTCATCATTGTTACCGCCTCATTCCCGTGTACAGTTGAGATCTAATCCACTAATTAACCATCATCTCCTATTCCAACTTGTTTCATGGATGGATTAATCCTCTTCCTGGAATGCCCTCTTGGTAATTTTACCGCTGAGATTGTATAGCTCTCATTCGATTTCCCGTTGCTGTCTTATGCCTCTGAAAACTGAGGATAATAAACGTATAATTATATTCAATGCTACTCAATGCAAGCTTACATAGAGAACTAACTCAAACATATCTGTTTATGATTCACATTTCCAGTACGATTTGGAAGGAATATTATTAATATCTTGGCTTCAGGTTTTTTTTATATGTTTGAAATCCGTTCCATATAGGGTAAAAAAAACAAACAAGTTTTCGTTATACTTTAGGAAACTTTAAAATGTATTCGTCCAATTTTCAACAGCGTGGGTACTTGGTTCAACGATTTCGGTTCTGTTAAGTCAGTAAAGATCTCGAATTTCAAAATATATGCCGTAAGATGCGGTAACTTTGGAACTGGATGGGTAACTTTCGGGGACAGCCGGTAAAATTTAGTTTGTGGTGATTTCGTGTTGGATACACTGTGTTGGTTAGTGTTGCAGAAATGCGAGACCGAGACGAGTCTTGGTCTTGCAAAGTCAGTCTTGGTCATGCGCAAGAGTCTCGCAACAATCTTGCAGTTACATATTAGCTTATTACTATAGAGATATTACTGTAATGTTTTAGAAATGAGAAACCTAACTAAGCTCGAATGAAAAATTAGAGGAGTTAAATTCAAAATTTTATAATGGTTATACCAATTATTAACATATAGTAACTATAATTTTCGAGTATTAGTAATTATTTTGCCTTAATTTTTATTTTAAAAAATCGATTTTTTTTACCAGTCCTGGTATTGGTCTTGCAACAGTTAGGCCGCTGATTTTGGGCAACATTAGTGTTGGTTCATTCTGCAAAAACGTGCATTGAGTACAGTTAGGTTTTATTTATTTTCAATTTATCTTTTCTTCAAAATTCTTGTTTTCATGAAACAAGAGTAGTGTGCTACAAGGTAATAACGCAGTACATGCCTACACAAAGCAAGTTTTTGAAGACTGAACCAACGCAGTGTATCCACCATGAAATCACCACAAACTAAATTTAACCCGCTGTCCCAAAGTTACCCACCCAGTCCCAAAGTTACCTCATCTTACGGTATGTAAAATGGTGTCTTTCATTTACTTTTTATAGTAAAACGGAAAATGTAAAAATATCCGTATGCGCCAGTTTTCGGCACCCCTTACTCTATTTTCAAAACCATAAAGAATCAAACCTAGCAGTATTCAGAAAAGAAAGAACTACAATGATATTGGGCGGAAAATTGTGTTTCTTGTTTAAAACGTAAGACACGTACATACATACGTAAGACACGTCGTTCCTGGGCGACACCTGTCGGATTTCTAATCTCCAGAGATTTATCGACCTAAAAAATTAAATAAATAGTGGGAGATGCTATAATATGCGAGGGAAGGAGAGATTCCCACTTCAAATGAGCATCTCTCGAGGCCATTCTCAACTCTTAATATTCTTCAATGACTGCAGTGGGTTCCTAAAACTGGATGGGGTGCTGACCTTTTTATCCTGTGTTGCAAATTACGAAATAAATTAACTAAACGAACGATATATAATAAATTAAATAAAAAAAATATCATATATATTTTAATGAAGAGAAGGGTGTTTGGGGTGATTAAATGCAAAAGTATATTGGTTATACTAATTCTTTACACATTATAACTAAAATTGTCAAGTATTAGTAATTATTTTCCTTCAATTTTTATTCACAAAACGATTATTTCTTTTACCATTTTTGGCCTTGTGAAGTGTCAGACCAAGACCGATTTTGGACAACACTATTGTTAACGGACTGAAGCTGTATACAACTATGGTTTTATTGGAACTAAACTGAATATAATTATTTTTTGAGAAGTTGGTCGCGGTGCTTTGTCTATTGGTTACGCCGACGTTTCTACCTACTTTGTAGGTCTTCGTACACACTAAAAAAATAAAATAAAATAAATGAATTATTAGTAAATATTAAATAAATACCAGTTGTCGCATAAATAAATTAACTAGAACTTATAAGATGACGTCAGTGATTTAGTGGATTGTAGTATAGTTAAAATATAAAGTATCATATATACTATTCTTATATTTACTATATATTTACTCTATGCATAT
The DNA here is from genome assembly GCA_928085145.1 of Nezara viridula. Lineage (NCBI taxonomy): Eukaryota > Metazoa > Arthropoda > Insecta > Hemiptera > Pentatomidae > Nezara > Nezara viridula. Next base: position 40,373,124 of record OV725078.1, read on the forward strand.
ATAGAAGATAAAAATAAAAATAATATACTATTGTAATAATATCGGCATAACTAATAAAATACTATTATAATATAGAGTATTTAATTCTACCGCACCCCTCTCATATTATAATCACGGACAACCATCTCCATAAAACTATATATTTTTTTAAATTATATTTTATCTCATAATTAACGTATTCATACCATTATAATTACTATTTTTTTTTAAATAATATTTTACAACAATTTTAAAGCTAACTGTACTGTACGAACCTATTATGTTTTATATTACCGTGCAAATATTTAAGAAATAGGACGAAAATTAAGTTACAAGGATGGGATCCATAATGCATTCGGGGGGTATAAATTATTTCCTAGTCAAACAGGTCTCTGACCGATGGGAGTAGCTAATGTAGGTTTAGGTAAAATTAGGGCTCTAATCAATTCAGGCTATGAACTTGTATTCCCAAACTCAATTATTTCGCTAAACAGCCGGGTGCTTCGGATTGAAGGATGGTTTCTAAACATCTGAATTTTCATTAGGAGTCCTCGCAGCAGCCAAGTTATAGATCTACATAAAATGAGGGATAGCTTTAAAGTCGGAGGTCAACATCGCCAAATAGTAAGGATGGGAAACGTAATAAATAAAAATATATAAGAAAAATTCTCTTCTAAGTAAAATAAAGTACATTTCTTAAATAGCTTATCAAAAAGCCTCAACCATAAAAAAGTATATCTGAGCTATATATAATACGGCAGTACAGAAAAAAGTCGACTCTCATATTCGATGGATTTTCATGAATGATGTATTAAACTAAAGAAAATTTCAAGTAGAAGTGACTACAGGCGGATCTACGGAGGGGGGGGGGACAGAAGCTTTTGGAGTTTAGGAGTTTATATATATATATATATATATATATATATATATATATATATATATATATATAGAGAGAGAGAGAGAGAGAGAAGGCTTTGTCATGAATAAATTGAACATGATATAAAAAAGTTCGATAATATACCTAAATACATATTGGAAGAATTATTAATTTTTTACTTCATTTTTATGAAAAATTCTTACTTGTCCTGGGTAGAAAGATGCTGGTCGAACGACCAACGACTTAGCATAAGAAAAAAAAAGAATTAATTTTTTTTTCGTTTTTAGAAGTTTTCAAATCTTCTATATAACATAGTTACTATTTTTTTTTTTTTATTTTTTTTTTTGGGCCTTAAGATTTGTCAAAGCAAGTCCTGTTCAGCTACTATTTCATATGCGCTCATGTAATGGTACTATAATTAAACTTTTTTATTTTCCAAGAAAGTAGAATATTCGGACCGAAGAAGGATGAGTTAACCGGAGAGTTTAGACGGTTACACAACGCCGAATTGCGTGAGCTGTATCCGGGTAATATAATTGAGGTAATTTCATCGCGGCGAATCAAATGGGCTTGTAAAGTTGTTGGGCTTAGTAACGAGAGAATTCCTAAAAGGTTAATATTTGCTGTACCGAATGGTAAGCGTCCGAGGGGTAGACCGAAGCGAAGGTGGGAAGATTGCATTAAAGCCGATCTGAAGGGACTGGGTTTGGACGGCGAACGGTGGAGGGAGGTGTGTAACAAGCGATTGGTGGTGTCGGCATCGAACCTTCGGGTTCGCTAAGCCTTATTATATTATATTATTATATTTTCCAAGAAAAGATTGTTTAGCTAATACATTACTTTATATCGTATATCTATCCCGGAGAAGAATAAAAAAAATATATATGTATACAGCTTAAAAAGTTGAATTTATGTGTGTTTTTTCCCCCTCAGAGTATATAAAAATAAACAGGTTGAAGCCTAAATAAATTAATGAGATTTTAAATACATTGCTTGAAAAAATAATGAGATAAATTAAAACATTTTAAATTATGCTTGGAATAATCAAACGAAAAAAGGTTTTTAATGGGCTTTTAGGAATAAAAAAAAATAAATGAAAAAAAAATGGAAAAATGGTGTTTGAACAAAGATGAATTTAGCGCTAAATGGTTAGGAATATATTACGAGGAACCGTTTATATTAAAACCTGATATTTACTTCAAGCGTTAAACGTTAAAGCGAAAGGTTAAAGTCTTAAGGCAAAAAAAAAAAAAAGAAATTAAATAGTAACTATGTTATGTAGAAGATTTGAAAACTTAAAAAAAAAACCAAAAAAAAAAACCGAAGAAATGATTTTTTTTTTCTTATGCTAAATGCGTTGGTCATTCGATCATCCAACATCTTTCTGTTCAGAAGAAGTAAGGTTTTTTCATAAAAATGAAGCAAAAAATTAATAATTCTTCCCGTATGTATTTAGGCATACTATTGAATTTGAATGTAAACATATTTTTCATATAATTTTTGAATAATTTATATTGAACGAACAGGAAATGATGAAAGATCTAGAGGTTCGGGTTTTTTTTTTAATTAATAGATAAATAGGATAATTAAGTGACAATAAAAGATGGAAAAAAAAACGAACTTCATTCGAAGTAAAGGCCCATTAAGAATAACAAATATGTACCATAGATTAATGTATGCGTAAGGTTCATTAAAAATATATGCTCACAAAAAAAATATATATCATCTAAAGATTATGAATATTTGCCTTGAGAAAAATGAAATAAAAGAAAAAAGAATTAAAACTATGAATTGATATCAGAATTAGAACTATTATTCACTTTAAAGAAACAATTATTCTTAAATTAAAATTCCAAGATTAGAAAGTTTTTTTGTGATGCGAGAAGGTGATGGAAAAATAGGGGTTTGAACCGAGAAGTGGAGCGGGCATGAAAGGAACGTTCGAAGGTTCTAGTTCTGTGGGAAGGAATATAGAGGTCTGAAATGCGAGATCTGGATTTCTGAGAGTTTTTTAACCGGTTTGAATTTCAGAAGGGTAGATAGGGGCAGGAAAAGTAATGGTTTGGAGTTGAAGGATGAAAAAATTTTAGTCGGAAAATCTTCCTTTCTGACCCAATGGGTTTGAGTAGCATAAATTTGAAATAAATGATTCCTCCTCTAAAATATCAGCTATTTCATTTTCTCTTAAGTTGATTCATTTAATTAAATATTCATCATTATCAGTTAATTATGACCCATCTATTGCATTCCAAACCCTTCAATCACACATCACAAACCTTGAAGAATGGTATCAAAACTGGAGAATTAAAATAAATCCCATCAAATTACCTTCACACTTCGTCGTAAACCAATGACTTTCTGTCCTTCAGTATCCTTTTACAACACCTCACTTATTCCTGTTGAACAAATCCGTTACCTAGGACTCCACCTTTGTCCAGGTCGTCTAACTTGGAATCCTCATACCAGACTGAAACGACAAGAAAGAGCTCGATGTTTCCGACTACTTCAACATTTACTAGACAAACGCTCTAACCTTGCAATTAATTACAAAAGACTCATTTACATGACTATAATAAGGCCTATTTGGATTTACGGAGTTGAGCTATGGGGCTCCACCAAACCTTCAAATTCCTCTCGTATTCAATCCTTACAATCCAAAAACCGTCGTAAAATCCTCAATGCTGCTTACTTTGTTACAAATAAAATCTTCCAAAATGATCTTAATGTTCCTTATATATAAGATTTGGCCCAATCCAGATATCTATCCTTCCATAATAAACTTCATAACCATCCCAACCCTCTTGTTTCTAACCTTGCTTCGTATTCAATTCCTGATAGCCAACCGAGGCGTCTGAAAAAAAGATGGCCACGTGATCTCCTAATATAGACATATTATTAGAGTGCTACCAATGGGTATTTTCTTAACATGTGCTTCATGTCATTATATCCATGTGCGAATTTACTAGACGTTTCTTTTTTTATTCAGTTGTAAATATCATATAAATAAAAAAATAGTCATCATAATTAATATAACAGCGAATCGTCACCGTTTAAAACCCGTTTAACATCACTTTCTTTCGTATACACAATCCGATACTATGAGCTCTCGGCCTATCTTAAAGCAGAAAATAAATTCTTTCTCGCGGCAATAACGCTCCTGAATTATTACAAGATATTTAATGGTCTCGTTAATATAATGCCCCCTGAAGGAGTTTTGCCTTTCTCGTGCTTGGAGGGTCGTCGAGCGACAAAAGAACTCTTCAAGATAGCAATAACTGAAAGTTCCTCTCCCCCCCCCCCCTAGCTTTAGCATAACATTAGCAAGGAAATGTTCAACTATCAAAGCTTAAAAGCTATGAGAAAACGGCGCCTATTAAGTTTCTCATTTAATAGATGATGTTTATATTACTTTTACTGTCTCAGAGATTTGATTTATTTTCATTTTCGGCTTGTATTGATTACAGATTACAGAAAATGTAATTTACACTTTTGTAATAGTAATAATACTATAAGCCAATAATATCAACAAATGTTCTTGATGCAATCCATTCGTGTAGGTTCACAGCGGACCTGAAATCATTGCTAAAATAAGAATTAGAAAATTAAACTAAATATATATATATGTATTTTTATATGAGTCTACTGTAATTAATTGGAAGTTTAGAGCGTTTGTCTAGTAAGTGCCAAAGTTATCGGAAACGTCGAGCGGTTTCTTGTCGTTTCAGTCTGGTATGTGGAAGGATTTAGTTTTTTATTTTTAAAGTTAATTTTTTTTTATTTTTAGAGTTCATATATTTATTAATTTCAATTAATCTATTAATATTGCTACTATTATTTTTTCTTAAAGTTCATTTATTGATCTATTTTATGTTATAATTATTACTATCTTTAAGTGTATTTATTTATTTTATTTTATTAATCTTTTTTTATCCTTTTTTTATTTTTTGTACCCAGCACGTAAATAGTTTAAAAGTAGTGTTATTTAGTTTATTGGTTGCTGATAACTTGGATGTTTTGCGCCTTGGCATCAAAACAAACAAACAAACAAACGATTTTGTCAAGAAAACACATTCTTGCATATCATTGTAGTTCTTTCATTCTGAAGGCTGACAGATTGAACTCTTTATATTTGCGCAAATCATTGAACATTGGGTAAGAAGTGCCGAAAACTAGAGCATACTGATATTTTTCCGTTTAACTATAAAAAAAATAATGATAATAATAAAATACGCTATTTCACATATATGTTTTGAAATTAATGATCTTTAGTGACTTGACAAAACCGAAACTGTTTAACCAAGTAACCACTACTTAAAAACTGGACAAGCACTTTTTAAAGTTTCCTTAATGGTGTCGAAAACTGAGAGTTTGACCCTATCTTTAAATTAAAACATCTGAAAATCAATAAGGCAATAATCAGAGTAGAACGTTCCTTCGGAATGAGCCAACAAATTAAAGGTCAAATAAGTGACAACTGGAGTTAAAATTAAAAACAAAACATACCAGAAAAATGTCGGATGCACGGAATTCCAATTATCGCAATATCCATTAAACGTCAGATTCCCCGCTAAAAACCGCAGGCATTCAAACTCCATATAAAAGAGATAATAAAACGGACCCGGTGTTTCCCGTCACTTACCGGTGTAACAATTTGCCAACCATATGAAATAAACAAAGATTGCCGCCCCCTCCTAAAATTCTGTGTTATCTGTTTTTAACTCCCTCCACACAATCCCCAATTAGCACTTGAAACTACACAATACACTGTCATTCACAGGATTTTTAGTTTGCTTTCGGAGTCAAAAGAGGTATAATTATTTGGAAATCAAAATGTAGATGTGGGATATTCTCGTGAAAAATTAAACCAAACGTGTTTATAAGAAGATGTTATTAGAATAATAAGAATTAGTTAAACAAAAAAAAATTTTTTTTTGATTTATTTACGATATTTACAACTGTAATAATAAAAAAAAATACATTTAGTAAATTTGATAACAGAAAATAATAACATGAAATAACTTGTTGAGAAAATACCAACTTGTAGCACTCTGAAATAAAAAAATATTTACAATAGGAGATCTCGAGGCCATCTTCTTTTCAGAGGCCTCGGTTCTATCAGGGATAGAAGAGGAAGCAAGGCTAGAGAAGAGAGGATTCGGATGGTTCTGAAGTTTAATATGGAAGGATAGGTATCTGGACTGAGCCGAATCGGAAACATAAGGAACATGATGGTCGTTATGGATTATTTTATTGGTGGCAAAGTAAGGAGCATTGAGGATTGGATACGAGAGGAATTCGATGGCTTAGTGGAGCCCCAAAGCTCAATTCCGTAAGTCCAAATAGGTTTCATTGTAGTCATGTTTATAAGTCTTTTGTAATTAACTGGAAGCTTAGAGCGTTTGTCTAGTAAGTGTTGGAGTAGTCGGAAACGTCGAGCGGTTTCTTGTCGTTTCAGTCTGGTATGAGGATTCCAAGTTAGACGTTTGTCCAAGTGGAGTCCAAGGTATCGGATTTGTTTAACAGGGTGATTGAGGTATTATTAAAAGATTCTGTAGGACAGGACATCATACAGGTTTACAGAAACAAAAAAATAAATTAAAAATATGTAGATAAAACACTGAGAATTAAATATCAACATTTAGCCACAAAGTGTACTGATCGCTAGATTAAAAATTAATAAATTTCAAACCTTTGGCACATAATTAAAAAAAAGAAAAAAAGAAATATGGATTTGAACATAGATATGGAAGTAGGCTTTTTTATACACTCCGAAATAAAATTACTAAAAGTCAAAGGAAATTTATAATTAATAGTTTTAGAGTTTAGCAGAAATGTGAAATGAAGATTTTTTTTTTTTTTTTAGTAAAGCTTAAGAACTACAAAAAAGTTTTTGATAACTATGGTTTATTGTAGTTAATTTTATAATTATTAACTAGAGGTGAATCTCAACTAACTCCGTAACGAACGTCATCTAAATTAATTAAATAAGACTTAAAAATGATTAAATTAGGGTACTTTTATAAAAGTTGGCTATCTCAGGTGTACTGTAAGAAAAATCTCGAGTAACCCATGATTTCGTAAAAACATAACTTCGTGTAGTTCAGTCTCTCAAAAAATCCATTGAAAAGGTTTTTAATAAATCAAACTCTAGTTGTAATTAAAGTACATGTTGTCTAGTTTACTAACAAGCAAATTATATCTTAATTTATCTCAATTAAATATCTTTTTCTGCCTTCTATTCAAAAGCAGGCAAGGCTAGCTTAGATAATGCCATTTTTTTTTTATTTCTTGTTTTTCAGCTGAAAGTCGGACCATTGTTTACAATACAATTTTTGAATCTCATAAGATATACTATCACCCATTTAAATACCTCCCTTTACTTACGGAATACACTGTGTAGTTAAAAGATACAAAAAAAAAACAAACAAAAAAACTATAAAGCCATGGTCAATATTAAATCGCTATTTCCGCAAAGAAGATGTGTTAACCAGACTGAGAATAGGCCACACCAACCTTATCCATTCACATCTCATTAGCAAACATCCACCATTACAATGCCAATAATTAACTTAAAGTCAGCCACATTATAAAGGAGCGTCTTTTTTTACGTATCGAGTCTATATAGTTCAGGAATTGCACTTCCGATAGCAAACATTTTGAGGGATGACGAAGACACAAGAAAGTTAATGTTAGGATTCTTGAAAACAAACGATTTGTCTAAAAAGAGTTAAAATTTAATCCAGAATTAACAAAATTAATTTTCAGGCGTTGACGACCATGATGTTTTAGGCCTTAAAATCCCAACAAACAAACCCTTTATAATATAATGACGGAAAGAATTGCTGTCGAGAAAAATTCCAATGCTGGTATTTCAGCTGGAACACAAGTTTTATTGAATTGAATTGAATATCACTTAACTGATCTCCTCCAAAATGTACAGCCAAAGCAGTAATTAGAAAATTTCGTAAGCCATTACGATAAAAGCCCCTGACCAAGTAGTCAATAGGATAATAATGGTCTTAAGCCATTTCCAACCCCCTTCCTGAGGGTAGCTAATATAAAAAAACATGAGCAAAGGGGGAAAAGTTGAGGGTGGCAGAGCTTTCAAAAGGAGGAGGGTGAGGGGTGGGGGAGGGAGCTACAGGCGCGATTGGAGGAAGTTATCTCATCTTCCTTGTCAAAGGCACGAGATATGGGGTGGGGATCTTCTAGCCTGCTTCAAATTTGAATTTTAAATTTATAACACAAGAATTTTTATTAACAATATGTTTAAAAATTAAGTTACATTCAGTACGATTTTTAATTTCGCAAAATATTTATATAATATGGTTTTATTTAAAGTTATGACTAATGTTTTAATTATACGCATGAAGTTACAATTTAGTTACTCTATTGCTTTTTTCGAAGTTTAAATTAGTTTATTTTTATTTGTTATTGTTATATGATAAAATGCTCAAATTTTAAATTGAAATATGTATACGCATTGTAAATACTTTTTATTAATAAAGTTTAATGGCGATAATATATACTGATCAAAGCTTAAAAATACTGTTATTGTAACGGCACTTGATAGCCGATTTAGTCATGGCGGAATAAATACCGCAGGCAAATCTCAAATTGTTAGGTCTTCGGATCTCCACCCCTTCAGGGCGTAGACCACCATGCAGATGATCAGTATATGTCTCACATACGCTTTTGGTTCACTTTCTGCTCTTATTATTTCACAATATCCATTAACCTTTTTCCTCTTCTCATACTACATGCAAGTTGGACGCTGATCCTTCCGCAAGTATTCCTATATACTAAGTCAGGAGATCGATCCATCCGTTAGTATTTCATCCTCCCACAAGTCTGGAGATTGATCCCTCCGGTTGTGGTAACCATCCTTGCGGAGTGTTAAGTGTGATCTCTTACACCGCAGACCAAGAGTGATTGGGTGCTGATCCGCCTGTTACTTGAGGTCATCCTTCTATTCACCTTCCTTCATCCACTTAGTCATCTTACTCCTCTCTATACTGAACACACACTGTCGAGGCCTTCTGGTAATTGTGTATCCTCACTGCACTATTCCTCGACTGGTAACTGTTAGCTTCTGTAATATGCCTCGACAAGTTAGTTGCAAAAGTATCTTGATTATATCTATTCTTCACATATAGTGACTAAAATTGTCTACTATAAGTAACTATTTTGCCTTAATTTTTATTCAAAAAATCGATTTTTTTTATCAGCTTTGGTCTTTCTACTGTTAAGCGGCAAGACCAAGACCGATTTTGGGTAAAACTAGTAAAAACTAAAAGCTACAATCCTCGCTTACCCGTAAAACATTTTTTGAATTTCGATAGTAGTTGTTTATACTCAGATTGTATAGAAATAATGTAAAATTATAAATAAGCTGAACAAAAATAATGGTATGTATATTAAAATGCAGTTAGTATGAAAATCAGTTTTAAACAATTATAATAGAAAAAATTATGTAGAAAAAAAATTGAAATCATTACATTGAAAAAACATTCAAATTAAAATAATAAAAACTATAGATATATGTAAAAAAAAACACGCACAAACGGTGGTGATAAGTAAAACTGAATTATTAATACTGTAAATAAATATAAAAAATATTTCTATATACAAGGTGTATATACAAATAACCAATTAACTAAACTATAGCAATAGATAAAACTAAAATATTAACACTGTAAATAATAACAAATAAAAATACAAGATGTATATAATAGCAAGCATTTGACAAAAAATACCAATGAATAAAATTGAAATAATAACACCATAAATTGAACAATAAGTACATATCAAATTTTAATAAATCGTTCAATATATCGATTTATATTAATATCTTATTTTTTGTATATTATTTTAATTTTACTATTTTATTATTGATCATTAGTATCTTTAATAAAAATTACATCTTTTTAAACTTTATTTTTAATAATGGATTAGTTGTAGGACGATATTTTTAATTTTTTCTTTATATTTTTTATATCCTTTTATTTTTTTTTACAAGTATTTTATAATTTATATATTTTTTTTTATCGTACATATTTTTTACTTCCGTTTTCTTCTTACTTATTTTTTTCCCAATTTTGTATACAATAGTATGAATGTACACTAATATGAAGCTGGTCGTTTAATTATTCTTCCAATAAAAGTTTTTAAATACCAAAAAAAATATACTTAATAAAAAAAAAATAATAAATTATGATTACAGACGTAATTTTTTAGAATTAATTTGTTCAAGGACGATATTTCAAATATTTCATAAGAATTTTTTTTATTAAGTTTGATGAAGTAATTTAACTATCGGCAAAAAATTATACTTTATTAACAAATAAACTTTTGAACAAATAAACTTTGAACAAATGTCTAAATTAGTTTCTTTCTGGTTTCTTGAACGGATTCTCACTTCTTTACTCTGTTCTCACTTCGTTTCTGCCAGATACTCATAACTGTTAGAAATGTTTTTTTTAGTGAAATGAAAAAAGAAGATTGTCCTTCATGTCAAGTACATGCAAATTAACGAAATTAAGGCCGACTAAGTACATCCGCTATCGCTTTATTCTCCTATTGGCGTTTCGGAATTTTAAATCATCATCTAATCGGACAAGGAGAGAAATATGTTTGATTTTCCTCTTCTAAAAATATTTATCTTGTTATTTTAATCTCTCCGACTACGTCTTCTATACTTGCTAGTCACGAATTTCCTTAACTCTTCTTTTTTATCTTTCAAGAATATATTACTTTTTCATTTTCAGAGCCTTGAGGCATTCGTTTTTCCATTTCGCTGAAGAGAAGTGACTCGCATTTTCAGGCAATATAATTAAATTGGTTTAATTCTTTTGGAAATTTTTAAGTATATTGATTGGTTGGATTTACTATTTTAAGTTAGTTAATTGACCTAACTAAATTAACTGGCTAAGATTTTTGATCTGAATTCATGTTCTCGTCATTTTCATGTAATATAGAGCTTTAATTTTATTACTTTTATTACATTAGTTGATTCAATTTTAATATAAACAAATATAAAATGAACCGAATTATCTATATTTTGGGCCATTCTGTCCCTAAAAAATATCAAAAATTTACTATTCTAGCAAAGAACTCAATCGTGATATTATGTCTGATTGATTTAAAAATATATAAATATGAATTAAAAAACTAATCCTTTATCTTTGTTAAACTGAAATTAAAAAAAAACATGTGTGAGTCCATTGATATGAGCTATATATGATTTAATTTTTTTTATATAAGATGTTTAAAACGATATTCGTAAAATAAATCTAGTTTACTAAAAATTATAATATATATTCGTAATTGATTGAGCGGAAATATTTTGTTTTTTTTATTATTTATTTTATAGCATATATAGGAACATACTTTTTTTAAGAATAAAATACCGCCAAAAAGGGCCATATTGCACAAAATAATAACTTTAAAATAACAGAAAATATTTTTAACGAAACGTCAACAGTTAACCAATATTTCCACGAACACAATCTCCCTTCCTTACTTTCATTTCACACTCTATTGCATTCCAGCTAAACAAATCGAAGATCAATTTTTCAAACAGACATGAAGAGAAATGTCAGTAATTGAAACTGGAATTTTGAAAACAATGATTTGGAATGACATCGTGCTCGTTCTGTTGATGTGAAGAATGAAAGCTGTTCAGTATTCGAATCATAAATGAAATAAATTTGTTAGCATATGAGGATAACACCCGTCAATAAAGTGTTACCATGATGGTAATTAATTTATGCAGTAGCTAAATGGGAGAGAAAAGAGGATAAAAATTAGTTTACTAATTTTGTACTTTAAAAAATATAATATATATATATATATATATATATATATATATATATATATATATATATATATATATATATATATATATATATATATTATTAATAAACTTTAAGAGTATTGTATTACTTAAACTGCAAATATAAACCAACATGTATTATACAATACAATGATACAATAATCTGATTTACAATAATGATTATATTGGTGTAAAGTTGACTTTTTGAAGCATTCATTAAATTAATACCCGTTTATCCATATATAAGTAGATATTTTAATTACAAAAAAAAATTAACATTCATTTTTCGCTACTTCCTATTATATTCTATAGCTTTATATGTTTAATATTAAAATTTATTTCATCTGAAGTTACATAACTGTATATTATACATCCATCTCACAACTCCTATTCTCAGAAATTTGTTTTACATCCAGGAAAATAAATCTCATTATTTATTTAATAATTCAATGATTTAAAATTTAACATTTCACATTTTTTTAAATAATTACTAGTAACATTGATGAGACGGTTAATTATTTAAAACCTACCAAATTAAAGGTAATTTAGAGGACTTGGCTGATGTTGAAAACTATTAAATTGTACAGTAGATTGATAAAATGAGTTTAATCAAAATCGAGAGAATTCTAAAAACATGTGAAATCAATTATATAAAGTTATACAGCAAGTAAGTCGATTTTATAAAAAAAACAAAACATAATATTTTGATTTTAAATATATATATATAATGATGAAACGGCAGTGAATTGCACATAACATCTAGGAAGAAATAATATTAGTAAATAGAACAAAAATCAAACTATAGATCTTGTATGAAAATAATCATAGGTGTTAATCGCTGAAAAATAGGAGGGTACATTTCCTCCATCCCCCATAAAGGTTTGAAATTGTCCCATTCGTCCCCACCAATTTTTTTTATGTTTTGCGTATATTTATGGCCCTGCCCGACTATAAAATACCTTAAATTCTTAAACATTTGTATTTAAAAGTGCATAAGAATACATTAGTAAACTAATATTGTTGGAAGCGCGTTTACACATTAACCAAATCATGGCGAACAGAAATGTTTAAAATGGTAACTACGCTTTGTCTGTTTCACTGTGCAACTGCTGATAGAAGAATGGTACTTGATTATAAGTTCTGAAGTTTTAGAAAAAACAATTTTCTTTAAAATGTCTTGTAATTAAGTGTTTAGAGTTTTGAATTGAGGTGATAATTCGTTAATACAAAGTTTTTCACTTTGCTTAAATGGACGCTGGTTTATATTGGACATATTGTCAATCAATTCTGAAGAGGGTCTAACAATATAAGATTGAAATCATAATTAATACCAACAAGCAGAATTCTCAGTATACATATGGATGTGTGGTTCACTGGTTTTCTACATTCTTTTATTTATATACTTATCGATCAAAATTCATGCATTAAACCCGTCCGCGTCCGCTATATAGAAGTGTCCGCTGAGAGAAGTTTCACTGTATACCATTTTATGATCTTCCTCCATCAATACCTGATTAATACACTTAATTTTAATCTTTAGGTTTCAAACTAATCTATTCTATAGAAAAAAATTTTATGGGTCACGGATTCTTTTTCTTATGATTATTTTTCATGATTTTTAATCTTAAAAGAAATAAATAAAAAATGTTTGTGTGTGTTGCGTGAAACCTCAATTAGGTACTTTTCAGTCAAACATTCCTTTTTTTGTTAGGGGGAAGGAGGAAATTTATCAATTTTAATTTATTTTTTTCTTCAGGTGATTTAATGAGCCCGCCAGTATGCCGCGAATTCAGTTATTTTTCCGCTTCAAAGGACATCAAGTTTACGAAAAGTATTTTGTTCGTAATTAAAAAAAAAAAAGTGTTATTGGTTTTCTTGCTGAATTCAACCACTAGAAATGATTTGAAATGAAAATTCAATGATAAAACGTTACGGACCCGATTTTAGGAAAAACGAAATTAGATTGCTGTTTTTTTTTTTATTCTTGAATCAATCGAAAACTACCAAATGATTTATGTATCATTTTTGTAAAAAACAATTAAAGTACTAGAACAAGTCAAGAATTAGACATAGGCCTGTAATCAATACTAAGTTTGGTAGAAAATTACTTGCTGCCTCTGGCATTGGTGTATTACGCAGGCTATATAAATTGTGCCATTTAATAGTTTGGAGTAAAACGTTGAAATTAAATTAGAATGGACGGACAGGCATTTTACTCAGATTATTTTTCTGGGAAAAGTTGCATACATTTAAATAATTTCAATTTTCTTTTATGAACGGATAATAGACTAGTATGTATTATACAAACTTGTATACCATATTGGTTAAAAGTTAACGTTTAATAATTTTGCTGTACCATATTCTTACAATAGGATATTCTTACATTGATGATCTATTCTTAAAAATGATCAATTCCTGTACATCTTTCTTATTATGTTGTCGATGAAGTGACCATTTTTTAAAATATAATTACTGGCTAAATTACTTAATTTATTTACCAAGCTGCGAAAGTGAAAAGGTACATTTTTTTATTGGTAAACATCATATATATTTTTTTATGGTTAACATACGTTCTCGAAACTCTTCTAATAATTTGTGGTTTATTATCTTCAGTAATGAACCATTGTGATCGAACAAAAATTAAAAAACTTAACCCCCTCTCAAAATTTTAGGTTTTACGTTTCAGGATACGTATAATTCGAAAAAACGAATACAATTTTCTTAGTCCGTCCGCCGTCCGCGAATTTTCTTCGAAACTACTGGACCGATTTTTTTTTTTAAATTAGAGGTCACCCGAGCATGATCCTCCTTCATCGACATTTCTATCCGCCTTTTCCTTTCAAGATGGCGACCGAAAATTCTGCGTCGCTATAGACTGTACCGATTTCAAGGAAACTTCTATAAACTCTTTTTCTCGATGCCCTTTAAATGTATCTATATAACATACTTCAACGAAAAGAAGCTGGAAAAAAAGTTAGGAGGGATGGTAAAATTAGATTCCGAATAACTCAAACACCGGACTGGTAATGAGTCTCGCTTTGTCCTTCACACGTGAGGGAAAGGGCTGGACTCGGAGATCTCTTACCTAATTGTAAATATTGTATTTAAGTATGAATGTTTTTCTATTTATTTCTATTACTTATAATTTATTTACGAATTTCTGTATTTCATTTAATTTTAACTCTAAGTTACATTTCCTTGGTTTATTGTAGTTTTTGCCTTTGTTACATAGATTTTTATATTTTTTATTTATTTATTTTTTTTTTATTATTTTTATTTTTATTTTATTTTTTTATTATTTTTTTTTTTTAATGTATTGTATATATGGTATGAATGTGCCTCACTCAGCCTTAGTACTCAGTGCCCTTAAGTGTGGCAAAATGTATTATTACTCAATAAACAGATAAAAAAAAAAAAAAAAGAATAACTCAAAAGTATATACTTTTTTGTCGATATTGTATATGGTCATTTGAAAGTTTACGGAATTTCCTAAAAAAAAAAAAAAAAAAATCATTCGTTAAAATCTGATAATTAGGAGCAAAGATATGGTCCCAGTTGTTTTTATATGTTATACTGCAAATTTTATATCCTTTTTTTTTTTTTTTTTTGTTTGAATATGTTACTGAAGTAATGCTAACTTTTTTAGCATATTACTAATGATTAAAAAAAAAAGTCCAATAATAGGAATAACCTTTTATTTCTTTTTCTTTGTCACTAGGAAGGTAATGATACTTTAGATGTGTAATTGCTTGAAAATAATAAACCTTTGTGAAATAATTTGCAGCGTTTTCCAATTAGAGATAAATTAGTTCTGTCCAATAAAGGGTTAAATAAGGTGACATTTTTATTTTATTTAATTTGCTTACCCAAATTTATAATTGATCATGGCAATGTCAATTTGAGTTTGTTTTAGACGTTCAGATTTCATTGCGAACAACTTAGGAGATCAGGGGCATATTTCACTCTCCTCTTCCGTTTTTCGAGATATCAGGGCCTGATGCCCCGGGGGCAGACCTTGGTATATTCACTTTAATCAAAGATAGGGAGGGAGTGAAGAGGGTCCGTAGGGGTAAAAAATATATAAGAAAGAGAGAGGAAATGAGGAGGGTGTATATTGTCCTCTCCTAAGGTACAAGGCTTGCCATTGGCCCCACCTGCTGGCTAACACCCAGCCTCTTATTTCCATATCCAAGCCTGGAATTTTTGTCCCTCCTCGAGTTTCCTCTACCATTTGGGACCACTTGGAGGCATAAGAACTGGCGCCCGTTTCGACACATCATAAGCTTCTTTCTTTCTACTCACTTGTACAGTCGGTGAGAGAAGCTTATATCCAGTGAAATATGGATGGGCGTTAGTGTTTTTGTTTTTTTCACCGGTGACCGCGTTTTATTCATCTTTTAGAGTTGGGGCAAATGATTATTGTCCCATTCGTCATTCCAATGAAGGTCACGGCTAGCGTTCCTGCTAAGAAGAAGAACCACGGATATTAAACAAAGGAACTCTCAACTCAATCATGGTTGGGGTTGTTGCGATTATCGGGCAAGTTCCTTATGTATTAGATATAGATATTGTACAGGGTAAGTCGGTAGGAACGGGCCAAACTCAAAAAGTGGTTTCGGAAACAACAATTTTTTATTTTTTTAAATTTTTTTATTTATTGAAAAATATTACAATCTTTCTCAAAGGACATTTAAAATAGTGTTCAGAGATTACATTCACACGGGAAATAACAATAATAAAAAATATA
This sequence comes from Nezara viridula, assembly GCA_928085145.1. Lineage (NCBI taxonomy): Eukaryota > Metazoa > Arthropoda > Insecta > Hemiptera > Pentatomidae > Nezara > Nezara viridula. The sequence goes on from OV725078.1 coordinate 40,389,561, forward strand.
TATTCTTATCCAATTCATATTTGTTTATATTTAATTCGCCAGTTTTTAGAAACTCTTTATTGAGATATATTGCAATCTGTCACATCTGAGATCAGTAGTAATAGTGATAAAAGAGTAGCTCTTTCACACTATGAACAATAAATAAAAATAAATAAAAATACAATAATAATAAAAAATAAATATAAAATAAAATAAAAATAATAATACTAAAATTAAATGAATATAAACAAAAAGAAACTAAACTAATCAAAATAACTACTTAAATACACAAATGTTTTTATACAATATTTACAAAATTCAATCACTTAAGATCTCCTATCCAAGCCTCTTCCTCCACTTGTGGAAGAAAAGGCAGGACTCTAAGAGATACGAGCGCCTCCCACTCTGCACGATTACTGGTATTAAGGACCAGTGGGGGCTGAGCAGAGGCGCTATAACCAGGCGCTATATATGCTTACAACAGGTCTCTGGGCCACTGCCGCGTCAACCTTCTAGGAGGTTTGTATGGATGGGTAGAGATAGATAGGGATTGTGCTCGTGGATTTGGATGATATCTAAGGTTTTGATGGAATTTGGAAAATTTTTCAGGGATAATATCTAAGACAAATAATATAAATTGTATAATTAAAATACTACGTACATGTATCAGCATTTTAATTTGCCAAGTTGCTTATTTGGTCCGATCCATATATAAACCCATTTATGAACTCCAGAACCATCCGAACCCACTTATTTCATGACTTGATTCCTCCTCAATTCCTGATAGCCCTCCTAGGCGTCTGAAAAGAAGGCTTGCTTCTTACTTAGAACTATTTAGGGAGTGACACCATTGGGTAATATCTCGACAAGTCCTTTCATGCGATTATACACATTTACTAGTAGTACTTATTTAATATAGCCGTAAATTTCAATAAATAAATAAAAAAGTTTTCTGAAAACGTGTGGTGTGAAATTATCAAGAGTGATTTAATTGGCTCTGTCATTTTAGAGAATCGCCTAACAGATCACTAATTAATTTTTTTTCGATTTGAATTGCAAGATCTATAAGAGAATGTTCCTAATAAACACCAGAATGCAAACGCACTATCAGCATGACGGAGCTCCCGCTCATTCCGCTTGTCAGGTGAGCCAACATTTGGATGAGAGGGTTCCAGGTCGTTAGATTGATTACTATGGTCTAATTAGTTAGACTCCAAGATCTCCAGACCCCATAGTACAGGAATATTGTTTATGTGGCTGGTTCAAAGATGAAGTACCCAAAATAAAAGTAGACACTCGGTGTTCACTAATTGTACTTAAAAATGCTGCAGGCTTCATTAAGGGAAGATATTAACCAATAATGAGGACATCTATCGTCCCTCAAAGGTAAAGACGAAAATGTTTAGAAGTCAATAATGTTGGTTTCAAACATTTATTAAAATAAGACTTCGATAACCGAAATGCTAATACATGTATGAAATATTGTTTACTTGTAGTTAGTCAATAAAATTCAAATAAATAAAAATTGGATTCTTATCTATCATATGTTCTTACATATGAATTTTTTTTTATCACTTTTCTGTGTGCAACCCACTGGAGTTTGACCCGTTCCTCCCGATGAGAGATGGTCAAATGCTAGTGTTGCCCAAATGCGAGACCGAGACGAATCTTGCGAACTCAGTCTTGGTCACAAGGTCTATATCTTGCGCAATACTCTCGTAACAGTCTTGCAATTGTCTATTAGCTTAATACTATAGAGATATTACTGTAATTTTTTAGATATGAGAAACCTAACTAAGTCTGAATGAAAAATTAGAAGAGTTAAATGCAAAAGTATATTGGTTACACCAATTTTTTACATATAGTAACTAAAATTGTCAAGTATTAGTAACTATTTTGCCTCAATTTTTATTCAAAAAATCGATTTTTTTTACCAGTCTTGGTCTTGGTCTTGCAACAGATAGGCGGTGTTGGTCTTGGTCTTGCAAAGTGCAAGTCCAAGACCGATTTTGGGCAACACTAACGCTACTCTGAGTACTTAGTGTTTTACTGAAATACTGACCTTTTTGTGTACCAAAGAATTTTATTAAAGTCCGTGATACAGATCCCTTTTCATCAAATTGTTAACATCCTGCTAAAACTTAGTAGCGTCATCTCATCCTAACCTACAAATATTTTATTTATGAAAATTCTCGGAATTGGTGTGTCTTCAATCTGGACGTCGGCTAACTTCATCTATTTAATTAGGTACTAAAAATTCGTTAATAATCGTTTGATTTCCACTTTAATCGTAAGATAATTTGAACACAGAGCGTTTGTCTAGTAAGTGTTGAAGTAGTCGGAAACGTCGAGCTGTTTCTTGTCGTTTCAGTCTGGTATGAGGATTCCAAGTTAGACGTTTGTCCAGACGGAGTCCTAGGTAACGGATTTGTTCAACAGGAATAAGTGAGGTGTTGTTAAAGGATACTGAAGGACAGGAAGTCATTGGTTTACGACGAAGGGTGAAGGTAATTTGATGGGATTTATTGGAATTATTCCCAATAGTAATTCAATTTAAGTAAAATACTTGGCACTCGTTACTCGGAGAGTAGCATCCCGACTCACCCTGCATATTGTATAATAGCGCATAAAAAGAAACCGATGTCGCGAATATCAAATGATATTTATATTTACAGGAAACAATAAACTACATTAACAATTACGCATTAAAATCAATTAAAAATGGAGAAATTTAAAAATGGATTTTATGATTAAAAGATCTTATTCATCATTTATTCATTGTTACTACCAGAGAAATCAACCAAAATTTACCAAATAAACAATAAAATTTTTACCTTCATAAAAAAAAAAAAAAAGGAGAAACTGGGATGATTTCTTCATCTTGGCTGTTAGAAATCTATAATTCTCCCAAAATTTCAGAGGAAGAACCTTCAATATGGGAGGGTTGGAATGGCAGCGGTATATTTGCAAAATAATTGATTCGGTGAGTGCAGAAACCACTTCAGTCAAAAAAATGCGAAAAGTCTGGTTTTTCAAGGACTATAGAGACCAGCAATGAATGAATGAATTAGCAAAAATAAAATAATAATATATGTATTATTTCGATCTGTGTACGTTTGATGGTCGAAGATCTGTTATAAATCAAGAAAATTATTTTAGATTTTTTCATATATTAAAATGAACATATTAAATTACATCGTTTATTACATAAAATACATTTATATTTTTTTTATGAGGTCTCACTACTGATTAGAAAAGGATGTAGTTAAATAAGGATACATGATTATACTGGTACCATATTATCGAGTGTCATTAGTATTTGAGTGATGAAGTACCATCATGTTTCGTAATTGAACATCCTCTTCTACTCATTGTTTTTTTAACCCTGACTAAAAGCTATATCTTGGCCTTAAAAAAATAAATAAATAACAGAAATGTAATCCTTGTTATGCACATTTGGTTTTTGTACTCTATCGATTTCTGATAAAAGCATCATTATATAAAACAATAAATATTTATTGTCTCTTATAAATATATATCTTATTGTAATAGATCTCTCTCTCTCTCTCTCTCTCTCTCTCTATATATATATATATATATATATATATATATATATATATATATATATATATATATATATAATTTTTTTTTCGGTTGGCGCTACAGACCATGAAGATCTCTAGCCGCGAGTGTGGTCTCCTAGACCACATACCGGGCGAGGTCGGCAGTTGCCCCGGTTGCTCCACCCTAATGCCGGCACTGCTTGTTATAATTATAAACTGTATTTGGAACAAGTGTAAAATTAACAATATTTTCGTAATACACTGTTCCTAACTCATACATGACAACAGCGTGTAGAATGCACGTCAGCGATAACACTTTAGAGACATGTTTGAACTTGCACAGAATCGTCGATGAATCATGTCCTATTTAAAACGTTCTAATGGACACGTATCACTCGCGTTATATGGGGTTCCACTTAATTAGTTATAGTGTTAAATATAGCGGAAATGACCAGTATAATCGCTACGGCGCCTATTTTCATTTAAAATTAAACAAACAAATATTAATTTACTTACTCGCGCACACTTTCTTTTTGATTTTAAATATGAATTTTGTTTTTTGACTAATATGTAGATCTCCCCCTCCCTCCAAAATATGTAATTATATGTTTTATCCTTTATATATGTATTATTATAAAAAAAAATTAAATATGCCTTATTTGCTTATATATTGTATGAAATGTCATATAAAGAATAATAGCAGAGTGTATTCTTAGAAAAATTTTGTAAATAAATTTTCATGTTTATTTTATATGTGTACATATAGTGTGAATGTCATCCTACCTCACTATAACTAATGTCCAACAGACAGATTGTTATAATACTCAATAAAGAAATTAAAAAAAAAAAAAATTTTATATGTATTTTTTTAAAATTCTAAATTAACTTCTTTTTGACTATTGTTTATTTTATAATTCTATTCTTACACAAATTTACATGTTGTACAATAATTTAATTGTTCATAATATTGTAAAACATTGAATTACTATTATATATATATATATATATATGTTTCCCAAAACTGGTCTTGCGCTCTACAAGCCCAAGGCCGCCTAACTGTTGCAAGACCAAGACCAGGACTGATAAAAAAAAAATCGATTTTTTAAATAAAAATTAAAGCAAAATAGTTACTAATGCTGGACAATCTGAGTTACTATATGTTAATAATTGGTATAACCAATATACTTTTGCATTTAACTCCTCTAATTTTTCATTCGAGCTTAGTTAGGTTTTTCCTATCCAAAAAAATTACACTAATATCTCTATAGTAATAAGCTAATAAGTACTAGCAAGACTCTTGCGAGACTCTTGCGCAAGACTAAGACCATGACCAAGACTGAGTTTGCAAGACCAAGACTCGTCTCAGTCTCACATTTGGGCAACACTATATATAAGGGTATTTAAACAAAATAAAAATACCCACAATGAATTGTAAATAAATATAGCGTTAGTAATTTTTACTTTCACTTCACCTTTGTCTGAAAATACTTATTTCTGCTAAGAAGAGGGTGATAAGTGAAAGACGTGTGATGCGAGCACTAGATTTTTTTTTTAGTTTAACTGGAATTTTTTGTTTACATTTTTCTCCTAATAAATTTAGCTTTTTTAATAAACACAAACACACACACACACACACACACACACACACACACACACACACACACACACACACACACACACACATATATAAATACATATATATATGTATGTGTGTGTGTGTGTGTGTGTGTATTTAATCATAATTTCTTACTATTATTTCTTTATTTTTTTGCAGGTATGTTCCAGAATTTTACATAAAATATCTCGTTTGACTGGGTGTATGTTTTGTGCACAGTAAGAACAGGTAAAAATTATTGCCAAGTTAAATATTAGAAGATGAAATTGACCATTATTTTTATATAGAAACGTGTTACCATTTTCTATTTACTGTTAAGCCTTATTTACACGTCGAAGATAAAAAGCAATGAATATAAAACAGCTGGAAGTTATTTTAATAAAGGAGACTCAGTAATAAAAAAAAATGAAATATCTAGAAATTTAGTTTCACTATATAAATTATTGTAAGCTAAAAAAATATTAATGTTGAAAATACTAAATTATACATTTTTCATTCTCCCTTCAAAAATTTAAAACGTTGGGTAGAACCAATTGCAAGTTCCGAAATAAAGAATTTTCAGAAATAATTGGTAGAATCAATTTCAAAAAATCAGTTACTGAAAGAATGTTACATTATAATCAAGCCCTGATTTTGTTTCTACAATTGCATTTTGTGTTTGAATGCAGTTTTATACTGGTGATCAAATATCTATACGAATAGCCCAGATACAATTAGTCAAATTTCAGATTGCGTATTTGATGATAAAATGCATAAAATTGTAAGTGAATCATTTTCTTCAAAAATAAAATACTGAATCAACACTTACGATTCCAAAGTTGAAACAATTTTTTTATCTCATTAAAAGGTTTACGTTTACTTCCATTGTTAAAAACAAGTCTTTATTGGAAACAACAAGCCATTAATTTTAAGTGGTTACACGTCTCTATTGAAGAAATCGCTTTAGCATAAAAATATTTCAAAAAATAGAATAATAGGTTTTCAGATGAGGTAATTAATTTATTAATTTTGATCAGATCTTCTCGCTTACTAACCCTAATCCATTGGCGTTTTATTTATTTTTTCATGCAATTTCAATATTTTTTTCGTTTAAAATATTGTCTAAAAATGGATATTACATGTTTTTTTTATTATCAATAAACATATATTTTTATTTATTGCATCATGTTTTAATTATTTTGGCTAAAAAAAAAAGTTATTCAATTTTTAACCGTTCCTCTGTAAATATATAGTTCAAAACGTTTTGTTGACACGTAAGTAAAATTGAATATTTTATACGTTGTATTGCATATTTAGTTTTTTATTACATATTGTATGTCATATTTTATGAGTTTTTACTATTTAATTTAATTTAATCCGGTCACTGATTACAATTGACCCATAATTTAATAATAAATTGTCTGGTCCAAAAGCGAACAGTGTAATAATGTAGAAAATTTCTTTTCTTCCATTTTATCGGTTTCGGTTTGTAAAACTTGATTTAATACATAGATATGATGAGGCCAAAGCGTAAAATCAATAAGGCAGAAACTGGAAAAAATTTCGGAATCTTGAGCCCCGTCATGTTTTCAAGAAGCATTGAAGCGTTTGCCCCAAAGTGCCCCCCTCACTCCTCCCCCATCCACCGTATCTACTTCTAACACCCCTTCACCTTCCACTGCACATATTTCTTCTTCTGGCAACTTCGCACTTAGTCTTTTTTCCTCCTTATAACCTCTAGAAATAGCACGATTTTTTTTTCATGCGGAGGATTTGACTGAGTAAACAATTATATCAACTTTTGTATAAAAAGATTTATTTATTTATGTTATTTACAACTGTATTAATAAATAAAATACATTTAGTAAATTTGATAACATAAAAAAATAACATAAAATCACTTGTTGAGAAACTACCCACTGGTAGCACTAAAAAAATAATGTATTTAAAATAGAAGATCTCGAGGCTATCTTCTTTTCAGACGCCTCGGAGGGTTATCAGGGATATAAGAGGAAGCAAGGTTAGAGACGAGAGGATTTGGATGGTTCTGAAGTTTATTATGGAAGGATAGGTATCTGGATTGGGCCAAATCGGAAACATAAGCAATATTAAGGTCATTATGGATTATTTTATTGGTGACTAAGGAGCATTGAGGATTTTGGATTGTAACGATTGGATACGGGAAGAATTCGATGGCTTAGGGGAGCCCCAAAGCTCAATTCCGTAAGTTCAAATAGGTCTTATTGTAGTCATGTATACGAGTCTTTTGTAATTAACTGGATGCTTAGAGCGTTTGTCTAGTAAGTGTTGGAGTAGTCGGAAACGTCGAGCGGTTTCTCGTTGTTTCAGTCTGGTATGAGGATTCCAAGTTCCAAGTCAGCAGTGTCGAATTTTTTAATGGAGTTAAAGAAAACTTTTTTTTGTATAATGCTGTTTGAAATCTGAAAGTATTTGGTATTTTCATGAATTTCACAATGAAAGAAATATAATTTGTATATATATATATATATATATATATACATACTTAATGTCGTTTACTAGATTCCTTAAAACGTTTATGCTCTAAGCTCCTCCAGTATTTCGTTTCTTGTAACATAAGTGGGAATATCGATGACTATAATTACATGAATAGTTTAATTGGTAATTAAGGATTTTTTTTTAAGACGTGAGAAACGTTTACCTCTTCACTTCCTTACTTAAATCTTGATACTAGTAATATGCATCCTAATAATATAATTTAAATTTTCTACATTACGGTAGAAAGTTACGTTACGGTTATAAGTGACCATTAATTTTTTTATTTTTGTCATACCTTTTCTAAATTATTTTAAAATTCATTTTCACAAAGAATATTCAAAGAACATCATTGAAACGGTAATTTACCTTTTGCAGGGATTTTAACACCGTTGTATTGTCTTATGAATTTTGAGAAATTCGAATATGGATACATCAATTACAATTATACTTAAAAGTAGTTAATTAATTTATCTTAAATAAGGAAAACGTGGCTGTATTCACTTCTCACTTCCTCCGTTCCTTCTCGAGTAGCCTGAACATAATTTATTGCTGTTTGAGGTTTTAATGAGTTACATCAAGTCCCCAACCCCCCTCCCTTACTCTACCTGTCTTTTTCACCGTCTCAATTATTCATCTTAGTTAGTAAGTCCTCATGTTACACCTATCATTCGTTTTAGCTTGTTCTACATAACTCACGGCTTGGGTTCAGGTTTACATTGTGTAACAGCGTCCGTTATTTATGGAATAAGATAGTACCCTGTTAATAACAAAAAAAATATATATATAATATAACTTTTTTTTTATAAAAATGTATCTAATATAAAAATATTTTTTTCTTTCCTCCTATGGTCGTCGACGATCATCCTAGCTATTCCGTTAAAAACTTAGCCTGATTGTACTCAAATACAGCTTGAAGCGACTTATTAAGATTTGTCTTCCAAAATTCTAGACGGTCTTATGTGTTCACCTTTATGATGAGTTAGAGCGGCTCTTTCCTTCTTCCCACCGATAATACTTCCTTGGATCTTACCTATTCCAAATGATCAACTCCTGGCACCATTCCTACTCCTAGTCCACTCCTAGAAAACAAGATCCCGTGTTTCTGACCTGTATACCCCTTCACACAGAACAAAAACCTTTCGAACGTTCCTTTCTTGTCGGCTCCATTGTATTCTGGAATTCCCTGCCATCTGATACCCGCCATGCCTCCTTAAAATTCCTGATTCTCATTAAAATACCTTCTTTACCAATACTTACATTCTTCTTTACCAATACCTTCTTTCTCATTCCAGACGGTCGCACTACAATCATGACATTAATTTTATTAATGGAATTTCAATTGAAGTGGATTCTCGTTTATGTTATTGAAGTTTTAACTTTAACAATCAACTGACAGTGTTTCTTATGTTTTATTTTTCTTGATTTAAGTTTTTCTATTTTTTTTTATTTTCATTACAATTATCTTTATTCTCAATTTTTTTTTTAACTTTCTGTTTATGTTGCTATGTATTAAACATAGCAAATGAGTTTTTAAATTTAATATGAGCTGCGGAAGAATTGAATGAAACCGACTTCTGACATCAAAAACAGCGTAAAGGGTAGACAGCAGGTAAATTACGGACAAGGGGCTCCAGGGAAGGCCTCTACTCAGAGTAAAAACTAGTAACGGGCTAAGTAACTGGTTCCTTTTAGGGTGTTACCAGTTATTGTGGAGTAATAGGGTGAAGTTAAGAACCAATGGAAACCATCCTTGCCCCACCCTGAATATTTGTATATAATACGCCGAGAAGTAAGAAAAGAGGTCTTATGTTGATGTCCGGCCTTGAGGATAGGTCTTATGATGATGTCCGGCCTTGAGGATAGGTCTTATGTTGGTTTCTGGCCTTGAGGATAGGACTTATGTTTTCTTCCGGCCTGGGGACTGAAGCCTTGGCCCTACATAGACCACACAGATGGGCGTTTTGGAGGAATTTTTCGGAAGCAGATGCAGCGATGAAATCTACCGACCACACAACTTAATAGACAACAGATAAGTTGTAATTCCCAATCCTAATAATATAATATTTCATGGCAAAAATTCTCAAAACAGTCTATCTGAAATCATGCCTTCACAGTTAATTATTTAATTCATTGAAGTTTCTTGTAAATATAATTTGTATATATTCTTTATTAAACATAGAAATAAATTAAGTTTTTTAGTAAAAGTTATTTTAATTCTGCCACATATTTATATCATGATGATCACAGGTAATGTTGGTATTTAGAGAGCATGGTAAACACAAACCAGCCTTTTAGAAAAGAAATCCAATTAATTAATCATGGACCAAATATATTATAGATCCAAATTTGTTTAACTAATATTTTACTAAACATTTCTGGGTAATTATATAATGACATATATATAATTATATTATGCATATATATATATATATATATATATATATATATATATATATATATTATATATATATATATATATATATATATATATATATATAAATATATAATGAATATTCATGAAAAACACTTCTAAGAGAAACCATTGGTAGAACTCTAGAAGAGAGAAAGGATTGGTAATGAAACTTTATTAATTATTTATTTTATATATATTATGAGTATTATTATTCTTAAAGGACCTTATTCTAGAATAAAATTTATTTTGAATCTATAAAAAAAAAATAAGTCAGTTTTCTTTGCTTCTTGTTTAATTGCTTCCTAAGGCAGAGTGTGGGAGGAACATGATATATTCAGAAACAGCACATATTACATCATATCTATTATAATATATATTCCTATCGATTTCAGATGAGAAACGATGTATGGGAAATGTATATCCCATTTAACTTATAACGAGGCTACAGCTTGTCAAGTTAGAGAAGGCTTTCCCCAATCTACCACAAATAGAGACGTGAATTCCCGGTATCACGCCGTTTCCTCACTTATGATTCTCTCATAAATTTAGTGTCGCCGGAAATGAGATATCAAGCAGCAATTAGTCATTTGAGGAAAACCTATCTATATTTAAATATTTAATTTATTTTAAAATTTATTGTAGATAGATTTTTTGTATTTATGAAATTTACAACTGTATTAAAATAAAAATGCATCCAGTAAATCCGAAATATTTTTTTTTTTATTATAGAAATTTAAAACTATTCTATGACAAATACAATAAGCAAATATGAACAAGCAGCATGACATGTACAACATGAAGAGAAACTACCCATTGGTAGCACTCCAATTATATTTCTATATTAGAAGGTCCCGAAAAAATCTTCTTTTCAGATGCCTCGGAGGGTTATCAGGAATAGAAGAGGAAGCAAGGCTGGAAGCAAGAGGGTTCGGATGGTTTATTATGGAAGGACAGGTATCTGGATTGAGCTAAATCGGAAACATATGGATACATTAAGGTCATTATGGATGATTTTATTTTGGCAAAGTAGGGAGCATTAAAGATTTTACGAAGGATTTTGGATTGAAGGGATTGGATACGAGAGGAATATGACGGTTTAGTAGAGACGCAAAGCTCGATCCCGTAAGTCCAAATAGGCCTTATTACAGCAATATATATGAGTCTCTTGTAAATCGTTGCAAGTTTAGAGCGTTGGTCTAGTAAGTGCTGGAGTAGTCGGAAACGTCGGGCGGTTTCTAGTCGTTTCAGTCTGGTATGGGGGTTCCAAGTGAGTCGTTTGTCCAGGTGGAGTCCTAGGTATCTAGGTCTAGATTTGTTGAACAGGGATAAGTGGGGTATTTTTATAGGATCCTGTAGAACAGGAAATCATAGGTTTACGACGAACAGTAAAGGTAATTTGATGGGATTTATTTTAATCCTCCAGTTTTGACACCACTTTCAATGTGTGATTGAAGGTTTTGGGATGCAATAGATGGATCTTTATTAACTGATAGGATACACGTGTCATTGGCTGTTTCCTTTATAAACTGTATAAAGTAAATCTGAAATATAAAAATATAATGACATGAAAAACACTTCTAAGAGAAACCAGTGGTAGAACTCTAATAAAATGAGTGCATTAAATCACGAGGCTATCTTCTTTTCAGATGAATCGAAGGGTTGGGAACGAAGAGGAAGCAAGGTTAGAAACGAGAGAGTTCGGATGGTTTTGATGTTTATTACGCAAGGATAGCTATTTGGATTGGGCAGAACTGAAAACATGAAACAATGTGGTCATTATGGATGATTTCATTTGTTACAAATCACGGAGCATCGAAGATCTTAAGAAGGATTTTGGATTGGATTCGAGAGGAATTCGATGGTTTAGTGGAGCATCAAAGCTCAACTAGGCCTTAGTATAGTCATGGATATAATTATTTTGTAATTAATTGGTAGTTTAAAGCATTTGTGTAGTAAGTCCTGAAATAGGACTTGTATAGGGATTCCAAGTTAGATGTTTGTCCAGGTGGAGTTCTAGGTATCGGATTTGCTCAACAGGGATAAGTGGGGAATTAAATATTTTAAAAAAAAAACATATGCTTTTCCATGCATAGAGTCATGGAAATAAGAGACGATAAAAGATGGAACGTACACATGAGAAAATGGTATTATATTCATGACAGCAATACAAACCTTTATAAGTTTGTATTACTGTTGTATTTATCTTACCGTTACCTCATATGTACATTACGTCGTCGACGAACTTAATAAACAACAGAAATGCCTGAATGTCCTGGTTATTTGTCATCCATACAATTTTAACAGTCAACTATGTCTCCCACTCTAGATTGGAATTTTAGTTTAAAATCAATGACTAAAATGTATTTGGTATTTTTATCCTTTTTTTTTTAAGATTCAACTTTTAGTTATTTTGAAATAAAATTGTATTGATAATTAACAATCCCTATGAAAAATTTAGTCTTTTTTTTAGTCCAAGACCAAGACCAAGATCGCTTAACTGTTGCTAGACCAAGACCAGGTCTGGTAAAAAAAATCGATTTTTTAAATAAAAATTAAGGCAAAATAGTTACTAATACTTTACAATCTTAGTTCCTATATGTTAATAATTGATATAACCAATATACTTTTTCATTTAACTCCTCTAATTTTTAATTCGGGCTTAGTTAGGTTTCTTCTATCAAAAAAATTACAGTAATATTTCTATAGTAATAAGCTAATAAGTAACTGCAAGAATGTTGCGTGACTCTTGCGCAAGACCAAGACCTTGACCAAGACCAAGAGTTTCCAAGAGCAAGACTCATCTCAGTCTCGCATTTGGGCAACACTAGTTGAAACCTACAAATCCTTCCTAAATTCAATTAAATTTATCCCCTTTTACGTCTGTATACATGGTTATAATAATTTAGAGATAGGTATATTGTTGAATTAGTGTGCAGTCTGAAAGTTCATTCATTCATTCATGTATGGCACAACATCCCGTCACCGAGACTGGGCCTCCTCCAAGAGCCTCCGCCAGTTGGCTCTGTCTTCTGCTGCAGCTCTCCAGTTCCGTGCTACATTTTTTTTAGGATTCCTTAATTATCTCTATACGCAAATCCTCTTCCTTAACATCTTTTTCATTCATTCATTCATGTGTGGCACGACATCCCGTTACCGAGACTGGGCCTCCTCCAAGAGCCTCCGCCAGTTGGTTCTGTCTTCTGCTGCAGCTCTCCAGTTCCGTACACCAAGCAGGGTTCTCGCATCATAGGCCACGTTGTCCAACCACCTCGTCCTCGGCCTTCCTACCCGTCTTGCGAGGTGCAGCTCCTCCATCATTATTTTCTTTGGTATCTCAACGGTGCTCATTCTGGCCACATGCCCTGCCCACCTTAGTCTGGCCAGTTTAATATAGGTGACTACGTCGATGTCTGCATAGAGAGAACTGAGCTCCCTATTTTTTCTTTTCCTCCAGACATCACCCTCCTTTACTGGACCATAAATCCTTCTGAGGACTCCTCGCTCAAACACACTCAGCTTCATCTCATCGTTTTTGGTCATCGTCCAAGCCTCTGAGCCATATGTCAAAACAGGCCGAACAAGAGTCTTGTATATGATCAGCTTGGTCTTCTTTGAGAGGTACCTACTTCTTAAGTGTCGGCCAAGTCCATAGACACATCTATTGGCAGCCGTGATCCTTCTTTGTATTTCTTGAGCCATGTCATTCTTGCTATTGATTTCAGACCCAAGGTATATAAAACTTTTCACTCTCTCAAACTTAAAAGAACCTACCTCAAATGGAGAGTTCAGATCAACCTCACCGCCAACTCTCATATACTTAGTTTTCCTCTCGTTGACTTCTAGACCAAGTGGTCTTGCAGCTGCTTCAAGGCTTATAAACGCTTCTCTGAGAGCCCGTTCAGACCTACCTACTATGTCAATATCATCAGCAAAACCAAGAAGCTGTGTCAGGCGATTGAAGATTATATCTTTGGTCTGAATACCGGAGTCTCTTACAGCTTTCTCCTCTGCCAAATTGAACAATAGACAGGCGAGGGCATCCCCTTGCCTAACCCCACTGCTCACTTTAAACTCTTCGGAGTCGTCAGAACCGACGCGTATTCTGCATCTCGAGCTGTCCATGGTCATCTTGATTAGGCGTACGAGCTTCTGAGGGATGCTTAGCTCCTCCAAGGCACAGTATAGTTGCGTTCTATCAACGCTGTCGTATGCTGCTTTAAAGTCCAGGAATAAATGGTGGGTGACTACCTTACGCTCCATAGTCTTTTCTAGGATCATCCTCAGAGAGAACAGTTGATCAGTCGTTGAGCGTCCTCTTCGAAATCCAGCCTGATATTTCCCCAGTTCCTTTTCAGAATACGGGAGGATCCTCTCAAAAAGAATGTTAGAGAGCAGCTTATAAGCACACGAAAGGAGTGAGATTCCTCGATAGTTAGCGCATTCTGTTTGATCTCCTTTCTTATGTATTGGGCAGATAATGGCTGTTGCCCATTCCGTAGGCATAGCTTCCTTCTCCCAGATGGTCAGCATTAAATCATGCAGAGCTTTCTTGAGTTCTTCACCTCCACATTTCAACAGCTCTGACTGGATTCCGTCCGGGCCTGGCGCCTTTCCATTTTTCAATTTCCTCAGGGCGTTTTCCATTTCCTCCTCATCCGGGGGTTCAATAGAATTCAGGGAGTCTTCCTTCATTACACCTACTTCTCCAGGCACCGTTCCTCTGTTTAATGCGCCTTTGAAATGTTGTACCCATCTCCTTAGTACGTCATCTTTGTGGCTTAAAAGAGTTCCATTTGTGTCTTTGCATGCCGTCACTCTGGGCCTAAAAGCTGCCCTACCCTCGTTTATTCTCTGAAAGAACAGGCGACTTTCATTTTGGCCTCGCAATGCCTCTGTGTCCTCCATGTTCTTATTTTCCCAAGCTCTTCTCTTTCCGCGGAATAATCTCTTCTCTTCGCGTCTTTTTCTTCTATATGTTTCTTGGGAGAGCCTTGTGGGACGCTGAACCTTCTTTCTGTAGGCTTCATTTTTCACTTTTACTGCTTGAAGGCACTCAGCATCAAACCATGGGGGCCTTCTAGATTTAGTCTCGTAGCCAAGAGCTTCTTCTGCTGCCTGTTTCATTGCGTTGCTGCATCTCTTCCACTGTTCATCGACCATAGAGCTGTCATTAATTACTTCTTCATTAAGTTTCGTCTCCACAGCTTGTTGATACGAATATTGGTGGTCTGAATCCTTAAGTTTAACCACATCAATCTTCTTCTTTGGTCGTTGGTAGTGGTTTTTAATCAGCGAAATTCGTGATCTGACCTCGGCAATGCTCAAATAGTGATCCGTGTCCATATTTGCACCTCTATAAGATCTTGCATTTATCATGTTGGACTTGTGACGGGCACTAATGAGTACATGGTCTATCTGTGATGCTGTTTGCCCATTTGGAGAGATCCATGTTGCTTTGTGGATATTCTTTCGAGGAAAAAGAGTTGTTCCAACAACCAGTCCGTGCAATGTAGCAAAGTTCACCATCCGTAGCCCATTATCATTACTGGTCTCATGCAAGCTGTGGGTTCCTATGGTCGGCATGAGTGCCACCTCCTTACCAACTTGTGCGTTAAAGTCACCAAGAATGATTTTAACATCATTTTTGGGGCAGCTTTCTGTCACGCGTCCAAGTTCTTCATAAAATGCTTCCTTATCCTCCTCAGGTGACACCTCTGTTGGGGCATGGCAGTTGATTAGAGAGAAATTAAAAAATTTTCCTCTAAGCCGAATGTAGCATAACCTTTGGTTAATGGGAGTAAATCGCATCACCAACTGTCGAGCTCTGCCTCTCACAACAAATCCGGTACCGAAGATGTGATGCTTTTCATGGCAGCTATAGTAGAGTGTATGGTACTTCTTCTCCATAATTCCCTGTCCTATCCATCGGACCTCTTGGATAGCTGCTATGTCGATTCTGTATGTGTCCACTTCTGCAAGGAGCGCACGAAGTGCTCCTAGTCTATGTAATGATAAAATGTTCCAAAATCCAATTCTTAGGTCATTTAGGCGTTTCCTGGGTCTGTTACCGTAATTCAGTCCGGCTTCTTCTCTTTGAGGTTTCGTAATAAGGTACTTTAGGGGGGGTGGGTTATCAGCCCACTGCCCCCGAGTCAGGTAGAGGGGCTGCCTCCTCCGAGCATCCTGACTAGCTCCCCCATCCGGGGCGGCTACCTAGGGAAGGTGACCCTAGGGTGTGTACTGTAGGTGACCTTTGTCTGTAGTGTTTAGGTGTTGTAGTGTGCTGTCTAAAGTGTACTTGGTGTGTGAGTGTTCGTGTAAGTGTTCCCCCAACCTGGAGGGCCAGTGGCTGGTTGCGGTACAATGACCGGGCGATGGGACCGCCACCTCCCTACGCCAAAAGTCTGAAAGTTACGTTTATTAAATTTGCCGACGTTTCGAGGGCTAAAAATAAAAAGAAATACATCCGACAGATGATAATATTAAAAGTATATGAGAAGAAAAAGGTGGAAACAACATGATAAAACATAATAATAATAATAATAAAAACATTACAACATGCTAAGAAAATATTTTTGTGTTATAAAAAAAATAAATGTCGAGAAACTCAATAAATATAATTTTTTGACTGTACATTCTGACCGACATCGATAATATCGCAAAAAAACTTTTCGCAATAATTAGTTATATTATAGAGACCCCTGTTTTTATAAAAATATGTTCCCTTTTTGTGAATTTTTAAAAAAATATAACCATTTATTGAATACCGTTAATAACTACAATTTATACCATAACATATACTGGAGTAGTAAACTTCGTTTTCTATATCAATGAATTTCGAGTTTAAAATACCCTTTCATTTCAGAAAGAGATATTCAGTTTTTTTTTTCTAATTTTAAATAACGGAACTAAGTTTTAAAAAAAATAAAAACCTATTGTCAGTAAGCCTATTCTGACAACCCAACGTGCGTCATGAAACGTTTGGCTTGGGTTGGACAATCCTGTTTCAGACTCAAGGCTTTGTGTTTATAATTTATATAAAATACCTTAATTTAGTATTGATTTAGGTTAAAGAAATATTATACATAAATTTAAAGGCTAAATATTACAGAGTTGTATCAAATTTATTTCTTTAACTACCATATTTTGGGTACAGCTGTCTGACTAGAGGTACCAAATGTGCTGATCCTCTGGGACGATATAAATCAGGGCAGGACGTAGGAACGGTAGGCCCGAATTCGGTCCAGTAATACATGAATTATTTAAGTCTGTGATTTTCTGTCCAATGAGAGACCTTCCTTGTGATTAATATCCCTGGAGTTGGGTTCCCCTGGGTGTATCTAAATCCCCCCCTTCTCTCCCCCCCCACTGGTCCGATATAATTCTTCCTTCACTGCATTAAAAACCTGAAAATTTAATTCTCTGGATATTATGTTGAAGACTTAAACATTTATGTATGGTTTAAAGTTGTTTATTTTTGTAACATTAACTGTCACTGGCTTAATTTTGTACAGTGACTTAAATAATATATATATATATATATATATATATATATATATATATATATATATATATATATATATATATATATATATATATATATATATATATATAACATTGGGCGTACATTAAGCAGAGAGACAAATTTAATGTTATCTTGAAAAATCTAAAACGTGCCATGAAAAATAATCATTATGGCGGAGATATCGCCAGCTGTAAAACGGATTGTGACGTTGGTTGGGATGTGCTACATAAAGTATTCAGTTGGATATATAGAGGTTTGACTGTATATTGTATATATATATATATATATATATACAATTATTCTATATAAGACCCAGGTCTAGGATTCTTACCAATGCAGTCGAGTATAAGGAAAAAAAATGTATACAATTTCAACAAAATATTGTAATACTGTTTTCTGGCATTGCTCTTCATTGATTTATTTGTTATATGATGTCAATTAATTTGATTTTTTTCCTGTAAAATAGGACAAAACTATTGCTGATTATGTTAAACCAATTCAGTAAATTCTTGTAATGAAAAAAAATTATTCAGTTACGTTTCTAGCGTCTGTTAAAACTCTCAAATACGAACTTGTTTTATTTTTTGTTACATTCCGCATCTACCCGATCGGGTCATTAGCGGCTTTGGATGTAATCAAAATTAGGTGTATAAATTTAACGTCTTTTACAAATTCAAATACTTTTTGTATCTTTTCTTCGTCATCTGAAAGTGCTTCAGATATGTTGGAAGGTATATTATGTTTTGTTCTGGTGTCAGAGTATAGTCTGCAAGCTGTTACAATGTGTTTCAGTGTAAGTGATGTGTTGCATGTTTTACAAAATGGTGGTTCCAGGCCTCTCATTAGGTAGCCATGGGTAAAGGCTGCATGTCCAATTCTAAGCCGAGTTAAAATTGTTTCTTCTTTTCTGTTCTTTCTGAAAGAGGTCGTCCACGGTTTGGTATCTTTTTTAATTTCTTGCAATTTATTCGTAGATTGGTTCCACTTGAATTGCCATTTTTCATTTAGGATTTTTTTGCATTCCAATCTCCAGTCAGCAGTGGTCGTTAAATTGATCATTGTGGTTCCATTAGTTTTTCTTCTTGCCAGGTTCGCAGCTCTGTCTGCAGCTTCGTTCCCAGATATGCCACAATGTGAGGGTGCCCATGCGAGGACGATGTCTCTGTCCGGCGACTCCTTCATTTCCCAGAGGCAGTTTTTGATTTTCCTGGAAATGGCATTGTCGGCTTTCCCTTCGGCAATGGCCATTAATGAGCTTAAAGAGTCTGTAACTATATTTTAAGAGGCCATTTTTTATATTTTTTTCTGTTAGTAATAACAAAGCCTGATTTATGGCGAATAGTTCGCCTGTGAAGACGCCGTTTATTTGGGGCAAATTGAATTTGAGGCACTGGTCTTTCAGTATTACTGCACATCCTACGTCACGCATCTGTATAAAGGGCTGTGTGTCCGAGGTATTTGTGTTTCATTTCTGTAAATAAGTGTTTTTTGACGAATTTGTCGTCGTCAGTTTGTATTTTCCTAGAAAGAGATGTATCTGTTTTTATGAAAGAGTTATTCCATTGGTAGAATAAAGCGCCGTCTATTGTCATTATATTGTCCAGTCTGAAGTCTAATTGTAAAATTAGTTTGTGGGTTCTCTCCGTAATGCCAGTTGATTAGTACACTTGGTTGGTGTTGATACTGGTAAACAAACTATGGTTAGGGTGGTCCGGTTTAGAAATTATAGATGAGGCATAAACTAGATACGAACTTGTTTTGAAATAAAGAATACAAATTGTTGGTGATTTTCTTTTTCATGGCGTTTACTATGGCATTCATGACTTCCCAGGATTTTCCCCAAAGTCAAAACTGCCTTATTTCTCTTCCAAACCATATAAATAATTTTTATATTTTACGCCTTTATAAGGAATAAAAAAAAAATAAATAAAAAAAGTCATCTAATGTTTTTATTTTTTATCTCTAGTTCTAATTTGCTTACGGGACTCTGGTTCCTACTAGTTCGTTTAGTTTAAAGAGTCCTAAGTTCTTGTTAATTTTCTTGGGGATAGTTAAGTCATATTGAAGTTTACAAGATTTTTTTGATTCTGGCCCCATGCCCCAAATTCCCACTTATTAGACCGAAACGCCTGCAATTAAAATAAAATATTTTTTTTTATTTAATGAAGAGAAGAATAGTTGGGGTGATCAGTCAAATAAGAAGGCAAAAATAAATGATAATATTTATTTTGACATTTGCCGACGTTTCGACCTGAAGTTCAGGCCTTCATCAGGGCTAAGAAAAGAACCAGGTAACAAGGTATAAGAAACATAAGTAATGTAGGTAAGAAAAAATCAAAGTGAAATGCAGTAGTTAGAACAATGATAATAGTAAGAACAAAGGGATAAATAATAATAACCGTTACAAAGTGTGGAATGATGAAGTAAACATAATCAAAAAAGGAAGTATTAAAAAGTGAATCTTAGAATAAAATGTAAAACAGAAAAAAGGAATATGAAGTTATATAAGAAATGTTGTACAGGCAACGTATAATATACGTCTATAATATACATTGTCTGCACATCTTGATAGACTTTAAAATTTTCTAACTATTCTATTCGCAATATCTTAATTTTACTATTTATTCACTACAGACAACGTATAATATACGTCTATAATATACTTTGTCTGCACATCTTGATAGACTTTACAATATCTCAATTTTCTATCTAACTATTCTATTCGCGATATCTTACTTTTTCCATTTATTTTCATTTCTCATAAAACTTCATATTCCCTTTTTATGTTTTACATTTTATTTTAAGATTCCCATTTTAATACTTATGTCACCTTTTTTTATTATGTTTACTTCATCATTCCACACTTTGTAGCGGTTATTATTGTTTATCTCTTCGTTCTTACTATTGTCATTATTCTAACTACTGCATTTTACTTTAATTTTTTTTTACTTACACTACTTATGTTTCTCATACCTTGTTATCTGGTTCTTTTCTTAGCCCTGATGAAGGCCTGAACTTCAGGTCGAAACGTCGGCAAATGTCGAAATAAATATTATCATTTATTTTTGCCTTCTTATTTCACTGATCACCCCAACTATTCTTCTCTTCATTATTCACGACAGTCAACCATTTACCCACAATTATGAATTTTTTTATTTGTCTGGATTTACATCTATGATCGCACATCCCCATCCAACGTCACAATTCCTTCTACAGCCAAAAATATCTCCACCATTACGATTATTTTTCATAGCACGTTTCAGATTTTACGAGATAACTTAAAACTTGTCCCTCTGTTTATGGGTGTCAAACGTGCGCCCCATTGTTTAGAGTACAAATATCTAAATAATGTCAAAGGGGAGGCTATAGAGATAAGCCTAAAGCTATTAGCGTTACTGACACCCGCACAGATGATAAAAGACGTAATTGAATAAGGGAGGAGCGTATTGTAACGGGAAATGGTCTTATTGAAAACAGGTGACCGGGGCAGCTCGCCGGATATGCGGTCCTGTTAGAAAATTTCCGCCGGCAAATTCTCATTTCCGCCAAATGGGGAAAACCCTGCATCGATTCCAATGGCCCATTTCCCCTGCATGCTAAGTGAGAAATTATTTTTCCATAAATAATAAATATTTGCATCATACGGAATTGTAAATCATATTCCTATGACTCATGAATGTGCCGTGATTTTAAAAAAAAAATATTGTCTTGCAAACGTTACGCGTTAGAATTTTCTGTTGAGCATTTCCCAATTAAATTTCAACGCAAAGAGTTCCTACAATTCTCATAAACTTTTTCCTTTAAAAAATCTTTCGTCATATGTGATACCTCGTTTTGGAATTCCTTATCAACCTCTTTACGGAAATCCTTGACTTAAAAAAAAATATTACAGTAATAAAATATATAATTATAAAATTGTATATATAAATATCTTTTATATGATAAATCCTTTTTTTGAAACGTTTCTTTGATTTAAATACAATCATTATTATAACGTTGAAAAAAAAAGACTTATAAACATTTCCTTTAATTCATAACAAGAAATGTTATCATTAAAGATTTTTTCCGTATATAGGAGCTTATGAATTTATTTACTTTTCTGTCAATTTTAAAGTTCAGCCAATAAATAAACAACTATATTTTGGTGACGTTTCCAGGACTTTATTTTACAAGATGAAAATAATTATAGAGAGTTTTCTGGAAAAACAAATTAGACACGGTACAGTTATAACCAACACTAAATTAAGTTTCAAAAAACTAATCACAAAATTCTACTTCAATTAAAATGATAGTTACTACATTAAACCATTGAATAACTTTCAGATATTATTACCGTTAATTTAATTTTTTAATGAATAGAATATTAATTTCAAGGTCTGTAATATACATATAAATGATTATATTTAATCTATGATTGATTATGTTCTTAATAAGACCTTTATTTTTTCTCACAATCCTTTATTTGTATTTAATACATAATTATATACAAATAAAATTTTTTTTTATCTGATATAACGTTTCGGTCTTTTTGGTCATTTTCAAATTTATTAATTGCACATTTTTATACCATCTGTCCACATTTGTATAATTTTTAATCGTCAAATTTGTCCAGAAAAAATGAAGTATTTCTCTTTCCCAATAAGTAATTTGTTGGTGGCTATACTTTTTATTCTATAACATATAAAAAAACTTATTTTAATTTTTTTAAAAAGTTAATCATCAAGTAAATAACATTAATTTTTAAATAAAGGATATTCAATTATCATCTTTACATAATATGTTTTTTTTTCTATTTTAAATTTTAATTAAATCAACAATATAGGCAAAATTTATTTATCCATTATTCAAAAAATCATTATGCACCCAAAACTAAAAAATATATATATTCTTTAGTTTAGTTTCAATTTAACTTATTTTGTGTGCAGAAAAATCTATATTATATTTCTTGATCTGTATTTTGTTCATATTGCTTCCTCACTACCGAAGGTAGGGAAGCATTGTGTTCGTGCGAGAGATTAAAAAAATTTTTTTGCTCAGAATCGAAAATTTTCACTCGCGTTTTACGTTTCAGACATCAAGGATCAAATTTGGTTATTATGCTGATTGGTGCCTAGATGGTCCCATATCAATTTTATCAAATTCCATCCAGCACTTCCGCTTACGCACGCACAAACGTATATAATGTTATGTTTTAGCATAATACTAATGATTAAAAAAAAGTTTAGTCCAATAATTGGAATCACCTTTTATTTATAACTAGGAATTTAATGTTACTTTATATGTATAATTGTTTGGAAATAATATACCATAGTGTAATAACTTGCAGTGGATTTTTTTTCAAATTAGTTATCGATATATATATATATGACTGAAGGGCTGAAGCCCCTCCCCCAAAATTAAATCTGGATTCGGTAGTGTATATCACTATTATCTATTTTTTTTTTTTTTTTAATTTCTTTATTGAGTATTATAACAATCTGTCTGTTGGACATTGGTTATAGTGAGGTAGGATGACATTCACACCATATGTACAAAAAAATAAAATAAATAGAACAAAATAATAATCAAAAGTATATACAATAGACAATAAAATAAAATAACCTAAAAAATAAGAAAATTAAAACTTTTTTTTTTTTTAATTTCTTTATTGAGTATTATAACAATCTGTCTGTTCGACATTGGTTATAGTGAGGTAGGATGACATTCACACCATATGTACAAAAAAATAAAATAAATAGAACAAAATAATAATCAAAAGTATATACAATAGACAATAAAATAAAATAACCTAAAAAATAAGAAAATTAAAACTAAGGAAAAAGAAAAAAAAAAATAACATGCATACCTATATACAATCAGGCGAGGGAACTCCAGGAGAACCCTGCGCTACTCTTCCAACCGCGTCACTGGTACTAAAGCCAGCGGAGATTGGTCGAGAGCACTTTAGCCACATACACACATGTCTTGAGTGAAGAATCTGGCCATTGCCAGAACTCCAATTTATATAATTTACAAAAGGTCGCGAGGCCACTGCCGTTTCAACCTTCTTGGAGGATTATAGGGATGGGAGATGCTTGATAGGGATTGTGCAAGAGGATTTGGGTGGTAAGTAAGGTTCTGGTGAAATTTGGAGAACTTTTCTGGGATAAGGTCTAGGACAAATGGGATGTTAAGGTCATGATGTAGGGTTTTGTTGGATACATAGAAAGGAGCATCGACTATTGTTCGAAGGACTTTAGACTGGAAGGATTGGATGCGCTTGATGTTAGAAAATTTTGCTGATCCCCACAGTTCTAGTCCGTAAGTCCAAATAGGTTTCAGTATTGTCTTGTAGATCAGTAGCTTGTTTTCAATGGAAAGTTTAGATTTTCTGCTTAGTAGTCGGTATAGTTGGCCGTATCGTCGGTTGAGTTCTTGTCTTTTGAGTCTAGTATGCGGGTTCCAAGTTAGTCTTCGGTCTAAATGAAAGCCAAGATACCGGACTGTGTCTGAATAAGGAAGCTGGATGGAATTAAAGAGTACTGGTGGACAGGAATTGCGTCGGAGTGTAAAAGTAATGTGTTGGCATTTAGATTCATTAACTTTAATGCGCCAGTTATTACACCAGTGCTCAATCAAGGTGAGATGACTTTGGAGATTTAAGGATGCTATTTCGGGATCAGAGTTGGATGATAAGATTGCGGTGTCGTCAGCGAATGTTGCAAGAAAAGTATCGGGATGAACAGGGATGTCAGCAGTAAAGAGGATGTAAAGCACGGGACCCAAGACGCTGCCTTGGGGAACACCGGCTTTAACGGAGTAGATATTGGAAAATTCTGTTCCACAGCGAACTCGAAAGGAGCGGTCAGAGAGGTAGGATCGGAGGACTAGGTACAAGGACTGAGGTAAATGGATTTTAAGCTTGGAGAGCAGTCCGGAGTGCCATACCCGGTCAAATGCCTGTGCAATGTCCAGAAAGGCACCCGAACAGTATTCCTTGTTTTCTAGGGCTGAGGAAATATGATCAACGACTCGGAGTCCTTGTTGAACAGTAGAATGTTGAGAGCGAAAACCAAACTGATGGGAAGGGATATTTTGGGATTCTATAATGGGTAGGATTCGTTTCAAAAGGATCTTTTCAAAAATTTTTGAAAGGATTGGGAGTAGGCTGATTGGTCTATAGGATGTTGAGCTATTGAGAGGTTTTCCTGGTTTTGGGAAAAGGATAATAGTGGAGTGTTTCCATAACAGAGGGAAGTGGGTGGTGCGTAGGATACAATTGTAGATATATGTAAGGAATATGACTGCTTTGGATGGAAGTTGTCGAAGGATTTGAGGTGTAAGGAGATCATGTCCAGGAGCTTTACGGAGGATTAGTTTTTTTAATTGAAATTTTACTTCGGAAGGATGAATAGCTTTTGGGGGCAAGGAAAGTGGGATTGGTGATGTAAGGAGTTCTTCTACTGTTACGGTGTGGGCAGGATGGGATTCCGGATGTGAAATAAATGTATTGGATAGGTGAATGGCGAACTCCTCAGCTTTATCTTCGTCAGATGCTGCCCAGGAGCCATCACCTCGTCGGAGAGGATGGGAAATGCGGTGAGGATTTAGGATTTTTGTTGTGGTTTTCCAAAGGGAATTGTCGCGAGAAGAGAGGGAGGATAGGTAGGAGTTGAAGGATTGTGATCTGAAGGTGGCTAATTCCAGTTTTAATTGTTTGCAGTAGTAATTATAGGAGCAGCGGTCGGTAGGATGTCGGGATCGTTGCCATAATAATCTGGCACGGCGTTTGGTGCGGATTAGGTTAAGGAGGTGTTGGGGTAGAATGGTCTTTATAGGAATTCTGGAGGAGTCTTTTGGAAAGGAGGCAGTCCAGGCGGCTTGTTGGATTGTGGTAGTAAAGGAATTTACGGCACTATCAAGGTCATCGGGAGTTTTGAGGGATATGTTGAGATCAATATTATCGGAGATTATTTGGCGGAAAAGGTCCCAGTTTACTGGGCCCCTAATGAATGACGGTGGAGAAGGTTTGGGAACAGGTTCAAGTGAAACATTAAGGATTAGAGGACTATGGTCAGAGGAAAGTTCATTTAGACGTGTAATGGAACAATTGAGGGGACTTAAGCCGCTGTGGATAAAGAAATCTAGAAGATCAGGATTACGGTTGGGATCTGTGGGCCAGTAGGTAGGAGAGTTGGGGGAAAGGAGGTGAAAACGTTGGGAATTGAGTGCAGACAGCAGGGTTCGGCCACGAGAATTCGTGGTTCTGGAACCCCATTGTTGGTGCTTGGCATTTAGGTCTGCACCCAAGATGAAGTGATGTCCTAAGGAGTCGAGGAGAGAACTGAATTGGGCATTGGATATGGATCGGTTAGGAGGGCAATACGCTGATGCAAGAGTGACCGGAAAGGAGAAGGTTTTTATCACGATAGCGGTGGACTGTAGGAAATCATGTATTGGTAATGGGAGTAGGTGATGGGAGAGGGATTGGTGTACAATTACAGCAGTACCGGCATGTGCTTTTCCGTCAGGGTGGTCAGTACGATATGTCAGGTATTGTGGTATATTGAAGTGCTGTTTAGTGGTTAGTCGAGTTTCAGTAATTAGTGCCACATCAATGTTCTTGTCAAGTAGTAAAGTAGATAGTTCGTCTGTATGATTTCTAACACCATTCGCATTCCAAAGGAGAATGGATATGGGTTTAGGGATGTGAGTCATTTAAGGATTTTTCAAAGGAGGGATGAGGTGAGATACGAGATTCGTGAGGAGTGATATGAGTGGAGTAACAAGGGATTTAAAATCGGTGAGGAAAGATGCTAACAAACTTGTGAGATCTGTTGCATTTGAAGGAGGACGAATATGAGGAATTTGTTGTTGCTGGTTAGGTATATTAGCATGAAGAGGATTTTGAGGTTGGGTTTGAGGTTGTTGTTGTGGCAGGGCTTGACATTTATCGGTTAAAGTCTTACCTCTAAGTAGTTGGGAGAATGATACATCATTGTTTACAATTCTGGAAGGCTCTCTCTCTCTTCTTGTTCTTAGTGCTTCATCTTGAATCCGGTTTTTCTGGTGTCTGGTTTTGAGATTCTTGTAAATTTGGCAGCCTTTGTAGTTGGCCGGGTGTCCCTCCAAGCATAGGGCACATACTGCTGGATCTTGTATAGGTTTGGTGCACTCTACAGATTTGTGCTGTTCACCGCACTTCACGCAACGCGGCAGATGGTGGCAATATGTCTTCGTGTGGCCATAGGTCTGACAATTATGGCACTGCACGATGTCTCTCTTGGGATATGGCTTCTCAACTTTCACCATTGTGTAGTATATTCTTGTGATATCATATATTTTTTTCGATACCTGGTGATGGCTCCAAGTCCACGAAAAACAATGGTAGTGGGATCCTATTTCGTAATCCTGGCTGCTCCCTGTCCTCCTTCAAAACGTTTGTTACCTGGCGTACATTGAAACCAAGCGTCGTTAGTTCTTCTTTAATAACTTCAGTGGGGGTCGAGGAATGTAAATTTCTTATCACTACTCGTAAAGCTCTTTCCTGCCTCAGCTGGTAAGTGTGAAAATTCGCATTTGTTTCTGATAAGTACTTCACTATTTTTCGGTAGGCTTCTGCAGAATCAGGTGTTATTTTGGTGTCATTGGTCCTGTTAAGGCATGAATAACTGCCAGAGCAGATTTTATTTAGTTGGGTGCAGAACATCTGGAAATTTTTTATATTTTTCACAAATATCGGAGGAGGCTTTGGTTCTCTGGGTATTGCTGCAGACTCCATTACTTCTCTGTCATTTTGAAGCACTTGGTAGGGGTTTGGAGTGAAGAAAGGTGATTCTTCAATCGTTTCTTGTGCAGACGTACCTGATTGGGGCTGAGGTTCTGGTTCTGAAGTGTTCATTTTGGTCACTGGAGGTATTTCTCGTAGGCAGCGACGAGTCCTTTGTTTGGCTGGTGAGCTAACTCCGTCTGACCGAGACCTCTTGGGCACCTTACTGGCCATCACTTGCTGATCATACCGCATATCATAAGAGAAAAATAAATAAATAAATAAAAAAAAAAAAAAAAAAAATTTTTTTTTTTTCTTTTTTTTTTTTCTTAAAATATCAAAAAAAAAAGATGCCAACAGTAAATATCAACTGCTCTGATATACACTTTAACTGTATCACGTGAATAATCAGAGAGATTCCGCTATAAAATTGGTAAAAACTGAGAGAGGAGTTGAGGAGACAACCTTCTCCATCACTATTATCAGAGCAAAAGTTCGAATGCAAAAATTTTCAACTTTAATTCTATGTGTATTAATGGTGACATTTTGTAGTCTGCAACTGATATAAGTAGTCTGCTACTATGGAAAATAGCAGATGACAATAAAATACGAAATTATTCTAATAAAGCATAAAGAAATAATGGGTTTTTACGCACTCTTGTAAAACAATAAATAAATTTTTACGTAAGACCTTTTGCACTAACAGTATAGAAATTAATGTTCAGTATGCATTTATTTTTTTGTTTTTTTTTATTAAGCATAATCAAGTATGGAATCTTCAAATACGACACTCTTTTGTTGAATGTTGAAGGGTAAATGTAATCGGCTATTCCGATTCTGCTTCTCTCAGAGATTCTATTCTCATACGAAAAATTGTTTACCTTGTAATATACAACGGAAACGGTGAGGAAGCTATACTGACCTTACTTGGCAGACGTTTTTTCACCTTGTGTGATATCTAAACATTCTTTTCCAACTAACAACTTTATAGAGATTTGAGGAAGTGATCAAATTTGCTGATTTTCATACGTATAAATTATACAATATATATTAAAAAAATTATAAATGAACAGATATGGGTGAATTTTAATCCAAAGCTATATTAAAAAATCTGGTGTTTTGATTTAACTATAATGCCAAACTAAGGAGGGGAGTGAAGTTATGAAACATTATGCACGATAGATATATTTTTTTTTTTGGGGGGGGGAGAATTACCGTTTAATTCAAGCCTATATATTCAGACAAAGAAAAGAGAAAATATAACATCCCCTGAAGTTTCATCCTCATATTTGAAATTTCATCTGCTATTCAAGTCCCCCTTAAGCTCCGGCAGACATTTCAAACTCGGTGAATTTCAATGGACTTCCTCCGGTAATCTGCTTCTGCCAGCACTATTTCACCTTTTCCTGGTTTTAAAGTGCTTTGCCAAGTCTATAAAAGCGTAAATAATGATTTTAAAGTAGCGTTTGCTCCCAGTCCCAGTTAATAGAAGTTACTTAGGCAAGTTTAAAACTAGGGAGGCTATTATTGTTATTCCGTTTTATTAAAAAAGAAGTTATTAATTATTATTATATTTTAGTAAAAAAGTTTCACGTCATTGTGATGTATTGTAAATGTCTGTAAATCTTTATTCATAGACTACATGAATCTCTGTGTATATTAACATTTCCTACATCCGAAATTAATGTTATAGCATTTTTTTTATACGTACTTAAGTGACACAAATCGTGGGTGTAAATATTCAGAAAAATCGGTATATATCGTTTCGATTATATTCGAAATTAAAGGATTCGATATAATTCCATATATCAAAACTTATATCAAACATATATCAAAAGATATATCAAGCTAAGACTTCCTTTCATACAGTATCCTTTAATAATAGCTTATCCCTGTTGAACAAATCCGATACCTTGGACAAACGTCTAGCTTGGAATCCTCATACCAGACTTAATCGACAAGAAACCGCGCTCGACGTTTCCGAGTACTCCATCACTTACTAGACAAACTCTCTAAGCTTCCAGTTAATTACAAAAGACTCATATACATGACTACAATAAGACCTGTTTGGACTTACCTAGTTGAAATTTGGTGCTCCACAAAGCCATAGAATTCCTCACGTATCCAATCCTTACAATCCAAAATCCTTCGTGAAATCCTTAATGCTCCTTACTTTGTCACTAATAAAATCATCCATAACGATCTTAATGTTCCCCATGTTTCCGATTTGGCCCAATTCAGATACCTATCCATGATAAACTACAGAACCATCCGAACCCTCTCATTTCTAACCTTGCTTCCTCTTCGATCCCTGATAACTCTCCGAAGCGTCTGAAAATAAGATGGCCTCGAGATCTCCTATCGTAAATACATCTTTTTTTTATTTATTTGAGTGCTACCAGTGGGTAATTTCTCAACTATTATTTTTGTTATCACATTGTCTGAATGTATTTTTTTCTTAATATATATTTATTAACATTCTTTATTGCTAGCTCTGTTAATTTCTGGAATTCCCTTCCTATTAAAATTCGACATTATCTCTCCCTATCTACATTTAAAACCCTCCTATTCCAATTCCTGTCCCAAAAACAGTCAGATACCCGCTAACCTTTTATGTAAGATTACATATTATTCATAATGATGTATTTACTTATAACTCATCACTTAAATACTTACTATCATATTCGACTTTCTTTTTTCCTACAGAAAAACAGAGTTTACTGCTAAGAAGAATGTAATGTATTTTTTTCTAAATACTTATATTTAACCACTATAATTTGAAGTGTATTGGAATGGTTTCAAGTGTTTTGTATATAGATTTTTTAAATTTTTTATATAGTATGTTTAACTAATATTTTTTTTAAATTCCCTTTATTTTTAATTTTTATTTTTGTTTTTATTTAGGTCAGTTATAATATTTTAATTTTGTACCTTTTTTTTTATTCTAAAGAGACTTTATCCCAGAATAAAATTATTTTCTATTCTATTCTAATTAGAAGTTAGTTGTTGTGCTTACTGGATTTTTTTTTTTTATTTAATCTTGCTGAAGGACTAAACTTTAGGCCGAAACGTATGGATAAAATAAAATAAGGTTTATTGTGTTGTGTTCATTTTTTACCGTACTCCCAATCAACTTCTATTAACCGATCTAAGGTCAACAATATCCCTATTTTTATCCCCTATTTTTTATGCAACGCACGTTTTAATTTATTTTTTGACCAAAATAAATCTTTTGCAGCATACTGTATCTTTATCTCTATCTTGGTCCACTATTAACCACTGTGATGGAAATATATCTTTATAACATTTTTTTTTTTGTTTTTAAATATATTTGGTTTTCGAGCTTCCACGTAGTTTTCAGGTGGGTTTTTATAATTACTATTATATGAATTGTATGTTTTTTTCTGTTCTGTTTCTATTTCTAAAAAAAAACATCAATTGGTGTCGTTCTATTTGGGATCCTTTTTTTTTTTTTTTACTTCGATGCGTAAAGTAGACGATTGGTACAATATGTAGAATATTTCTTATTTTAACTTTATTTTTTCGTTTTACCTTCTATTGTTGTTTTATATTGTAGGTTCTGCCTTTTTATGTATGAACGGGTGTCTCTCTTTTAGGCTGTTTGTCTAGTTGTGTATGTATTTTTCTCATAACCTTTAAGGGTTAGAGCAATCTAAAGGTACTATTTCGCTGGTACTGCCCACCGCGCCTTGGTCTAGCAGTTAAGCAGTTAAGTGAAATAGAAAGGAGCCCATTTCGCTGCCGTGGGAAGTACTAGCGGAATAGTGCATTTTCTATTCCGATAAAGCTGCACTTAACTGCGCGGGGGCAGCACCAGCGAAATATTACCTTAACATAGTTTATAATTTATAACAAATATTAAACAATTCTCAGTTAATCTAAATTAGTCACTTAAGTATTCCCAACAGAAGAGAGCCAAATTCCTTTCATGTTGCAAAACAATTCTTTGTCGATGCGTCTTCATTCACTTCTTATTTGGATTTTTTAGTTTCTTTTCATTTACTCATGATTTAAACTGCGACATTTGACTTAAGTTAACACTTTCAACTATGTTTCCATAAACTCCTTGCCTACCAAAACACCTAAAAATCCGTCGGTATCCTTAAACAGTTCCTGTAATTCCATGTCTTCAAAGATGCGTTAGTCCGTTCTTTGTCTCCGATTAGAGTTAGTTGGAATGTCTGGATAGTAAATAAAGATGAATAGAACCCATCACAGGCGGATTTACGGGGGGGGGAGGGCTTTCGGGCTGAAGCCCCTCCCCCAATGGTAAAATATAACCATGTTTTATGTTAAAAAATATAAAAAAATTATGTCTTAAAGTATTATTGCTCTTTTAATTACATTTAATAGGACTTCAAGAATCACTTAAACACCATTTCTATATTTAGTTAGTATTTTAGATAGTTTAGTAGTATTTAGATAGTTAGTATATTTCTGTTTTTCCAAAGTAATTATCGTTATATATATATATGAAAATAAAAGCTTCCGGGCTGAAGATCCCCCCCAAAAAAAAAAAAATTAAATCCTGGATCCGCTAGTGGAACCCAATACAGGATTTTTTTTTCCTTTGCGCCATCATATTTACGCTTATCCTAAAGTAATATGTCCTTAGTATAATTCGCGGTCTGCATAGATCGCATTTGCGTTATTTAGTTTCACAGCTCCCTCATCTCTCCAGTTGGGGTGGCTTCACTGTTTTCCTAAAGCAACTCTTCCTTGGCTTATTTCTTTTTCAAACCGAAGGAAAGAACCTCCCCTATATTCTTAATTTGTTCAACCCCACCCACCTCCACCCCGCGTTCCACTGTCCACTCTTAGAATACCAAAACCCGCCCTACTAACTTGTGTACCCTCTCCCATAGAACTGCTCCCTTCACCCTCCATATTGTCCTTTAAAGAGCATTTTATTTCTTTACACACTTTGTTTTCAACCTAACGAACCCATGTAAAGAATATATACTAATTATAAAAAAAAAATATTGCTTGCAATTATTACTTTTAAAAACCTGGTGCGGTGCACTCACCACACAACTTTCACTTGCCGCTCTACCTTGAGTAGAAATATGTAGGAGGATGAAAGTTAAAATTACAAACGGAATGATGTATTCATTAAAAACATTTAAATAGTATGCGAACAATATTGGGCTGTTCAAAATATAGAAAATACCGGAATATAATAATAATAATGCTTTATTTATTCTGGGACGAGTCCCTTTAGAATAATATAAAAAAAAATAATGTGGGCTAAGGAGCCTTAGAGATACATAAACAAAAATATAGAGTAATTAAATAGTCAAAATAAAAAAAAAATAATAGAAAAAATTATAAGTTACTTACTAATTTAGATCAGTTAAAAATAAAAAACAAAAAATTGAAAATAAACATGAAATAAAAATAATGAAGAACGCTCTAATAATTTATATACATATTTACAGTAGTAACTATTTACAATTTTACTTTCCTATACTATTACAATAGTAGGAAGGAATAATTGGGTAGGGAAATCTGGGAGGAAGGGATAAAAGGTTTTAACCAGGTTTCAGATATTGCTATTATGTGGTAAAAATTATCAAGGAAATGTTCCTAAAATTCATCATAGTGTGCAGTAAGGGATTGTGCATTGATGTGGCAGGAATTCAGGATATTAGTCATGACTGGACAGTTGGGAAGTAGGATTTTGGAAAAAAAATATAGTACAATTTCATTACAAAAGTTTCTTTATTTGGACATGGAGGCGTAAAATCCTTGGATCATCAACGCCTGTTTGTTCTTTAATTTTGTTCTCTGGAGCTGAGAAGCTCCTTAGAATAAAAAATATATTTCTATATTCTTTTAAATAATCTAAGGGTTTTAAGGAAGTTTATAACAGTTTTCATATTTGATTCGTCATTATTTAATATAGGTGAAATATCCGGTCTAAAAGATAATCTATTTAAGTTTGAGGTGTAATAAGAGCTTTCATGAAAAATATGTCTGACAGCGAGAGAGCTATTGCAGTATTCGCATGTTGGAGTAGTAGTTGCTTATTGATAAGATATAAATGAGTCAAATTTGTACGACCTATTCGTAATTCTAGTCAAGGCGACTTATTATCTGCGATTAGAATGGTTTCATGTGGACCAGGGCTTTACTGATTTTTTGATAACTTTTAACTTGCTTGGTGGGATCTCATTCCAAATGAAATGCAAGGTGTCTAATATTTCTTTTTTGAGAGAAAGACTCATTTCTAGAGATGACAGTATAGCAGTACCCGGGTCATGGAAGCGCGATGGTTTGTTTGACATGACACAAGAATAATTTTATTCATTTATTATATTTGGTATCTTCAAAGAATATATAAACCCTTATACTTTTAAATTTTTAATTTTACTTCCAACGACGTTTCGAGCTGATTAGCTCAAGTAATCAAAAAATTTTGATCAATTAAAATGTATTTGTATATTATAATTTCATTGAAAATTATTTGTATTTCACTAAATACAAAAAAATAACACTTCATTGGTGAAACATCCAAGCAATTAGGGACCAGAATTTCGCAACATATTACTAAATGTAAAAATACAAAAAACATAAACAAAACAGCTTTAGCACATCACATCATAAGATTACAGCATAAATTTAACTTCAACAGACCACAGATATTAGGCACAGAACCAAAAAACACTAATAGGTAATTTACTTGAAGCCATATACATCACAAAAAACAATAGAACAACAGTAAACTATAAAACAGACACTAAACATTTATGCGGACATATTAAACAGAATTAAAATTTAATAAAAATGAAATAGCAGATACATAAAAAATAAACATTAACAAAAATAGTATCAGAATAAAGTCATAACCAAAGGTCAACTGTATTCACTATGGCAGACATCCAATAATTAGTCTAAAAGCAAGATGTTACTATAGATGTTTTATACATAGATTTATTGTAACATGAAATAGAAACTGACGATGGAGCATATTAGATTTAAGGTAATTACAAATTTATTGTAACAACCCGATTCTGACTTGTACTGTAACATGCACTATATTTTAACTCGAAAAATTTTTTAGCCTTGCATCCACAAGATCATTGGAATCATACCTATATACAATATATACATTCGCCCAAGAATCTCCGAGCCAGGCTTTTTCCCCCATACGTGGAAGGCGAAGCAAGACTCCGGGAGATCCCAGCGCCACTTTTCCAGCCGCATCACTAGTATTAGAAGCCAATGGAGATTGAAAGAGGGCACTACAGCCACAGACGCTCAGGACACTAACGTCTGGAATTAGGGATGATAATAACAATATTATGACCGATCCGGTTGACATATTGAATAAGTTTAAGGACCACTTTGACAATATTTTAAATACGGGAAATTATGATCTGTGTCCTCCTTCTGAGTACCAGAGTGCTGAACCGTTAATAGAAGGACCAAGTAAAGAGGAAGTTGAAGTAGCTATCGGAAAATTAAAATCATATAAAGCAGCGGGAATTGATAATATTTCTACTGAACTAATTAAGGCATGCGGGGAAGCTGGAGTTTCTAAAATATATCGGTTGGTTAAAAAGATCTGGGTGAACGAGAAATTACCTGAAGAATGGAAAGAATCTATTCTTATTCCGATTCACAAAAAGGGTCCGAGGACGGATTGTAATAACTATCGAGGAATTTCACTCCTTCCGGTATGTTATAAAATATTCACTTCAATCTTAACCAGTCGAATCAAGGAATACGCCGAGGAAATTATCGGAGACTACCAATGCGGATTTAGACGGAATCGTTCGACAATTGATCAAATATTTTCTTTAAGGCAAATATTAGAGAAAAAATTGGAGTATAACGGTATTGTTCACCAGCTGTATATAGATTTTAAAAAGGCTTACGATTCTATTGACCGCCAGAAACTGTATAATATTCTAATCGAGCAGGGGATTCCAAAAAAACTAGTAAATCTAGTCAGGATGTGCTTGACGGAGACACTCAATAAAGTTAGAATCGGTAATAATTTGTCCGAAAAATTTGAGGTTTGTTCGGGCTTAAAACAGGGGGATTCTCTTTCGCCTGTCCTGTTCAATTTGGCATTAGAACATGCCATTAGGGAGGTAATGCGAACCGAGAAAGGGTTGGATCTGGGCGGGACAACATCCGTGCTGGGCTATGCTGATGATCTGGTACTGTTATGCGAAGACGTTGAAACTATAAAACTAAATACGACAACGTTAATGAAAGCCGGTAAAGAACTAGGACTCGAAATAAACGTGGATAAAACAAAATATATGGTTAGCTGCAAAAATGGCGATACTACTGGTGATATCGATATAGATGGTAATATGTTTGAACAGGTAGATAAATTTAGGTATCTAGGTTCTACGATAACTAGAAAAAACGAAATTGAAGAAGAAATTAAGGTTAGACTGAAGGCGGGGAATGCTTGTTATTTTTCTGTGACAAAACTACTTAGTTCGCGCCTCTTGTCCCGAAACTTAAAAATTAGAATCTATAAAACAATTATCTTGCCTACAGTTCTTTATGGATGTTAAACTTGGCCGCTTACATTAAGGGATGAGCAGCGTCTTAAGGTTTTTGAAAATAAAGTATTGCGTAGAATATTCGGACCGAAGAAGGATGAATTAACCGGAGAGTTCAGACGGTTACACAACGCCGAATTGCGTGAGCTTTATCCGGGTAATATAATTGAGGTAATTTCATCGCGGCGAATCAAATGGGCTTGTAAAGTTGTTGGGCTTAGTAACGAGAGAATTCCTAAAAGGTTAATATTTGCTGTGCCGAATGGTTAGCGTCCGAGGGGTAGACCGAAGCGAAGGTGGGAAGATTGCATTAAAGCCGATCTGAAGGGACTGGGTTTGGACGGCGAACGGTGGATGGAGGTGTGTAACAAGCAATTGCTGGTGTCGGCATCGAACCTTCGGGTTCGCTAAGCCTTATTATTATTATTATTATTATTTGTATTTAGTTACTACAAATAGTTGTTCAATGAAATTATAATATAGAAATACATTTTAGTAGATCAAATTTTTTTGATGACTTGATAATGAGCTAATCAGCTCGAAACGTTGTTGGAAGTAAAATAAAAAAATCGAATGTATAAGGGCTTATATATTCCTTGAAGACATCATATATAAGAACATTGAGCGCCCTAGAAAATTAATATTGGAGTAGCTAACTATACGCATATTATTTATTTATTTTTTATTATATAGCTGTAATACCGTTTAATTAATTTCAACTTATTTTTAGCTTCTGATTCTATATAATCGAAAATTTAGCATAAGCTGGTAAAAAATAACTGATGCCGTGGTGTCAGTCCGGGGTAATACGATGACTCTTTCATTTCTCAGGATTTTGTCTGAGCCTAGAGCAAACGATGCGTATTGGCGTCGCCTTAATGAAAAATTAAGCAACAAGCGTGAGCAGCGTAGCTTTGCAAGTAAAGTCTTTCCCAAATTTTTGTTTGGCAATCAGATCAAATATACTTTTCAAACACTAATCCATAATGACCTCAATGTTCCTTATGTTTCCGATTTGGCCCAATCCAGATACCAATCCTTCCATAATAAACTTCAGAACCATCCGAATCCTCTCGTCTCTAACCTTGCTTCCTCTTCTATTCCTGATAACCCTCCGAGGCGTCTGAAAAGAAGATGGCCTCGAGATCTCTTATTGTAAATACATTTTCTGTTATCAAATTTACTTAATGTATTTAATTTTTTTAATACAGTTGTAAATATCATGAATAAATAAAAAAAAAAAAAAAACTTTTCAAACACACTGCACTGATGATTGCCTTTATAATGTTTTCTTTTATAATATTATGAAATTTCGTTTTATCAAAATGGAAGATGCAGATACAAAAAGATGTATCTCCCAAAAGCCAATTTATTATGTATCCTTACCTTAAAATAAAGATTTGTATGTATTAGAATATTCTCTTTTATCAACTGTGCAATCAAAAGTTACATCTACTTTTTTTTTTTGAATTACCATTGATTCTAATAGTGTTACAATACATTATGTCATAATAATGATTACATACTTTTGTTTAGAATTACCTTAAATATGTTATAATATCGTTTTGATCGCTATTTAATAGTCAGAAAGCTATTTCATAAACTAGGAAAAATATAATTAAAAACCTACATAAGATTAAAAAAAAAAAAAAACTACATTACAATTTCCTTATCTGCATATTTTTCTGAGAAATGTGTATTTTTCCAACATGGAGTAGATGATTACTTCCAAAATGATGGTTCAATCATTGGACCGCCTGGCTACTGGTCACGACTATCTGCAGAGTCATTTCTACAAGATAGGCCTGGCTGAGGATCCTACCTGTAAATTGTGTCATCTAGGAACAATGGATGCAGACCATCTAGAGGCATGTCCTGCCTTGAGAGACATAAGAGACAAAATATTTCCGAATATACATATAAGAAAGTCTAAATTATACTGGGCAGCAACATGTCGGATGGCCAAATGACCAACGAATGGCATAAGAAAACAAAAAAAAAAATCATTGGATTTGATAAAGATTTTTTTTTTAAATCTTGTTATTGAGAAATAATATATTTTGCCAATGAGTACTAAAGCTGAGTGAGGCACATTCATACTATATATACAATACAATAAAAGTAAAAAAAAATAAATAAATAAAATAATAAATAAAAAAAAAATTAAAAAAAATACGATGAAGAATTAACGAAGATGAAGCGTGCCGAAACAAAAAAACACTTTTGGAAAATGATACATTATTTTTTATCAAATCTTCTAAATTTTCAAGGGCATTTATAATTAATAAAATTTATAATTTTGCGGAAAATCGCTTTATTTCAACCTCACACTTCCACCCCATGCTTCAATTCATTTTAATTTTCTCGACGAAGTTTGAGGAAATTTTGCCTGTTTTCCAATCGAAATATTTATCTGTAATATTACAAGACAATATTATGTACTGTTGTATATTTTACATATATATTTGTAATTATTGTGTTATAATATTACAGATACTTACTTAAATACTTTGACTTGAAAATAGGCAAAATTGCCTGAAACGTCTTCGAGAAAATTAAAATGAATTGAAACATGTAGTGGAGATGTAAGGTTGAAATAAATTTTCCTCGAAATTATTAATTTTATTACTTATAAATTATATTATTATACAGGTAATAAACTGACCTACTCCTTTATGTACGGCGTTCTAACTCCCCTTCTCATTCAGTGCATTGTTAACATGATAAACTTGGAACTATTGTAATTAAGTACGAATGTTTTTCTTTCTTTATCAATTTATTTATTTTATCTATAATTTATTTAATTTGCTAAGAATTTCTGTGTGTTTATTTAATTCGATTTCAAATTACGTTTCTTTGGTTTTATAGTTTTTGCCTTTGTTATATAGGTATATATATTTTTTTTTATTGTATTGTATGTATAGTTTGAATGTACCTCAGTCAGCTTTAGTACCCAGTGCCCTCAAGTGTGGCAAAATGTAATATTTCTCAATAAAAAGGTCTAACATGATAGACTAACGTTATCCACCCACAAAAAAAAAAAAAAAAAAAAAAGATTTCTTAAATTTTATATTTTAAATAATATGTTTTATTAGTGTGCATCTTATTTCTGATATCTTCTATCATCAAATCTTTGATCCTTGGTATGCCGAGTTAAAGTGGCTCTATGCAGCTTCGTGGTGCCAATATTTCCTAGGTGTATTTCTAATCTTCTTGATTTTTACTCCGTTCCTTTATTTATTCGTCTAACACGAGATCCCAGTCTATAACCCTTTAAAAAATCGTTTGTCATGTGTGCTACATTTTTTTTAGGATTCCTTAATTATCTCTATACGCAAATCCTCTTCCTTAACATCTTTTTCATTCATTCATTCATGTGTGGCACGACATCCCGTTACCGAGACTGGGCCTCCTCCAAGAGCCTCCGCCAGTTGGTTCTGTCTTCTGCTGCAGCTCTCCAGTTCCGTACACCAAGCAGGGTTCTCGCATCATAGGCCACGTTGTCCAACCACCTCGTCCTCGGCCTTCCTACCCGTCTTGCGAGGTGCAGCTCCTCCATCATTATTTTCTTGGGTATCTCAACGGTGCTCATTCTGGCCACATGCCCTGTCCATCTTAGTCTGGCCAGTTTAATATAGGTGACTACGTCGATGTCTGCATAGAGAGAACTGAGCTCCCTATTTTTTCTTTTCCTCCAGACATCACCCTCCTTTACTGGACCATAAATCCTTCTGAGGACTCCTCGCTCAAACACACTCAGCTTCATCTCATCGTTTTTGGTCATCGTCCAAGCCTCTGAGCCATATGTCAAAACAGGCCGAACAAGAGTCTTGTATATGATCAGCTTGGTCTTCTTTGAGAGGTACCTACTTCTTAAGTGTCGGCCAAGTCCATAGACACATCTATTGGCAGCCGTGATCCTTCTTTGTATTTCTTGAGCCATGTCATTTTTGCTATTAATTTCAGACCCAAGGTATATAAAACTTTTCACTCTCTCAAACTTAAAAGAACCTACCTCAAATGGAGAGTTCAGATCCACCTCACCACCAACTCTCATATACTTAGTTTTCCTCTCGTTGACTTCTAGACCAAGTGGTCTTGCAGCTGCTTCAAGGCCTATAAACGCTTCTCTGAGAGCCTGTTCAGACCTACCTATTATGTCAATATCATCAGCAAAACCAAGAAGCTGTGTCAGGCGATTGAAGATTATATCGTTGGTCTGAATACCGGAGTCTCTTACAGCTTTCTCCTCTGCCAAGTTGAACAATAGACAGGCGAGGGCATCCCCTTGCCTAACCCCACTGCTCACTTTAAACTCTTCGGAGTCGTCAGAACCGACGCGTATTCTACATCTCGAGCTGTCCATGGTCATCTTGATTAGGCGTACGAGCTTCTGAGGGATGCTTAGCTCCTCCAAGGCACAGTATAGTTGCGTTCTATCAACGCTGTCGTATGCTGCTTTAAAGTCTAGGAATAAATGGTGGGTGACTACCTTACGCTCCATAGTCTTTTCTAGGATCATCCTCAGAGAGAACAGTTGATCAGTGGTTGAGCGTCCTCTTCGAAATCCAGCCTGATATTTCCCCAGTTCCTTTTCAGAATACGGGAGAATCCTCTCAAAAAGAATGTTAGAGAGCAGTTTATAAGCACACGAAAGGAGTGAGATTCCTCGATAGTTAGCGCATTCTGTTTGATCTCCTTTCTTATGTATTGGGCAGATAATGGCTGTTGCCCATTCCGTAGGCATAGCTTCCCTCTCCCAGATGGTCAGCATTAAATCATGCAGAGCTTTCTTAAGTTCTTCACCTCCACATTTCAACAGCTCTGACTGGATTCCGTCCGGGCCTGGCGCCTTTCCATTTTTCAATTTCATCAGGGCATTTTCCATTTCCTCCTCATCCGGGGGTTCAATAGAATTCAGGGAGTCTTCCTTCATTACTCCTACTTCTCCAGGCACCGTTCCTCTGTTTAATGCGTCTTTAAAATGTTGTACCCATCTCCTTAGTACGTCATCTTTGTGGCTTAAAAGAGATCCATTCGTGTCTTTGCATGCCGTCACTCTGGGCCTGAAAGCTGCCCTACCCTCGTTTATTCTCTGAAAAAACAGCCGACTTTCATTTTGGCCGCGCAATGCCTCTATATCCTCCATGTTCTTGTTTTCCCAAGCTCTTCTCTTTCCGCGGAATAATCTCTTCTCTTCGCGTCTTTTTCTTCGATATGTTTCTTGGGAGAGCCTTGTGGGACGCTGAACCTTCTTTCTGTAGGCTTCATTTTTCACTTTTACTGCTTGAAGGCACTAAGCATCAAACCATGGAGGCCTTCTAGATTTAGTCTCGTAGCCAAGAGATTCTTCTGCTGCCTGTTTCATTGCGTTGCTGCATCTCTTCCACTGTTCATCGACCATAGAGCTGTCATTAATTACATCTTCATTAAGTTTCGTCTCCACAGCTTGTTGATACGAATATTGGTGGTCTGAGTTCTTAAGTTTAGCTACATCAATCTTCTTCTTTGGTCGTTGGTGGTGGTTTTTAATCAGCGAAATTCGTGATCTGACCTCGGCAATGCTCAAATAGTGATCCGTGTCCATATTTGCACCTCTATAAGATCTTGCATTTATCATGTTGGACTTGTGACGGGCACTAATGAGTACATGGTCTATCTGTGATGTTGTTTGCCCATTTGGAGAGATCCATGTTGCTTTGTGGACATTCTTTCGAGGAAAAAGAGTTGTTCCAACAACCAGTCCGTGCAATGTAGCAAAGTTCACCATCCGTAGCCCATTATCATTACTGGTCTTATGCAAGCTGTGGGTTCCTATGGTCGGCATGAGTGCCACCTCCTTACCAACTTGGGCGTTAAAGTCACCAAGAATGATTTTAACATCATTTTTGGGGCAGCTTTCTGTCACGCGTCCAAGTTCTTCATAAAATGTTTCCTTATCCTCCTCAGGTGACACCTCTGTTGGGGCATGGCAGTTAATTAGAGAGAAATTAAAAAATTTTCCTCTAAGCCGAATGTAGCATAACCTTTGGTTAATGGGAGTAAATCGCATCACCAGCTGTCGAGCTCTGCCTCTACAACAAATCCGGTACCGAAGACGTGATGCTTTTCATGGCAGCTATAGTAGAGTGTATGGTACTTCTTCTCCATAATTCCCTGTCCTATCCATCGGACCTCTTGGATAGCTGCTATGTCGATTCTATATGTGTCCACTTCTGCAAGGAGCGCACGAAGTGCTCCTAGTCTATGTAATGATAACATGTTTTTAACAACATTTATTCATCCTCCTCCTCAGCAATCAATCTTCCGAATTCATGTAAGAATAAAATTTTCTTATTTAAGAACTGTCACCTTCATTTGACTGTTATCTTTCATATTATCAATATTGTTAATTAGTACAAATATATGAACACACTCATGTATATTTATGTGCAAATTAATATATTTGCTAATACTTTGTTTATTTTAATTTTAGTTTAGCTTATTATGTTAACTAATTATTCTTAGAGGACTAAATGTTTCAAGAAAAAATTTAATTTTCTTCTTCTTCTTCTCGATTATTGAGTCATATTTTTGCGAATCTTTCTCTACCAGTTTTTACTTTGTCTTTATTGCTAATGTAATAGTTAGTTTTAAAAAGCGGCTAGACGAGGCAGACTATTGCCTACTGAAATTCTCTGCCGGAATGACTCACCACTTAGGCCCTAAAGGCCTCATCACCTTTAAACAGCCAATGAGTGAGGCCTGGGGGGAAGAGGGGGGGAGGGGACCCGAAATGTCACGACGATTCTAGATAAGTTAACGCTGACCTCCTCAATTGGAACCAGCTAATCAGGACCTTTTGTCACTACCATCTCCTCAGCCCTTGTCCGGGCGGGATACTTTTCTCCAATCCAAGTTCGATGATAAACCTTACTTTTCACAAGAATCATGGTGGAGATTGATTGATTGATTGATCGATTTTTATTCGTCTTAGTACCTATGGTCCTTTCTTACAGACAAAAATACTATTACATTTAGAATTTTACAATTTTCATTACAATATAGAATAGAATAGAAGAGAAAATAATTGTATCCTGGGATAAAGTCCCTTTAGAATAACAAAAAAGTACAAAATTAAAATATTATGTCTGGCCTGAATAAAAAAAAAAAAATAATTAAAAATAAAGAGAAATAAGTACAGAAAATATTAGTTAAACATACTATATACAAAATCAATATACAAAACACTTGAAACCATGCCAAGACACTTAAAACTATGTTCAGTGGTAAAATATAAACTTTTAGAGAAATAGAATAAAAAATACATTAAATTCTTCTTAGCTGTAAACTCCGTGTTTCTGTTGAAAAAAAAGAATGTGGAATCTGATAGTAAGTATTTAAGTGATGGGTTATATGTAAATACATCATTATGAATAATAATGATGTATTATTCCTGTTTTTGGGACAGGAATTGGAATAGAAGGGTCTTAAATGTAGATAGGGAGGGAAAATGCCGAATTTTGATAGGAAGGGAATTCCAGAAATTAACAGAGCGAGCAATAAAGGAGTTTTGGGAAGAGGCAGATCTGTCAGAAGGAATGTAAAGGTCGGAAAGTCGAGATCTTGTGGAAAGGGAGTGGACTCAGGACTCGAATTGGAGAAGGTTGTAGGCGTAAAAAGGACGATGATTGTTGATGATTTGATAGAGGAACGTACCTAGGAAATATTGTCTTCGAATGGAGGGGAAGAGCCACTTTAACTCAGTGTAGTGGTGAGAGATATGGGAATATCTCGAGGCACAGGTATAAATTGTATAGGTACAGGTACATAATATACATTGTACCTTACTTACAATATTTTCACTATTTAACTTTAATTTTATTGTTAGTAAATATATGTAATACTGATGTTAGTATGTATAAAAATAAATAAATAAAATGATAAAAAAAAAAAAGAGATGAGAGAGAGGGGAGGAAGATTTTTCAATGAATAAATTGAATCGTAGATTCATTAGGACTTGGAGCAAAATGGCAGATGATTTTAACTAACTAATACCTAAAACCAATATGTCTTCTTGCTCACTAGTTAAAAAAAAAGTTAAATATTTAAAATTTATTGGGTGTGTGAATAGGTTTTTGTGTATCTGGCAACACTGAAACCAACTTTATTCAAGAGCTAATCCTCTGAACTCGGGTTATCAGTCTATTTCAAATCC
This sequence comes from Nezara viridula, assembly GCA_928085145.1. Classification (NCBI taxonomy): domain Eukaryota; kingdom Metazoa; phylum Arthropoda; class Insecta; order Hemiptera; family Pentatomidae; genus Nezara; species Nezara viridula. Next base: position 40,433,643 of record OV725078.1, read on the forward strand.
TCGAAGTGTTCATAACGTTGTTTATACCTCTCCAAACATAGAGAATTACGAACCTTTAAAACCCTTTTTGCGAGTAATTTTATTATACTATTTTTTTCCAAATGAAACCTGCCGCTGAAGGGCATAGAATTCTTGTAGAAACTTACTGCACTGTCAGGAAGAACATGCAGAAAATAATTCAACGCTTTAAAACAATGATTTCAATCTCGAAGATGACGACCGTCATGGTGCCTAATGTTGCAAACTCTTGAAATGGAAAGTTCTGTCCCATCTTCTGTATTCACCAGACATTGCTCCTTCCGACTACCACTTGTTCCGATCGCAAACTCAGCAGGTTCAGCAGTTCCATTCGTATGACGAAAATACAAAATGGGCATATGAATGGATCGCCTATATTTTTAAAGATATTTTTTTTTTTCAATCTGGAATTTATATATCAAGTGAAAGATGGGAGAAAGTACTGGCAAACGATGTACAATACTTTGAATGACTTGTGTCCTAACATTTGTTATAAAATGATGCATTATTCTTCATAAAAAAAAAAAGTTGAAACGTATTCACACAAACTAAACTTAATGGTCAAATACAATTAGATTTTTATAATAGCATTAGCAATGGGACGGTGAACACCTTTCTAGGGAAAAACAAAGTTGATATTCGTTTACCACACTTGAAAAAGTTGAGTTTAAATAGCAATTATTATACCAATCGCAAAAAATAAAGTATTTTACACAGTATTTTTTTGGAACCTTTTTCGAAATTTTCTCGACAACAATTTTTATAACTTTAAGACAACTTCATCGATACACACAATTATCAGGGATTAAGGGTCCCTTAGTGATCCCGAAGGTTCGATGCCGATACCACAAATTGCTTTCAACACACTCTTGCGCAGTTCCCCGGACCTTAAATCATGAAACGAATAAATTGTTCAAAAATAAAAAAGTATCTTAAAAATAAAATAACAGATAGAGAAATTAACAGAACCGAAAATAACGTAAGAGAAGTGTACAAAGACATAAATAAATCGAAAAAAAAAAAAAAGTAAACCGGTATTCTTCACCAGATATACATCGATTTCAAAAACACTTATGATTCCATAGACCACCAGAATCTGTGTAATATTCCAATTTAGAAATACATCCCAAAAAAAGTTAGTAAATATAGTAAGAATGTGCATGAAGGGAGCATTCAATAAAGTTGTAATAGGTAATTATTTATTCGAAACATTTGAGGTTAATTCAGATTTAAAACAAGGTGTTTTCAACCCTTTCACCAGCCGTATTTTATTTGGCATTAGAACATGCTACTATAGAGATAATATATACCGAAAAAATGTTTGGATCTGAGTGGATCAGTATCTTGGGTATGCTGATTATGTATGGTTAAGAAGCCTAAACAAATGAATTGTATATACGTTTGTTCTTGTTTTCTCATTTTCTTTATGGTATGTTTTTTAATATGTTATTTTTTTTATTTAATCCTTATTTGGTTTTGAGGGCAGAACCAGATACAAATAGAGTCTATCTTTGTATTATAAACATTACTATCCTTTTTTTTTCTATCTTATTGAGTATTAATACAGTCTGCCACACTGAAGCGCATTGGTATTAGGGCTATAGTATTCATTCACACAATATGTACATAAGAAAGGAAAATAAAAAAAATAACCAAGTAAGAAGAGAAAGAAAAAAAAATGAAGATATATATATATATATATATATATATATATATATATATATATATATATATATATATATATATATATATATATATATAAAGATAAAATAATATACAAGATAAGTAAAATAACAGACTAAAGCGGAATGACTATCCTTATGGTAATAAAATATTTTTCTTTGTTATGCTACATTATAAATATTATAAAAGAGCTAAGTATAACTTACAAATCTTATTTCGTAAAAAAATCAAACAGTTAAAATAATGCATAATAATTATCAACACACATATAAAATGCAGATAAAACAATTATCAACATTAACATGAAATCTTAAATCGTTAATAAAGTACATGAATGACAACCATAAAACAATAAATATTTTTTATCTTTTAAATATTAATATTGAATCATATTTTAAAATTAAATTAACATTTTATTTACATATACAAAGGAAACAAGGCCGAAGAAAATAACACGTCGAAAACTAATATATATTTTCGCTAAAATATATTGAGATTACCCCCCGAAATCTCTACAATTAGATATATAAGAGATAAAAAAATATATACATAATTGGTAATTGGTTGACTGTCGTGAATAATGAAGAGAAGAATAGTTGGGGTGTTCAGTCAAAAAGGAAGGCAAAAATAAATGATAATATTTATTTTTTACATATGCCGACGTTTCGACCTGAAGTTCAGGCCTTCATCAGGGCTAAGAAAATAACCAGATAACAAGGTATGAGAAACATAAGTAATGATGGTAAAAAAGATAATAAAAAATAAAAAAATAAATTTTTTATTATCTTTTTTACCATCATTACTTATGTTTCTCATACCTTGTTATCTGGTTATTTTCTTAGCCCTGCTGAAGGCCTGAACTTCAGGTCGAAACGTCGGCATATGTAAAAAATAAATATTATCATTTATTTTTGCCTTCCTTTTTGACTGAACACCCCAACTATTCTTCTCTTCATAAAAAAATATATAATTTTCTCATATCATCTAGAACTGATTGGTTTAAATATTTCCATCCCATTAAAATTTTCCATTCCCTGGTAAATCCTTACTCTCTCAAACAATTGTATATTAGGCACTTAGATAAAACATGATATCGAGTCTCTTTTTAGTGTTGCACATTTTGCACCCAAGTTGTGTTGTGAATTTTATTGTTAACTGAGATTTTAATCATGTATTTTCCCGAGGGGCGGATCTGCATTAATTTTTACGTATATTTGAAGTTGGCCTGCATCAAGAAATACTGTAAGATCTGGCCATTGTTAAAAAAAAAGTCCACCTTGCGCAGAGGCAATATCTTTTTTTTTTTTAAATATACTTCTGTGTAGTAAAATTCATTGTTTTATAGTAAAGTTCATTCATTAGTATAATTAATTTTACTTAATTATACCACTGAACCACAGTCACAGGAAATAAAAAAAAAAAAGGAAAAATAACACCCCTGTCATAATTTAATGAGTTCCATTATAAAAGAAATATCACATCAACAGTTTAAAAAACAAAAAAAAATAGAAAAATCATATAGTTATACTAAATCACTCCAAGACAATTAATTTTTTTGGTCGGCCTTAAATACATACTAAAACTATGTACTTCTAATTTAATTTAGCTGTGATTTATGGACAGGAACAAACCTGTCTACGTTTTGTCTTTTTGAATAACAAGGACTGATTATATTTCGACGAAATCTTGCAATTTAGAATAATATGCACTTGGAAATTATTGAATTTGGTTATTTTTTTCAATAAAATTAATTTCCCTTCTAAGGTCTTTCTTTCTGTAAAAAAAAGTAAAAAAAAAAGTGAATAGAAGCTGAGACCTACCCAGTCGGACTGTTAAAAGAATCTCTAATGTCCTAAAAACACATTAAAATTTATGCGACATGACCAGAATCAACTCCGGCACACGAACGGAATTTTCACTCCCCCTCCTCCTCCCCTTTAACTTTCTTGTCCCTTACAAATCTCAAAAGTTCCAGGCATTCCCTCCCTCACGAATTCAGCTAACTTTAACGCTTTTCGTTACGAAAATTTGACTATTTTTGTATGCTAAGGTGAAATTATGGCGATAAAAATGACGCCTGTCAGTTTAATTTAAAAGAAAAAAAATTAATACCGCGTTCTGTTGAACAGAGGAAATAACTTTATAATGGAATTTGTTTGAAGTCTTTGTAAAAGATGCTCATTACCTTCCAAACATTGGATTTAATTTTCCATGACCCAAGATTTTGTTGTTTTAATTGAATGTTATTCCCCCTCTTCCCCCACTAATTAATCCTTTGAGCGACATATTGAGAAAATATTACTTCACGGGACAGAAATTATAATTTTTTTAAGCATACTTGTAATGTAACAATTTAGATTTTTATTATAACCCCCATACCAGACTGAAACGACTAGAAACCGCCCGACGTTTTCGACTAATGCAGCACTTACTAGACAAACGCTCTAAGCTTTCAATCAATTACAAACGACTCATATATATGACAATAATAAGACCTATTTGGACTTACGGAATTGAGCTTTGGGGATCCAACAGTCCAACAAGGACTCCGAGTGGTTGATCATATTTCCGCAGCATTGGAAAGCAAGCAATATTGCTCGGGTGCATTTCTGGACATAGCTCAAGCTTTCGACCGGGTATGGCACGCCGGGCTTCTTTCCAATCTGAAAAACTATCTTCCTCAGTCCTTGTACCTTGTTCTCCGTTCCTACCTCTCAGATCGTACCTTCCGAGTTCGTTGCGGTACTGAATTTTCGCATTGCTATCCAATTGAGGCAGGTGTTCCTCAAGGTAGCGTATTGGGTCACGTCCTTTACATCCTCTTTACCGCCGATATCCCTGTCCATCCCGATACCTTCATGGCAACTTTTGCTGATGACACCGCCATTCTATCATCCGACTCAGATCCCAACATAGCATCCTTAAATCTCCAAAACCACCTCACCTTGATTGAGCACTGGTGTAATAACTGGCGCATTAAAGTTAATGAATCTAAATGCCAACATATTACCTTTACACTCCGACGCAGTTCCTGTCCACCAGTACACTTTAATTCCATCCAGCTTCCTTACTCAGATACAGTCCGGTATCTTGGCTTTCATTTAGACCGAAGACTAACGTGGAACCCACATACTAGACTCAAAAGACAAGAACTCAACCGACGATACGGCCAGCTATACAGACTACTAAACAGAAAATCCAAACTTTCTATTGAAAACAAATTACTTATCTACAAGACAATACTGAAACCTATATGGACATACGGACTTGAACTGTGGGGGACAGCAAAAGCTTCTAACATCAAACGTATTCAATCCTTTCAATCTAAAGTCCTTCGAACAATAGTTGATGCTCCGTTCTATGTAAATAACAAAATCCTACACCATGACCTTAATATCCCATTTGTCCTAGACCTTATTCCAGAAAAATTCTCCAAATTTCACCAGAACCTTACCTATCATCCAAATCCCCTTGCACAATCTCTATCCAGCACCACCCATCCTTACAATCCTCCTCGAAGGTTGAAGCGGCAGTGGCCCAGAGACCTTTTGTAAATAAGCATCTATTGGAGTTTTGGCAATGGCCAGATCCTCCACTCAAGCCCGAGTATGTATGATTAGGTTAGTTCTTTTGTTTATATACATTTATTTTATTTTATTGTATTTACTTTTATTTTATTTTATTGTATTTATTATTATTAAGTTTCTATTTTTTTTATTGTAAATAGAGTGTGAGTGTGCTTTCTCTGAACACTATTATAAATGTCCTTGATGTGACATAATGTAATATTTCTAAATAAACAAATATAAAAAAAGGGGATCCACTAAACCATCGAATTCCTATCGTATCCTTACAATCCAAAATCCTTCGTAAAATCCTCTACGATCGTTACTTTGCCACAAATAAAATCATCCATAAAGACCTTAATGTTCCATATCTTTCCGATTTGGCCCAATCCAGATACCTATCCTTCCATAACAAACTGCAGAACCATCCGAATCCTCTCGTTTCAAACCTTGCTTTCTCCTCGATCCCTGCTAACCCTCCGAGGAAGTCTGGAAAGAAGATGGCCTCGGGACCTTCTAATATAGAACTTTAATTCTCTTCATGTTGTACATGTCATGTTACCAATATCACATTTACTTGTTGTGTTTTCCATGTAATACAGTTGTAAATTTCATTAAAATAAAAAAAAAATATTATTAATAAGGCGGACCAATTATGTTCTTTACGAACGTCATCTAAGAACATCCGCTAGAAGGAAAGTAGTTATTCAGTATTTAGTTAAGATATTCAGAACGCATCCTTTCAAAAAAATTAATTTTTTATTTGTGCCAACGTTTCAATCCAAACATGTGGGTCATCTTCAGGACGTGGTTCGAGCACTGAAGGCTTTCAAGAACTGACATGTTTGGGTTGAAAGGTTAAAAAATTTAAACAAATTAAAATTTTTTAAAAGACTGCGTCTTGAATATTTATCACCCGTGATATGCAGAACAGTCGAATAGCTTCCTTCAATAGTTATTTTTTAGTTTAAAATTCTTTCCATGTTCATTCAAGTCGGTTTTCATGTTTGTTTTTTTTAGTCAGATTTCATATTGGATCTGCCACTTTTAATTTTCGAAACGTGACCTTTGATTTCGAATAAAGTTTCCTCATAATTCCTGTCAACTTTCACAAAAAGAAAAAAATATGTATATAAAAACTCGTCCCAGTTATGTATACGATTATTTGTTATTATGTTATAGATGAAAAAAAAATCCGATACCTCTTTGACTTTCTTTTCATCTCGATGGTTTCTGGTTATCCTAACAGGGAATAAGTCGAGTATAGCAATATAAATTACAGACAACAATAAAAATGATATTGAATGATAAAATTAAGGTTCTTGGGTACTCAGTACTCGATTAGAAGAAAGCGCCTCTTGAAGAATGAAGTGATACCAACACTCTCCACTAACCACGAGGTTTATTGCCCAAACCAATGAATGGCTAGCCACCCACTTTATATGACTGGTCGTGACCTAGGGAAGTCTCTCAGCACCAAAATCTAATAAAACAGAAAATAATCGGACGAAAGTTAGGCGTCTATCTATCGCCTTACCCACCGAACTACCACAGTCCTATACTTTATAATAGTACAGTGATTCATTATATATTTGCGTTATAATTCCAGAATCGCAGATATAATAGAAAGGCAGACAGATCATAACATAGAGAAATACTTTACCTTGAGTGACAAATAGTCAGGACGCAGTCCTCCATACATTCGAGTGGTTGAACACTATAAGTGCTCGAAACACGCCTTGATGATAACCCACCAGTTTGGGGTGAAACGTCGGCACCAATAAAAACCTTAAAAATGACTATTTATCACTCATGGTATGTAGAACAGTCTACTAACTTCCTTCAGAACTTCAGAAATACTTTATTTAAAGCTGTGCTGCTATACTCCACAGGGTTGCTTAATACACAGCATACTATCAATCCCTTTCGGATATAACACTAGCACATACATTATTTTAGTTTTATTATATATTTTTTTATATAATAATATCATTTATATCATTTATATGTTTCCCTTTTCACATAATTACCACACAGCATTACTACGTTACATTGCATCCCTGTGACGCTGTTAGAGAGTAGCCTAGAGATCTCCTTGGGTCCTGCTCTTCCCTCTACAGTTGGAGGGACAAGTTTGGGTATATAAAAAAAAATCACCGTTTTCAATCAAATAGTTGTATTATTGTTTCTTTGATATAAAATACAATTAATAATAAAAGTATATTCTATTGTCATCTACCGTAATTAGCCAATTACTCGATCCCACGCTGATACCATTGTTTGGGATAGCTGTAAAAAAACTCTTGGATTGCAATTTCAACTTTCGCAAAATTATTATTTGTTTTCGCTTTAAGGAAATGGCTATGGATATAAATAAGTACTAATTCGATGGTGCGATGCCTAGACTATATGTTGGATGTGACAGGAGTCTCATATCAGAAGGATTTTTCAATAAATTTTCACAAATTTTTAACCTCTTATCTGATTACTGATAAATACGTTCATGAGGGACCAGTCTACTGCTGGTTTTCCCCTTCCTCATGGAGGGTAGATGTGTCAATAACTGAATCTTTCAACTCAACACAATACTTTCCAAGTTCGAGAGTACTCGTGGACGGATTTGACTCAACAGCTTCTTGCAGCACCTCTTCAAAATCCATTAATGGTCGCCCGGAGCCCTTCTTCATTTCCAACGTCGTATCCCCGATGCTTATTTTTTCAAACCAACGCCGCGCAGTACGCTAGTCAAGGACACCGCCCCCTTCATATTTTTTAATATCACGAGTTGCTTCAGCGGCTGTGAATTTTTTTTTTTCAGTAATGCCTTAAAATTACGAGAATTTCCTAGGACACTGTCATGTTTTCTTCTTTGATACATATAACAAAATTGAGTTTTTTTTTGAAGAAGTGGAATATGATTAATCAAGCTTAGAGAATGCTCTAAAGGTATTATTAAGTACTGGTAAGTATTAAATAGGATTCAAATATTTACTGTCCTTTGAAATCTTGAATTTGATAAAACTTTTTTTTTACACTCTATTAGTATATAAGGGATATCTGTTTTGTTTAAATTTACTTATATTTAAGTTATTTTATTTTTTGTATATACTTTTTTATTATTATTTAGTTGTTATTTTGCTTCTGTTTGTTTTATACTTTCTGTACATATAATGTGAATGTAGTTTCAATAATTAATGTCACTATAATTATTGTCGATCTGATAGAATATATAATTACTCAATACATAGAAAAAAAAACAAAAAAAAAACATTGCAGTAGCACTACTATAAAGTATATATTAAGATGAGACTAATACAACTTCAAAAATTGACTAAAAGAAAAACAAAACAAATGCTAAAATAATAAGATTACAGCGCAAACATATAACTAATCTATTTTTAAGAATGTAAACAAAAATATATTAATAGATTACGATTAGAGCATAGTAGAAACAAAAATTAATAAAAAAATATTAAACTTTATTAAATAAATAAACAATTTATGAAAAAAATGGTTTAGTTCCCAAAATAATTTAATCTCCGAATTTCATCCTTTTTCCTCATTCGGGCATTTCAAAAACATTTTTTTCGCTGATTATTTTTGGTTGTTTCATATATATTATAGTATGTAGAAACTATTTCAGAACTTCCGATATCAGACTCCAATTATTCAGGGGTATTAACATATTGTGTTATTATTAAAATTATTAATAAAAACTCTAAAAAAACTTCTTTCCAACGAATTTCTTAGTTCGAATTATCGGGAAAATACCTTACATTTTCTTAGGAGTATTATAAAATCAAGGACTATAAAAAACATTTAAAATTATTTGAATATTCTGCTCATTTATATATTTGCTGGTTTTCCCAATTGATGCAATATATTGGTTGAATCTTTTTCATGCTCGTCTGGTATTCTTAGTAAAAAAACAAAAAAACAATTGGATAAAATGAGATTTTAGGGACATGTTGCATCTCATAATGTGGCGACCCGAAAATAGTTCTTTCGCGTGTTCCTAGTAATTTTGTGATTTGTAGTTCCCAAGATAATGGTTGCCAATGTTTTCAAATGCATCTAACGATCGTTTTTGGAAATAATTTGTAGTTGATCTAAAGTTGGCATACAGAATTAGTTCTTTAACTTGTGTTGAAATTAAAATTCCTACTTTGGACTTCGTCTTACTTATGATAGAAAATTTATTTGTTTAATTTTTAACAAGCAGAAATTCTGAGGATTTTTCATATTCCAAATCAGAATCAAGACTACAAAATATGTTTTACTTTTAAGTCACTAGGGTAATGAAAAATCCTGGGTGGAATTGTTGGAATTGGAATTGTAAAAATCCTGATACGATTGTTGAGGGAATATTAGTGTAATGAATGGCGTACTCGGTTTTGAAAGAAATGTTATTAAAATTTTACCTGGTTTTGAGAATTCGATAATACATAATTCTATTGCCGTTTACTTTCAGTCTAACAGTAAAATAAAATAGAATTTTGTAGTGTGGAAACTCGTTAGATGTGCCATAAACATTTGGTATGTTCTTACAATAATATTGGGAGTGTAATTTAAATTGTTAGTAATCAATAAATAATCATATAACCATAATCATCATATATAGAAACTGAAAACATTCCTAGCTATACTATTTATTATTTGAGGCCAGATTTAAGTTAGGATTGATAATCAATTTATTCATATTTCACTGCGGATATTTTTATTTATTTAAGCATACTCAAACACACACGCATGGACGCACACACTCACTCTCACGTGCGCGCATACACACACTCACACACATATAAATATAATTATTTTCAAAATTTTTATTTGTAACATATATATATGTATATATATATATATATATATATATATATATATATATATATATATATATATATATATAATATTACAATGTTTTTATAATACGACCTTTATATATTATTTCAGAATATATCAATTATAGTCGGATAATAGGTCACGAACTACACTTCAATGAGCTAAAACTGTTTATTCTTTTTATTCGAACGTTTCGATCCTTGTTTTTTAACATAAATAATGGGACCCTCTTCAGTTTTTTAATTGAGCTTGGGGTATCGATGCTTAATTAAAAAACTAAAGACAATCCCATTGTTTATGTTAAAGAACAGGGATCGAAACGTATGGATAATAAGAATAAACAGAAGTTTTTTTTAGCTCATTGAAGTGTAGTTGATGACCTATTATCCGACTATAATTTATATCTTAAGTTATTATACATATATATTTTTATATAAACGATTTTTTTTTCGTATGACTTATTATTATCATACAATACGTTATTTATATATTAAACATGCTTTATTACATAAAGTTATGTATTGTTCAATATTTTGATTTTCTGTTCCCTTGTAGCATGGGTACCCAATTAACCTCCCATTTAGTGTTTTGCTGGCGATACCACCAAATTGAACTTACCATCATCAAGAAACGTGTGGCTATATCGTGATTAAACATGATATCGTTTCCAAGTAAGGATATTGTTATTTATTTATTTTTAGTTGAATAACGTATTATTTAATCTTATGACGTTTAACACGAGAAACTGACCGCTCTTTCGCCGCTTTACATGATTATAGTTTCCAGTCTTTTGAAATATGGCGTTCGTGTGTTAAAAGGATGATTGATTAAAATTATTATATCCTGTTATCACGGTATAATTTTTTTTTTTAATACAAAATTTTCACTACTCGAAATCGCTATTATTGCATGCTGATAAATAAAATATTAGTATATTGTGCCTTGTTATGTTGGGGGGGGGCGCGTGTGGGGTCAGGTATTCGGATTTTCGCTTGGTGGGCTTGGATTTCAGAACCCTAATTTAAATAATCCTGATCCTATTAACATATATTTCATTTATCTTAAATGTAAATGAGACTGTGCCGGTTTGGTAAAAACTCACAATGAGCTATTTCTTGACCGTCTGTGTGTGTGGCCCCGGGTTCCAAACGATTCTGCTTCCGGGAAAATTTACCACTATCCGTTTCGTAACAATGTCCCCACGAAATTGGTAATTAAAGAGTAATTTCCAACTACGATTCAGAATACCTAAGGGTACCAAAGTACACCGCAGGGCTTGTCATAATTTCCTCTTGAGTCATCGGTGGAGGAGGGTGCAGCGGCGATTGAGTTTCCTCTTGTCTCTGTAATTTGTGGGGTGCGAGGGGAAATGAGGAAGTCCTCAGCAGGGAAGAAAGGGACGGATGAGCGGAGTAGGAAGACGGATTACACGGCTTTTAGGGTCAAAGTTTATATTTTCGCCCCCAATCAAGTATTTTACTTATTCCAATGTTCATAATTATAGGCCGGATTTCCATGTCATCGCATATTTTATTGGCTTGCTAGTAAAAATTCCAAACCCGATTACCTATCCGTTTCACAATCTCAAGAATAACAAATTGAAATTTAAGGATGAAAATAATAGCGTATATATAAAAAAAAATCTGTTGTTGTCCACTCACACGACTTTCCTACCTATTTCACAAAAGTTTTTATATCTTTACATATGTCCATTAACAAAAAAAAAAAATTACTGAATCACATTAATTTTCCTGAGTATTGATCAAATATAAGATTTGAGAACGATTCATTAGATAAACTAAATCAATGTAAAACGGCTTAAGGTAGATCAGTATAATAATTTCAATACCCTCTAATATTGCTGATAAAAAACTTTTTGTCAAACAATAATTTCTATTAAAAGCGGAAGAAATAATGAAGTTTGTGTGATGCGAGCAACAGATTTTCTTACTTTTGCTCTCTCTCATTCACTCCTTCTGACACCAGGATAGGAACTCGTAATCTTACATTGGAACTTGAATAGCTGTAAGTTCGTTAAGATTTGTCAGAAATGAACGATTTATATAAATTTGTAGGGAATACCATTACCTCTCAAAAAAACAGGCTAAGCTCAGGGAGCTATAGATCCGTCAAAAACCGCTTATCGGAAATTTGACCCGATCGCAATACTTTCCTTACCTATTATAGGTATGATTTTTTTTTGCTTTGTTGGTAATTCAACTAACTTTCAAAAGTTTTATTATAAATTTTACCATAGAATATATACTTAGCGAGTTAGGCCCCAAAACATTTTTCTTTTCTTTATTACTTTTTTCCCTGAATTTTCTCGGGAATTTAGTTCATGGACAAAAATTGAAAGAAAATTATTACAACATTACAGGAAAGTTTCATGAAAATCGTTAGAGCCGTGTTTGCGCTACAGTCTATGGAAAAATATGTTTTTCATTTATTGCGCTGCCACTACCATCAGTAGTCAAAACCCTACAAAATAAAAAAAGAAACAACAAAATAGTTCACTAGTTCCCGTGAAATTCTTGGCACAGATAGACAGACAGGCAGACCAATGGCTAAAAATGTGTTTTTCGGACTCAGGGGGCTCTGAAACGTATAAATCCGTCGAAAAATGCATGCCGGACATTTTCCCCGATCGCAAATACATTCCTTACCAAGTATAGGTAGGAAAGTAAAAGAAGACCGTCTTATCAAATTCAAGATTTCTACGAACTGTAAATATTTTAATATGGACCTTTACTTAATAATCCCTTTAGGGCATTCTTAAAAGTGTACTCTACGAAATTCTCATAATTTTAAGGGATTACTGGTAACAAAATTGAGAAAATCAATTTTTTTTTTCTTCATTTATTTATTTATTTTCTTGTGAATAATAATAATAATTTGTTAAATATTTAATAACATAATACCTATATAACTTCTCATTGATTTTGCCGCTGTACACTCTTTTCCATTTGCGTTATGTCTTGATGAAATAATCTTCATCTGAAACTGCTGATGCAACTAAGTGCCAAGTCGAAAAGGCAGAAATCCAAATGAGAACTCAAAAAATGAATTTTTAATGACATGTTGTTATTATCCTAACGAAGCTTTTCTAATTTGTTGCTCCTTTGTTGCCCAGATATTGTTGATACACGTTTTCAAGCGCAGACAAATCTCTTTTTTTTTTCAATTTCATTTAATTTTCTTTGAATTTCAGATCCTTAAATAGAACGCGGATATGAAACCAAGCAAAATCTTGAAGTCTAACTCTTGAGTTCTCGGATTTCTTCTATTCTAATATACATTTTAATAACTTCAAAAACAAATAATTAATTTCATTGTCCGTTAAAGTTTTCAATGATGCAGAAATGCCCAAAATGTCGAAAAACTCCTCATTTTATGGTCCACGATACAAATTTGACATGGAATAGTGCTTGATAAAGATTTTCTGTGTTTGGATTCGTGTTTAGCATAACTCAAAACATAAAAAAACATTTCTGATAAAGTCTTGGATTGAAAACCTTTAACTTTCCTATATATATATTTCATATATAGGTGAGTTAAATTGAAAAGAAAAAAATATACACAAAAAATACAAAATATAATTATATTTATATAATTAAACGCGAGTGTTTAATAATTATTAAACACTCAAGTAGCCAACAATTAGGAAACAGATTAACAATTGATGTATTATAATTAAATTAAATTATGTATGTACAATCATAATTATGCATATATAATACAAAGTTAGAAGGGTTTGTTAAGGTTAATTGATCGCAGATAGTCTGAAAATATTTCTAAATATAGTTCATGAACGTGATATATAGAAAATATTTAAAATTAAAAAAAATCCTGCAGTGATATCGTATGCATGATTTAATTCAACCCTTACATTTTTTTTTATTTATGATATTTACAACTGTATTAGTATAAATACGTCAAGTATATATGTACAGAGGAATATAATCACATGAATACGCTTGTTGATAAACTACCCATTGGTACTACTCTAATACCCCTTAAAAATAAAAACAATTATGCAATTTTCTTTATGGAATATGTTTTTAATATTTTTTTTTATTTTCAGGTAAGACCTACATGCTTGACGTCGACTTTTTAAAGACATTAATCGCAGGTAGGAGAGCAATAACTTTAAAATAAATCTATTTCTAGTTTTTGTTTATGCGTTTAATATTTATTTTCAATAATAAACGAACAAAATATCTTCCAACACGATCCTCTAAATATGTTTTTCAATATTATTTATTAGTTCTTATTCTTAAATATTATTCATTACGTTTTATTTTTTTATCACTAGAGACCGGATTTTCGTTCAGTAAAAATCCGAAAAAAGTGCAGCAAAAAACTCAGAATGTGCGAAATCGTGCTGTAAAAACAAAAATAAATCTGTAAAATTGTGTAATTAACACCTGAAAACGTGCAAAAATTAAATTGCGTTTAACTTATCATATTAATATATAGAAATCTAATCAAACCTTGTGTAGAGCTTCTTAATTAAAAAAATGTATAACGAGAAAAAAAAATTAAAATTAAAGGAATGTGTTGAACTGTAATACACGAGATTTTAAATCGTTAACGAGAAAATAGATCCTTCTTTCCGCATTATTCTATTTTTAAAAAATAACATGAAATTATTATAATCCATTTAAAAGTCTGACATAAAAGGATAGCGAAGAGCTGAGGAAGGAGTGAGAATTTAAGGCAAGACAATAACAATAAACATCGTTCTAACAAAATAAGTTATTCTAGGAAGGCAGTTTTGGTTTATTATTTCCAATAATGAACTATTGTGATCTAAAAAAAAAAAAAAAACTCTTTACCCTTTCAAAAATTGAGGTTTTACGTTTCAGGATACATAGAATTAGAACAACGAATACAATTTTTTTGTCTGTCCGTCCGCCGTTCGCGTATTTTCTCCGAAACTACTGGAGCGATTTTTTTTCAAATTTGGTATTAAAGTAAGAGGCCACTTGAGGATGATACTCCTTCATCGACATTACTATCAGCCTTTTCCTTTCAAGATGGCGGCCGAAAAACCTGCGTTGCTATAGACTATAGCGCCTAAACGAATGTACTGAATTAAAGAAACTTATCTAAAGTCCACTTCTCGAAGGCCTTTAAATTTATCTATATAACATACTTAAACGAAAAGAAGTTGGAAAAAAAGTAACGAGGGATGGTAAAATTAGACTCCGAATAACTCAAAAATTATACACTTATTTGTCGATATTGTATGGTTATTTAAAAGTTTACGGAATTTCCTAAAAAAAAAATACCGTAAAGGTTATATCATTTGTTTCGGATTTTGATTTTTGAATATGTTAATCAAAATCATTAGATAAAAGTTAATGATTTTTTAGCAAATTACTAATGATGAAAAAAAAAAATTATATCAATAATTGCAACCACTATTTATTTATTTCTCTTTGTCACTAGGAAGGTAATGTTACTTTAGATGCATAATTGTTTGGAAATAATAAACTATTGTGAAATAATTTGCAGGATTTTTTGTTTTGTTATCCAACACTTTAAGGAAGGTCAACGTGCATTTTCGTGCAATATCAAATTTCAATATATTATTCTATAGATCGTTAAACGGATATTCGGGATTGAAGTTTTTACACGCAAGAGAATAAAATGTGCAATAACATGAAAATCCGGTCTCTATTTATCACAAACGTAAATATATTAAATTCAAGATAAAAATATGTGTAATTTTTAGCGTTTTTTTTATTTCTATTTGCACGTTTGGCAGATGCTAAGAATGATTTTGGCAAAATTTTTATACTAACCAAATAATACTTATGCCCCATTTCCGAAACATAGTTAGAAATATAAAAAAAATGTATGACCTGCAAGTGGTTTTTCTTAAATTTGACACATTTTTCATAAATTACCAAAAGAAATGTATTCTATAATTAAATTTAAATGCATTTGTTTAGGTAAAACCAATAGAATACGCTGGTATTTATATATTAAACTGGCAAAAAGGATGGTCGGCATCAAATTTCCAATGCATTCGTAATCAATGTCCCACCCTGTATTTAGTCATTTAAAGTTCAATACGTAATCCCATCGGAGCTGTTAGGCAATGTATATTAATTAACTGAATTGGTTGATTTTTTTTTATTAAATCTTTGTTTTTTCCCTCTGTTTTATTGCTAAAATTGACAAATAAAAAAAAAGCAATAAAATGTGAACTACTGTATAATGAAAAATACTTTGAGAGATAGTGGACATTGGTAGCACTCGAACAGCAGTTATTAGATAGTTTTTCTTTTTTTATTTATTTATTGAGCATCTGTCACAACAATCTGTCACTTGGACATTAGTTATAGTGAGGTAGGATAACATTCACTCAATATGTACAAAAATATAAAATAAATAGAAACAAAATAACAATAAATAATAATCAAAAAGTATATAAAATGAATAAAATAAAATAACTTAGAAATGAATTTAAAATAAGCAAAAAACACATGCACACCTATATACCAATAGTCTAGTTAGTATCGATAAAAAATTAGTTTTTTATATCATGGAATATAAAATTTTATTTTTATAGAGTCTTATTTAATCAGATATAGTGAAGTTTTATTAATTTTTCATGAGGATTAATAAAAATAAAGATGTGTGGATTTATAGGTAGTTTTCACATCTGTTTAATATATGAGTTCTGTCATCCGTTCGCTATTTAATATTTTTCATATTAAGTTAAATTACAGTAGAATAAGTTAGCATAATTTATGATATACTCATTAAATATCCCATCAATTTCATGTTGACTATCGGTAAACTATATATTGGTAAAAAAAAACTACAGTTTTGAAAGAAAAAAAAATAAAATAAAGAAATATGTAGCCTTAGGTTTCCTCTTAAAATACGTTTTATTTTTAGGGTATGTTATATTTCCCATTATTTTGCCTTCCTGTCTGGATGCATGTATGCAGCTCATACCAATACATACACCAGTGACGCTTTTTTTTATATATTATTTTTTATTTTCTTAAATAAATATATTCTTGTCTGCTTTGAACGTTGAATAGAAAACATTTATAGGTAATTCATGTTTTAAATTTATATATTTAATTTAATTTTAAGTATCTTATTGTATTTATTTAGAACAATACTAAATTCGGATTTAAGATTTCCAGGTATAATATATTTATACAGATGTATTATACACAGGTTGCCGCATAAGTAGAGCGAAATTGTCTCAAAAGCTACAAAACGCTGCAAAGTATTTCACAATGGTTTATTACTTTCAAACAATTATACATATAAAATAACATAACCTTCCTAGTGACAAAGAAAAAATAATAAAAGGTGTTTCCAATTATTGGACTAAACAGTTTTTTTTTAATCAATATTAATATGATAAAAAAATAGCATTACTTCAGTAATCCATTCAAAAATCATAACATATAACATATAAAAACATCTAGAGATCATATATTTGCTCCTAATTGTCCGATCTTAATGATTTTTTTTTTAAAAGAAGTTCCATTAACTAACCACAGAATATCGACAAAAAAGTGTGTAATTTTTTGAGTTATTCGGAATCTAATTTTACCATACCTCTTTTTTTTCCAATTTCTTTTCGTTGAAGTATGCTATATAGATAAATTTGAAAAGGCAACGAGAAGAAGACATTAGCGAAATTTCATTAAAATCGGTATATACGTTTAGGCGCTACAGTATATAGCAACGTAGGTTTTTAGGTCGCCATCTTAAAAGAAAAAGCCGAATACAAATGTCGATGAAGGAGGATCATTCTCTGGTGACCTCTAATTTTAAATTAAAATTTGAAAAAAATCGGTCCAATAGTTTCGGAGAATTCTACGTATTCAACGTCTATGTATCCTGAAATATAAAACCTCAAATTTTGAGAGGGGGTTAAGTTTTTGAATTTTTCGTTCAAATAATAAACCAAAAATGGGCCAATTTTCAGCAGAAAAGTAGAAAATACAAGTTTTGTGTTTTTTAAAGCAAGTCGTGGTTTTTGTTGAATAATAAGCGATAACTAAAGGAATATTTAATTTAAATAATTAATAATTGCTTCACTGTAAACTAGACAAAATTTACTTTAAACGAAAATAAAATATTTATAGTTACAACCATTTAAAGATGACATCTGAGCTGCTAAACTAAGCTAAGTTAAAAAAAATTATAAACATGCGCGATTTTTTTTTTTTATCATCCAAATATACTACAAATACACCACTTTTAGAAAATTTTCCTCGTTTAATTAGCTTTAAGTCCATGTTGATCGAGGTTTATTAGGGAAAACACTTGAGATTCACCTCAAGTTGTGTAAAAATAGATGTGATTTTTTTAATCCTGTCAGGTAAAAGCACCCGTGTTACCATTGAAATTGATTACAATTAATTGTTACAAAGCTGTTATTTCTTCTTTTTTTCCCCCATGATCTGGGTTGTAATATAATAAACGTAATTGTTTAAATGCACATTTTATTAATAATGTTTTTTTATTTATTTGTTTATTGAGTATTACAACAATCTGGCACATGGGCACTAGTTATAGTGAGGTAGGATAACATTCACACTATATGTACAAGAAATATAAAATAAATAGAAGCAAAATAGCAATAAATAATAATCAAATAGTATATACAATAAATAAAATAAAATAACCTAAAAATAAGAAAATTAGAACTAAGCAAAAAATACATGCATACCTATATACACAATTTACATTTATTACTAAAAAAGAATTTGAAAATAACGAATCTTTAAATACTTTTAAATATTATATATATATATATATATATATATATATATATATATATATATATATATATATCAAATGGATAATTTCTCAACAAGAGCTGTCATGTGATTCTATAATGCCTGTGTATACAATTACTAGGTGAATTTTTATTTTAATACAGTTGTACACAGTTTCATAACCAATTTATCGGAAAATTCATTATTTTCAATTTTTTTTTTTATTTATAAATGTAAATAGTGTATATAGGTATGCATGTGTTTTTTGCTTAGTTCTAATTTTCTTATTTTTAGGTTATTTTATTTTATTTATTGTGTATACCATTTGATTATTATTATTAATATATATATATAACTTAAGATATGAATTATAGTCGGATAATAGGTCATGAAATAATGATTAATGACACCTAATTTAATGACCTATTATCCGACTATAATTCATATCTTAAGTTATAATATATAACGGTAGAATTATATAAAAAAAAACATTGTAATATTATATATATATATATATATATATATATATAACGTTTAGTGTTTTATTAATGACTATTTTATGAATGAATTAAAGATTTTTTTTGATTTTTTTTATTGTGTAATATAACATTCTGTCACAATACGGACATTGGTGATAGCGAGGAATGATTACATTTACACCATAAAGTCTAAATGTAATCATTGCTTCTAAATTGTTTGTTATTAAAATATGATATAATATCTAAATGAAAAGAAGAATGTGTACAATAGCACCTAATCCAAAATATTAATGACTTGCCTGAGGGAGATTAGCGTACAATATGAAGGGTATTAATGGTTGAGCTATTGTATGAAGGACCTTTTATCATTGATGAAGGGGGTCTAGCCACCAAAATTAAAATCCTGATTTCCTTCTTTCCATCTTTGTAAAGGTTCTGTCGAAAATTCTTATGTTTTAATCGTGGCATTTATGCAATTTAGCAAATTTTTAAAACTATAAAACGAATTTTATCTTTAATAAAATTTAAATACGATCCATTAAAAGGAATTAAGGTCGCAATGATATTAACTCTCTCAATATCTTTACATCAGATCAACCCATAAGTAATTTCGGTTTTTAAAAATCTGTTTATGTTGATATTACTTATCTTTCTTTCGCAATTGAATTGTGTTTAAATATTCTGTTACATACAATGCCATTACATATCTTCTATTTATCATGTCTTTGTTGGAGAAAGTTAGTTATTCTGTACTAAAATTTAACTTTTTTTTTTTATCTGGACATACGGAGTTGAAATTTGGGGTTCCACAAAGCCATCGAATTCCTCACGCATCCAATCCTTACAATCCAAAATTCATCGTAAAATGCTCCATACTCCTTTGAACTCCTGTCCCACAGTATCCTTTAATAATATCTCACTTACTCCTGTTGAACAAATCCGTTATCTTGGACTCCACATGGACAAACGTCTAACTTGGAATCCTCGTATCGTACTGATACGACAAGAAACTGTTCGACATTTCCGACTACTCCAACATTTATTATACAAACGCTCTAATCTTCCAGTTAATTACAAAAAGCTCATATACATGACTATAGTACGACCTATTTAGACTTACGGAGTTGAGATATGTTGCTCCACCAAACCATCGCATTCCTCTCGTATCCAGTCCTTAAAATCCAAAATCCTTCGTAAAATGCTCAATACTGCTTACTTTGTCACTAATAAATCATCCATAAAGAACTTAATGTTCCTTATGTTTCCGATTTGGCCCAATCCAGATACCTATCCTTCCATAATAAACTTCAGAACCATCCGAACCCTCTCGTTTCTAACCTTGCTTCCTATTCGATCCCTGATAACCCTCCGAGGCGTCTGAAAAGAAGATGGCCTCGAGATCTTCTATTGTAAATACATTTTTTTTTAGAGTGCTACCAGTGGGTAGTTTCTCTACAAGTGTTTTCATGTTTTTATTTTCTGTTACATTTACTTAATGTATTCTTTCTTAATACAGTTGTAAATATCATAAATTAAAAAATGTATTATTTATTTATGATAATAATACAACTGTTATTATTATATTATTCATATAGAAACGGAATTAAAACCTTTGTATCTAGAAAATGTAAAAGCGCACCATGATTATATATGTAGAGTTATGCAGTATTCGGATAATAGGTTAACCAAAATAATAGAAAAAGAAATAATTAAAAAAGAAATAGGCTGGTATAAAGAGGTAAAACGTTCAACAAGTCAATACCAAATATATTTTGATTTTAATAACATAAATCAATCAAATGTGCATTTGCAGAAAATAAGAGAAAAACTGGCAATAGAATTAGAAAATCGGTTCAAAACCCCGGTAAAAATTTAAATAGAACTAATGTATAACTTAAATCATGTATATGGGGGAACAATTATTTCGATAAGAAATATAATGAAACGATAATAAAATGGATGTTTAAGGCCAGAGCAGAATTAATACAATTAAACTGTTGAGTGTATTATGAAACAAGTAGTGAATTATGTTCATTATACAATGGGAATGAAATAGAAAGTATCGTGCATGTGCTGTTCTGGCAGAATTTAGGAGAAAATATTTTGGAAAAGATAATTGCACATATATACGGAAAAAATGGGTAATTCTATCCAATTATTGTAAAGGAGCCTGGTAATACAGATATGCCTTATGCCAAGAATGTATTTATATATGTGTAATAATATTTGTAGTAAATGTGTACAGAGGCATAATACAATAACATGAAAACGCTTGTTAAGAAATTATCCTTTAAGCTTTGGAACTTTTTAAAGCTGATGTATTTAATTTTGTACAAGGTTATACTGGACAGACGATTTTTTCCAAGAATTATAGAAATTTCCTCTACATTTCCAGGTCTTTCTCTTACTACAGAAATTCCTGTAAAATTGCCGGTTTTCGAGAAATTCCCGTAATATGGACTCCCTGTAAATGCTGCCCGAGGGCCACTTCAACTGAAATATCATCAGCAGAGATATCACGATTTTTTTTTTAAATCCTTTCATAATGTACTTATAAGTTAAGAGAGCAGAGCTTTTTTTTTATTTTTACCCTATGAATAACGAAAAGTTGGATAACAAAATACATTTGGATCCAATAAAACACTATATTTCTCTTTATATGAGCAAGGATTTAAATTAAGGAAATAAGATAATACCATATGATTAAAAATCTGGTAAAACTGTCTTCCAAAATAACAAGATTTTTTGAAATCTAGCTATGTTGTTATGAATATGTTTGACGGGACCACAATTATATCTTGTTGCGATGTCAATCGTCTTCTGAAGTCTTAGAAATATGTTTTTGGCACCCTTACTTGTAAAATTTAATAACTACTTTTTTATTTATCGAATAATAATACATTCTGTCACATCAAAGGGCAATAGGCATTAGTGTTAAGGTTAAGTAGTGTAACTTGGCAACCCACGGTTTCGGTTATTTATGTAACAGGTTACTGTGGAGAGTCACTTGTTTTCGTTGTAGCATAGCGTACTTATTTTGTGATGCTGTAATTGATGGTTGATGATTGGGAATACCAAAGAAAATCGCTTCAAAAGTCCAAGGAGAGGCGTTCTGTCGTATCGGCGAGGATTCACTTTTATTTAATACTCTAATTATTTATAAAAAGAAGAAAATTATAGTGATATATTTAATTCTTTTTTTAGTACCGTGGATAATCTCACATTTTGGATCAAGTCTACCGGGGATAATTTTGAATATTCTCTCGTTCACGATCATCCTCTACCATGTAGACGTCGGAGTAGAGCGATTGATGTCTAAATTGTTTTACAACGCCAGTGGCCAGTAGGTCGAGATATAATCGCTAGTATTGCCCAAATGCGAGACCAAGACGAATCTTGGTCTTGCAAACTCAATCTTGGTCATGCGCAAGAGTCTCGTAACAGTCTTGCAGTTACTTATGAGGTTATTACTATAGATATATTAATGTAATTTTTTAGATAGGAGAAACCTTACTAAGCCCGAATGTAAATTATAGGAGTTAAATGCAAAAGTAATAATTGGTCATACCAAGTATTAAAAAGTAGTATCTAAAATTTTCGAGTATTAGTAATTATTTCTTAATTTTTATTTTTAAAAATCGATTTTTGTCCTGATCTTGGCCATGCAACAATTATGCGGCCTTGGTCTTTGTCTTGTAAAGTGTAAGACCAAGACAGATTTTGGGCAACGCTAATAATAGCCAATCTACTGCTGAACTGGACTTAGGTTAAATTATTACTTTTAATTATTTTGCTTTTTATTTATAAATCTTCTTGTTTGTAATACTGATGAACATACTCTGTTTATAATTAAGTAAATATTAAAGGAGCTTTTTATTATGTTTGTAATGCAAGTTTCTTATATTATATTTAATTTATTTTTTTAATATTATATATCAATAATATTTTTTTATATCTAACTTATGACTTGGAATTATCTTAATTTTGATCGTTAATCTGGTCATAGTAGCCATTCGTACAATATATAAATTTGTCGTACAATATAAAATTTGTCGCACATTATAAAATTTAATATATATAAATAATTAAGAATTAATTGAAAAAAATAAAGAAAAACTGAACTAATAAGTAGTTGAAATAATATTAATAATAATAATTAGTAAAAAAGAATACTGATAAATGTAAAATAATATATGAATTTCACAAATTAAAGTCAACAAGATCAGTAGATAACGTAATTATCAGTAAATTAAATTTGAATGCAAATAAAAATAGTACATAACGAACTAAATAAAAGTTATGTTTTTTTCATACCTATATAAAATATTTACATTGGCTGAGCCAGACTTTTTCTTCCACGTGTGTAAGGGGAAGCTTGACTCCGAAGATCCCAGCGCCTCTCTACCAGCCGTAATTGATATAAGTGGAGACTGAGAGTACGCAATACAATTTTTATAATAACTTTATTTTTATAAATATATATATATATATATATTTTTTTTTTACATAATCTCGAAATGTCGCCATAATATTGTTGATTATTTTTTTACTAAACTTCAAGATTCATATATATATATATATATATATGCATACATATTCAGTATATGGATAAATTATAAATATTACGAGAGCTTATCTTTACTCCGGGCTTGAAAAGTTATAGCATCCTAACACGTTCTAAAAGTCTACTCCTCTCTGAAAAAGAATGGTTAAATTAATTAATACTGTAACGTTTGAAGGTGGAAATTAGCCATTGACTTTTGAAAATTGAATAAAACTTTTACAATAACTTCAGACACGACTTTATAAACTTAATTAACTAGACTTTCCGACCAGGGACTTAGGCGAAAGTGCACCTCCGGGGGTTACGGCTGAAAGGAAAATAATATGCGTTTATCCATTCGTATAATTATGTTTTAATTATATTAAAAAAATTAAGTTTAAATATTTAAAGAAATAATAATCCTTACAAGTTTTTTTTTTAATTATTACCTCATCATTATCTTTAGTGTTAAAAAAAGAAGAAAAGAGAAAAAAAAGTCATTCTTAAAATTATAAGATATTATATATAAGATTTGTATATATTATCTATAGATAACGTTCTATAAAGATTTATGTAAATATATATACATACTTTATCTTTAAAATTGTTAAACTATCTCGGTTATTTGGTTATAAATTTTTTTTAATGCTGAAGTTTTATTTATTATGTGATCTATATTTATTTATTCATACAATATCTACAATTGTAGATAATAAAAACTATAATGTTTATATTTATTCATTTATACAATTTCTTGATATTAAAGGGAAGAAAATCTCATGCAGAATATAAATAGAACTTAAAGTACTTTTCTCGTAAGTTTAAAAAATAATATAAATTGTTGAATTATTCACAGTGATATTTAGCAACTCGGTACTGGTCAAAAACTTACAATAGCACTAAAGAAATTAATACAATTTGATAAATAAATTACTAAAAGAATCGAATACATTTTTATTCATCGAATTAAATTTAAATTGAATAAATAATGACTCGGAAAAATATATTTGAATAAATATTTAAATGAATAAAGGAAGTAAAACTACAATAATCTAAAGCCTGGAAGCACTTTTTGTCAAATGATTCAAAGACGTATTTGCGTTGAATATTAATTTTAACTAAAAAAAATAAATATCGATAAAATGAAATTTTGATTTATAATTATTGAGGTTCTCTTCATTACCCCAAAAATAAATGGCTTTTATTAATCTATTTCATTAAATAAAATTCATTTCAAAGGTATTTTAAAAATATCTTCTTATTTAACTTTTTATCAAATTTATATGATTTAGTATTATAAAATGAAATGTTTAATTAAGATCGTCATATTCATAATTAATATTTAATAAAAACCGGTTACGAAATACCGATTTAAGTTTAAAATTATGTAAAACAAATTGTTCAATAGAAGAAACTGGTTGGGAGTTTGGTCGTAATATGGAATTACTCACAAATAAGAAAACTTATACTATCATTTGCCGAAGTTTCGGACGAAGTATTAAATGATCTTTCTATCTAGGTAAGAACTCGATAACAATCATTAAAAAGATTGAATGTTATAATATAAGAAGAAAATGAGAAGATAAAAATATGAAAATTTGAATCAAGAACATGGTCATAATAAACTAAATTTGTCTTATGTGCGAATAATGCATATACAATTAAATTGTGAGATATGAATGAAAAAAATACGCTATGTAAGATATAGTAAATGAAATAAAAAAAATAACAATATCATGTCTATGTAAATAGTCTTTTTACTGGTCAACAATATCTGCTTTATTCAAAATAGTTATTATTAAAAAATATTTTCTGTTTTTTATTGGTTTGTTTTTTAACTTGTTTATTGAGAAATATTACAATCTACCTCAAAGGGAATTTATAATTGTGTTGTACTTCCACACTATTATGTATAATAAATAAAAATAAATTAAACGTAAAAATAAAATATATATACAATAAATAAGAATAAAATAACCTTCTGTTAATCCTTGGATTTTTAGATTAAAATTTTCTTGTCCATTTTTTATTTTATTTTTTATTTTTTGCAAAGCCTACAAGAGAATATTTAAAAAATGAATAAAGGAAAGTTTTCTTTCTGATTTGTTAATAGCAGATTGCTTCGTCGGAATCTTCGTCCCAAGCCCATCCATCAAGCAAAAGATGGATCTTGCAGAAAATAAATCCAGCCTCCCGAAAACAATCTATTTGTCAAGCCATTGTTTATAACATTATAAATATTATGCTATTGTTATTTCCTTTTTTTAAAATATTTATATTCACTTAATTTTTAATCAAAGACAATTAACATTATATGAGCATTGATGTTTTGTTGCAAAGATTTAGTTTATTACTATCTTGAAAAATATTTTATATGTGTATGTATATATATTTATAATATATAATGAATCAATGAATGAATGAATGAAAATTTTCTGTATTATGTAATTAATATATACAATTACAAGAGGTCTAGCTCTATTAAATACATTACTACATAAAAAAGAATCAAAAAGTACTATACAAATATAGAAATAAATCGGAGAAATATTCTTTTTTCATAAATAAGATGAACTAGATATATAAACTGTGATCCAAAAAAACAGAAAAGGAAAAACAACTGTATAGCAATATAAATAAAAATTATTGAATTTGAAGATATATAAAAAAAAATCAAATAAATATACATTAAAGGAATTTTAAAAATAGCAATAATATATTCCTACAGCAGATATATTCCTAAATGTAGCAGATTGCAACAATACATATGCTCAACTTCTTAGTCGATGATAACAATGTCTTGTCGTAAACATAAACATAGACATAAATATTGCTGCCGTTTTAATCATTCATAATGAATGATCTTATTTTAAGGCTCCCTACTGTAAAATAAAATATATCATTTAACTTTGCTAGGTTTTGTATCGTCATTGAATTGTTGTCTTCTGTAATATATTTATCTATGTAATGTTCCCTCAAGTCTTTATAGATCGGAAATTCTATTAAAGACTGATATAAATTCTCTGGCTTTTGGAGGTTGCATATATTAGTTTTCTTCTCTTTCTAGTGTATAGGCCGTTACATTAACATAAAATAAGGTTTCGAAAAATTGGCTAACCTAAGTTGGCTGACTGTTACTATGTTTGGTTATGTTTGTTCTTATGTTTAAATATTGTTCTCCGTAGCTTAGACTACTCATGTTTCTGTATTTTGAATTATATTTTGAATTGACGACTGCATTTATATCGTTGCAAATGGAGTGATTTTCAAATCTATTTTATTTATAATGTAATAAAAATGTAAAATAAAATATATAATATATGTTAATGCAGTAGATGGAGAGCTTGAGCCACTTATCAATTTAAACAAAGGGTATAATGATATCTATCCTTTCGTTACAAAGAACCTTACCTACCTAAACTTTGAAACGTCCGTCAATTAATTAATACCTGGAGATTTAAAATAAAAATTTAAAGTCGATTCGTTAAGTAAAAATCCTAGGTCGAAAGAGCGGGGGGTTATGTTATAAAAAGTAGAATCATGTTTATTTTCTTGTATGATACATGCATTAATCACCTTGTTAGAACTCATGTTTAGACCTCCCCCCTCCCCTAGGGCATCTTAAAAAAAATAACACCTTAAAAAAAGTAATTTTTATTCCATCAATTTTTCGCCCGTACCATATTTTTCAATTGTATTTTGGGCCGAGATGAGTAACTACCAATGTTAATATAATCAATTATTTATTGAAAAATATTGCATTCTGTCACAACCAAGGACACTAGTAATAGTGACAGAGTAGCTCATCCACACTCTATGTACAAGAAATAAAAATAATAACACTAAAAGTAAATGTATATATATATATATATATATATATATATATATATATATATATATATATATAATAAAATAAACTAATAAAAATAACTACCCAAATACACACATGCTTCTATACAATATCTAAAAAAAATCATTCACTCAAGATCTTCGAGCCAGTAGATCCCAGCTCCTCTCTCTCCGCCATCAATTAACAATGTCAAAGATTTAATTTTGTGCACGTTTTATTGATAACTAGCAGGAAAAATCGGAACATGTACTAAGATAGAAATTAAAATAAAGAATTTTTTTTTTATGCCATTTAGACCGATATGCAAAAATATCAATCATGAAGGGAATTAAATTTTCTTTGAAAGTTAAAAAAAAAAGTATTTGTAATTACACTACGGACTCCTAAAAATATTGAAATAGAAGTTCTAGCGACAGTGGATTGGAAATTTGTAACATTACAACACACTAAGCATTGCTGAAAACATTAAAAAAAAGTCGTACACAAATTTATTACCGTAAGATGGGGTAAATTTGGGACAACAGGTAAAATTTGGTTTGTGTTGATTGAATGAACGCTAATTGAAACTTTGTAATTCCTTGATATTCTAATCCTTAAAAAGTATTTCATGCTATCTTTATGGCCGTTAATAAATATATATTTTTATTTATGTTGTATGCTCTTTTTATTATTATTTTAGTTTTGTTGGCAGATGTAATCGATTGCTTTATTCCGTATTTATTGATTTATTGTTCCATATTATATGGAATATTTTGGCTGCTTCAAAATCCGGACCGTGGTGATGAGTATGCTGTTATCAATGAAGTTAAACTGTCGTGCAATATTATAGTTCCCTCTTTTTCCAGGTATTAAAATTATCGGAGAAGGAGGACTCCCCATCTGTCATTTTCGTATCGACGTTTCTGGTAACCGATATGGAATAGCAAAAGAGCATAATACATAAAATATATTTATAATAGAAATATATAAAATTCAGTTTATTTATGCAAAGCCTTTTCGTATTAGCACAAAACTCAGCCCTAGATCCGATGCAAAATTTGTGATTTTTTTTTACTGTAGCATTGAAGATTTTTGAAGGGAAATTTTCTTTTTGGTTGATTAAGCCGTCAGATTTCCGAAGTGGTAACGCTCGAGCAAAGTCAGCTACTAGAAATGTTAAATATAGATTAAAATATCTTAGAAACTAAAAATCGGGCCGGCATACTGTACGCAAGGAAATTGTTCATTATTTTATTCTCTTTGTAATCAGCTATTATTCAAAATTGTATGTTAACGTGACGTCGTGTTAGAAAGCCAGAAAGGGAAAAATATAGCGTCGACAATAAATAATAACGTGTTTAATTGAAGATATGGATTAAAATATCTTTGAAACTAAAAATCGGATCTGCATACTCTAAGCGATGGAATTCATCAGCAATTCATGCTTTCTGTGATGGGCTATTATTCAAAATTGTATCTTAACGCGACGCCATGATAGAGAGGCGAAAAGGAAAAAATAGTGTCCAAAACCAAATGATAACGAGCTTTGTTGAAGGTATGGATTAAAATATCTTAGAAAATAAAAATCGGACCTGCATACTGTAAGCGAGGGAAATGGTCAGCAATTCATCCTTTCTGTAATGGGCTATTATTCAAAATTGTATCTTAACGCGACGCAGTGTTAGAGAGGCGAAAATAAAAAAATAGTGACCAAAACCAAATGATAACGAGTTTTGAAATATGGAAACATTGAAACGGAAAATATGGATTAAAATATCTTAGAAAATAAAAATCGGACCTGCATACTGTAAGCGAGAGAAATGTTCAGCATTTCGTCCTCTTTATAATGAGTGAGCTATTTTTTGTAATTTATATTTCATATTATTAGTTTCCACTTCTATCGTGTGGTCTAAAACACACACCTCCATCCCATTTGTCCTCGACATCATCCCATCCAGATTCTCAAACTTTCACCGGAACCTTATCCATCATCCAAATCCTCTAGCTCAATCCCTATCCAGCTCCCACCATCCCTACAATCCCCCTCGAAAGTTAAAACGGTAGTGGCCGCGAGATCTATTGTAAATATGCTTCTGGAGTCCTGGCAATGTGGCCAGCTTCTCCACTCAAGTCCTGAGCATCTGTGGCTCTGTGCCCTCCTTCAGCCTCCAATGGCTTCTAATACTAGTGATCCGGCTGGAAAAGTGGCACTGGGATCTCTGGAGTCCTGCTTTGCCTTCCACGTGTGGGGAGAAAAGCCTGGCTCGGAGATTCCTGGGCGGATGTATATATTGTATATAGGTATGAATGTGTTTAGAAGTTTTTATTTTATTTTGTTTGTTTATTTTTTTCCTATTATTTACATTTTTTTATCAGTATTATTTATTTACTTTTTATATTTATAGTTATTTCTTTATTATTTGTATATACTGTATGAATGAGAACTTCTAGCCTTAATACTTATAGCCCTCCAACAGTGGCTGATTGTATTATTATTCAATTAAAAAAAATAAATAAATAAAAAACACACACCTTAGTTGTTTTTTTTTTCCAAAAGCATAATTTTTACGATTTTGTTGACGCAGCCAAAATTACTATAAAGGGGTTTACCATTGATTCATGGCACGCTGCCTCACGCCCGTATGATGCTCGGTAACGTACTTTTTTTTATTTTTTAATACTACTATAATTAGAGACAATTAGAGGCGGTTGTTAATTGGCAGTATTACAAAGCCGGGGAGGACGACCCGGTTGGAGGCCTAATAACATCTGCTTAGTCATTGAAAGGTCAATGAGAAAGGTCTCACTGGGAAGTAGTGGGGAAGGGGTGGGAGGGGGGTCCTTCCTCCCTGGTCTTTTACCTTCAAATTCCTGTCACCACCACAACCTAGCGAATTTCCCCTTGTACAAATAAAACGCATTTGTACAAATGCGTTTCGCCGTTGAGTAATACAAAATTTTTCTCGGAAAAATAAAATTTGAGAAAATTTATTTACATCACCACACTGCATTGGCTGTCCTAGGCCATCTTTTCTATTTTTTATTTATTTATGATATTTACAACTGTATTAGAAATAAACATACATTCAGTAAATGTGAGCACAAGAATATGATAAAATGAAACTAGAAGATCTCGAGGCCATCTTCTTTTCAGACTCCTCGAAGGTTTATCATGGATCGAAGAGCAAACAAGGTCATAAACGAGAGGATTTTGATGGTTCTGAAGTTTGTTATGGAAGGATAGGTATCTGTATTGGGCTAGGTCAAAAAGATAAAAAGCATTATGGTCGTCATGGATGAGTTTATTTGTGACAAATTAAGGAGCATTGAGCGTTTTACGAAGGATTTCGATTTAAGGATTGGATACGAGAGGAATGCGATGGCTTAGTGGAACCCCAGAGCTCAACTCCAAATGTCCAAATAGGTCTTATTGTAGTCATGTATACGAGCCGTTTGTATAGTAAATGTTGGAGTAGTCGGAAAAGTCGAGCGGTTTCTTGTCGTTTCAGTATGGTATGGGGATTCCAAGTTAGACGTTTGTCCAAGTGGAGTCCAATGTAACGGATATGTTCAACACGGATAAGTGGGGTATTTTTAAAGGATACTGTAGGACAGGAGGTCATAGGTTAACGACGAAGGGTAAAAATGATTTGATGGGATTTATTGGAATTTACTTAGGCAATAAGCGGAATAAATTGAAATTTTATAAATATATCATTTTAATGAAGAAATAGGAATTTTTTACAAAATTAGAGAATTCAACGTCATTTGATTCAAATTTCACTTATTATATTTTTCTTATGACTTTTTAAAAATTAATTTTGTGGCATAACTTCAAGATTTTTATGTTTGCTATTTCAAATATAAAATATATTTAATTATTAAACAAGTTATTTAATACATAATGCTAAATTACAATTATTAATATTTTATTCGCTTTCAGGCTATAATTTTTTCGTGAAGTAGTTGTCAGTAGCGGATCAAGAATTGGATTTTTGGGGGAGGGGTTATTTTATTTTTTTTTCCAAGAATGATAATAAGGTACATTAGAAGAATAAAACATGTTTAAGTTGTCCTTGAAGACCAAAAAATAAATAAATAATGTAATATATAGATCACTCACAAAGAAATATGGACAAATGAAAATTATTTTCTCGTTTATAGGGGGGGGGGGAGAGCTTCAACCCGAAAGCCGCTCCTGCATCCCCCTCCCTTATAGATCCGCCAGTCCTGGTTGTACATATTGAATTGAAATAAAATTGAATTCCACAGGTTTTGTTTTGTTTAGTTGTATTGCAAAATTCACTGATAAATAGCTCCTGGAATAGCAAATATATCGTCCTACGTGTCGCTTTAGGGCGAGCATAATCAAAAATTTCTTTCGAAGAACAGTACTGTTGCCCAGAATCGGTCTTGGCCTTGCAAAGTGCTAGACCTCCTAACTGTTGCAAGACCAAGACCATTAAAAAAATCGATTTTTTGAAGATGTAATATATGTAAAGAATTGGTATAACCAATATACTTTTGCATTTAACTCTTCTATTTTTTTCATTTGAGCTTAGCAAGGTTTCTCCTATCTAAAAAAAATATAGTAATATCTCTACAGTAATAAGCTAATAAGTAACTTTAAGACTGTTGCGAGACTCTTGAGCAAGACCAAGACCATGACCAAGACTGGGTTTACAAGATCAAGACTCGTCTCGGTCTCGCATTTGGACAACACATTATATAAGGGTATTTTAACAAAATAAATCTCCTATCTAAAAAAAAAAATACAGTAATATCTCTATAGTAATAAGCCAATAGGTAACTGGAAGACTGTTGCGCAACTCGTCTTGGTTTCGCATTTGGGCAACACTAAAGAACAGCCTCAGAAACTGTTGAGAACTGTCAAACCAAAAATTAGAAATTTCTATGTATTTTCTGATAACCAACTTGAATATTTGGCCTATAACGCGGTGTAATTATAATAGCTCTGTGTCCAATTTTGAGAAATGAATCTAAATTCCGATAGATTTCTTGCTTAACATTTTCTGAAGCATATTTTTAAATATATAATGAAATATTCAAAAATTTAATTCTTTTCAAAGATGGTAAAACTGTTTACCTACCTACACTCACATACAGCGGAGAAAGCAGGACAATGCACTCTAGTCGCATAACGGCAGCAGAAATGAGGTTTCTTCGCAGATCTGTTGGGGGAATTAGATGGGATCGCTTTAGAAACGAAAGCATTAGAGAGCAAATAGGAGTTACCGAACTTAAAACCACGCTAGAAAAACGGCAACTTCAGTGGTTTGGACATGTCTGCCGCATGAACGAGGACTTGAATCCTATAAAGATATTAGATCGACCCACAGAAGGAGATCACGCGGACCCCCCAGAATCACATACCAAGAGTATATTCAAAGAATTAGATGTAAAAGAGGCAAAACCCTCAATGAGATGAAGCGGCTAAGCAGGGACCGGTTACGCTGGATTGAGGCTTCTCGACGTTAACTAATGGCATAAGAGGCAGAGAAAGAAAAAGAAGTAAAAAACCAGGACTTAAAGTATTAAACGTGTAAACAATGTCCTATACTGAAACTTTTTTTTTTTTTTTTTTTTTTTTTGTCCTTCCCTTCCTCGCCGTTAAGGCTATACGGGATTTTCCCGTGCCAGGGGGTGTGGGCGGGGATTTAAAAGACCCCCGGCACCGGGACGCGAACTCGTGACTATTTTTATATCTTTAATTCATATGTCAGGTTGCCAGGCAACGGCGGTGCAGTGCACACGCTTTAGCCCATTCGGCTACCCCGCCCACTGGCTACCGCTGAAACTATAATTAGTTAAATATTGAAGTAACAGAGGTCCCAAACACTTTATCCATAAAGACTTGGTCCATACTTGTTGCAGACTTGGTCCGAAATAGATAATCCTCCTTTAATTATAAAATTATATTGGAGTTCTAGCAATGGCCAGATTATCCACTCAAGTCATGAGTGTCTGCGGCTGTAGCGCTATTATTCATCCTCCGCTGGTTTTAAATACCCGTGGAGTGGTTGAGGGAGAATCGCAGGGATCTGCTTAGCATCGCATTTCCCTCCACAAGTGAGAGGACAAGATTGGTTCGGAGTTTCCCTAGCTGATTGTAAATTGTGAATGTAGGTACGTTTTTGTCTAAGATGTTTATTTTTACTTACTTATATATATATATATATATATATATATATATATATATATATATATATTTTTTTTTGACATATATATGACATTTTATGTAAGACAGAGTGTTTTTAGTGACATGTAAGGTAGAGGTGTTTTTTTTTTTTTTAGCTACTTCACAAGCGGATTTAGGATACCATTTTTTTTAGGGGTCTTGGTTTCCTTTTTGTTAATATCAGTACTTAATCTGGAAGAAAAAGAAAGAAACTATATAAAATAATGTATAAGTAGTCATTGAGGGACTGTAAGAAACTGATCAGTAGGAAAATTAATGCTTTTTTGTGTCAATTATTTTTTTCTTCCCACATCTTTACATCTAGTAGTTGAAATACGTGCGCTTTAATTAACCAATGGTATATATTTTGATTGTTCAAGATTTTTTATTTATTTATTTATTTGTTCAGTACTACAACATTCCATCGATGGAACAATAGTTGTAGAGAGTTAAGACCACATTTACACTATATATAAATGCAAATATAAAATAAACAGAAACAAAATAGCAATAAAAAAGATATAAAATACATAAGATGAAATAGTTTTAGTATTTAAGTATACATATCACGCATAGAACTTATATTGAACCCAAAAGCCCCTCTGGACACGCCAGTGACCTGCTTAACAAAATCAAAACACATAGGTATATGGTATGACATTTATTATTAATTTTAAGTTATTTTCTTGTATTTTATTATTATTATTTTTTTTGTTTTTTTTTGTGGCATGGACATATTAGCCAATACACCAAACATGTTGTATTTAATTAATGGTGTTTATACAATTAGAAAAAAAAAAATTAAAATAGGTTGAAAAAGTGAATAACTTTTTAAAAAATGTATGTCAGCATAGGGGATTAAAATGGTACAGCTCATCAGCATAGCTTAAGCTCAGTTTTGATTTACTCATATACTGCTGCGGTAGAATTATTATTTTAAATAACTTTTTTAGACTCGGGGAGCTTAATGTGTAAATTAAGTGGTATCTCAAACACTTTTCTGTTTTTTCCTCGCCGATAAAAATAATTAATTAAGGAAGTTGACAAAGTAAAATCCACTCTTTATTTAATTAAGCCATTAATCTTGAGGAGGGTATAAATCTTCAAACAGTATATTTATTAATACTGTTGTTTAATAGGTAAGACGAGATTGGAGGAACGGCTGAAGGTGTTACAGTTAACGCGTCAAATATCACAAGGCAATTTGTTGGAGAAAAGGCGCAAGGTGGAAGTAGCCTTTGACAAATGGTGGCTCGGCGGTGTCCAGGTGTCAACTCCTTCACTTCCGATCTTCGCCAATTTGTCATCCTGACAAAAATTCCAATGGCTACAAGTTTGTTGTAGGTAGCTCTCCTCATGAAACTGTAAATACAGATACAACTCTCTCTCTCCCCTCCCCCCTCAACCCTCCTCCATCAATCTTTCAAGTTCAATACGAATCCCAGTGAGGCGCAATTATGGTCAATTGTACTCCTTGCCAAGGGACTGATTCATTTTAGCAGCTTGGAAAGCACCTTAGACGTGGAAACAATGCCCCGCCTTCGCAAGGTCCATATTTCATGTATCATTGTCTCCGGATGCTATTGAGTTGCTCTTCTTTCAATCAGTCCTTTCAACAATGGCCTCCTCCTTACATCAATCTGCTCCGTGTTGAAGCCGCTCGGTTAATGGAACGTAAACATCCCTCAATCCTGTAATGTCCTCTTTCTCACCTTATTATCCGCTACGGAAAACGATTACTATGGAATGGAATAACTAATTTATCTTTGACAATACAAATTCTGCTAGCTACATCATTTTACAAGTATAAACTCGTGTTTCGGTATAGATATACTGAATCAAGTAATCCTTTTGACAAGTTTGTAAATCTGTTTTTTTTTCCTATACCTCTAATACGGATTTTTTTGTATCCATTTATTGAAATTTATATAACTAGTAGTCCCGTGCGAAAATTTTGCACAGCATATTGTTATCAAATATTAATAAGAAAATAAAATAATGCAACGTATCAAAAGATAAAGAAATCAATTGTTACTTTATTGATAAATATAATCGACAAAGGAAACAGAAATTAATTTAAATCTTAATTTGGTTTCGAACCAACATGTTTACAAATTTCAATAAGCTGTATCTTTGCTAAACATTGCCCGATTTCAGTGATTTTTTTTCTTTTGTAAGGAATTCAGTAATCTTTTATATAATTGTGGGCATAATTAAGGGAAAAGTGCGTAATTTTTTAGTAAATCGCAAATAAAGTTTGTTTTGCTTTCATAACTTGTTTGCCTGAATTTTCGGGGTGATTGGACTATTTTGTCCGCCTTCGAAATTGGTGGCTCTATCTTGAGATTTGGTGAAGAATTAACGATGAAGTGGCGATCAAAGAGATCATAGAGACCTCAATCCGACGAAATGAGACATGTATTCAATGACAGTACTACAATTAACGTAAGGTTGTGTGGATGCGAACCCTATGCCCTGCGTTATCCCGAAAATAGTACGTTTTTGGGCTTAAAAACGCAGAATCCGATAGTTCCGGGGAACTATCCGGGTCTTGCTGTACGAATCAAAATCTTCAAGGTCCAATTATTCGTATCGATCTACAGACCTACCACCGTTCCAGTATCGAAGCTTAGCAAAATGTTTATATCGACTTTATTTATTTTAGAAAGGAAAACAAAAGCGGAGAATACGATTCGCTAACCCCCCGTGAAATTCTGAATCCAACGGTACCCCATTCATGCTATTTGAGCATGACAGGAGCTAATATTTGGTACAAAACCAATTTCGAGCCTTACTGTAATAATATATGTGGGAGTGGGATGGGATATTAGCTTGTGAATTTAGAATGTCCCTATCATGGTGAAATTTGTTTTCAGACTCGAAGGATTATTATAAATACTATTGAATGAAACGTTATGAACGTTCGAGTGACCAAGTATTTTATACATATTTTTAACTTTTTTATTTAGAAATATTACAATATGTCACAGTTAAAAAAAACTTATAATAGAGTTCAGAGAGCACATTCATACCGTATATATAGAAAAATAAATAAATAAAGTAATACATAGAAATAAGAAATAATAAAAGAACACATAGAAATAACAACAGAATATCAGCTAGGCCAGCAGAAACTTCGTAGTAGGATTCTAAAGTAAAAACATCGGAAGTGAAAAGTCTTAGCACAAAAAAAAGGAATTCTTAAAATATATGCTAATCAAACCTCCATTCCTACCTTTCCTGTACAAAAAATAAAATTTAAAATATTTAAATAAGCGAATAACATTAAGATTTCTCAAAACCGAAAATTCAATTAAAAAATAAGAGTCTAAGTCGTGTTTGCCGTTCTCAGCTACCTCAAGTAAAAAGCGGCTCTGTTTCGAATCCAGTTTGTGGTAGACTATTATTCTATGGCTTAAAAAAATGAATAAATTTCTTCCTTCTCACTATGGCTAAAAAAGGTTGGGAACTAGTTGCTCAATGGTGTCCGTCCTGTTTAATATGGAGTACGCAATGAAGTTCAAACAAACACTGCATTTGTGATACTTCATATCACCTAAGAGATACAATTTTCTTTTGTATACTGTACGCATTTGCATTTGATTTATTTAAATGGATTCAATAAATTGAAACTAAAAAGAAAACTTATTAATCAGTATATATATGTTCAATTAGAAATCAATAAAACTATTTAAATATTTAAACTTATAAACTAATAAAATCTCTTTTTTGAATTAATGAAAATTGGGGGCAACAATGGAAATCATTTTATTTCTTTTTAGGATCTTCACGAGTTTCGCTGCCTGGAAAAATAAACAGACAGGAAACCGGTCCTTTCCAGGCCAAAATATTTACCTTTAATTAATTTAATCCAGGGCTTCTGGTAGTAATGCACCCTTATTCATCCTTCCCTGAATATCAATGTCAATAACCCTCTAGGTCCCACATAGTTGGGAAAAGTGTCGGAAATTTCGGAAATACTTGGGCATGAAGCTCAAGAGTCGGGGATAAAAAAAATTCCATTTGTAGTCAAATATTTCTTTTTTTAATTTGTTTTTATTGTATGGTTTGAAAATTGCCATGCTATTAATACACACTTGATTAAAAAAATGAAAAATTGACATAATTCAGAATTTTTCAGAAAGTTAAAGTACTACTTGAACGGTCTTTCAGAAAGGGATACTTTTATGAGACCCAATAAAAAGAGGCTCTTTTTAAGCCGATTTCATTGTAGAGATGCTTCTAAAAAACAATAACGTTATTGTAGATAAACTATATACTTATATACGAACATACTCATTCGATGCTCAATTGATAATTTAACTCGTTTTGGATTACAACATTTTAGATAAGAAGAAATATCAAATTGGCTGATCAGAGTCCTTTTCCATTGAGATCCATAAAAGCATCCCGTTTCCAAGGAACGTTCAAGTGTTGTTACGGGAACGAATATGTATACCATCACTATTGTCCTAAGCTAACTAAAGCCTTGAATACCTTTAATGATGAATCATTTAGTAGTGGTAGATTTTGACGCTTCTCACATGTAGTGTACGCTACAAGGGATGCGTGGATTCAAATTTCTGATTCAAACTCAACATCCAACACCATCTCGTATTTATGAATCAAATAGAATTCAATTTAATAGCAAAACTACAAATTCTAAGTAAAATCCGCAAACAAATCATCAACATCCTTCACAATCCTTTTCCACTTAGTCCTTCTTCATCTTCCAGCGCCTTCCTTCGAATCCTGAAGTTCGAAGATCCTTCAGGCACAGATGTTTAAATTTACCTTACAAAATGTATTGGCTAACAACTGTGAAGTTGAGTGAAAGTTATCCGATTGACAACTAAATGTTTAGTCGCAAAAATAATCATGACTAATGACTACAAAATTAGTTTTTACTAGCATCTAATGTTTTAGTAGCATTCCTTATAAAATACTAAACTTCGGAATAAAATAATATATTCATTGCGAATCCAAGCCTTCAAAAAGTGTTTGGTAGTGCTAGGAGGCTTTCGGTTTTTTGGGGTGGTTCAGTTTTTTTTTTAGGAGGCCGCGTTGGTCGAGCAAGTTAAGGCGCCTTCAAAAATTGTATGCTACGAGTTTAAATCCCATCTGCGGGATATAAAACAAAAAAATTGTTGATAAATAAAAATAAATTATAATAAATAAGTGCAGTCCCTCGATTGCTTAGACCACTATGGCACGGGTTCGATTCCCGCATGGGGACGTCGCTCCCCCAACCTGAGATTCACAGGAGGGTGAGCGACTCCTGTGTCTTACAACATAGCACCTGGTCCTCCAGATTGGGGATTGGGCACAGGGCTATTAACCCTATCCCGTAAAAAACAACAGGATGGAGATGTCTGAAAAAGTTCGCCAATCATCCCGATGAAGAGAGAGTGATTTGTGATCGCGTCCGGTTATTTTAAACCACGTGCTCCCGGTATATCTATATAAGATAACCAAACGACCACAGCTGTACCCTAGAACAGCCCCGTAGCTGCTAGAAGACTAATGGCGGAAGTGAAATAAGCCAAAAGGCATTAGAAAAAAAGAAAAAGAAAGGAAGTTTTTTATTCGATTAAATGTCTTGTTAAAAATTATTGACTAAAAATCTATTTGGCACTTTTAGATATATAATTTTCAATTGCTAATGCCGGCGACGAGACTGATAGAGAAGCGCTGGGATATCTTAGAGTCTTGCTTTGTCCTTGACATGTGAGGAAAAGGGCTGGACTCGGAGATGTCTTGCCTGATTTTAAATATTGTAATTAAGTATGAATGTTTTTCTATTTCTTTCTTTTACTTATAATTTATTTAATTTTGCTACTAATTTCTGTATTTTATTTAATTTTAACTCTAAGATACATTTCCTTGGTTTATTATATTTTTTGCATTTGTTATTTAGATGTATATTTTTTTTATTATTATTATTTTTTTTATGTTGTATGTATGGTATGAATGTGCCTCAACCAGCTTTAGTACACAGTGCCCTTAAGTATTCTTTCATTTCTCAATAAAAATAGTTTGTTTACTTAAATTTTCAACCGCCTAATGCTCTGGTACATGATCTCTGATTTTGCTTTTCTATTATTATTATTTGGACAAAAAAATTTAAAAAATACACAATTAATTTAAATGTTAAACATGTACATTAAATGCAAAGTATACCATTTATTTTAGAGACTCAATAATTCTTGTCATAATTTCAATGACAAATTCTAATATTGTTTGTCTTTTACCTTAAAACCAGTTATTAGGGAGTGGGGTAGCTTAGTGGTAAGGTGCCGACTTCCAATGCTCCAAGATTACAGGTTCAAGTCCGGCTGATGGTAGTTAAATTATTTATTCTGTTTCGTCGCCTTGGATCGACCCTAGGGTCGGGAGATCCTCTTAGGGCACACTCAGCCTCTATAAAGCTGGTATTTGAGCATGATCTCGGCCAAATCACCCCTTTGCACAGCCGTTGATCAATAAATAGTACTTCCTTACAAAGTTCTGAATCCAAGACCCTTCATGGTTGTTGTAGTTACTATTTTTTAAATAATTAGTAACATAGTGTCGTAAAACTTGTAGATGTGAAATGATGTTCGCAAAACAAATGTCCGTGAGAGGGCCTAGAAATAAATACATTTTTTCAGCTATTTCAAACTGATATTTTTCAAGAGCCTTACGGTTGAAGTATAAGGTTCGTATCGAGTTTCTAGTTGCAAGTGTGCTCTAACGATTTTACTCACGTAACAGGTTTGTCGGTCCTTTGATGCTATTTATAGTAAGCTTTATAATTGTGATTTAATGAAATGGGACTTCTGTTTGTGTTCAAATTAAATTTAATCATGGGACCTATTAAAGTAGGGGTAGTGTGTAATATCTCCGAGAAAGTCGCTCATTTATTTGGCGGTCCTAATCTCTGTTTTAACATCTGATCTATGAACCTGTTTCGTTGGGGAATTTACATGTGTAAGTTATGTCTATTGCTTGAGTATATAAAGTGTGTAAACAGTAACGTTCTTGTATGTCCACCGATTGTGTTTCTACTGTCCTTCGACACAGTTGGATATTCCTTAAATCAACGTTACATTCTCCATTTTTTTTTTAATTATTCGTGATTAATATTTTAGTTTAATTCATCATAAAGGAATACAATTTTCAGAAATAGGTAAAAAATTGCCGGTGCTGTACATCAGACAGCACTTTTAGTTACCATCCTAATTTCTGTAAACATTAATTTTTATTAGAAAAAAAAATGGTTTTTCTTCAGAGCCAAAACAATAGACTTAAAGATGGCCATCGATAGACGATAGTATCGAATATCGATATTTTCCTTCCGATATTCGATATTTTACCATCAATTATATCTACTTCGATATCATCGACTGCCGATATTGTCCCTTGATATTTTAATATAAAAATAAAAATTAAAACTATCTTTTTCGGAAAGCGCTAGGAATTATATATGAATCTGACCGTTAGAAAAAAATTATATTCATATTGCCTATTTCATATAGAATTTATTGTGTAATAGAGACAATTATCGATTGTTCGTGTGCTCCCCTCCCCCCCCCCTGAAGTAGTACAAACTCAATCTGCTCAAATTTTTTTGTTAGAGCCTTTTCAAACCAAGGCCACGTATTGTCAATGAAATCTATGTAGGATGCAAATAAATTATCATTTCGCTGAATAATTTGACCAGTATGTAAATAACCTGTTAAAGGTTTAATTGTAAATGACCCGTTTTTGGCGGGAATTGTAAATATTCCTTCCGTTTATCGGGGGACTAGGTTATTTACACTCGTGAATATTAAAACGAA
Organism: Nezara viridula; assembly: GCA_928085145.1. Taxonomy (NCBI): domain Eukaryota; kingdom Metazoa; phylum Arthropoda; class Insecta; order Hemiptera; family Pentatomidae; genus Nezara; species Nezara viridula. The sequence goes on from OV725078.1 coordinate 40,475,384, forward strand.
ACCCCGGCACTGGATATAAACTTTTTGAGGGTGTTTAACTGTCGTTGGGTATTCGGGCACCTAATTCTTTTGTGACACTGAGTGACAAGAAATAATAAGAATATATATATGAAATGTGGGACTGAGTAAATACACTTTGAATGAATCGACTCACCTGTTTGTTATTCTTCAATTGTGAGGCACATAGGACAACTAAATAAAATGACTTTTCACTCCTGTATAATAAAACAGTTTATTTTGACAACTGTAATAAATGAATCTATTAAAGTCTTATATCTGTAGCCTTGATATTCTAAGTCTTCAGTAGGCTTCTCTTCTCAGGTCACGTCCTTTCGCCTCCGTGTGCCAGCTTCAAGTGTCTTCTCTCCAGCGTCCTTCTCTAGCTGTTGCTATCTGCTCCGTCCTGTTTCAACCTTCTTTCTCCTTCATCCATTATTTATCGATATGATACTTTTCAATGAATAATTTATCCACTGCACGATTGAGTACAATTCATCGTGCAACCTCACATTCCTATATATTCCTTCTCATTCCCTCACACAATGTCACATAAGGAGTAAACACAAGGGGGTATCTACTACAAGTATATAGTCTAATACTGCAGTATATGAAGAGAAAGAAAAAATATTTATTTATTGGATTTTCCCATATTTGTTCCATTGTCATTAATTGCAATTACTAATATTATGGCTTAGGAACGGTATAGATCCTCCATTGTCATTCCTCGCAACCCCAACTGGTTGGTGTTAAATGCGTTGCGGGATGAAGCAGGATAAAAAAAAAATAAATGAAAAAAAAATTGGAATAACCGAATTCCATTGACTATCCGGATCTGTAACAGATGGCATGGCAGCAACCACCGCTTCAATCATCTCCCGGCGAGGGAATTATTGCACTCGGGGGGTTGGCGGCTTATGTAGGGGTGAATATTTTAGTGGCTATTTTACATACTATCGCTTGGAAGATAAGATGTTTTAAACCTGACACGCGGCAGCCAGAGCGAGGAAATGATACTGATATTTAATTGACTTCTCCCTTCTCAATCCAATATAGCAAAAAGTTTCGACCATCCTTTAAGTACTCGTATATATGAATCCGTTCCCTTTTGTAACGGATTATAAAAAGTAACGATTTTCTTGACCGATTTATAATATCCGCTGACCAGGGTTTAAAATAGATAATTTTATTTTTCGAAAAGTCATGTAGTAATTATTATATTTGATTTTTTTTTAAATCATGTCTGATTTATAAATAAAAATTTAAATCTATCTTTGATGTTTATTTATTGGATTAGTATATAGGTATGCATGTGTTTTTTGCTTAGTTTTAATTTTCTTATTTTTAGCTGATTTTATTGTATATACTTTTTGATTATTATTTATTGTTATTTTGCTTCTATTTATTTTATATTTTTTGTACATATAGTGTGAATGTTACCCTACCTATAACTAATGTCCTATATGTCATATAACTAACATCACTATAATTAATGTCCAAGTGACAGATTGTTGTAATACTCAATAAAAAAAAAAATTATTCGATTAAAAATAATGATCACTCACTGTACGGTATTACATAATTAATAATGATTAAATTGTGATAAAAAAAAAGTTGATCAGAAAATAAAAAACCACCTTTTAAACACATATTAATATGTATGTATACGCCATTAATGTACACATTTTTTAGTATTATATTTCTGAAATCACTTTAATTGTGCACTGTTGAGAGGCCGTTTTCAGCAGTGAAGTACATCTATAGTGACTTACCTTTCCGGTTGACATCTGAGCTCTTGGAAAAAAATCTCATTTTAAAACTGAACTCTTCCAACTCCATTTAGTGAGACAGTTTATATATATATATATATATATATATATATATATATATATATATATATATATATATATATATATATATATATATGGACAAAAAAGATTTAATTTCTGATTTGAAAAATTAATATTATTGGCAATTGTAAAAATTTCTTTTTCTTTTCTTTTATTGAGAGATATTACAATCTGTCACAAATAATTACATTTCTAATAGTGTTCAGAGAGCACATTCACGCTCTATCAACAATAAATAAAAATAAATAATACAGAAAAAAGAATAATACTAAAAGTAAATGTATAAAAACTAAAACAAACAAAAATAAACTAAACTAATAAAAACAACTACTCACATACACACACGCTTCTATACAATAACAAAAAAAAACAACAGAAAAAAGGATCATTCATCCAAGATCTCCGAGCCAAGCCTTTCTCCCCACTCTAGGAAGGAAAGGCAGGACTCTAGAAGATCCCAGCGCCTCTAAATCAGCCGCATTACTGGTATTAAGGACCAGTAGAGGCTGATCAGAGGCGCTATAATCACACATACATGATTGTAAAAATTATGTTAAAAAAAAAAATTATCAGGATATGATTCTTATCTCCTATGACTAAAAATGAAAATCACTCTTGATAAGAATCATCAATTGATTTTTAAAAATTCCAGATAAAAATTTTGATCAGATTTTTTTTTTGTTTATCGATTTCAAACCCTTCTGCTGATAAAACTTGTACCTCCCCAAAGCAAGACTCCAGAAGATCCCAATGCTTCCTTATTGGCCACTTCGCTGATTATGAAATACTATGGAAGCTGAGGTCATTTCCGGAACTACGGTCTATTAATCCAAAAAATAATATGTTATTTTATCCTTAAAAAATTGTAGAGATTGTAATAAAGGATTAAGTTGACTGAGTATTGTTACCCAAATACAAGACCTAGACGACACTTAGCCAGCCTTGGTCTTGTAGCAAGAGTCTCGCAAGTCTTACAATCACCTATTAATACATCGCTATTTATTAAAAAGGTAAATATAGATTTTAGAATAACATAATATCGATAAATTATGAACTAATATGGACAAAGACAAACTAAGTTTAAACAGGTTAAACCAAACTAAGTTGAAGCACGATTGGGTAGGAATACAAATTCATGTTATAATTTCATTGGTAAGTATTTACGAGAATAACATGTTTAATGCAATTCTAAGTTATAGATATAGAAAATAAATCTATTGTTATCATTTTTATGAATTAATACTATCCTCCATCAACATTTTATTTATTTTTTATCCGTTCAAGGCAACACTAGATCAATTTTCAAGTCGTTATTGGGTCCTCCAATATTTAGTCCCAATGGTCCCTCCATAGATGACGAGGGGGAACCCTAAAATATTGGGACAATTAAAATCTTCCCAGATCAAAGAAAATGATTTTTAATATGGATATTTAGTTGGAGAACTCAATAGAGACTACAAAATGACCCAAGTGTAGGTCGAAACGTTGTCTAGATTAAAAAAAAATAAATAAATAAAATTTTGGTGGAATATGGCTTTAATTTGTAAAAATGAAAACCTCAAGACACCAAATCTAGGTACAATGAACAGAATATAAATCTATTCTGATTAATTAAACATAAATATTTTTACAACACAGAAATTATTATTATTCTTTTTCTTTCTTATAACTTCTAAACTATTTTATTTGTCATAGTTACAATTTGTCACATGAGAATAAGTAAACAGTGATTATCTTTACATATGCCATACAATGTAAATATAAAAAAAAGTCCTCAGAAGAGTTTTCTGATAATTTCAGATCATAAATCACCCTCCTCATGAGTTTTAGTGTTTTTTTGTACCTCGATTTAACATTTTAGAATAAATTTCATTATAACGAAAGATCGTGATTCAGGCGAAAATAATGATAAGAGATTAACTGTTAGTAATGAAAACGTTTCTAGTGAGTGAGCGGTGAGTCATGAAAAAGAGCTATATCATTTTTTGAGCTTGATATTGGGCTATTTGCGATTTATATTTAATAAGATTGTACTTAATGACCTTTCTTCATAACATACTCCACTCTGTAAAACACTTTAAGAATAATGCGTAGTATCTGACAGATTAACATCCCTTCGTTTAATTGGAGTCATATTTAATTTTGGAATATGACTTTTAATTAACAATGACCCAGCAATTGCATCCCAAATGCTTCAATCACACATCATAAATCTAGAAGAATGGTGTCAAAACTGGAGAATTAAAATAAACTCCAATAAATCCCAACAAATTACCTTTACCGTTCGTCGTAAACCAACGACTTCCTGTCCTACAGTTTCCTTTAACAATACTCCACTTATCCCTGTTAAGCAAATCCGATACCTAGGACTCCATCTGGACAAACGACTAACTTGGAATCCTCATACTAGACTGAAACGACAAGAAACCGCTCGACGTTTCCGATTACTTCAGCACTTACTAGACAAACGCTCTAAACTTCCCATTAATTACAAAAGACTTATATACTTGACTATAATAAGACCTATTTGGACTTACGGAGTTGAGCAATGGGGCTCCACTAAACCATCGAATTCCTCTCGCATCCAATCCTTACAATCCAAAATCATTCGTAAAATCCTCAATGCTCCTTACTTTGTCACTAATAAAATTATCCAAAAGATCTTAATGTCCCTTATGTTTCAGATCTGGCCCAATCCAGATACCTATCCTTCCATAATAAACTTCAGAATCATCCCAACCCTCTCGTTTCTAACCTTGCTTCCTCTTCAATTCCTGATAACCCTCCGAGGCGTCTGAAAAGAAGATGGCCCCGTGATCTCCTAATGTAGTCATATCATTAGAGTGCTACCATTGGGTAGTTACTCAGCAAGTGTATTCATGTCATTATATCAATTATGTCCAAATTTACTTGATGTATTTATGTAATACAGTTGTAAATGTCATAAAGAAATTAAAAAAAAAAAAAGACTTTTAATTAATCTCCTGATCTGGAATAACAATATTTATTCTTGGAATACAAAGGTCAATAGAAATCGATCTATTCGGGGATTTCGTCATTCACAGATTTCGATTCACCACTTCATCCATTTGATTTGTGTAATGGTATGGCTGCCGTACAAAGGAGTGGTAGGATTTCAATTTCTCTCCTCGTGTGTGTTTGCATTTCCCTTTCCACCATTAATAGTACATAAGAGCATAAACTCAAACAGGCAGGTATAATTAGTGGAATATTTGCGTTGAAACCTTGTTGCGTACTGCCGCTTTGAGCTCGTTTCATTATGTTAATGTTATATCGGAGGAAGGTCGAAGAATGGGAAACATGCCTCGTTATTTCAAATCCAACTAGTTTATTTCTGAAAACAATTGGGATACGTAATTTGAAATCAATTGTTTCAAAAATATATACACACACACACACACACACACACACAGATATATATATATATATATATATATATATATATATATATATATATATATATATATATATATATATATATATATATATATATATATTCAATTTACGTTGAATATTTCTGTTTATATTGAATCTTAACAGTCTGATTTCCATTTTTTTTTTGTTCTTTTTGTATTTAGTTGGTGTTTTAAAGCGTAAAACTTTTGTTTACCTTGGCTTTCTCTTAGACAGACGACTAACGTGAAATCCACATACTGGACTTAAAAGACAGGATATTAACAGACCGACATGGCCAGCTATATACAATAGTGAATAGAAAATCTAAACTTTATATTGAAAAAAAATTACTGATATAAAAGACAACAGTGAAACCCATCTAGACCTACGGACTAGAACTGTGGGGAACTGCTAAATTTTTTTAACACCAACGCATTCAATCCTTCCAGTCTAAAGCCCTCCGGACAATATTCGTTACTCCCTTCTATGTAACCAATAAAACCCTGCGTAATGACCTTAATATTCCATTTATTCCTGATCTTATCACAGACAATTTGTTCTAATTTCACCAGAACCTTACTCATCACCCAAATCTCGTACACTCCCTATCAATCACCACCCATTCCTACAATCCCCACCGTAGATTAAAGTGGCAGTGGCCTCGAGACCTTTTATAAATATATATATATATATATATATATATATATATATTGGAGTTCTAGCAATGGCCAGATTCTTCACTCAAGTCATGAGTGTCTGCGGCTGTAGCGCTATTATTCATCCTCCGCTGGTTTTAAATACCAGTGAAGTGGTTGGGGAAGAAGTGCAGGGAACTCCTAAGTCTCGCTTTTTCCTCGACATGTGGGGGGAAAAGATTGGTTCGAAGTTTCCCTGGCTAATTGTAAATAGTGAATATAAGTAAATTTGTGTCTAAGAGCGGTTTCTTGTCTTTTCAGTCTGTTATCTTTTTGTTTTATTAATACATTTTTGATTATATATGTATACATATGTGTATATATATATATATATATATATATATATATATATATATATATAATTTTTTTTTCGGCTCTTGGGGCTCATTGGTCAGCAGCCTCGTACAAGGGTTTTATTTCGACTTAGTATTACCAAAACAGAGTTACAATGAAATCGGTGACCCCAAATCCGTAGTCTTTTCCCTTGTAAGTCAATCATGCATATAATAATATGTGACTTTTATAGTCATTAATTTAATATTATGCACATGTAAAATTCATCTACATACATCATTTAAACTATAATAAAATTAAATCAGAATAACTATAGAGTTAGATCAAATTAGGCCCTCATTATTATTGATGTGTTCCCTGATTTATTTGATATTTGAATCAATATTGTGATACTTACTGGTTCTGTTAGGCAGCATGATTAGATTCAAATTGTTCAAGCGCCATTACTGAAGATTATTTAATTAAGTTATTTAATTTTCATTTTATAATCTGTTTATAATCTATTACTGATAAGACTAATCAATTAATATGGAATAATCACAAATATAAGGCGCGCACCAAAGAGTTCTCATTTACCACCCAACTTCTAATAGAAATTACATTTAAATAATTTAATAAACTTTAACAATATTACTTTAATTACAAATATAGATTATCTCAATGTATCAATTATTGTGTTCTATTTATTTTTGGTGTGGGATAATATATAATAATAAAATATATTTTAACAGTTACCATGAAATATTTATTTTATATACAATAACATAATAGTAGAAATTGTTTTATTTATTTATTTTTTTGATCTTTTTATTGAGAAATAATACATTTTGCCACACTCAAGGGCACTGAGTACATTCATTAACTATTCATTAACTGTATAGCAGTCCATATTAGCAGTACATTCACTTAAGAGTGAGGGACGTTCATACTATATACACAATACAATAAAAAAAAAAAAATATATACCTATATAACAAATGCAAAAACTATAAAACCAAAGAAATGTAAGTTTAAATCAAATTGAAAAAAGTACAGAAATTCTTAGCAAAATAAATAAATTATATGTAAAACAAATAAATAGATAAAAAAAAACATTCATACTTAATAACAATAGGTAGATATTATTAACAACGAAAATTATTATTCAGTCTACTATTTTACTCTCTACTATTTTAAATGCTATATATTAATTTTTAGATTTTCTAAGGTATATTATAATTTATATATTTATATTCCTATTTCTGGATAAAAGTTCCTTATTTCGCCTTCAGTTAATTCTTCAATTTATTAAATTTATCCATTTTTTGTCACAACTAAAAATGAGAGACTTGTTTCAAATAAAGAAAATTGAAGGTAATTTAGAGGAAGTAATATTGAAAATTCGGTATTAAATGTCTAACTCTTTGAATGAGGACAAGACCTGACTTAAATAACATTTAAATATGAGTTTTCGACAAAATTGTAAAATCAAGGAAAAGAAGTGGTACTTTTTGTTAGCTCATACTTTTTTTTTAGGGAGAGATCTTGATTTTTATCACTCATTTTCTCTTTTTATTATTTATAGGGATATATTTTTGAAACTGTTCCTTCTTTTTTAACGGTTCTTGAAATTCGATACAAAGATTCTCTATGACAGGTCATGTGGTTATGGATTAACTGTTCCAATAGTGTATTTTATGCGGTTCTGCTCTGAATAAAAAAAGAAATTCTCAACGAACTATTAAATTATCATTGTTTTCAGCGGATTCTATGCTAAACGGGTTTTATTATCTTCCCCTACACCTAAAAAAAAGGAAAAAAAAAACATCAGTCAATTCAATGTCCAACATGTTTTGTTTTTTTTTGTTTGTCTTTTTTCGCATGATGGCGCTCCTTCCCTCCGTATAATAACTCTCCCCGGGTTTAGCTTTATCATTTTGTTTTCCCGATAGTAAAGAATTATATGACATTCATTTAATAAAACGAATAAAAAAAACCTTATAAATCGTGTTTTTTATTTTATTTTTATTTTTACACACACCATAACTGTATTTCCTTTAGGAAATAAACCCAATTCAATCCGAAGCTAAATACTTAATAACCTTAATTTATCCATTTAGGTATTTAATTTAAACGGGGTTAATTCGTTGTGATAAGGAGGGAGTATGTTTTTAGTATGCCGTGCTTAACCGGCAATAAGTCCAGTTCTCATCACAACTTAAATCGCGTAAACAGGGAAAAGAACTTCATGAAAAGAACATGAAGCATGTTGATATCATATTTGAAAAAAAAAGTTTAATAATAAAAATAATATTGTATATAGGTGTGTATGTATTCTTTTTATTTATTTATTTTTAGGTTATTTTATTCTTATTTATTGTATATATATTATTTTTCTGTATAATTTATTTTATTTATTGTACATAGAGTGGGAATGTGATCTGTGAACTCTATTATAAATGTCCTAGAGAAAGATTGTAATATTTTTCAAAAAATAAGTTTAAAAAAAATTAATAAAAATTGCAGTTAAAGAATGCGGAAATTTTTTTTTTTTATTTTTTTTTAATCTATTTATTGAATAATAATACATGCAGCCACTGCTGGAGGGCTATAAGCATTAGGGCTAAAAGTTCTCATTCATACAATATATACAAATAATAAAGAAATAAATATAAATATAAGAAGTAAATAAATAATACTGATGAAGAAGATAAATAAAAAGAAAAGAAAAAATAATAATAATAAACAAATAAAATAAAATAAAAACTTCTAAACACAATCATAACTATATACAATATATACATTCGCCCAAGAATCTCCGAACCAGGCTTTTTCCCCCACACGTGGAAGGCAAAGCAAGACTCCGGAAGATCCCAGCGCCACTTTTCCAGCCGCATCACTAGTATTAGAAGCCAGTGGAGACTGAAAGAGGGCACTAGAGCCACAGACGCTCAGGACATGAGTGGAGAAGCTGGCCATTGCCAGGACTCCAAAGGCATATTTACAAAAGATCTCGAGGCCACTGCCGTTTCAACCTTCGAGGGGGATGGTATGGATGCTCGGAGCTGGATAGGGATTGGGCTAGAGGATTGGGATGATGTATGAGGTTCTGGTGAAAGTTGGAGAATCTGGATGGGATGATGTCATGGACATATGGGATGTTAAGGTCATGGTGTAGGGTCTTGTTCGTGACATAATATGGAGCATTGACTATTGTTCGAAGGACTTTAGACTGGAAGGATTGGATGCGTTTGATATTCGATGATTTAGTTGTCCCCCACAGCTCAAGTCCGTAGGTCCAGATAGGTTTCAGTATGGTCTTGTAGATTAATAATTTGTTTTCTGTTGAGAGATGAGATGTTCTGTTTAGTAGTCTATATAGCTGACCAAATCGTCGGTTAAGCTCTTGTCTTTTAAGTCTCGTATGTGGGTTCCAAGTCAGTCTTTTGTCCAGAAGGAAGCCAAGGTATCGGACTGTGTCTGAGTAGGGAAGAGGAATTGAATTAAAAAGGATTGGCGGACAGGATCTGCGTCGAAGAGTGAAAGTTACATGTTTACATTTTGATTCATTAATTTTGATGCGCCAGTTGTTGCACCACTGCTCAATGAAGGAGAGGTGTCTTTGCAGGTTCCGGGACGCAATTAGAGGATCCGAGTGGGAGGATAGGATGGCAGTATCATCAGCAAATGTTGCTAGGAAGGTATCAGGACTTGAAGGGATGTCAGCGGTAAAAAGGATGTAGAGAACTGGGCCCAAGACACTGCCTTGTGGGACACCAGCCTCAATTGGATAATGTTTGGAGAGTTCAGTGCCGCAGCGGACTTGAAAGGAGCGATTTGAAAGGTAGGATTTGAGGACTAGATACAAGGGTTGAGGTAAATGGGTTTTGAGCTTGAAAAGCAAGCCATCGTGCCACACCCGGTCGAAAGCTTGAGCTACGTCCAGAAAGGCACCAGTGCAATATTGCTTGTTTTCAAGTGCAGAGGATATGTGGTCCACAACGCGAAGGCCTTGTTGGACAGTGGAGTGTCTTGAGCGGAATCCAAACTGATGGGAAGGGATATTGTGGGATTCGAGTATGGGTAGGATGCGTTTGAGAAGGATTTTCTCAAAGATTTTGGAAAGGATCGGAAGTAAGCTTATCGGTCTATAGGATGATGTACAATTAACAGGTTTACCTGGTTTAGGAAAGAGGATAATTATGGAGTGTTTCCACACCAGAGGAAAGTGGGTTGTGCGGAGGATACAGTTGAATAGGTATGTAAGGAATATAATTGCTTTTTTGGGAAGTTGTCTGAGGATCTGGGAAGTAAGGAGATCGTGTCCTGGAGATTTGCGAGGTTTTAGGTTCTTTAAAAGGAATTTGACCTCAGAGGGGTTGACGGCTGTAGGAGGTAAGGAGAGAGGAATCGGTGAAGAGAGGAATTCTTTAACTTCAGCAGTATGGGAGGGATGGAGTTCAGGATGAGGAGTGAATGTGTACGATAGATGTTTAGCAAACTCTTCTGCTCTATTCTCATCTGACGAAGCCCAGGAACCATCATCACGGCGGAGGGGGTGGGAAATGGATTGGAATTTAAGGATTTTTTTAGTTACATTCCAGAGGGAGTTATCACTTGCAGATAGTGAGGAAAGATAGGAATTATAGGATTGGGATCTAAACGTAGCCAGTTTTTGTTTTACCTGCTTGGAATAATAGTTATATGATTTCCGATCATCAGGATGCCTGGTTCTTTGCCAGATGGTCCTAGAGCATCGTTTTCTATTAATAAGGTCCAGTAGGTCTTGGGGTAGAGGATTTATTTTGCGGTATTTTTTAGAAGGATAAGGTGAAGATGCAGTCCAAACTGCTTGTTGGATCAAGGTAGTCATGGAATATACTGCTTCATCTAGGTCTGCGGGTGTTTTTAAGGAAACTCTGAGGTCAATATTATCATCCAGTATTTGACGGAAGAGGTTCCAATTAACTGGCCCCCTGATAAATGAAGGTGGAGGTGGTTTGGGAATTGGTGATGTGGAGACCGTTAGGATTAGGGGACTATGGTCTGAGGAAAGATCATCAAGTCTTGAGATGCAATAATGAAGGGACCCTAGACCTTTGTGGATGAAAAAATCTAGGAGATCGGGATTGCGGTTAGGATCTGTTGGCCAGTATGTGGGAGAATTGGGTGAGAGGATGTTGCTGTGATGGGAATTAAGTGCAGATAGCAATGTTCGTCCTCGGGAATTTGTGGTTCTGGCTCCCCATTGCTGGTGTTTAGCATTTAAGTCTGCACCTAGAAGGAAGTGGTGTCCTAAGGAGTTAAGGAAGGAAGTTAATTGGGATTCTGAGATGGGTATTTTAGGCGGGGAGTATGCTGCGACTACTGCTATTGGGTAAAGGGAAGTTTGGATTATCACGGCAGTGGATTGTAGGAAATTATGGGTTAGCAAAGGGAATAGATGATGGGAAAGGGATTGATGGATAATTATGGCAGTGCCAGCATGTGCTGTTCCATCAGGATGGTCGGTTCGATAGATATGATAGTTGGGGATGTTAAGTGGTCGTTTGTTGGTAAGTCGAGTTTCAGTTATTAATCCTATATCAATGTTTTTGTCCTGTAATAAGATTGTTAGTTCGTTGACGTGATTTCGAATACCATTCGCATTCCAAAGGAGAACGGAGAGGGATTTGATTGGGGACATTTAAGGATTTCTCGACAGTGGGATGAGGTTGGATACAACATTGGTAAGCAAGGAAATGAGAGGAGTGATGAGTGACCTGAATTCAGAGAGGAAAGAAGTCAATAGGCTTGTGAGGTCAGTGGCATTGGGAGGAGGAGGAATGAATGTCTGGTTATTAGGCCTAGGTTCAGAGATGGGATAAGGGTCTTGTGGTTGAGATGTGAATACTCGAGGTTGAGGTTCTTGTGGCAGGGCCTGAGTTTGTGTGGGTGCAGTGTCTCCTTTGAACATCTGAGCATAGGACACTCTTGTATTTACAGTTCTAGAGGGTTGTCTTGGTGGCCTGGATGGCCGTTCTTCTCTTGGAGCTGCATAAATTCTTGCTTTCAGTTCCTTATATGTTTGGCAACCCTTGTAGTTCGCTGGGTGCCCTTGGTGGCATAAAGCGCATACTGCTGGTGTTCTTCTGGACTTCTGGCAGTCCTCAGTTTTATGTTGATCACCGCACCTGACACATCTAGGAATGTGGTGGCAATAGCGTTTCGTATGACCATAAGCCTGGCAGTTATGGCATTGTACAATGTCGCGCTTAGTGTAGGGCTTTTCTACAACAACGCTAGTGTAATAAAGGCGTGTGACCTTGTAGATTTCTTCGACCTGGGGCGTTCGGTCAAGGTCAACGAAGAATAGTGGGAGCGGTATTTTATTTTTTGTACCAGGCTGTTCTCTATCTTCCTTGAATATATTCACTATTTGTCGAACACGGAACCCCATCTCAGTTAGTTCTTCTTTAATGGCATCCAGCGGTGTTGATGGGTGTAATCTCCTGATCACCACCCTGAGCGCTCTCTCTTGGCGCAGTTGATATGTGTGATAATCCGCCTTAGTGTCAGATAAATACTTGACAATTTTTCTGTACGTATCTGGGGTGTCAGGCATTAATTTCGTGTCATTAGTGCGGCTTTGGCATACGTATTTACCTGAGCCCACTATATTATTTAATTGTTGACACATTAATTGGAAATTTTTTATATTTCTAACGAATATTGGTGGAGGTTTAGGTTCACTAGGGATGGGTACTGCTTCCATTTGTTCATTCTGTGTGTTTGACAGCACTTGGAATGAATTAGCTGTAAAAAAAGGCGATTCTTCTAGCGTACCTTGTATTGGTATAACTTGTGTTGACATATTTTGTGATGATGTGCCAGGTTGATTTTCAACTTCGTCAACTGAGCTCTCTGGTGTAGCTGGCGGGGTATTTTTTTTAGAGCGTCTAGCCCTTTTCTTGATGGGTGAACTCTTTGTGGTATCGAGACTCCTAGATCTTAAAGTTCGATTGTTACCTTTGCTCGACATTACCATATGAAAATAGCGCATCTCATATTAATTTAATTAGAGGTAACTGTAATAATTTGAAAAAAAAAATGTCCTTTATCAATTACGTATATATTACGCGAGTTTGTAGAAGTCTAAGTAACGTAGATCTGCTTCCGCCAAAGGGCAGCAGCCCACTGGTCGGATTAACGAATGTATATGGCCTGCTTGTTATCTATCACTATCCTCAGGTCTATTTACACTGTTCACAATGCCGTTATAAATAAGTGATTACTCACCTTGTTTATGTCCAGTTTCAACTTGATTGTTAACTTAACAGTTTACACTACTTTTTCAAATATAACATGAATTATTTCACTGTTAATAAAGTCACTTAATAAGAGACGAAATAAAGAGTATATGTGTAAGGTTAATACATGCGCAGAACTCTGCGGAAATTAATAAATTAAAACGAAAAATACCCAGACCTCTGATTTAATTGAATCGGTGAGTGTAGAAACCACTTCAGTAACAAATTTCAAATTTTTCAGGAAGAGAGAAAAGTTGAACATTTATATTATCTTATCTTTATCGTTATCCTTTAGGTGTTAAATAGAAAAAAGAGACCCTAGAGATTCTAAATGTCTAACGGAGAAGTTTATAACTATAATAATTACGGCGGCATAAGCAAAAAAAGACTATTTCCTTAGCTGTGTCCATCACTCTTGAGCGTACCCTATGAACTTATTTTTTCTTTATAGTTTATTTTAATTATTTATTTTTAATGTATATATTTTTACTGACTTGTTTTCTTCTTATTTTATTTGCTCTCAATTCGTATATAAAATGTATGAATGTAAACTTAGAGTCATATTAATCAATGCCTTGGATGGTGGCGGATTTTATTATTATTTTTCAAATACAATTCTAATTAAACTTAATGAAATATCACTAAAATGAATGTTAAAATTGTAATTAATCATTGTGTCAACTGAAATTCCCATACTATCTATCGATCTTAATAATTTGATGAAAAAGGAAACAGGACCGCCGAATATTAGTCCAGTCAATGAATGCTCGACAAGAGGGTGTAGAATGAAATGGCTGTGACACAATTTTTAAGTTTGGAACATTGTTTCGATTAGTAAGGAAGTAAACATACTAAAAGTCCCCACTTCCAGTATACTTTTTTTCGCTATCTCACTCAATTTCCGAGATATCCGTCCTCAGCTATCTCTAATGTGGAAAATATCATTTTTTACCATATGTTTTTATTGTATTTAACTACCTAATTCTTGATTGCTTCGTTTTACCATTAAGTCATGAAGAAGAAAGTTTAATTAAAAATTTTTTTTTTTCTGCAAATTTTCGGAATTGACCTGTAAAGCTATAATTGATCTAACTTTTGAATCGTTGGAGATAAACAAGTAAACTAATATATATATTCTTGAATAAAATTTAACTATTAAAAACTTTCTTCCTAACGACTTAATCGAAGAAGGAAGCAATCAGGTGTTAGCTAGTCAAATACAGTATAAAACATTAGGTAAAAAAAACTGTTTTTCCACATAAGCGATAGCTGAGGACGGATACCTTAGAAACTGAGTGAGATGGCGAAAAAAGGCATATAGTCAATCATATTGCACATTTTACCAGCTTTATTTTTATATAGAACGTCTTTGTCGATCTGACGGATAGTTTTCCTGATATAAGCGAAAACTGGAAAAACAGCAATAAACACGACCAAATTTTATTTTCTTCAAAATTAGCCATGGTTGAGGACGGATATCTCGAAGACTAAGCAAGATAACAAAAAAATATATAATCAATCATATTGAAAATTTTATCAGCTTTAATTTTGTATAGAACGTCTTTGTAGATGGGATGGATAGTTTTCCTGATATAAGTGAAAACCTGAAAAAAGTGACCATATAGGCGTCCCTCCCCCCAACATCTGGCTCACCACCAAGGAGTGGAGACTTTTAGTATGTTTACCTCCTTACTCCAAACAATGTCCATAGGTCAGCAATTGTGTCCCCGCCATTCCCTTCAATAATCATTCATTGACTAGACTATATGGTTTTCCGTGTTTCTTGTTTTTCGTGTTCCTGAAAAATTGTCAATAATGGGTACGGTTAAAATTGGAAACAAGCGGCTCATATGTAAGAATGTTAATTTTTGTTTTGTAAAAAAATTAAATTAATTATAATAATAATAATAAAAATTAAAAATTGTATATGTAATAAGTTTCGAAAGAAAATGTAGCCGTTTGAGGTGGCACCTCTGGTTTGGATATAGTCAACAATAGACTGATCCGGTTTGTGATGGGTTCCATCCACGGAGATGGAAGGGATCGTCCAATAAACCCAGGAGATAGCTCCACGTGACCTTAGGCAAAATAACCAACACTAACTGACTTTTCTGCCATGTCATACAATAAAGGCTGCTCTTTCGTACAATTTTTTTCTTTTTCGATTTTTTTTTTCCTTTTAATTTTCCTACCTCTTTGAAGATTTTTTTTTCTCCGAGACTGCGGAATTGAAACATACTAGAAAACCGGATTAGTGGTCACTGTATGGGCCCTGTCTCGATATTCTGGTTCTTAACTACATTTAAGTGAAAGAGTAGCCCTTTGATTCCATAAATCAATATTTTTTTTTCCCTGAGATGACACACAGTGGGCTAAGCAATTTAGCGGAACAAAAGTCAATACAAAGAAATTCCTTGTGTATTTTTTGTTTGATAATAATTATTTTTACATATTCTGAAAAAGGAAATTGAGTTTTTGGTAATGTTTGTGTACTAAATTAAAAGTTAAATTTCACGTAATATTTTACACCAATAACTAAAAAATCACATTTTATTTTTTAAATAATTAAGTATATACAATTAACTTAATTTATAAATAAAATACGCCCCCTAATTAAAATGGAGAGGGGCGAGAATATCATTCCGCCCTCTCCCCCTAAAATAATTCAAAGAACAAAAATAAAATCAAAATCAACGATTAATCTACATTTTTTTCTGCTCCATTTCTGCTAGTGTTGCCCAAATGCGAGACCGAGACGAGCCTTGGTCTTGCAAACTCAGTGTTGGTCTAAGTCTTAGTCTTGCGCAAGAGTCTCGCAACGGTCTTGCATTTACTTATTAGCTTAGTACTATAGAGATATTACTTTATTTTTTTAGATAGGGGAAACCTATGTAAGCTCAAATGAAAAATTAGAAGACTTAAATGCAAAAGTACATTGTACCAATTCTTTACATATAGTATCTATAATTGTCAAGCATTAGTAACTATTTTACCTTAATTTTTATTCAAAAAATCGATTTTTTTTATCCAGTCTTGGTCTTGTTCTTGCAATAGTGAGGCTGTTAGTCTTGGTCTTGCACTTTGCAAGACCTAGACCGATTTTGGAAAACACTAATTTCTGCCTGTCTAAGACTATTTCTTTCTAGTTATCTGCACACAACTCTATTGCATCTTTGTTAATTCTATGTACCCATCTATTTTTTTGGGCTTCCACGTTGTCATTTGACTTCTATTGAAGCATTCATTGTTACGTATAGGCTTCCAGATGGATATCTACGAGCTACATGCCCTACCCATCTTAACCTCTGTGCCTTCATATCAAGGGATATTGATTGACCAATTTCTGTAAGTAGTTCCTTATTGGTATTTCTTCTCCATGTGTTAGTACTCTGATCCCAGATCGCTCCGGTTATCGTGCGGAGGATTTTTCTCTCAAAGCTTTCAATACTTTTTTCTAGAGTGCTGGTTAGTGTCCAGGTCTCACATTCATATATTAGGACTGGCTTCATCATAGAATTGTACACCCTTAATTTAAGATTTCTTTTCGGGAATTCTAAACCTTTGAGAGGGAAAAGAAAGCTCAGTTTGCGGTAGTTATATGCTGGTCTATTTCTAAACGTTGATCATTCATTGACGTTATTGTGGAGAGTATTTGGATTTATCTACTCTCGGGAATGATTTTCCTTTTACGCAGATACTGTTATTAGGGTGGATTTTTCAGCTTATTACAATATATTTTGTTTTGTCTTCATTTACTTGTAGGCCGATCTGATCTGCCTACAAGAGTCTTTACTAGTTTCTTAAAGTCCTCTTAGTTACTTCCAAGGGCAGCTGCATCTGCTTATCCAAATATTTTATGAGAATTTCATTTATAGCTAAGACCTAGAAGTAGGTACGCAAGTATTTTACGACGCTCTATGTTCCTATTAGTGAATTTTAAGTTTATATTTAAAGATAATTAATTATAAGTAGCAAAATATCCTAGGCTTTTATGATTCATTCATGAGCACTCTTCCTTTTTTTACGTGAAGATTTTATAACGTTTCTCGCGGCAAAATCGAAGCATCGGAGAATTTAGATTTTATCTCACTGCCTCAAATCTTTAAATAAAAATAAGAATATTCAATATATTCAATTGCTTTGATTGCATATTTTAAAATATACCCATGACCCATACGCAAAAGAAAAAGGTAATATATAAACATATATATACTGTTTTTTCATATATAGTATTATGTTACTCGTTTTACAATAGTTATGATGATTACAAATTTCCGAGATTTCTTTAATGGAGAGTCCATCACATCAGGGAGTCCACCAAACAGAATGAAAAGTTTGTGCCTATGATGTCTTCTACTCTGATAGGTGTTAGCATGAAACTGTCCAAAAGTTTTAGCTTGGCACTAATCAGGCACAAGTACATAAAGCTTCCAAAATTTTAGAATTGATTTGTATACCAGGGATCATCCCAGAAACAACAGATTAGATTCATAGCGTTTCACGTGTTTATCTAAAAATACATTTCGCTCGTGTTCATTCTCATAGGTATCACATATTAGCTAGTTGAACGAAGGGGTAACACGCATTGGAAAATGGGAACCATGAAGGGGAGGGATTCGGAATCCTTTCTACTCCAAGAGGAAGGAGGGGTCCTATTCCAAAGGTCTTTTAACCTTTCTGCAGCCAAGAGACGGAAGGAATCACATTGAAAAATCAGACGAAAGTAGTAAGACAAGAAAAATGTAAAACCGAACGGTCTTACATTGAAGCCCGTATCAGATACCAAAGTGGGTGGAAATGTTTTTCGATTCTCTGTTGGGGTCTTCAATATGTTAAGAGGTTCTCTCCTTTGGGCTTACGTTGGGGAAAGATCTCAGATTAGGTTATTCTTTCGCATTTCCGTCTCCGTCGGTTTTGCCTAATACCGTCACAACTGCGGGACAGAAGAATGTGCTTTCTTATGTTTATTTATATACACTTACTATCGAAGTATATGAATACGTTTTCTGTGTTTTTGGCTTAATGTTACAAGTTTGAAGGAGTTCCTACTTGATGGTATCGGACCTAGTCATTTATATTAAACCGGGTTATTTTCTCTGGTTTCCGATGACACAGCATTTCTTATCAGTTTCTGTGATGGGCAAATGCTACTCTGAATAATGAGTACCAAGTATTTTACTCAAATAATGACCTTTTTTGAGTACCAAAGAATTTAATGACTACATCAGTTGATGTCAAACGATCAACTGAAGTAGTGAGTGAATTCCCAATTTGTGATTCGATTTGAGTAAAATAGTTGGTACTCGGTACTCTAAGAGTAGCATTTGCCCATCTCTGCTCAGCTTATCATTTCTTACTTATTATATATATATATATTGGGATACTGAAAAATAGTTCGGATTTTGTATATAAATATTGTAAAAACAAAAATAAGTAATAGTAGGAAGTTGTCAGTAGAAAGGAAAAGTGGCTAAAACTTGATAAATATCTTGACATGGTTTCATCTAAAAGATCACCCTATATCTCTTTTAGATTACCGGTTCATTATATGCTTATTAAACCAAGAATCAGTAAAGAAAAAATTCCTTTTTCGTGTTTCGGCACACTAAATTTGTCGATTACTAAATACAAATATTAAATGATAAACAGCCTTATTTTGGTTGTTCATTATATGTGGAATCTTTATTTAATTCTCAGATTATAATCCATAATAGATTAACGTATACAACTTCACAACTACTCCAACAAATACATTTCATAAACAGAAAATCTTTTTTAAGGAAAAAAATATTTAATTAAAAAAATATCTAGTGGATATGTGGATATACAGATATGCCCAAACCATGTATTACGCGTGATACAACCTAGGGTTGTGTAATGTCCCTAAACCCAGCGCTGAGTTCATCGATGACACCAGATTCTGTCTCTAAACTGGACGTATCCATGCCATCCATCCATGAACTCATCGCTTAGTTTACGAAGTTGCCCTTGTATATATTTAGGCCTGTTAGAACTGTGCCCCCACTTTTTTTTATATATGTCCTGCCGTCTTCACAGTTATCATTACTGTATACTATTGGTTCTTATTTTTATTTTTTAAATTAATATGTTTCCTCCTTTGGTGAATTTTGAGAATAAACCTACATAATGAAAACTGTAAATGAGTACCACTGTGTACAGTAAAATATGTTTAGTTGGGTAATAATGCTGCTACTTGTTTGAAACAAAACTAGTCCAAAAAAAAAAAAAAAATCAACCTAGAAAGAAAAAGTGATTTTTATTTTAAAGCAACATAATAAAAAATAAAAAATTGGGTTGGGTATCATGGATCCACAAGTTGTGTAAAGCAAAAAAGAAAAAAAATGAAAATAGTTAATAATACAATGACAATAAGTTTATTTTTCAAA
Organism: Nezara viridula; assembly: GCA_928085145.1. NCBI lineage: Eukaryota > Metazoa > Arthropoda > Insecta > Hemiptera > Pentatomidae > Nezara > Nezara viridula. The sequence continues at coordinate 40,495,312 of OV725078.1, forward strand.
GAATAACTATTTCATTTTAGTTTTATTGTTTATTATCTATTTTATTGTAATTTGTATTATGTATATATATATATTTTAAATTTATTTATTTATATTTTTTTAATTTTAATTTTATCTTGTATTTATTTGATGGGATGAATGTACGTACAGAGCCATGATACCTAATGATCTTTATTGTAGTAGAATGTGTTATTTTTCTTTCAATAACAAGGTTATTCGTAATCCGAAAGAATAACTAATACATTTTATAATTTAAAAAAAGATAAAATTAAAATATTTCTTATTTCTTAATAAATTTTAAGCAGTCTTGTTCAATTTTTATATATTGCATATTTTATTTTTTGGCTTTTTATTAGTGTTAAACTTTAGGTTATTATAAACACACATCACAAACAAATTTTTTAATTTATTTATTGAGTATTACAACAATCTGTCTCTTGGACATTAGTTATAGTGAGGTAGGATAACATTCACACTACATGTACAAAAATATAAAATAAATAAAAGCAAAATAATAATCAAACGTATATACAATCAATAATAAAATAAAATAACCTACAAAATAAGAAAACTAAAACTAAAAAAAAAAAAATGCATACCTATACAAAAAAAAAAAAAAAAATATAATAATAACGATCATGTAAAATGCATGTAAGAAACTACACAAAGTTAATGAGGGGAAAATGGTGGAAGATTAAAGGTGTATTTCTGCACATCTAGATGTTTACACGTTAGCCATTTATTAAACAAGTGACTTCACTTATAAAATTTAACCTTGTTGAAAGTCATCGAGGCCTCTTTTTCACTTAAAACAATTGAATGTTGTTACGGCGCAGTTGTACAATGTTGTAACATTACACTACACTCTTTCTTAATGGTTGAAATTGAAGTCTAAACGCTGCGGACGATCAGAAGGAAAACAATAAAAGTTAATTTTAACGTCAATACTGTTTACTTCATAAACAATTCTTTAGAAAAAAATTGATAATAAAAAAAAAAACAGATACATCAGTTCAACGTGAGTCATGGGAAGATGAAACCGTCCACTAGATTGGGGTACCCGTACTATAGCGGGGGACAGAAAAATAGGAAAAAACACAAGTATGTATAAGGTATTATTATTTATTTATTCTTTTAGCCTTGGAAGAAACTGGAACTTATAAAAATAATAATATTGTACTGATTCGTGACCTCCTGAATTTCAGGAATGTATCTGCATGCTAGCGTGGATATATTCTATTCGGTATTCACATATACAAGAGTATTTTATATAGTATTCAGAATCGTAATCATTTTAAAATATATTTGTTTGGCATTGGTAAATGTGTATTTTATCGATATTTGCTGATATTTGCAATTGAATAACTAATTATTTATGGTTTTATATATATATATATATATATATATATATATATATATTTTATTATATATATATATTTTATATATATTTTATATATTTTATATATATATATATATATATATATATATATATATATATATATATATATATATATATATATATATATAAAACCATAAATAATTAGTTATTCAATTGCAAATATCAGCAAATATCGATAAAATACACATTTACCAATGCCAAACAAATATATTTTAAAATGATTACGATTCTGAATACTATATAAAATACTCTTGTATATGTGAATACCGAATAGAATATATCCACGCTAGCATGCAGATACATTCCTGAAATATATATATATATATAAATAATATATATATATATATATATATTTTTTTTTTTTTTTTTTTTTTTTTTTTTTTATGTTGACATTATAGATCTACTAGATCATATGCCGCCTTAACCATCCTTTCCCATCTCTGCCTGTCATGGAATTTCTTTCAGTTATCTACATCATCTTTGTTAATTCAATCTTTTCTGCTTTTTGGCCTACGACGTGCTCCCTGGCCTACTATTGGGACATTCATTGTTATGTACAGGCTTTCTGATGGATTGCTCCGAACTAAATGTGCCGCCCATCTTAACGTCGTCGCCTTCATATCATGAGATATTGATTGACCAGTTGCTGTAAGCAGTTCATCATTGATCCTTCTCACCTATGGGTTAGTACTCAGATCCCAGATCGCTACGGTTATTGTGCGGAAAAATTTTCTCTCAAATCTTTTAATACTTCTTTCTAGGGTGTGGTTAGGGTTCAGGTCTCTCAATCAGTACCGGCCTTAGACATTGGGCGCCCCCGTGCAACGACGTCACCTTTCCCTCCCCCTAAAATAATAAAATTTATTTCTTAAACAGTTTTATAAAATAAAAAAATGTGTCTTAAGTTCAGTACTATTTAGGGGAAGCACTGTTTCTTGTTCTACGGTTGTGCAAGGAGTTGATTTGACAAGGATCACGCTCAAGCGCCAGGTTTCCCCCTTAATTAATTATTGTTAATTTAGGGTACCCAATTAATAAAGATTGGGTGTGCCCCAGGAGGGTCTACCTACCCAGGGTCGCTCCACTGCCAATGAAACGGAATAAATAATTTTTCTGTCACGAGCCAGGATTCGAACCTGGGACCTTTAGAATTGGAAGCTCAATACCCTACCACTGAGTTACCCCACTCACCTAAGCAGTTTTATATTGTGTAATACTTGAATTTTTCATTAAATATTACTCTAATACAGTACAGTTTATTAATAGCCTAAAATTAATTGGTTTTAGACGTTTTGTATTTTTTTTTTAATTATTATTTAAGTGGCGATTGCCCTGGTAGCACCGCCCATAGGTCGGCTGTCAATCTTACATGAGAACTGTTAATCCTAGCATTGTACATCCTTAATTTGACATTTCTTGAGATTTTTCGGTTCAACATTTCAAAAGATTATAAAGCTTTGTTAGCTCAGTTATACGCTGTTATCTTTCTGACCCTTGGTCATTCATTCAAGTTATTGCGGATCCGAGGTATTTGAATTTTTCTACTCGGGAACCATTTCCCTTCTGCGTGGATTCTGTTATTGCGGTGAAATAATTTCCTAATATAATGAAGAATAAATTGACTTTAGCATCAATGACATAAGTATAATCTATAATTATTATTAGATGTATTGCTAAGTATGACTGTTAGTTTTGTTTTCGTTTGTTTGTTTTTTTGTTTTTTTACTCAATTCTAATAATTTGTTATCATTAATATTAATTTTATTTTATTTTCCCTTATGAATTTTCCCTTCTTTGTTTTTATTTTTGTTATATATACATTATTATCTTTTATATATCTAGTTTCATGTATTTCATTTTTTTTATTTTATTATATTGTAAATATATTACGAATGCACCTTACACCTTTAATACTCAGTACCCTTAAGTGTGGTAAAATGTATATATGTATTATTAATGATATTTACAACTGTATTAAATAAATACATCTAGTAAATTCGAACATATGGATATAATGACATGTGAATACTTGCTGAGTAACCACCCACTGGTAGCACTCTAATGATATGTCTACATTAGGAGATCACAGGGCCATCTTCTTTTCAGACGCCTCGGAGGATCATCATGAATCGAGGAGGAAGCAAGGTTAGAAACGAGAGGGTTGAATGATTCTGATGTTTATTATGGAAGTATTGGTATCTGGATTGCGCCAAATCGGAAACATAGGGAACATTAAAGTTCTTATGGATTATTTTATTTGTGGCAAAGTAAGGAGCGTTGGGGAGGGAGGGGGGGTTTACAAAGGATTTTGGATTGTAAGGATTGGATACGAGAGGAATTCGATGGTTTAGTGGAGCCCCATAGCTCAACTATGTAAGCCCAAATAGGCTTTATTATAGTCATGTATATGAATCTCTTGTAATTAATTGGAAGTTTAGAGCGTTTGTCTAGTAAGTGGTGAAGTAATCGGAAACGTCGAGCGGTTTCTTGTCGTTTAAGTCTGGTAGGTCCAAGTCAGTCGTTTGTCCAGATGGAGTCCTAGGTAGCGGATTTGCTCAACAGAGATAAGTGTAGTACTGTTAAAGGAAATCGTAGGACAGGAAGTCATTGGTTTAAGACGAAGGGTAAAGGTAATTGTGTGGGATTTATTGGAGTTTAAGGATTTATTTAATATAAAGGATTAACTTAGTCTGAAAGCACCTAGCACCTCCTGCTCTTCTGGCTGTACAAATCGTTATAAGGCTTTGGTTTGGACTATCGGTCACTTATGCAAACAAATCATTTAGGTTTTCTTAATAACGCTCTCTATATTTCATTTCGGAGTACAGATTAAAAGGGAGATATCAGGTAAAGGAAAGCGACGCTTATACTTCAATTTCCATCTTATTCCATTTTAAAAATGTTTCAGAGAGCAAATATAAAGTTCTGGGTTTGTACACTTGGTTAGAAACCATCCTTATATTCTTCTCTTTCTGTCAGTGGCCTTAACCCTGTATTCTGGAATAGTGGTGTATAGTTAGTAGGTCACTTGGGGCAAGCATATAGGTCGATAGTTGCTACACTCAGATGTGTTATCTTTCTTATGTATCGGCATTATAATATTGTCTTCCGAGTACTTTGGAATAGTCTTATTATCCCATATCTTCTGAATAAGTACTTGCAGCGATTTTATCATTTAATTTCCTGCATATTTAATAAACTCCGGGAAAAGTCTACCTCTGCTTGCTACTTTACCTAGCTTTAGTGTCTCCAGAGTCCTTTCAATAACTTCCTCCAAGATCATATCGTATTCAGCAACTTGGAATGGCTCTATGTCGTGTTATGTGGGTTGCCTGAAAACAGAAATATAGCAGGAGTGGTCTAGTTTTTTACATTTACCCAACATCCCATATGTCCGCATTCATTGCTCGTATTTTTGTACTGGTTTCTATTTTTTTTATTTAGAATATTTTGACATTTTCCACATTGTCACTATCTAGGCATTTTCCGGATCCTTCTAATGTTTTTTTATTGCTCCTATGCTTAGTTTTTCAACATCACAAGAACTTTCAATTGGTGTGGCGTACGGTTAAGCAGGTTAGTTTTTAAAGTTCCTTTCTTTCTGTCGACTATTTATTTTACTTCTCTATTTATAAGGGGAGGTTATGGGCGACGGGTCACTGATTATAATGAAACTTTTTTTTGGTGGTATGTCAAAAAATATTAGACCCATGTCAAAGGGGCTAAGGGAAAACAAAATTTATGAAATTAGATTACAAATAAATATTCAGAAAATAAAAGCAGTAATAATAATATTTAAGTAGTACAGTGCAGTAGTTAAACCTATGAACTGCGTAACACGTTTTGTTTTCGGAATCTCAAGAGATACGCATATAACCCAGTATTACACCAAATTTCCATCCAACCGCCGTCAGTACTTCCTTGCTACCTTTCTATACCAAGCCATCAGAACTCAGCGACCTTCCTATATTTTTCACAGCTTTCAATATAAATATTCGATTCAATCCCGTCCCACTAGATCCCGTACTTCTGACCTCTATCCACCTCCTCACCGAAATTCTGCGTTTGACAAATCCTTTATAATTCATGCCGTCTCCATCTGGAATACCATCCCTCCCGATATCCGACATGCGCAATCAGTTTCCTCATTTAAATCTCTCCTTTTTAAGCACCTACTTCTTTCCCAACCCGATTGATCATGAAAATTAGATAAGAGAACTTTTTAAGTTCCCCCAGAAATGGTTTTGTTTAATTATATTATTTTATTTTTACATGCTTGTATTATATATATCTGTATGTATTTAGTGTGTTTGTTTCATTTTTCTTCCGATGTTTTTATTTTAATGGACATTGTAAATATTTGATTTAATTTTATGGCCACACAGGTATTTCCTCTGTATCTATAATTTGACCTAAAGGGACAAAAGTTCGAGGATAATAAAAATATATTTTCATTTCATTTCATTTTCATTTCAAATGCAATTAAACCAATTGTAATTTTATTTTTAATTTTAGACACCTACATATTATCTTAAGATACCATTTTATCTACATTTTATTATTGTTTTGTCTATTATTTACTCAGTATTTATTAGGTATCTGATCTTTGCTTAGCCCTGATGAAGGCCTGAACCGAAACGTCAGCAATAAGAAAATAAATAGAATTTATTTTTGTGCACGTCAAATAACTGAGGATGGGATGGCCGAGCACGTTGTTGTGGGTTCGATTCCCACTTGAGTCCATTAATTTTCATTTCTCGGCTTCCCCGCGAAATGGGTCTTGACACTCCAACTGTGGTGGGTACGCAACGGTAACCTCAAGGTAGCCGTCAGTGGTTGGCAAAAGGACCGCATGTTCCACTTACCGGACTAGTTCCCCTCACCTAGTACCAGTATAAGTACCCGCAATGACTGCAATCCCCTGAACTCTTATAAGAATTAAAAGTCAACTATTTCTCCACCATCGTAATAATATCTTTATTGTTCTATCAATCATATCGAATAAGAAAGCACCTTATTACAAATATATTCGATATTTACATCCATATTGTAAAATTTCCTCGAATGAATTCTAATACCTATTACCTCTAACCAAACGATCAAAGAAATCTCAACATTCTTACTGCCTTGTTTCAACGGATGTTGATTCCTTCACCTTGAGCCGGTGGTAAGTTCTCCATTAACTAGAAACCATCTCCCCTCCCTTCACCCTCCCCCCGCGGTAGGACGAAGGGCGGAGAGCTTGGTCTGAATCCTAAATCCAGGGCTGCAATCCTACACGGCGGGCCTCCCATCAGTGATCACTGCATCGCTACCCTGCATCTAAACTGGCTGAGGACCCCCCGGGGCCACCGCTGTTCCTTGTTTGATTGCCCCCCCCCTTTCTTTTCCTCAGGATTCTACAGGCCGGCCTAAGAAAGGAACTGAAATTGATTCCTGTTTAGAAAAACCTTGACGAGTTTTTTGAAGTTGGATCGATTTTCAACGAACTCTAATCAGTAGTGTACTTAAAACTTGTACATGATTTTTATATTAGTAACCTGACGAGGACTTCATTTATAATTTTTTTAAATTTATTTATATCATATTTACAACTGTATACAAAAAATACATCTGGTAAATTCGCACATGGATATAATGACATGAAACACATGTTGAGAAACTACCCATTGGTAGCACTCTAATAATATGTCTATATTAGGAGATCACGTGGCCATCTTCTTTTCAGACGCCTCGGAGGGTTATCAGGAATTGAATAGGAAGCAAGGTTAGAAACAAGAGGGTTGGGATGGTTATGAAGTTTATTATGGAAGGACAGATATCTGGATTTGGCCAAATCTGATACATAAGGAACATTAAGGTCATTATGGATGATTTTATTTGTAACAAAGTAAGGAGCATTGAGGATTTTACGAAGGATTTTGGATTGAAGGATTGATCGAGAGATTTGAAGGTTTGGTGGAGCCCCATAGCTCAACTCCGTAAGTCCAAATAGGCCTTATTATAGTCATGTAAATGAGTCTTTTATAATTAATTGGAAGGTTAGAGCGTTTGTCTAGTAAGTGTTGCAGTAGTCGGAAACGTAGAGCTGTTTCTTGTCGTTTCAGTCTGGTATGAGGATTCCAAGTTTCCAAGACGTTTGTTAAGACAAAGTCCTAGGTCATTTATAATTAATTACAAAATAATCATATACGTGATTATAATAAGGTCCATTAAGGCACACGGAGTTGAGGTTTGGGGCTCCACAAAACCTTAGTAAAATCATTAGATAAATCCTCCTTCTTTACCTCAAATAAAATCATCAATAAAGACCTTAATGGCAGAAGATAACAAATCTGTTATGCCTACGGAATATATATATATATATTTATACACTCACATTTTATATATATATTTTTACACACACATTTATATATATATATATATATATATATATATATATATGTGTGTGTGTTTGTGTGTGTGTGTGTGTGTGTGTGTGTATACAAACACAGGAAAATTCATAAACAGGTCTAATAACTCAATCCGAGAAAGGTGCATTCCACCGATTTTTTTGCATATTTTTTTATAACCTAGTATTAATAACAAGAATTTAAAATTAAAAAAATCAACTCATTAGAAACTAACGAGTTTAGATTTAACTTCTTCATACCTAATGATTCCATAGCTGAGATTCCGAATTTCCTTAAGTGGTTTAAAAAAAAAACAACACTAAATCGAGTTTCCTTTCCTGGACCGTTGGCCGGCCGCAACATTTACGATTCAGAATTTTTTCAATTTATATCCCTGGCCCATTTTTCATGTTAATAAAATACGGGACATTAAAAGCAAAGCCGCCTTATCTTATAGCTCGCTCGATGATGGTCGGAAAAGAAGCGACCATGACATAAAAAGGAAAAAATAGATAGAAAATAAATATAAAAAATTAAGTACTGTACAAGACAAAAAAATTTAAAAATAAGAACATATTTTATTACATGAAAAACCCTTATTGGAAGATCGTTTAAAAATGTTTAAATTATGGTCATTATTTTTTTATTTCCCGAACCTCTCTTATAGTTAAAATCTAAGGAAACGTTCCAGAAATATCTTTTTCTTCTCTTCAGCGTCTAAAATTAACGAAAACAGTAAAAATAAATAATACATAAATAGTTTTCTCTCTATTTTTTTTTTACATTTTTATATGTTTTATAAATAAAAATTATATTTATTTGTATTTGTTTTCTTAAATTATATATATATATATATATATATATATATATATATATATATATTATATATATATATATATATATATATATATATATATATATATATATATATATATATATATACCATAGGCAGGGTTATGAAGAAGAAATAAAAATTAATGAAGAAAACTCAAAAGTATGAACTACTAAATTTTTATTTTTGTAAATTCTCGCTAAGAGAATTTAGCGAAGTATTTAGTTTTTCATTATATATCAAGGAACTCCCTCATTAATTAAAAGAAAAAAATATGATAAAGCTTCTATTAAACGATTTATTAAAGAGCTTGTATGGTCGATTAAAAAAAAAATTATAAAAACAAAAATTGTTTGTACTTAATTAAAATATAAAAAGCATGAAGGCAAATTAAAAATTCTTTTAACAATAATCCTAGAATGATAAATTAATTCTTTTGATATCAATTTTTATTTATTTATTCAGTATTACAACAATCTGTCACTTGGACATTAGTTATAGTGAGGTAGGATAACATTTATACTATATGTACACAAATATAAAATAAATAGAAGAAAAATAAAAATAAATAATAATCCAAAAGTATATACAGTAAATAAATTAAAATGACTATAAATTAATTAATTAGTTTAATAAACATTAATTTTGTACTCGTTTCCAATACATACATCCAGGGGTGCCCAGAAGGGGCTTCATCAAAATTTTTGAGGGGGGCATATTTAGACGGGCTTTTGAAGTTTTGAGGGGGACAAATTTCGACGGGGTTCTGGATTTTCGGACGAAGGGACAAGGGAGGAACATAAAACAGACCGCTGCAAGTGTAATTGTATATGATTTACGATTTTTCTAATTCTAGCTTCTTCTGTTTTTAAGAAAAGGTGATCAATAAAATGTCTTCGGGAGGGGGGGGGGGGAGATGGTCACCCCTGCATACATCCTGTTTTTTGTACTTTGCTTTTAATTCAACCAAATGTTGAAGTATTCCCATTGAGTCATTTTGATTATAATAACAACTTAAAGGATACACTATTTGAATGATATCAATTACGATTAAATGGATCATTCGAACGATCTAAAGTTTTGTTTGAAAGGTCATTAAAGACATGGGGACGGAGTAGCGTTATGGCATGATTTTTCTCTTTTTCTTAAAAAAAAAAAAAAAAAAAAAAAAAAAAACTCACCAACCAAAATTAAATCCTGGACTTGTTAGTAATCCCTCTTGAACAATTACCTAGGACTCCACCTGGACCAATGTCTATCTTGGATTCCTCATACCTGACTTAATCGACAAGAAACCGCTCGACGTTTCCGGCTACTTCTTCAACATTTAATAGACAAACGCTCTTAGATTCTAATTCATTACAATTCTATGACTTCCTGTCCTACAGTATCCTTTAATAATACCCCGCTTATCCCTGTTGAACAAATCCTATACCTAGGACAAACGTCTAACTTGGAATCCTCATACCAGACTTAAGCGACAAGAAACCGCTCGAAAGTGCTACCGATGCGTAGTTACTCAACAAGTGTTTTCACGTCATTATATCCATATGTTTAAATTTACTAAATGTATTTCCTTAACATAGTTGTAAATATCATTAAGAAATAATAAAAAATATAAATAAAAATATAAACAAAAAGAAATTAAAGTAATAAGAATAACTACCAACATACACACTATAGAATAAAATAAAGTAAAAATAAACAAACAAAATATAAAATAACAATAAATCATCCATAAAGGCTTTAATGTACCACATATTTCCGATCTGGCCCAATCCAGATACATAGTCTTCCACAATTAACCTCAGACACTAGCGGATCCAGGATTTATTTTTTTTTTGGGGGGGGGCTTAAGCCCGAAAGTTGTTTTTTTCATAAAAATAACTATAATTACTTTGGAAAAAAAGAAAGGAACTAACTACCTATATGAAATGGTTTTTAAGTGATTCCTAAAGCCCTTTTAAATGTAATTACTCGAAAAATAATACTTTAAGAGATACTTTTTAAATATTTTTTTCGATAAAACATGGTTATATTTTACAATTTTTTTTGGGGGGGGCTTCAGCCCGAAAGCCTCCCCTCCCCCCGTAGATCCGCCCGTGACCTCAGACCCTCTCATTTCTAACCTTGCTTCCATTTCGATCCCTGGTAAAACTCCGAGGTGTCTGAAAATAAGATGGTCTCGTGATCTATTAATGTTTAAATTTTATTAGAGTGCTACCAATGGGTAGTTTCTCAACAGTTCTGTTCAAATTTATTATGTGTATTTTTATTAATACAGTCGTAAATTTTATAAATAAAGGAGATGAGTGTTCGGTGACTTTTTTTTCCTAAAAACAAATCAAAATAGTTTGATAGTAAAATCTTATTTGGTATATTTTTCCTCCTGGAGAAAAGAGAACCGATCTAGATGAAGCCGTGTGGTGTGGAAGAGCTCTTGAAAAGTAACTGGATGTTAAATACGGTACAGCACTTAGAGGTGGAACTAAATCCGCCCTAACTGCTGGCGTACTCTCGGCCTCGTGTACAACACTCCTTTCTTCACGCAACCCCTTCATAATAATGTCTACACCTCCTCTAACCGCCTCCTTTTTCCTCCTTTTTTCTCTCTTTTTTCCCCTTTTTTTTTCTTTTTTTTAATGCCGAGGCGCCAGTTTAATGTTCTCGCGTAGGAGATCATGAAGTGTCATTCAAATGGTTGCAGAATGGCGGTTCTCATTTCGGGTGAAAGAAATAATATACTTTTTTTTTTACTTAAAAGTATTCCCGTAAACATTTTCATGATTGTCAATGACGTATCGGGGTCATTATTTTGTTTTAATTTTAAGAGAACGTTACAGATTGGAACCAAAACGCTCGATTCTCTGATCATAGATTTTTCACCCAGATAATAATTTTAATGGGACTCATACTCTATGCAATTTGTCGTACTGAATCAAAATGACAAAATATTTTAGGTGGCAGAAGAAAAGTGAATATATTTTAAAGGAAGGAGATGGTCCAGGGTGGTGTTCATAAATAGGCTGAATAGTGGCAAAACTATTTTATTAAAAGCTAACGTTTCTACCCGACTTTGCAGGTCTTCTTCAGGGCTAGAACGGACAAGATCCCTTTTTTTACCCTCGCTATACTTTTAAGTTAGTTCTGCAATGTATGGTCTCTTATTTCTATATTTATATTTTATTTCTATGTACATTTTACTTCTTCTATTTTTGTTTTTATTCACATCATACTCTTATCTGTAATCTCCTAATTTTATTTTATATGTATGTGTATATATTTATAATTTAATATTTCATATAGTATTTTTTCCCTTGTATCCATCCATATCTTCAAATTTTAGATACTGTAATTTTCTATGTTTTTCCCCATTACCCAAACAAGTCAGCAAATTCCCTAATACCTGCCCTTACCCTTATTTTCCAGTCCTAGTGAAAACCCTAGCTGAACACACCTGTAAGTCTCTATTTTTATTCTTTCAATTTTATTTATTTTATTTTTTTCCACATTTCTTTATGTCTATTATTTCATATTATATCATTTTTCCTTTTCTTTCAATCTCTCCTGTAGATCTGTAGAAGTATATTCACATTTGCATATATTATATATTACACTACAACAATTGTTACCATCTATTTACTTCAGATTAGGATCTTGTTACTTAGCTTACTCTGTTTATATTTTAATGTACTTACTGTTTATAATTTTAATAAGCTTATTCACATTGTTTATAATTTTTTGTCATAATATTATGTAACTTCCACAATTCTCTATCTTTTTGTATCTTGTCCGTTCTAGCCCTGAAGAAGACCTGCAAAGTCGGGTCGAAACGTTGGCTTTTAATAAAATAGTTTTGCCACTGTTCAGCCTATTTATGACCGCCACCCCGGACCATCTCTTTCCTTTATAATGCAACGGTCAACTATTAAATATTCAATGTGAATATTCTTTTAATTTGTCTTTATAATGATTTTTAAAAATATTTTTAATTCCTGTCCTAACCTAATAACCTATCAATAAGAAATTTCGATACTTAAATGCCTAGATATTTTTAATCTTTAAGAGAAGGGAAAGAGTGTAATCATGGAAGTCTTAAATTTTTTTAAACACTAATAACAACAATTAATTATTTATATATTTCTTCAATTTGATTAATAAACGGTAAAGCTTTACGAAAAGACTACAATGCATCCAAATATTTTATTTCATTAATAAATAAATGTTTTTTACCATACGTTTTATTTTCTCTATATTAAATAATGGCTTTTAGGCTTTAATGCCATTTTCAAATTTGTTATATTAATATTATATATTTAGTTTTTTTCTTGTTCTCTCATTATCACAAATTTCTTTGACTTTTTTTCTCTCATTTTTTTAAAGACAGTTTTCCTTATTATCATTTTCTTTGATGACTCATTTTATTACAGTTTTATTATTTTGGCTAAAAATAGACACCTGTCCGTTATAGATTATCACTCTAAGTTAGCACTTTTTTCTCTAATGAAAAAAAACTCTTTTTTTGTGGAAATTTTCACTTGAAACAGTTCGACCACAAACATTAGAAGCAAGTTTTCATAATTTTTTTTAAAAACCAAAAAAATTGTTTTTTCTTTTTATTTATTGTTTATTGAATAATGACACAATCTGCCACACCCAAGGGCAATAAGTATTAGAGCTAAAAAAACAAATAAAACATATTTATTGATAGATATTACAATTTGTCACAATTAGGGACATTTATAATATTCAGAGAGAACATTCACATTCACTTTTATTAACAATAAATAAAAATAAATAATACAGAAACTAAACAAAAAGAAATTAAACTAATAAAAATAACTATTCCTCCAATACTCGTTTTCGGTCTTCTGATTTATACATAAGGGCCCACCGTACCGCTGCTTTCGACAGATCATTCATTATCCGATCCTCATCCCTATGGAACTCCATCCCTCCCAACATCATTCAATTCAATACCCTTCCTACCTTTAAAACCCGCCTGTTCAATCATTTCTTATCCACCCAGTCCCCATAAAATTGTAAATAGTTACTACTGTAATTATGTATATAAATTATTAAATCATTATTCATTATTTTTATTTCATGTTTATTTTCAATTTTTTATTTTTTATTATTAACTGATTGAAATTAGTAAGTAACTTATAATTTATTCAATTTTTTTTTTTTATTTCGACTATTTAATTACTCTATATTTTTTTTTATGTATCTCTAAGGCTTCTTAGTCCACATTATTGTCTTTCCCTATTAATCTAAAGGGACTCGTCCCAGAATAAATAAAGCATTATTATTATTATCCACATATACACTATAAAATAAAATAAATTAAAAATGAACAAACAAAATATAAAATAATAATAACTAATAACAAAGATAGTATAGTGATACAAGTAAAAAATACATGACTCAAAAATTAAAGGATATATATATATATATATATATATTTATATATATAGAGAGAGAGAGAGAGAGAGAGTGAGAGATAATTGTTACAAAATAGTAAATTGAAGGTGAATACAACAACAAATTAAATAAATAAAATTCATCTGAAACTCATTCAAATATTTAAGATTCTTTCTTAATGTTTAAAACTAAAGTTCTTATTTTTATTTCGTGAGAGACTCCCGGATTATCGAGTACCCGGATAATCGAGGTTTCACCACACTAGAAACTACCCCCCCCCCCCTTCCGAAAGCAAATGATTAAAGATAATGAAAATTTGTACTGAACTAATTTATAATAATCTATAGAAGTATGATCATAGCATTATATATGCCCAAAAACAAAAGAAAAAAAGAATTAACTGGCTAAAAATAATTAAAGTTATGGAACCTGTACTTGTTTAATTGTTAATTGGGAAAACTGGAATAATTGACTTCACAAATGTCCCAATTTATATATAAAACTAATGTTTAACTGTATGAAACTTTACAAGCAAGGTTTGAATGATGTGATTTTTTTTTTGTACTATCGCGTATGGTTTTTTATCAAAACGTGAATTCGATTTTTGAAAGGAAATTCCACAAAGGGTATTGTTAGTTGGAGGGGAGGGAGATTTTATTATGGTAAGAGAAATTAATTGGCCCCACTTGTCGCTGCACCTAGAATTCTGTTATTATCTCAAACAAATCCAGATTATTGTTAACATGCTATATTTATAATCCTTTGTGATCCTTGTCGTATGCAGTTTATTCGTTAGTGAGTTTTCGAAAGTTTTTGAAGAATCCAAACGTGTAAGCTAAGTAATAGCGAAGCTAATACTGGACAAAAATAGTTTAATGTGAAAAGTTTATTACGTATACTGATTGAAATAAACCTTGAAAATTTGATGGCTAACATTTTTATAACACAAAAAAAACGTTAGAAGGATATATTAATCAAGGATATGAAAACGAGATACAAGGGAAGGGTTAATGGGAACATGCTGACTGAATACTGCTTAAGTTTAAAAAGATATGGAATTCCTTCTCTAATTGGTGAAGTGACTTTCAAAAAGATAAATTTCGGTACATACATAGAAAACGGCCCAACCTATAATAAGGGGAAAAAAAATCACCTCGATCATACTGCAGACGGATTTTTGAAAATTTAATTATGAAATTATATGTGTGGTCATGTTCAATGTTATCATTGAATGGGTAGTCGACCGCTTTTTTTGCTATTATGGGTTTGTATAGATTATTAGTTATTAAAATAATTACTGCTTCCACGCCCCTTAAAGCAATTCATCCTTCCAAAGTCAAATTTCATTTACAAAATTAAACTTCCATAAATCTCTTGGATAGGATCTCCTTGCTCCTCAGATACTTCAACAACTTCAATCCAGAGCAGTCATGCTCCTAACTTGCGTCTACAATTGCATCCTACGTACTACCTACTTTCCTCCATTATTGAAACATTCCACTTTTATTCTTTTCCCAAAACCAAGAGAATCTCCCAACAGCCTGACATCCTATAGACACTCAATTATTTTTTTCTTTCTTTGAAAAGATCCTTTTGAAACGAATCCAACCCATTATACAATCCCAAAACCTCCAGGATCCTTCCTACACCTACAGAACACAAGATCCCTTGTTTCCGAATCCTCTACCCCTTCCCAAAGAACTGAAACCTGGGAACGTTCCTTTCTTGCCTGCTCCACCGCTTTCTGGAATTCCCTCTAATTTAATGTCTGTTCCTTTCCTTCACTGAATTCTCTCCTTTTTCATTATCTTCTCATACCCTAACCATACGCTCTCCGATCTTAAAATTTTAATTTAAGGATCAAATGTTGATTTGCTAGATAGTAATGGTTTCAACAAATAATCTTTAACCTTAAGGATTAATTCATATTCTTCAAATTTTTTTGGTTTGTTTATTATTATTTTATTTTGTCTGTTCATTGCATTATATTATCTAAAGTTGATCCTATTGTACACAGGTGTGAATGTGTTTTTATCATTCGCCTTTAATCTGTTATTTTACCTATCTTTCATATTACTTTATCTTTATATATATATAATTTTACAATGTTTTTTTATAATTCGACCTTTATATATTTTAACTTAAGATATGAATTATAGTCGGATAATAAGCCATGAAAATATAATAGGAAATGAAATGAAATATTATTATTTCATGAACTATTATCAGACTATAATTCATATCTTAAGTTTTATATGTATATATATATATATATATATATATATATATATATATATATATACACATGTATATATATTTTTTTATGATTTTATGACTTGGTTATTTTTATTTATTTTCCTTTCTTATGTACACATTGTGTGTATGAATACTATAGCCCTAGTACCAATGCCCTTCAGTGTGGCAGGCTATTATTACTGAATAATAAAAAAAAATAGTTGATCTTATTTTGTTATGCTTTTATATTATAACTTTTTATGATGTATATATCGGCTGTTCTTTGATTGTGATGTTTTAATCCAGTATCATATTCTATTTATCAGTAAACATTTTTTATTCTTAAAGGATCTAGTCTAAGAATAACGGTTATTTTCTATTCTATAAAGCTTCATTACTTTTATGATTTACTGTTGCTTTTAACATTTAAATATAGATTTTCTGATAGGTTATTTTTAACTATTTAAAGACTATCAAATTCAAAAAAATAAAATAAAAAAGAATTAAATATTATATTGTTTAAAAGTTGAAGGATAACAGTCCATACCATTTATATCAATGCTAATGGAATTAAGGAATATGCATGAGGTGGTATTACCATCTGAGACGAGTACTGATGTATAAGAGGGATATAATGTAGCGAGGCAATGGTACCTGGCTACAGTCTCAATAAATCTTGGGGACATTCATATCCTGGCTCTAAGAAACTGTAATAGCCTCAACCGGTGGAGGGGGGGAGGGTGCAGAACTGTTGCTTCCATGCGCCCATTATAACCTGTCTTCCTTAATTACACCACTGTAATAGCTCCTTTTTTTTTATTTACTTATTCACGTTTATCTTATTTTAAATGTTTATCAACATGATTGAAGATATATATCTGATGGAACTCACATTAAAGACTTTTTTAAACAAAATAAATGTAATGTTTATTCTTTAGCTTCCAATGTGATGTTTAAGGGTGTGGTAATAAAAATGTTTTTTTTTTATTTATCTTGTTATTGGTAAATAATACATTTTGCCATTTTTAGGAGCACTGAGGAGCACTATAGCTGAGTGAGGCTCATTCATACAATATATACAATACAAAAAATAAAAAATAATAAAAAAAAAATCTACATAATATAGCAAAAACTATTAAAAAAATCAAGAAAATGTAAGTTGAAGATAAAATTAAATAAAATACAGAAAGCCGTAGCAAAAAAAAAAAAATAAAAAAATAAATATATATATATATATATATACATACATAACTAATAGAAATAGATAAATAAAAAAATTAAATTAAAAAGGAAAACTAAGCAATCAAATAGAAAAAAAATTACATTACGCAAAAACTACAAAAAAACAAAACAAAGAAATGTAACTTGAATATAAAATAAAATAAAATACAGAAAGTCGTAGCAAATATATATATATATATATATATATATATATATATATATATATATATATATATATATCATCAATCAATAAAATAAATAAAATAAAAAAAAAATTGCATAACGCAAAAGCAAAAAAAAACAAACAAGGAAATGTAACTTGAAGATAAAATTAAATAAAATACAGGAAGTCGTAGCAAAAAAAAAATATATATACATAAGTAATAGAAATAGATAAATAAAAAAAAAATTAAAAATGATAATATACTCACGCCTCACAGTAGTCCTTAAAACTGTTGTAGAGCTCAGTTTATATAATTTTATGATATAAGTTTATATAATTAATAGGGATTTTATAGTTATAGTTTGGAATTTGCCGAAATCATATTGCAACGTAGTGTATGGAGGTTAAAATATTTTTTTTTTTCTATTGCATAGAAACCCTATGCAGGAGTTTATTTGCTAAATTTACACCATGCTAATTCGCATATTATATGTATGAATGTCTGGCTTACATTTTATCTATGCTAATGATTTTTTTCGTTTAGTGTAAAAATATTAAAAAAATTAAATAAGACAAAACTTAAAACTAAACTCTACAATAATTGTTTACAAGTAAAATACAATTTTTATAACATATGTATGAAATAGTAATGAAATTTGGTATTACAATGGAGGGAAACACGAAAATATAAATTACGATTTTTTTTTCTATAACTACACTCCTTACGAGTTTTTCACACAAGGGTCGTAACAGACTTCCATCGACTCTGATCTTTGTTGGTTTTACAAAGGTATTATTTTCTAGGAATATTTACAAAGGTGGTAAATATGATGGTTAAATTCTAAATATCAGCCATTTACTCTTTGGATGTTTACCTTTTATAGCAAGTGCTATTATTCTTAGAGTTATTATAGTTAATAACTCTGTATGTTATTATGTTATTATACAGTTATTATAGTTATCTAATACACAAATGGCTTTATCCGTATCGGTGACTATATTATTTTATCACATGCAATGCCACGTTTGTTTTTTTTTAATTAAAAAAATACGCTATAAGCCTCTATTTTTAAACATTTAATGCGTGATCTAAAGATTTTTTTTCATGTAACGATCCGTTTATCCGATGAAAAGTTACGTTTCAGAAAGAGTGCTTAAAATTCATCCTTTGGAAAGTAATTTACTAAAAATGCTTTACGGAAAAAAAAAATGTATCAGGACTCATAGATCAAAGAAAACCTTTTAGCAAGGTATTAACGGTATGTATTACTTTTTTTTTTCTTTTTCAAATGGGCCTTGTCGAGAGATCACTTTTCTATCTCGTTATACTTTTTTTTTGATCGATGGATAAAATAGTAAAAGAAATCTTTCTGGACGGAACAAAATATGTCCTAAGCTTGTGTTCTGAAAACTTTCCATTTTGGTAACGTTTTATAAATAATTTATTTAATTTTTTTTATTATCTAATTAAAGAAAATCCCTAAGCTCATTTATTATTTTTTACAAATTTATTTCTGAATTTTCTGTAATATTGGTAACATATTGACTACGATAAGTCGTTCATTAAATATTCATGTAATATATTCAGTTCACTTAATTTGAAAAAAAAATCTGTTGTGTCCACCCACACGACTTTCCTACCTATTTCAGAAAGGTTTTTATACCTTTACATATGTCCATCAAGAAATTAGAATTAGATTAATTTTCCTGGAAATTGATCAAAGAAAAGGTTTGAGTACGGTTTATTTGATGAACTAAAGCAATGTAAACCGGCTTAAGGTAGATCAGTGTAATATTTTCAATAACCCCTAATATAGCTGATCAAAAACTTTTTACCATAGCTTATTTTTTCAAACAATAATTTCTGTTAACAATAGAGGAAATAGTGAAGCCTGTGTGATGTGGGCAACAGATTTTCTTACTTTCACATAGTTATCTTTTTCCTCTCATTCACTCCTTTCTGACATCAGGATATGAACCCATAATCCTACATTGCAAATTGAATTGCTTCAACTTCGTTAAAAGTTGTCCGAAATGGACGATTTTTATATAGTTTTGTAGGAAATTTCATTAGCTTTCCTAATCATGTATCATCGCTAATACTGGTTCGCTTCTGATGATTTTTTCTCCGTTTTGTTGGTAACTTAATTACCTTTCAAAAGTTTTATCGAGTTTGGTCCCAAAACATTATTCTTTTCTTTATAACATTTTTTCCTAAATTTTCTCGGGAAGTTAGTCCATTGAAAGGGCAATTATTAGAACATTATAGGAAAGTTTCATCAAAATCGTTAGAGCCGCTTTCACGCAACAGTCTATAAAAAAACATGTTTTTCATTTATAGCACAGCAGCTATTGTGCGTGGAGCACCCAATTTGTGTCACAGGCATCTAAACCCTACAAAATAAAAAATGAAGCAACCAAATCGGTTCACTAGTTCCCGAGAAAATTTTGGCACAGACAGACCAATAGCTAAAACGTGTTTGATTTAGGGGACTCTGAAACGTATATATCCGTCCAAAACCGCATATCGGAAATTTTACCCGATTTTACCGAAATTTTACAATACTTTCCTTACCTAGTATAGGTAAAAATGCCGTACCTATTAAAAAGTAGGTTAATTATATTCAATATTACACTTATAATATACAAAGATTTGTCATAGTCTAATAGTGAATTTAGTATCATTCTTTAGTTTTAAATTAAGGCGAAGCATATAGATGAGATATGAAAAGGAGGAATTGCGCATTTTAGCCATTTTAAGATATAATTGAAAAACCATCCTCGAAAATGTTAGTCATGTACGGAAGAATGACATGAAATTAAATAAATAATAAATGAAATATAAATAAATATTATGGAAGAATGAAGTTCACAAAACAGATTTTTATATATATATATATATATATATATATATAGTGAAAGAGACCGATGTTAATATTTAAATTTTCCTTGTTTTTTTTTTTGTTTTTTTTTATGTATCTTTATTATATTTAAATGCCCGATTGATGTACATATTTTTTTAACTATGCTATTGTAAGGGGTCTTCAGTCCCAGAATAAAATTATTTTTCATTCATTCATTCATTCATTTAATGAACACTTTGGTTTTGGTTGGACAATATGCATTCTTTTGTGTTTTAGATACTAGTATATACATACATATTTAATTTTATTCTTTCTCCTTTTTTTTCGTCAATTTCATATGTGGTTTCTTTTCTAATGATTTATTTCATTTTTTTTTTTATACAAATACATATGAAATCTTTCAAACAAAAAAAAGTATATTCCTCTGCTGTCGCTATTTCGTTTCTCTGCGTGCGGCATTCCATAACGTACGTATTTCTCGACTTACCTGATATCGGATATGGTCTCATTCAAGTTATAACGTCGCGTTAGTTATAAAGTTATGATACAGGAGCTTGGAGCTATAAGCTGTTTTAAAGCAGGGATAGAAGGATTCCAAGTTACGACAAGATTAGGTTAAGCTTTAACTTAAAATTAACCACAAAACTATCAAAGGCCGGGGGAGGAGGGGTGAGAGGGGGTGACAGCCTGTTACAAATGTAAAACATTCTCAAATCGAAATTACGGAGATCTCCGTCATCAGAGTTCCATTTTCGAAAAATTACTGCTCATTTTTTTCTAGATGTATATAATATTGATATAAATATTCTCTAGAATATGATACGGTGATTAAAATATTTTAAATTGTATTTATTTATTTATTGTTACATTCCGCATCTACCCGAGCGGGTCATTAGTGGCTTTAGATGTAATCAAATTAGATGAACAAATTTAATGTCTTTTATAAATTCAAATACTTTTTATATCTTTTCTTCGTCATCTGACAGTGCGTCAGATATGTTGGAAGGTATATTATGTTTTGTTCTGGAGTCAGAGTATAGTCTGCAAGTTGTTACAATGTGTTTCAGTGTAAGTGATGTGTTGCATGTTTTACAAAATGGTGGTTCCAGTCCTCTCATCAGGTAGCCATGGGTAGGTAGCCAAATATTTTAAATGAAATTTGTATCTGGATAAACTAAAAACAAAACAAATAGGAAGTAGGTCTCCAAAAAGTTGTTAGTGAATATTTTATTAATAAAACACAATACAATTGAAGTATGTTTTTAATACATAAAGGTAGATATCTGAGTCTATCTAAATATACTTCCTGAGAGTTTTAAAATATGTAATATTTATTTAATGTAAGTAAATTAATCTTATATTTAACTAACACACCTAAGAATGATTTAACATAGATAAATTCACTAAATTCTACACCTTGGACAAACACTGAAATAATCCAGCAAAATATGCAAAAAAAAAACATCTTTATTTTAGGTTACTTTTAAATATATATATATATATATATATATATATATATATATATATATATATATATATATATATATATAAACCTGTACCACTACAACCCCTGAAGGTTCTTGGCTTCAGTACTATTTAGGGAAAGCTCTGTTTCTTGTATATATTTATATATCGGTATAAAGCCGAAGTTTTATTTCTTTTCATTAGCCTGAAAAGAACACACCGACACGCTAAAAAAAGAAGATAAGTAGTAATAAAATTAGTGAAATGCTTCAGAGTCTTCCATTGAAATTTATTTCGAATCAACAATTTTAGGGAATAAAAGCTCCCCCCACCCCTACCCCTCCTAAACGTTGGAAGGAATTACTCAAGAAAGGAGTGCTTTCCGCTATATTCTTATTCCGATTTTAAGGGAATAGAAGAGGAAACTGAATAGCCATTTAAAGTGAATGGAGTAATATCAAAAAAGGGTCCCGCCTTCCGGGAGCCCACCCACCTTGCGGCAACAGTAGATTGCAGCTTGTATGGACCCTCTCTCCTCCAGGGAAGAAAAGGGGGCGAGGAGGGGATCATTTATTGGAAAAACTATGTCAAAAAATGTCTTATCTCTTTAACATCGTGAAAGACTTTTAAAAGAAACAAGTCTGCCACCAAAGGACATTGAGTCTGTAGCAAAATGTATGTATTTAGAGAAACTGCTGTATTTAATTAGTAAACATATGTCATAAATTAAGTACTGCTAGTTGAGATATCAAATGGTGTTGTGGTAACCGTGTATTTTATTTGTTATTTTATTTTTTTTTTTATATTGGGAAATAATACATTTTGCCACACTGAAGGGCACTTAGTACTAAAGTTGAGTGAGGCACATTCATACCATATATACAATACAATAAAAAAAAAAATAAAAATATATATATACATCTATATAACAAAGGCAAAAACTATAATAAACCAAGCATAACAAATATTGTCTTGTCTTTTTGTCTATAGTTGTGGATATATGTGTGTGCGATTTAGTGTTGGATTCTTATCATTCAAATTTTTTTTTTTTTTTTTTTGTTATGCAATGTTGATGGCTCAGTGTAGTTTATTAGGCTTGGTGTAGTTATAAGTTTATATTTTATAAGACTAGTATTATAATGAGGAAGGACAAGAAGGAAAGATATATATATATATATATATATATATATATATATATATATATATATATATATATATATATATATATATATATAAATATATATATAGTAGTAGAATAATGTAATGTATAAATTATGTCCAAATGGATTGATCGTTATGCTGTGTGTAAAGCAACCCTAGGGCACCACTACTTTCAATATAGTATTTCTTTCTCTCTCTCTCTCTCTCTCTCTCTATATATATATATATATATATATATATATATATATATATAGTCCAATTTAGTTGTTATTTTTCTTCTTATAGTAGACAGAATGTTATATTACACAATAAAAAGAAAAAAATATTGTCCAATATTTCATAATTGAACTGAAATAAATAAACAATTGATTTGGGTTATATTGCATATAATATTAATGAATATGCTCTCACAATTAAGTTGGGTAAGTTAATATTTTCTTTCTGGGTTGTAATATCTGTGAAAGAAAGTGGTCAGGGATTTAAGCAGGGGAGGAGTTGACCAGTGGGTTTGGGTTTACACACTTTAACAAGGAACCAGATTATCGGACTTGTTAGCAACTTCAATTTCCCACAATTTCCTTTACCGAAAGAGTTTAGGTCTCTTGAATTGGTTCTTCTCAGTTCCCGTTAATTACATTTTTTTGTTATCATAAATTTTCCTTTGTGGCCATGAACTATGATTTAACTAAGAAGAGTATTAATTCCTAATGCTAAAGTATGATGTATTCAGCATAATGATTCGTAAATGGTGTTTAAAATTTTTATTTAATATATATATATTGAATAAAATAGCCATTATTTAATAAAAATAATAAATATAAAATAAAATAATAAAATATATATTTTTTTTATAAATATGCAAAAGTATGTGTTATGAGGTTATAGTAAGCTTTAAGAGTTAAAAAAGTTTATATAAACCATAGTCCGAATATCTGCGGAAAAGATAAAAATATTATTTTTTTTTAGTGTGTATAATTTTATTTTCTCCTTATAATAATAAATTTTGAAAAAATTATATATTTTCTGAATTGTTATAACACGTCTAATTATAAGTATAAAATTACAAATTTACAAAATGTACGATGCTTAAATAGACAAAATTTGGGATTATTTCTCTTTGACATTTTCCTAATAATTTATTGCATTTATCTAAACTTAATTAAAGAATTAAGCTTTTATTGACTTCGGAAAATTATTCCAATTTGAACATTCTAATGAATGGATTTTACTATAGACATGTAACTTAAATTGTTTGCGTTTTCCTATTATTAGTATGTTATATATTATAGTACAGGTAATATTGATAATATTTTAACTAAATTTAGTTAAAAGCAGACAGGAGACTTTATCCTTGTAATTTTTGAAAAATAATATTTTCCATTCCAATAACAGGTTGAGACGGGAAAGGGCGTTGTGCTTGCTTCAGAATGTTATCACTATAAGAATTATTAGTTCTGTGATTACCTTAACAAAAAAAAAAAAAAAAAACACTGTTCCACGATAAGCTCAATGAATAATTATCGTTGAGAAAATATATCATCATGTATCATCTCCAAATAGAACTTTCTTGTCTTTCTCAAAGGAATTGAAGCCCCGAAAAAATTCTAGAAACCTCAAATTAAAATTTTAAAATTCTAAAGCCAGTTTTGATATACAGCTGCGAGAACTGGACATTAACCAGCACTGGCAAATCCACGGATTAAGCCCGAATTTCCCCTCCCAAAACGAAAAATTATTTCTGTTTTCATGGACTTATTTGTTATTGTGAGTGATACTTAAGTTAAATACTTAAACAACACCAATATGTTCCATTTTTTAAATTATATTGTATATACAATTACTAAATATGACCATGTGTTTAAAAAAAAATAACTCAACAATAAGTATTGTTGTTCCTTGTAACACTCTTTTCAGATAGGAAATTAGTATCTTTCTTTTTCTTTCCAAGTAATTATCGTTATGTATATAAAGCTTTGGGCTGGAGTCCACCCAAAATTAAATCATGGATTTGCTACTACTAACCAGATTTGAGAAAATAATCCTTCGCAACTGGAGCGATCTGGGATCAGAGTACTCATAATGAAGAAGGACCAATGAAGAACTGCTTACAGAAACAGGTTAATCAATATATCATGATATGAAGGAAGGAGGTTAAGATAGGCGGGCCATGTATCTCGCAGCAATACCTCTGTAAGCCTCTGAATACCTCTGGCCAAAAGCAATAGGATGTATCAGGTCTAAAAATATGTTGTAGAGGGGTTATATTTATAGTATTCATATTGGGTTATATTTTCCTTTATTTCAAATAAAATTACAAGATTTCCTCAATGTTGTAATATTAGTTATAAGAATAGTGGGAAAACTAGCCAAGCCTATAAACTGTTTATCCTTGCATCTAGCTTCCTAGAATTAGGCTCCACTTTGCTATATATCCTTCAGAAAATATTGTAATTCGTTTGTTAAATTGTTACTTTCCATTTAATATAAAAGTTTTATTCTTAATTGAGATGGCTAAAATTTTTTTAACGCTTTTCCATATCCTTTTGAACGTAATGTTTTCGTTGGTATCATCACAAATGAGTATATTTCTCTCCGTAAGGTCCCTACTTCTATGGGCAAGATCAGATTTAATCTCTTATCGACACTTCCCCGAGGCCCTCCGGGCGCCATATTCATAACCCTTTCAGTGGTTATACCTGCCTCTAATCTACTCATTTCGCTCAATAATTTTAATATACATGACCAAGCAACTCTCTGGTGTTTCTTTGTTCAACTCTTAGCAGGCGCTCATTATCTTTATCCTCTGTTAACACCTCTCTAGAAAATTCAACACATTAGTTTCTCCGCAATATTACTTTTTGTTTTCTTTTATTACTTTATTTTCTTATTACGCTCCCTAAAAGGAGAATATAAACTTTTACTGAAATAACTATTGCAAGTATTCCAGTTAAGGACCTTTTAAATGGTTGCGGAACTCCTGATTAGTGAGATTCTGATTAGTATAAGTATGGTGAACCCACGGAATGAAACTCGACCCTCCCACTATGGTTAGAATAAGTTTGGTTGTACCTCTAGAACAACCCTTCCTCCCCCCTCCAGAAATGGTGGGTAGGGGGTTATCCAATTAAAAAAAAAGTAAAAAAAAAATAAGATTCTCGAGGACTAACCAGGATGGTATTTTAGGCCGTTTGTACCCTTCAGTGATTTGTCTTTCAGAACTTACTACACTCACTAACTTGGTGATAGTTTTGGAAATTTCTCAATAAAGTCACTCCCTACAGATATTTGTTTGATCTCAAGCAAAATTTAATTATTTCGATAATATATTTTATTAATTTTTTTTTTTATTATTACAACAATCTGTCTCTTGGATATTGGTTATAGTGAGGTAGGATAACATTCGCACTATATGCACAACCAAAGTAAAATAACCTAAAAATAAGAAAATTAAAACTAAGCAAAAAAACACCTGAAGAATTTGGACGTTGCCAGAACTCCAATATATACAATCTACAAAAGGTCGCGAGGCCACTGCCGTTTCAACCTTCTTGGAGGATTGTAGGGATGGGTGGTGCTTGATAGTGATTGTGCAAGAGGATTTGGATGGTACGTAAGGTTCTGGTGAAATGTGGAGAATTTTTCTCTGATAAGGTCTAGGACAAATGGGATGTTGAGGTCACGATGTAGGATTTTCTTGGTTACATAGAAAGGAGCATCGACTATTGTTCGAAGGACTTTTGACTGGAAGGATTGGATACGCTTGATAGAAAATTTTGCTGTTCCTCACAGTTCTAGTCCGTAAGTCCAAATAGGTTTCAGTATTGTTTTGTAGATCAGTAGCTTGTTTTCAACGGAAAGTTCAACTTAATATTTAAATATAAATATCCACCTATTTAAAATTAATCTCAGTTCTATTATTCATATTTCAATCAATATTTCATCATTTATCGCTCATTTGGAAAAAAATTTGACTTCATGTTTTTTACTGTATTGGACTAGCTAACTCTCGATTGCTTCGTTCTACGGTTAAGTCCTGGGAAAAAAAAGTTTTTAATAATTAAATTTTGTTCAAGAATATATCTGAAGCTACATTGCAAATGCCTGTAAGAAATATTTTTACTTTTGGTTCTATAGGCTTTTGCAGTATGGCTGTCGATGTATCATTTTACTATTTTATCTCCAACGGTTCAAAAGTTAAATCAATTACAACTTTATATGTTAGTTCCGTGAATTTGCAGAATAAATATTTTTTTTACAATATATCTTGTCGTTTTCCAATGTATTACCTTACCTTTCCTGATTTATTATTATTGTGGAATCAAATGAGATTGTATGACTCGTTCGACTGAAATTTGTGTTGTGGACCGATAATAAGAAAATGAGAATACATATAGTATTACCAACTTGAGTACCGTCAATTATGTTATATAGAATTGGCTCATCCCTCCTACCGTTGACAGTGTTTCTTATGATCCTTTTTTTTCGAAACTATTAACTCCCGGTACCCTTTCTACATCTCCAGTATGTTAAATTCAAACTCTTAGTCCTTTCAGAAAAAACGATCATGTATTTCAGAACTCTATACTCCTTTTTACAGAACTAAAACCTTTGAACGTACCTTTCTTGCCCGCTCCACAGCTTTCTGGAGTTTCCCACCATCTAATGAAATTTACTTTTCTTCTTCTTCTAATATTCCATCTTGCTAAATCATTTTACTCATTCGAATTCCTCTTTTTCACATCCATAATATACACTTTTCAAACTTGAAATCTTGATTTAGGAGGAAAACGTTGATTTGAAGTGAAGAATATTTTTAATATTTAAGTAATAATTCTCGAATCTATTCATAGTTCTTATGTTTTCATCTTTTATTTTTCATTTCGTTTTACTATTATTTATTTTTGGCTCAAACAATTATTTGTACTTAATTTTTTTTATTTTTTATTTTTTTTTATATTTAACTCAATATGCTGTTTCTAATATACTCCTTATCTTTTTCATTTACAAATATTTTGTTTTGTTAGATGAACATGATTAATCTTAATTCAATTACGAGTATGATAAACAATTTTTAAAAATTAAAATGTAGGAATAGTCAAAAAATCTCTCGGCACTATTATAGGTATGTAATATCGGAAAGGAGGACTATAAAAAAAAAGACAAAAGATAAAAAAAAAAGGCATGTTTTAAAGGATCGCTTTTAATCATTTTTTCTCGAAGCTTTGGGGACAGGGGAAGGAAACCTAATTAGGTGGTGGAGATGTTTTTGCCCCCGCCAAGACCCTCTTCCTACCGCCTCCCCCCTTTGACCATGACAATGGGCGCCTCGACCTTTGCATTTGAAAATTTTAACCCTTTTAGGGCCAGGCGTCAGGAAGTCAGGAGCACTCCACCTGTCTCGCCGCTGGGAGCCCTTTGTAAGGAAAAAATATATGTGAATTGTAAGCGTATTGTAATTTCTATCCTTACCACCCCGCCCCCCTCTTTCCCTCCCACACGTTTTGTTGTAAGTCTTTTTGATGTTAATCTCAGGAGCTGAGTGTAGAAAGGCCTTTAGTACAATTTTTTTAATATGAAAATTCGCATGCGGAACTGAAGATAAAATTAAGATTAAATTGTGTTGATTATGACTGATTTTGTTTAAATAAGTATGGAAAAGAGATTTTTTTTGTCTTTTTTTTTTTTTACTGATTTACTCTGTATTCCGTTGTACAGGCCCCTTTGTATAAAATTATTAACATCCGCCAAAAACATGTATACAGTTAGATCTTTAAAATTTGAATATATTTCTGTCCCCAGTCTCAGGAGAGAGGCAACGCACGAAACACATATGAATGAACCTAATAAATTTTTCTAAATGTATTCACCAGGAACGCCATTACGAAAATACGCATAGATCACACTCCTTTATGTTTTATTTGTAGCCTACAAAAGCCCTAGGTGTAGTGTGCTGTGTAATCTCCACAAACCCTTCTCCCCCCCCCATAATTGTTGTGAACCGGATATGAAATATTCAGCGAGGTGAACCTGGCTATCACTGGGTCAACCTTTCCCTACCGACACTTCAAAAGTATAGTTTTTTAGTCTAAGCCACTCCCTTATCGACTATGAATAATTTCACCGAGAAAAAATGAATAGTACTTATCTAAAGGGTGAGCTGTAAAAAGGGTATTTATTCGGATTTATTGCTTGTCAGTCATCTGTAATAATTGAGGAAAAAAATGGGCTTGCTGTCGATAATGATATTTTACTTTACGATAGCTCTACTGGCTTTAGAGCCAGTGACGCGGTTGAGGGATTAGCGCAGGGATTTCCTCAAGTCCTGCCTTTCCCTCCATAGTTGGATGGGCAAGCTTGCCTTGGAGTTCCATCGCCTGATTGTAAATAGTGTTTATACAATGACTCACAGTCAAAATAATACAACTGTATGTTGATAGTTGTTATTGAATAAATAAATAGTTCAATTTATATAACATTGAAAACAATAATTGATTGTAATCAATAAATATCCAAGTAATATGTTCTTTTTCTTGTTCTTATATTATGTTTTATGTTCTGCTTCTTGGTGTAGAGGTGTATGTTGGCTTTCAGTGTAGGTAATTTTCACTATATAGTGGAAATATTCAGATGCTATAGTGAATAAACATGTTTACGTACAGATTTTGTGACTGATTTTTTTTTTTTTTTCAAATTTGGATTTAAAATTAGAGGTCACACGGGGATGATCCTCCTTAATCGACATTTCTATCCGCCTTTTAGTTATAAGATGGCGAACGAAAAACCTGCGTTGCTATAGAATGTAGCACCTAAACGAATGTACCGATTTCAATGAAACTTCGCTTAAGTCTTCTTCTTGACGCCGTTTAAATTTATCTATATTTCATACTTCAACGAAAAGAAGCTGCAAAAAAGTTACGAGGGATGGTAAAATTAGATTCTGAATAACTAAAAAAAAATACACTTTTTTGTATAGTTATTTAAAACTTTACGGAATTTCCTAGAAAAAAAAATTGACCCGATTGCAATGCTTTCCCTACCTAGTATAGGTAGAAAAGTAAAATAAAATTGTTTAAATCGGACAATTTGGAGCAATAATATGGTCTCTAGATGTTTTTTTAGATATTATACTGCTTAAAGGTTATATCCTTTGTTTGGTTATTGATTTTTGAATGTGTTACTGAAGTAATGCTATTCTTTTTAGCATATTACTAATGATTAAAAAAAAAAGTTTAGTCCACTAATTGGAATCAGCTTATATTTCTTTTTCTTTGTCACCAGGAAGGTAATGTTACTTTATATGTATCATTGTTTGGAAATAATAAACCATTTTGAAGTATTTTGCAGCGTTTTTTTCTATGGGGTGTATCAATTTCACTGTGCGCCATTGTTTACGTATCTTTAGTTTTATTTTTATTTATTGTATATAAATATGCCATTGTCATTGGTTCCAAGCCCCTCCTTAGATCCTATACCTATTTTCCCATATTAAATCTTGGTGACCAGCCAATCTCCTTCTACTCATCTGTGAAAAATTTAGGACTATTTATTGATCAAACCCTCTCCTGGAGTCACCATATTTCTCACATC
Source organism: Nezara viridula (assembly GCA_928085145.1). Lineage (NCBI taxonomy): Eukaryota > Metazoa > Arthropoda > Insecta > Hemiptera > Pentatomidae > Nezara > Nezara viridula. The sequence goes on from OV725078.1 coordinate 40,526,054, forward strand.
TCCCGACGGACAGTTTCTACTCTCAAACTATTCCATCGCTTCCGCCATCTCCTACCTCAACATACGCGTAGACTTCTCGTTTCCTCTCTCATCTTCCCCCACTTTGACTACAGTTGTGTGGTGTATGATGGACTCTCGGTGGAGCTCCGTGACAGACTGAAAAGATTAATGAACAGTTGCGTGAGATTTGTAATTGGTGCCCCGAGATACTACCATGTCTCTCACCACTACACTGAGTTAGAGTGGCTCTTCCCCTCCATTCGAAGACAATATTTCCTAGGTACATTCCTCTATCATATCATCAACAATCATCGTTCTTCCTACGCCTACAACCTTCTCCAATTCAAGTCCTCAGTCCACTCCCTCTTCACAAGATCTCGACCTTCCGACCTTTACATTCCTTCTCACAGATCTGCCTCGTTCCAAAACTCCTTTATTGCTCGTTCTGTTAGTTTCTGGAATTCCCTTCCTATCAAAATTCGACATTCTTCATCCTTATCTACAATTAAAACCCTAGTATTCCAATTCCTGTCCCAAAAACAGTCAGATACCAGTTAACCTTTTATGTAAAATTACATATTATTTATAATAACATATTCACATATAGCTCATAACCTAAATACTTATTATAGATTCGACTTTCTTTTTTTTTTTTTTTTTTCAACAGAAACACAGATTTTACTGTTAAGAAGAATTTACATTTATTTTTTCTGTATTTTTTCTAAAAGGGTTTATTTATATTTTAACATTGTACATAGTTTTAAGTATCTTAGTATGGTTTCAAGAGTTTTGTATATAGATTTTTTTATTTTATTTTGTATACATTATGTATAACTAATACATTTTTTTCTTTTTTTTTACTGATTTATCTTTATCTTAACTTTTTATGTTTGTTTTTATCTGGCCTGCTATACAATTTTAATTTCTGTACGTTTTTGTTATTCTGAAGGGACTTCGTCCCAGAATAAAATTATTTTTCTATTCTATTCTATTCTATTCTATTCTATATACTTTTAGATTATTATTTAGTTATAATTTTGTTTCTGTTTATTTTATATTTACTGTATATGAAATTCGAATATATTTTTCCCTAATTATGACCATTATCCATGTCATGAAATGTTATATTACTCAATAAATAAACAATAAAAGCTTATAAAAAATAAAATCTAAATATACTGTTATAAAATTGATATATACATTATGTCAACGTTTGGAACATTTTTAAACAGTTCTACTTAAACAGTTTCTGAGGAGCTTGATAAGAAAAAAGTTTTTATATAAAAATTCAAATAATCAGAAATAGTTCTTGGTTTATATTAAAAGTTTAGCTTATAGTTATTTAATATTTTTTAAAAAAGTTACATAAAATAAAAAATTAACACTAACTAGTCTCTGATTAGAGTTATAATTTATCTTGAATAAACTACACGATAATCAAGTCGTAAGTTTGAGTAACTGAAAGTAACTTATCAATCGACATTTTGACGAAATCGATAGAAAGTTCAAGGGACTAAGTTATAGTTCTAAAATAACAAAACGAAATTGAAATTTAAGATTTCAGTCATACCGAAATATATATACGCGGAATAGCTGGGACTTTTGAAATTCTTATAAAATCACGAAACAGCGTACCATAACTTCCAGTTTCTTATTAGGAAAGCATGTTATATACATTAACTTTAATACCTTGAAGGAGCATGGGTTTTAGCCAAGTTCCATTAAAATCTCTACAGCCGTTTTGACGTTACAGTCTATAGCGACACAGGCTCTTCGGTCGCCATTTTAAAACTAAAGGTCGAATCGTAATGTCGAGTTCCAAGGATCATCATCGGGAGACTTTTAATATTTATACCAATTACCAAAGCAATTGGTTCCGTAGTCGCAAAGAAAAGTTATGGCCGAATTTTTTTTTTTAATTCGATTTTCGGATTCTACGTAAAATCTCAAATTTTGACGGAGAGTACTTAACCTTTTTTTACTTAGGCTTACCTATATATGTAATATATAGTAAATTAAGTATGGTATCTGTATATTATTTGAATTTTCAAGGGAAATACATGTTTTGAAGCCTCTGAGTCCAAATAACCAAGTCCTACAAAATCGTCTGTGTGTGTGTGTGTTTGTATGTGAGCAGTCTAGCTCAAAAACGAAAAGTCGCATGGAACTGAAATTGCGTATTTAAGATTTTTATATACACGGGGTGTTACAGTAACTTTTTCGTCAAAGTCGGCAAACCGAATACTTTATACCATTGATTAAACACATTTTTAAGAATTTCTCAAAAATGGCTCTAACGCTTTTGATTACACTCGTTATGGTAATGTACAATTAAGTGTTTTTTAATAGAAGCTAGGTTTTATCCTCATTGATGTTTCAAACGTCTTCCTCTAAAGTATCTTTAATTTTGTTAGCTTTAACTAATTTCACAATTCACATAATGAATACAAATGATTAACTATGAATAGTGAAAAAAGAGTATAGTATCGAGTGAAAGTTGTGTGTTGGGCGCACCAGATTTTTCATGCTCGATTACAAACTTTAATCATTGTAAATAATAAACCAAAAGCAATCTGAACGAATTCTTCGACACGATAACTGGAGAAGAAATGATGAATGGCGATTCCTTGTTTATCACCTCATATCCTCCAACGTATCCTCCGTGAGTAAAAGCATGGAGGAAAAGTGTCTAAGTACTCCCATTGAGAAGCGTTGACGACCCAGGATTTCGAGAGAGCCAATTTGATGGTTGGCTAAACACGGATGGTACCTCCCCCCCTCGAAGTTCTCTGTAATGTCTCCTCCTTATGAGAATCTGCTAAGGACCAAACTGTGGCCAGTCCAGTCCGAGAGACCCTTTATTATTGGAACAACTTTTCTTCCGTTCTAAAACTGGATCTTCATGCCGTACGAACACCTTGTCAATATAGCTCCAATTTCACGGAGCCACTAAAATTGTTCAAAGAAAACTATCCAAGAAAATTTGGATATCTTTAACAATTCGAATTTATGAATATAAGGGTATCATTTAAATTTTATATCAAATATTCTGCAATAAACATCAAGGATCTTTATTGCAATCAAATCCAATCAAGTAAGTAACAAAAGTTATTCCTTAGCAGTTAAATAATTTATGTTAGATTAATAAAACAACAGTTTAACAAAAATTTACATACTTAATAATGACGAGGAATATTTCTGTATATTCTAAGAAATAGAACGATAGAAAAAGCATTTCAACCAGCAATGTAACAAACGTAAAAAAAAAAAAATAACAAAAATGAAAACAGGTCAGAATATTATATATATATATATTTTTTTAATTTTTCATTAAAAATTTAATAAATAGTTTATTAGTTCGTTTTGAAATGTAAAATATATGGAGGGAATTGATAAAGATTATAGTCTTATTTCAAATTGCCATCAGGATAAACGAGTTTTTTTTTCGAAACGACGACCTGTTAGATTTTACAATGATCTGGATGTCATTGGACATCGTTAGTTTTTTGATCATGAAGAGTGCCTTTCAAATGTACAAAAAAACAGCATGTTTCTGATTATGAAGAGCGCCTTCCTAAATCTGCAAAAAAAATGGCCAGTTTCTGATTATGAACTGCACATTTCTAAATCTTCAAAAAACAGCCAGTTTCTGATTATGAAGAGCACCTTTCTAAGTCTGCAAAAAACGGCCAGTTTCTGATTATGAAGAGCGCCTTTCTAAAGCTTCAAAAAACGGCCAGTTTCTGATTATGAAGAGCACCTTTCTAAATCTTCAAAAAACAGCCAGTAAATTTAGTTTCCAGGTAACGAGTCCAAAGTATATGCTCTGCAATCTTAAAAGATGAGGATATCTTGGAGGGAGAGTAAAAATCAGAGAGTTCGACTTCGAGCGTGTCCAGGAATTTATTGGCCTTGGAGCACTGTCGAACTCGACCAATAATATGCAAGGAGAAATTAAGCGACGCATCACGGCAGCTAATAGATGATATTACGGGCTTCAGAGGCATCTAAAAAGCAAATCTCTTTCTAGGACCATCAAGATACTTATCTATATGACCCTAATCAGGACTGTTCTAACATATTCATCAGCGTTGGACTCTGACGAAAGCACTTAAATCATTCCTAACTAGATTTAAAAGTAAAATTTTGAGATGCATTACAGGGCCTGTATCGTATCGACGGTACATCGCGGAAAAACGCTGAGCTAATGAATCTCTACAATAAATCTATTATCTTTAATTTAATATAGTTGGACATTTAAGATAAGCATGACTAAAATGCAAGGCATATTGCACATATGAATTATAATGAAATTCTCAATATGCTCTTAGAAGAAAATTTATTCGGGAGTAGAAGAGTTGGAAGACATCGCCTGCGCTGAGTGGATTGCCTAGCAATAGATACTCAGAAGCTGTTAAGAATAATAAATTGGAAGGCAGCAGCAGAAAACAGAAAAAAAACTGGCGGCTCCGACTGATCCAAGCCTTGACTCTTCATGAGTTATATAGCCATCGAAGAAGAAGAAAAAGACCAGTTAGATTAGAAAAAAAAGAGAAAATCTTAGATCCAAAAAAAAAAAAAAGAAGAAATAAAATTGAATATCATTAGTTATTATATTATCAATGAATTTTATCAATTGACTCACCGAATACAATTTTTTTTTTTTTCATAGCCCCAGTTTTGTTTATCTTTGTCCTGAAACTTTGATTTCTGTTGCCTTCTTAATAATTATTTTACTGCTAAAAATCATTGAAAGGTGTATTTTGCTTTTTTCGTCTTTTCTGAGTATTTTTTCTACATCTGTAATATAACCTCAGGCTTGAGTTGACCTTATCCTCTAAAGCTTACAACTAAATCAAAACACCTATCTTATGTAAGTTGTTGCCAAGGTTTTGGAATTTTGGCTTGTAATAAGTTGTTGAAAAGAGGATATACTATTTAAATCCAAATAAAAATGAACCTTAATAATACTTTATTGATTAGTCGGGAATTTCAGTTACTGATTTTTTTTTTGTTGAGTTATATAACATTCTGTCACATGTACACTGGTCATAATAAGGTAAGATTACATTCACACTATATATACCGAAAACATAAAATGACCACATGCAAATAACAACTAAATAATAATCAAATAGTATATACAATAAATAAAATTACAACTTAAAGATAAGTAAAAAAAAAAAAAAAAGAACAGACATACATATATACACTATTTACAAATAGGTGAGGGAACTCCAAGCCAGACTTGTCCCTCCAACTATAGAGGGAAAAAAGACTCCAGACGATCCCTGAGCTACTCGCCCAATCGCGTCATTAGTGGAGACTGGGCAAGAGCGCTAATTACCGAAATTGGGGAACACCACGACTTTACATTTATTTAGTTTTATATAATTTCAATTATTTTTTATTTTAATTTCTGTTATTGATTTAGTTTTGTGATATTTTACCAATATTGTTTCATTATATTTCATCAGAAATATAGTAAAATAATTCTTCCTCGTGTGTTTTACTTCTGAATATTCCTCTAAACCTAGATTTTATCCGAGATAACATTCCATAATATCTACTCAATTTATATTGTGATATAGTAATTACTATTAATTTACATTCATAGATGTGATAACCCTTGATAATGTCATTAAAAGACATGACCTCTCTGAACCCAAATCTTGGCCATTATTTTGCTCCAATTTTCAATCGACCCACTTCACCTACGCAACTATTTCACCTACGTGATTTTTTGTCAACATTGGCTTATTGGGACCCTTTATAAATAAGGTTTATACGTATATTTACAGAATATATTTTCATTCATATACGGGTATATACTAGGTTGTTGCAGCGCATGAATGCAATCCTTAATTCCAACTTTCATAATCAATCTTATGAGAATGTTTTTGTTCTTACTATTTACGCCAATGTTTACTTTGACTAACCATACTTTGAGTTGGATTTATGGAGTCACTTAGATGTTTAAAGCAAACGTGCAATGTCAGAAGGAAAAATAGTGATTCGGGATATTTGGAGACATTACTGAAAAAAAGGTCGAAGGCAGTTGACGAAGAAATTTGCGCTATAGAAGGAGAGTCAGTTGTTCATCAAAATACTGCGGCCATTTGGTTGAGGAGTTTTAGAAGTGGAAAATGTGAGCCTTGCAGGTGAACCTAGGTCAGGTCGTAATATTCGGCAGAAACATGAATTCAGCCGATGAAGTGGAAAATAAGTAGTTGGCTCTCCTTAATTCAAAGGATTTTTTTTTCCAGAAAAGGTATAAAAAAAATTCTTTTTAAGATGGCAAACTGCTATAGAATAAGATGGTGAATACATATTAGATTGAATGTGTTTCATTTATTTTATCCAAGCTATTTTATCACGCAATTGAAAAACTACATTACAAATGGGTTGGCCTGATGCATCACTTTAGGACAGTTCTTTTTTTATTTTTTTTTTTTTGTTAGTTATTAATTCAAACTACAACTTTCTAAACGAATGCCCATTTTCTCTCCACTTGAATTTTTTTCATTTATTTATTTATTTAGACTTATAATATTCTGTCTCGTGGGCAATAATTATTGTGATAAATGAACACCTTCACACCGTATATACAGAAAATATAAAATTAACAAAAGTAAAATAATAACTAAATATAATAAAAAAACTATGTACAATAAAAAATAAAATAACCTAAAGATAAGTAAATTAAAAACATAAAAACACAGTCCTATATACAATACATACAATCAGGAAGGGAACACAAGCCAGGCTTCTCCATCCAACTATAGAAGGAAAAGCAGAACTCTAAGAGATCCCTGCGCTACTCTCTCAACCGCGTCACTGGTGCTAAAGCCAGTGGAGTTTGAGCGAGAGCGCTTTAGCCACATACACTCATGTCTTGAGTGGAGAATCTGGCCATTACCAGAACTCCAAGATATATACTATAAAAGATCTCTGGGCCACTGCCGCTTCAACCTTCGAGGAGGGTTGTAGGGATGAGTGGAACTAGATAGGGATTGTGGTAGAGGATTTAGATGATTGTTAAGGTTCCACTTGAATAGTACCATAATTTGATCACGAAATCGAGATAAAAGGTTGTCTATAAATATATCGGACTAATTCGTGACTTCCGTCTCCAGGATGTCTAAATAATAAAGTTATATATAATGAACGACCCAATATTTTTTTAGGCGACATTTTCCATCGATTTTGTGATCGAAAAATCTTACGATTCAAGACGAAAGTAAATGGGCACTCATGAGTTTTTAATCACTCATTAAATTAATGAAATGTACCGATACATATATGTATGGAAAAAAAATGTCCCATTTCGAAAATTTAGCTAGGATAAAATGACGAGTGATAATTATTTGATAAAAGAGGGTCTGAACCGCTGATTTATTTCATACTATGATAATAATTCTGTTTTAAAGTACATTTCCTGAAACACAAATAAAACAATTGTAATTTTTTTCTAAACCCTCAATGATATAATATGTGGTTGTTTTTAGACGTAATCAGTCCGGCCAACTTAAACACATATTCAATTTCATTGTATATGACATTTTTTTTTAATTTAAAGGTTAGAATCGGGGGGGGGGGCGCAGGACTACTGCACTGCGGGAGAAGATTTGGTAGGCATATGAATGTCTAACAACCTTCGATTCCTGCGAGAATTCTGTTAAGCTCCTGTGAAATAACCCTCCATATTTTAACAGGATAACGAATCCTTTCTTTCAGGCCCGGGGATGAATTTTAACAGAATCGTTTAGCCCGGCTTCGGCCGCTGGAGCTTCGATAAACGGATCGCCGGAATAATATATATTTACAAGCTTTTTGTCACGTTTGTTCCAAACGTCAGTCACCTCCCCTCCCCCCCCCCCCTCAACCCCTCACACTTTCCTCTACGGCGTTTATAAAAGGATAAACAATGCATGTTTTTTTTGTTCATCGTCTAATATTCAAAAGGATTGTATTTTTTATATACCAGTTCCCAAAAGGGGTAAAAGGGTGCAAATAGAGTCTATGTCATACTACATAATTATGTAATGAATATTGTAGATGAATATCTAAGTTTGTTAATTTGTTTTTTTGGGCTTTAAGGCGTAAAAATCTAGGATCATCAACGTCTGTTGGTCTTTTATTTTTGATCTCTGGGATACAAGAACTATTTAGAAGAACGAAAATAAAAACAAACATAAATAATTAAAAAATAAAAATTAAATTTATATATATTTTTAAGAGAAGGATGGTTGGGGTGATCAGTCAAAATAAAATAGTAAAAGTTAATAATTTTGTTTATTTTCACATTCGTCGACGCTTCGGCCCGAAGTTCAGGATTTCATCAGGGCTAAGAAAAAAACCAGATAACAATAGGTATAAGAAACAATAATCATTGAATAATATAAAATTAAAATTAAAAAAGATGAAAGATATAGATTAAAAATGTTTTAGTTGTTTTTTAAACAATACATTTATTTTAAAAATGTAAATAAACTTATTTTCTTATAAAATAAGTTATTAAATAAAAAGTTTTAATATGAACATAATATATATATATATATATATATTGATTATAGCACCTCTCCTCAGCCTCTACTGGTTCTTAATACCAGTAATCCGGCTCAGTTCGAGGCGCTGGGATCTCCTAGAGTCCTGCCTTTCCTTCCAAGAGTGGGGAGAAAGGCTTGGCTCGGAGTTCTTCGGAGTGAATGGATTCTGTAAATATTGTATAGTATGCATGTGTTTTAATTTTTATTTTGATTAGTTTAGTTCTTTTGTTTATATACATTTACATTCATTATTATTAGTTTCTGTATTATTTTTTTTTATATTGTGTGACAGATTGTAATATTTCTGAATAAATAAATAAATAAACAATTTTATATATATATATATATATATATATATATATATATATATATATATATATAAGGGCTTTCATATATATATATATATTTCTTGAATTTATATATATATATATATATATATATATATATATATATATATATATATATATATATATATATATATATATATATATATAAAACTTCAAATTATGTTATTTATATTTACCTTTGATTTTCCCGGATTTTGGGGTTATTTTATACCAAATGGATTCCTTATTATTTATTTTTTTTTGTATAAGAGAAAATAATGAGTATGTTATTAAGTGAATTATGATTACAAGAACCAAAAGGACAAGTAAATATTTTGAAAAAGCAAGTTAGATTTGTTTTTATTGTTTTAAAGACTATTAAATATAATTTTTTATAAAAACAAATTCGAGTCATAGTAAATAATTTTTTTAGAGGATTTATAACCGGCCATAAACAAATAAAAATAACTTCTCATTTTGACGGCATTCATAACTTCTCAGAATTCCTTCCGAATGCAATGTTAGTAAAACCATCCAAATGCTGAATTAATACTCCTCCAACGCATATCACCAACTTCTACATTCCTACATAGGACAAATATTAAGAAGGGTATGCAAAAATTTTGTGCAAACAATTTTAATTTTTCGAATGCTATAAAAATCCATATTTAAGACTCTTCTTTAGGCGAACTCTTCCAAATTTTTCCAACAACTGCAAAAATTCTCATAACTTCACGACGACTCCACCGATCCATAGGAAAATATTCAGGGATTTGTGGTCCAATATACTACAAGAAGCTACAAACACGACCGCAGCAAACATATCAGAAGCAAATATATAAAACATAAAAATGTTTGAGAAGTGTTTCTTTAGGCTTATATAGGAAGCTTATATAGAAATGAAATGTAAATGTTATTGATGCATAAGATACTGCATGGCAAAAGGGAAAAAAACAAATATATATATATATATATATATATATATATATATATATATATATATATATATATATAAATTTTGTTTGAAATTATATAAAATATTATTTTTTATTCAATGGTCGGTTGGAAAGCTCGACGTGACATATGTCTAATTTTTTCGATGTAAAATCAACCAAAAACATTTGGTTGAAATCGGTGACGCTCCCCTTTCGTGTGATGAAATGTAATTGCCCTGACAAAATCCCACTCATTGCCACAGAGGAAATGAATTTTTCGTACGTTCGTGATATTTATATTTAAAAAATATTAATAACATGGTTGATTTAATTTATGAAAACACTGATATTAATTAATATTAAACTGGACTACTTTTTTTTTCTCAATATTTTAAAGAAATTAAACCGCGAAAATCGAACATAATTTTTTTTAAACATGATAATGATTTTAATCATGACTTATTACTTTCATATAACCAGAAGGCCATTCATTCTTAGTATAAATATTAAGACTCTAATGCGGTGCGCACATCACACACTTTCAATTACCACCCTCTTCTTAGCAGAAATAAGTATTGTCAGAAAAAGGGGAGGTGAAAGTAAATATTATAGACGATGTATTTATTTATATTTCATTGTGGGTATATTTATTTGTTTGAGTGCGCTTATATACATACAAATTTTAATATTTATATCGCTGCAATCTATACAATTAAACATTATATATTACCAACGATAGCTTTTATTAAAACCGCTTATGTATATGTACATAATATTGTTGGAGTCCGTTTTATATTAAGTTCATGTTGCGTATGGAAACATGTTCTAAACGTTCGGGCGAGCTCAGGTGATCTCGGCCGCGTTCGTATTCCTTAGGTTCCTCCATTACCCAAATTCTTTCATATTGTATATTTAAATATTTATTATATCACAAATCAATGTGAAATGCTTTATTGTTTCAAATAAAAAAAATTAAAGCTACTTTAGGGGAAACCAATATCGAAAATTAGCCCTGTTAGAGTACATCAATGAGAATAAAACCTACATAACATTAAATTTTCTTGCTTAAATACAATTGCTTAATTTTCCACTGGTATAATGAATTTAATCAAAATCGTTGGAGCCGTTTTCGAGATAATCGGAAAATGTGTTAAATCGATGATATAAAGTACCACTTATGGTTAGCTGATTTTGACGGAAAAGTTGCTGTAACCCAAGTATATACAAACCTTAAATATGCAATTCCACTTGTTTACGATTTTTCGTTTTTTAGCTAGACTGTTAACACACACACACACACACACACACACACTATTTTGCGGGACTTTGTTACTTGGACTCATAGTACCTCGTGTATTTCCGTTTACAACTGAGATCCAAAAATTTTCACGGTACTTAAATTCACTATATATTTCATACACAGATAAGTGAAAGTAAAAAAAATTGAAAATGTAGGTTGAGTTGCCTCATTTCTCTATGAAATTCTTCTGCTTATATTGGTGGTACTTATTTGAAAACACATCAAAAATGTTATTCGAAAACGAAACTTCCGTGCGTTATCATTCATACTATTGAATAAATTTCATGTTATTAATTTCAGAGGTTTATTAAGACTCCAGTTCCACATGTAATAAACATTTTTTATGGTTTAAATATTGGAACAGGTTATTTACCTATTAAAAAAATAAGCGACTATCCTGTGTACATACTTGTTGCTTGCACAAGTGATGCTTCATTAAATTAAGTACGTTAGGCTTTCAAGAGCTCGGATACCTGAAACCTTCCTTAATGGAAACTCAATACCAATGACTCAGAAGCTGCCATTAAACGCATTTTCAAAGTCTCTGCACTTTAATTATCACTTTAAATATTTTATGGCAATATATATGTATATATAATTAGTCAAAATAAAAATCACATTGATCAAAAATTGTATCTTATTATTATTTTTTTTAATCATTTCATTATTTTTATAAAGAGCTATTTTTATTTTTGGTCATAAGTGATAACAATCATATCCTGATCATTATTTTTGACCAAAATTATTAAAAGTAAAATAATTGTAATACTTTCTTAAATCAGAAATATAACTTTTTTTTAAAATATCTATGATATATTTACAGTTCTGGAGTAGTTTGTGGAGAATACTTATTACTTCCAAATATCTTTATTTCCGAAATTAATTTAAAATTTTGTCTTCCAAATATACATATACATATAAATCATCCAGATACCGCGTGCACATATTAAAAAATGACTACATTAATAAAGTATACATACATATTAATATTTAATTTATTTTGTCTGTAAAAGGTGATTTTTATTTTTTTATCTAGATTTTTTTTTATCACAATTTCATTATTATCATTTATGTAAAAAAGTATCACTCAGTGAGTGATCATTATTTTTAATCGAATCAATAAACATCGATGATCGATTTGAATTTGAATCGATTTAAAATAAGAGTTAATAAATAATCAAACTAAAACCAAAAAGAAAATCAATCACCAAAATAAATAGCTCTTGTTTTATTAAAAGAATAATGGATTATTTCTCTGTCAGCTTCTTAATGATGTGTTTCCATGAAAGGATGATATTATCCAACATTTTTTTTTTTTAATTTATTTTATTTATTTACATATGTTTGTTTCAAAATAGTGAATGAGTCAAATTATGAATGATATTATTAGTTTGTTCTGAATTCGTGTAGGTTCAGTGTTATGATAAAATATGATAAATTAATAAACATGTATGATAAAAAATATAGATATTGTTTGATATAACTATTTTTTAATTTTATTTGATTTACGATTTTAATTCTAAGTTAAACGGGTGGCTGATCCATCGCTTTTAAATGAACGAATTTTTTTTTTTTTCAACACTTTATCGATGTCAAATAAGTGGGGGACCTTCGCGTGATTTTCTTGTTTCCTCGTGGCGTTACGTGCCGCTTATGTTTCATTTATGTATTTTCTTAATGTGGGCTACCTCTTGGTTAACTGTATCCATCTATTTTAAAACAACTTCGGTCGTAATGAAGTACTATGGGCTATTAAATTGCGAAAAAAATCCGTAAAAGAATTATTACTACTAACTGGTGTTGTCGCAATTCAAATCCTGATTACTTGCGAACTTAATGTTGACTTAATTCTAGTCTTAAACTTCAATCGAACTGTTTACAGACGGCGTTATCAATAACTTTTTCAATAGAAAGATAAGATAGTTTTAATAATAATTATTATAAAGCTATTACAATAGCTCCCCTGTTCCTAGTCAACCACAGTTAATAAAACTCCTCAATAAGTATCAATAAATCTGTATATGTTATCGGTGCTTGACTATTTCACTTTGTGAATATAATATATGTTCGGAAAATATTTCATAAAAAAGTTTAAAAAATACTCAATAACAATAAAAAATATATATATACATATTATATACAGTCATTTTTATTTATTTATTTTTTAACACGCTACCAACTTCCATAATTTTCCATATCAAGGCCACAAAAGTTCATCAATCGATTAGGTTTAAGTAAGATTGATTAAACCCTAAAATTTGAACTCATTATTGTTCGTAAACTTCGATTAAATAATAAATAAATAAAAACCTATGCTTTTTTCTTTTTTTTTGGTTCCTTTCTATATTGACCGAAGAATGTATTTTCAGGAATGAAAAAATATAATTTTAATGAGATATGGTTGTGATTTTCTTACAAGATTACAACAGACGTTTAGTTGATAAAATCAATTTCTAATAATCATAAAAATTCTGATCAAAAAGTCAGAGGAATTAAGAAAGGTGATGTCACTACAGATTTTATTTGATAGCAGGCCATCTTTTCGCATCTATACATAAATTATTTTCTTTACGCACAATGATTTTATTGATAAAAATAAAAAATAAATTTTTTTTGGCAGTGACCTTTTTTTAAATATGTCTATATTGGAGTTCAGGGAATCTTTCTGTGGCTGTGACGCCCTTATTTAAATTCCACTGGCTTTTAATACCAATGAATTGGTTTAGGTAGAAACGCTGGGATCTCCTGAAGTTTTGTTTTTCCCTCCACAACTGAAGAAACAAGGCTGGTTCTGGTTTCTCCTAGCTGATTGTAAATATCGTATATAAATGTGGGTGTGTCTATGTTGTTTATTTTAATTTTTAAAGAACATTTTTTCTTATTTATTAATTTATTTTTTCTAACATACATATATATATATATATATATATATATATATATATATATATATATATATATATATACACAATATATATATATATATATATATATATATATATATATATATATACATATATATATATATATATATATATATATATATTTTTTTATTTTGTCCTTATTTCGATGTATTATATTGTTATTACTTTATTTATTTATGTTTTCTATAAATATGGTGTGAATGTGCTCTCTGGTCTCTAATTATTCGTTAATTGAGACAGAAACTAATATTTCTCAATTAAAAAGTTATTACCTTTGTTTTTCTATATCAGTGTACATGGATTGACCTCGTATATATACATGTACAGAAAGAAACGAATGGTTGGTTTTCATAACTCCAGTATCAGATACACCGGAACGCTTCCTTTCCTGGATCGCTTCCTCCAGCATCTCAAGCACATAAATTTTAATAGTGGAACACTAAAACCTTTTTCACTGCAGCTCTCAAGAAGGATCCTAAGTAGATTCATAGATCTTAAATCATAACTGACCGGTCCAACTCTCCCCCCCTTACTCTCTCTACGCCCCCCTTCTCCCCCCCCCTCAGTACTCGGATCCTTAGCATACTTGAGACACTTCAAAGGAAAGGCAGTCATTATACTCCGCTTAACAAACAGGATCCGTCAGTGTTCGGTCTCTGGTAGCATCTCTTACAGTAGCTTTTTGTTCCCTAAATATTAAATGCCCAAGAGGAGGAGATTGGAGTAGAGAAAATACTCATGATGGGTTCAGACAAAGCTCTTATTTTTATCGATCTCACTGTCCGTCCATGGAAACAGGACAGTTCTAGAACATTTGAAGTCGAACATTATAGAACACATACAGAACGTTATTAATTTATCAACAAACCATGTGGTATCCTATTAGACGTGGACGTGATCATGCGAAAAAACAATGGACTAACGATATTACCTTTGAGATTCACCATGAAAATGTTTTAACTAATTTACTATACCTTTCCTTGCGATAATCTTTGAACACTGTTTTCTGCACATTACAAACTAACACATCATTTACGGTTAATTGTCTCATTCGAATACCGATGAACGAATGAACGAATAATTACGAAGAGCATATTTATATTTAAAAAAATTAAATAAAAAAAATATTCTCATAGCATTTTATTCAAAAGAGCATACAACATTTTATTTTTAACTACACGTGTTGGTATTTAACAGTTACTTTTTCTTTTAAACATATTTATTGAGAAATATTACAATCTGTCACAATTAAGGACATTTATAATAGTGTACAAAGAGCACATTCACACTCCATTCACAATAAGTTTAAAAATAAATAATACAGAAAAATAATAATCCTAAAAATAAATGTATATAAACTAAAAAAAAAAAAAAAACTAAGCTAATGAAAATAATTACACAAATACACACATGCAGTTACTTAAAAAAAAATAATGACACTTATTTGCATTTAAATTTTTCTTTTAAGCAATTCGAAATAATTTAATTCAGATATAGATGGAAAAAATTTCTCCAAACTTAAATATCCTTATTAGTATTGATAACTTTTATTTCATAAACGAACCCAAATATTAAAAGATGTGGTGTGGAAATAAGCTTATTTTCTGAAAATGGTCTTCTTTTTCCAGAAACCTAATAAAATATTCAAATGAACCGTATAATTTAAGTGAAAATTAAGAATAAATTTTATTGTTAACAAAAAATTAATTTTTATTCTCACCGATTATACACCAATGTTTTTACTATTTAAGTTTCAATGTTTTTTAATTATGTGCTATAAATAAAAGATTACTTAATTTATTTTTTTTTAATATATTGGTTTTGATATTACAATAATAATAGAAGATATAGTTATTTCGAGATTCCTGAAAATTTGTCAATGATGATTTGGAAATAAATGACTCAAGTATGAACTATTTTTAAAATTATTATGAATCAAAAAGTAAATTATTATATGAAACATTAATACTTTATAATTGAAGGGCAATTAATGAAACTATTATACTTATAGTTTAATATATGAATGGTAATATTAATTTTCCGCTTCAAAGTCGTTCGATATTTAAATAATTGATTATGCTCACAACCGTGACTAATATTTTTTTTTTTGTGTTCATTCAGTTTTGAACGTAACTATTTTAATTTGTTTTTTGTTGATAGCTATTAAATATTATTCAGTTTCTCTGTGGAATCCACCCTCCCCACCCCCCTTTATATGCGCCTTTATTCATTCCCCTACTTAATTTATTCATAGATCGATCCAAAGACACACGCATTTCAGTTTAATTTCTTTGTGTTTTCATTAAGTTAGGCCTGGAGAGTTATACTTGAGCGGAACTGCATAATGTATCAGGAAAGTTGAACTGTCTGCAATTTTAATTCATCACCTGCGAACCTCCCCCCCCCATCTCTCCACCGAGTCCCCCCCCCCTTTCTCCCTCAATTTCAGAGCGTTCGCTGTTCATTTTCCCATCAGGGTTATAACTTCCCCGCTCCATCTAATATTCATTCTGACACAGAAACCAACCGGTTTTGTTGAGTCACCGTTTTGAAAATCTTTTTTTTTTTTACCCAAAAGTTTTACCGGAAAAATAACAGAGTTGCAAAGCGGACGCTTTTAGTTGTAAATCAAATAATCATATCGTAATAAATGTTTTTTTGATTTCAATTTTCAAATGTTCATTTTTTATGTATCAATGGAATATTCCAATTCTTCGCTCTACAGGCTAATTCTAAAAAAAGTTGTATATTTTTATTCTGACAATTCAAGCAGACTCGAAGTATTACCTTAAAATTTTATTATTATTATAATTATAACATAATTTGCAGGGTTTCAGTTCCAGTCAAGTACCCCTCTTCATCAAACTTATCTAAACTTTTCCTAAATTAGCTAACTTCAACCCTAAATGTTTGGATATTATTTTACTATTATTGAAACCATAATCATCCCTCGAGAATAAATTAAAATATATATATATATATTAAACTTTTTATGTTAATTTAATTAAACTTAAAGAAAAACGACTAAAATGTTTGCATTATAAAAATAAAACACAGGTAAGGTAGAAAATGGCCTAAACCTAAGTCTTTAGAAAATATAAATATGCAAAAAAAAATACCATGACACAATATTCCGTTGAAAAAAAGCAAATGAGTGTTTTATTTTTCTTATATATTTTTTCTTTATTTTAGTTTTTTTATATATAACCCTTTTATATGGTCTGAAAGGTGATTAGAAAAGCTTTTATTATATTTTGATGCCTACTGTTCTCTATTTGGGTCAATAGCGTATTATTATTAACATACCTATTATATATAAAAAATATTTTTATTTTACTCTATTCCAATCCAAAGTAAAACGAGGAATATTTTTGTCATAAAAAAAAAAAAAAAATTGGAAAAAACCCAGTCTAGGAAAAAAATAAAATTTATTTTCTCAATTTGTGTAGCTTTTGTTTGAAAAATATATTTTTAAAATAACACAATGGTATAAACTTCTTATCACAAAAAAATAATATTTTGATCAATACTATTTACAAACGTCAATAGCAATTGTTATTGACATAATTTATCATATCACCAAGAGTAGTGTTAATCATTTTTTATTATTAACGTTTTAAGGCCTAATTACACCGGTCAATCGCGAAATGTAACATTTTCAACAAGTTCATTTGCTTTGTAACTCGTATTATTAGCTTTATACACAAACACACACACACACACACACACACACACACACACACACACACACACACACACACACACACACACACACACACACATACACACACACACATACATATATAATGAACGCATGAACTGTGTTATATTTGACCTGTCCTTGAAAATGAGGTTAGCTGACTCGTGCAGGCCCTCACGCTATCCAAGATTATTTAACTTGTGTTGGTATTCCCGTCCGTGGTATTTAATATATGTATACATTTTCCTGTGTGTAAGTATACACTAGCGGATCTACAGGGGGTGGGAACTTTCGGGCTGAAGTTCCCCCTCCACCCCCCAAATATATATATTTATTTTTTTCATAAGTCCAAATTTGTCTCTGTGAGCGATCTCAGCTAAATATTTTAACAATTACAATATAGACATATATATATATATATATATATATATATATATATATATATATATATATATATATATATATATATATATATATATATATATTATATGTGTGTATAAAGAATTCAGTAATAACGAAAAATATTTTTAACATATAAGAATAATAATTAAAAAAAAGCTGCGTAGAAGTGGAAAAACTAAAAAGACCAACATTTTTACTAGAAATAGAGCTTTCTTCTCCATTTCAAACGTATTGAAGTCCCCAAAAATTTCTAGAAACCACAAATTAAAGGTGTAAAATGATATGATAAAGACAGTTCTGATATACAATCTCAATAAAAGGACACTTACGTTCACTCCAGAAGAAAGAATTGAAAGATTTTAGGGGAAAATCCTTGTTGCGATTACCAGAGCGATCTGGTATCAAAGTGATAACTCTTGGAGGAAAGAGCATGCATAACCGTTATTATACATATTATTTATTTAATTAAATACCGGTAAATGATCGTTTCATATCTGATTATTGTATTGCCATGGACTACAAACACAATGCAATATCTGTAATCCAAACTAATTGCTGTAGAGAGGATCACTGGCGAATCTACGGAGGAAGGGGGTCATTTGGGCTGAAATCCCCTTCCTCCCCAAAAAATATAACCACATGTTATGAAAAAAAATATTAAAAAATTATCTGTAAAAGAATTATTTTTCGTGTAATTTTATTTAATAGGACTTCAAGAATCACTTATACATCGTTTTATATAGTTTCTTTCTTTTTCTTCCAAAGTAATTATAGTTATATATATATATATATATATATATATATATATATATATATATATATATATCTATATATATAAGGCTTTCTGGCTGAAACCCCCCAAAAAAATTAAATCCTGGATCCGTTAGTGAAGTGAATGTAGAAGATATTCAAGAAAACTGCTCACAATAAGATATTAAAATTATTTTATTTTCTATTTTTGGCTTTAAGAGTTTAGACAAAATCCTATATAGCCGTAATTTCACTTTTCTCATGAACTTTTTAAGTTAAATCCACCCTTCACTATATTACTCTTTTATTACTTTAGGAATAATAAAAAAAAAAACTTTAAACATTACTCACCATATGCAATCCTATACACTCACTAGAAACAAATCCAATCAGTATGAATAAAGATCAATGTTATTTTTATTTATTGAATATTTAATAGTTGACCGTTGCATTATAAAGGAAGGAGATGGTCCGGGGTTGCGGTCATAAAAAGGCTAAATAGTGGTAAAACTATTTTATTGAAAGCTAACGTTTCGACCCGACTTTGCAGGTTTTCATCAGG
Organism: Nezara viridula; assembly: GCA_928085145.1. NCBI lineage: Eukaryota > Metazoa > Arthropoda > Insecta > Hemiptera > Pentatomidae > Nezara > Nezara viridula. The sequence continues at coordinate 40,545,499 of OV725078.1, forward strand.
GCTAGAACGGACAAGATACAAAAAAAATAGAGAATTGTGGCAATTACATAATATTTAGACATAATTTATAAACAATGTGAATAAGCTTATTAGAATTATAAACAGTAAGTACAATAAAATATGGACTAAGTAAGCTGAGTAACAAGATCCTAAAATAAAGTAAATAGATGCTAACAATAGATGCCTTTCCAGTTCTAAGTGAAACTCCTAGAGGAACACACCTGTAAGTCTCTAATTTTATTTATTTTTTTCTCCTGTAGATTTTGTAGAATTATAGTCACATTTTCATTTGTTATATATTACACTACAACAATTGTTAGCAACTATTTACTTTATTTTAGGATCTTGTTACTCAGCTTACTTAGTCCATATTTTATTGTACCTACTGTTTATAATTCTAATAAGCTTATTCACATTGTTTATAAATTATGTCTAAATATTATGTAATTGCCATAATTCTCTATTTTTTTGTATCTTGTCCGTTCTAGCCCTGATGAAGACCTGCAAAGTCGGATCGAAACGTTGGATTTCAATAAAATAGTTTTACCACTATTTAGCCTTTTTATGACCGCAACCCCGGACCATCTCCTTCCTTTATTTTTATTTATCAATTTTATATGAACTTAGTAATTTTCTACTTTTAGACTTTATTCTTTACCGGTTCTTCCCCTTGTTTTACTGTCGTTCTACTTTTATAAAAGATTGATAATGATTAAATATGAGATATTGTCGAATAATAAACACGGAAAGGATGCATTTTCGTGCGTACATAGAGAAAATTTTCTTTTACTATTAACTAACTTACTAGTAGGTAGTATATAGCTCCTTGCGTATGGATTTATCAATAAAGGCCAAATTATGTTCGGTAATTTTTTTAAAATTAATATTATTTTTAATTTAAAAAAAAATTATAAACCATTAAAAATAAATTAATAAATACAAAAAAGAAATATAATAAAAAGAATAAGCTTATGGAATAATTAAGAACCAATAATAAATTGACAAAAATCAGTGTGAAAAAGTGTGTAAGCCTGAGTTTGAGTAGTTATTTTACTTAGTTTACGTTCCTATATATATGTATATTTATTTATTTACATTATTATTATTTTGCTGTTATTCTATTTATATTATTTTTATTTACCGTACATACGGTGTGAATGAACTTCTGTATTATTATTTATTAGTCATGTCCTTAGTCCTTCGCTGTGAAAAATGTAATATTATTAAATAGAGATATGTTAAAAAAACAAAATTATTCACAACCATAAGGTAATTATGTATAATAAGTATACATAATAATTTTCTAATAAAATATATTTTTTTGCCAATTTTTTTTAAGTTATAACAAAAATAATAAATTTTAGTCTGTGATTGTTACACAAGTATGCGATAAGTGATAATTTTTTATATCTTGTTAATATGGATTGATTCTTTTGTCGTTGTTTTGTTGATATATGTTTTTTAAAGTATTAATAATATCTTTTAAATAATTGCATGAATGTATTTTCGGACTTCTAAAACGGGCAGTCTGAAACGTCGTCAGAAGCTTTTATGAATGAAGACGCTGTAAATTAATTTTAATTATAGGATTCGAAATATGGTATTCATAAAAGTAAATAAGATTTAATATCAATTTGAAATCTCAAAAGATTTTTATACAATAAAATTGTTAGTTAATTTTTTAAATGTTGTCTTATACTTATATTTTCATGATGAAAATTATTGAGATGGATAATGAACGAATAGATCATAACTAAAAGTTTATCAACCTATGGTAGGATTGAAATTTAGGAAGACGAGTCTTGGTCTTGAGAACTCCTTTTGGTCTTGGTCTCGGTCTTGCGCAAGAATCTCGCAACAGTCTTGCATTTACCTATTAACCTATTACTATAAAGATATTACTGTAATTTTTTAGATAGGAGAAACCTAACTAAGCCTTAATGAAAAATAGGATGAGTTAAATGCAAAAGTATATTGTTTATACTAGTTCTTTACATATAGTAACTAAAATTATCAAGTATTATTAACTATTTTGCCTTAATTATAATTCACAAAAATGTTTTTATTTTTTTTGGCCCGTCTTGGTCTTGGTCTTGCAACAGTCAGGTGGTCAGGTGGACCTATTTTAACACTTTTAGTTTCCGATGGTGTTCAGTGTATAGCATGTAGAAAGAGGTGGTGAGCGTTACCTGTATCGTTCCTCGGGACTAGTTTGCCATTATTATTAATTTTATTTCAATTAATATTTAATTACATAATTAAAAGATAAGCTTTCCTGAGTCCAATATAGCAGGGACTTGAAACAGGCTGGTATGCTGGATTCATTACGTATACACATCCCTTTGTAAGCCGTAAGTTTAAAAGCCGGCTATATTAAAAATACAGGCTCATATAACCACATAAAATTATTAAACCAACCGTGGCTTTATTAGACTTCAAACTGATAGCGGCAAACAATGCGGATTTTAATAAAACTGGAATTAAGCTAAATGTTTGATTAACACCATTTATCTGAATCTCAAACGTAATGCTTTTTTTTCTCCCCCTGAACACATTCTCACAAAAAAAAAGATTAACTTTACCGAAAGTAAACGTTTACAGTTCTTATTAACGGGATTTTTTTTCTTTTGTTATGTATTTAATAATCTTCTAGTTCCTCATTCTTTCTCTCTTTTTTGTGTGTGATGATAGAGTCAAGTTTTTTTTTCATTCTTTAAAACGTATACGGCTACAATCCATGAAGGGCCTAGGGTTCAGTACTTTGCAATGGAGTACTGTTTCATGGCCAACAGTTGTGCAGGGAGGTGATCGGGTAAGGATCACGCTCAACCGCCAGGTTTTCCCTCCTAATTAATTATTTAATTATGATTGTCCCGGATCTTGAGCTTAAGAAACCAGTGCTTACCAACTGATATACTCCGGTCCTTTTTTAACTTCATTTACCTATATAGGAAATATATAGTAAAGGAAAGTATTGAGATAGTGAAAATTTTCTAACATCAGTTTTCAACGGAAATAAATTTGTTGAGGTCCCCTGAGTCCAAATAACCAAGTCCCGCAAAATTGTGTGTGTGTGTGTGTGTGTGTGTGTGTGTGTGTGATAAAAGTCTAGCTCAAAAACGAAAAGTCTTACAAAAATTAAATTGCAGATATAAGATTTTTATATACCTGGGATATTACTGCAAGTTTTTCGACAAAATCAGCTAACCGGAAGTGGCACTTTATGTTATCGATGTAACACATTTTTACCATTTACTCGAAAACGGCTCTTACGATTTTGAATAAATTCATAATATCTGTGTAAAATTAAGCAGTTTTAAATATAATGTAAGTTTTGTTCTGATTGATGTTCTCTAACAGGGCTTCAATGGCTAATTTTAAATATTAGCTTACAATAAAGTACCATTTTTTTTTTTAGCAACAATTGACCATTTCACATTGGTCTCTAATATAAAATATAATTAAAATTAAATATGAAAGATTTTGATAATTAACTAAAGGATAAATAAGAGATCGTAATGGAGAATAGCTGTAATGCAGGAACCAAAGGAATACGAGCTCGCCCGATAGATTAGAAATAAAAAATTGTATATATAGGGGTACTTAAATAAATAAAAGTACCCACAATGAAATATAAATAAATATAGCTTATATAATTTTTACTTTAACTTCTCCTTTGTCTGAAAATACTTATTTCTGCTGAGAGGGTGGTAGTGAAAGCTGCGTGATGCGCACACCACATCAGATTTTTTTCATCCGTTTGTCTAAAACCAAGAGTTATAATACGCAACAAAATATAAGTCATTTATTTTTGTTTTCTTTGGGAATCTCTTTAATATGAAGCTTTCCTCTACCAAACTCCTGCCTCGGCAGATCCCTCCTTATCTGCCTGTCCATCCAGCTCCGACAGTCCTCTGGTCTTGTGGTCTTCCTCTCTTTCTTTTAACCTCTGCCTCTATGATTATCTTTGGTATTATGTTGTCACCCTTTCTTCAATTATGGTCAGATCATCTGAGTGTCCTTTCTTCTGTCATCGGGATATTTTGTTTTATTTCTGCCTTATCATCGTGTTTCTTCCCTTTCAATCCTCGATATCCTAGCTGCTCTTCTCCAAAAATCTTTTTCCAAAATAAAAAATTTTTTTTGGAGACATAAGGCAGTGTCGTTAGAAATTTTCCTATTATAACCTAACATTTTAATTATAATTATTTTAAAATTAAAAAAAATAAATAAATATTTTAAATAATTCTGACACTTAAAATAAAATAGAAATATTCTATCTATTACTGTATAATCACTATTATATCGATGGGGAAGTCATGAATATTTATATCATGGACTTAAGGGAAAAGTTTTTAGTGGACTCGTGGTTTCTTTTTACCACTCAACTCCATAAGTAGGTGTGTCCTGGATTAATGTATAGCTCAAAGGATTAAGAAGGCAATGAAATAACGATGTTAATTTTTTTTTTATAATAAGTTCCTTAGATTCTTTAGAGGTCTTCTGCTCATCTGTGGAATTTAAATTAAAAGTATTCATATTTCGTTTATTTTATATAATTTATTTTTATTTCTAAAATAGGTTAAAACGTTGTGTTCAAATGTATTAGTTAATCCTCAATTAATGCTATATAAATAGTTATGTACAACTACATACAAGTACAGCAAAGTAGTTGAAAGCCTTCAGTGCTCGAAACACGTCCTCAAGATGACCCACATGTTTGGGTTGAAACGTCGGTACAAATAAAAATTTTTTATAATGACTGCGGTCTGAATATTTACCACCCATGATATGTAGAACAGTTGACTAGCTTCCTTCAGTAAATAAGTAAAAGTTAAAAAAAAAAATTCGATAGAGTACATCAATTTTTTTTCTGTGGTTATATTCTTAGGAAGATTTTGAGATCCTTTCAGTTGATAGAATGATTAACTAATAATTTTAACATTTTCCAGTTGTGTTTTTCTTTGAAAATATCTTAATTTTTCAAAAACGTTACAGAAGTATTAGTAATTGAAAATTCATGGTAAATATTTCTACCACACTTTTGAAAAAAAAAAATTAAAGAATAACTTTATTTGTGAATAACTCAAAAAGCATTTTTTCTTGATTGTACCTATGATAATTAGAAAGATTACTAAATTAACTACAAAACAAAAAACAATTGTAAAAATTGTAATAAAATTTAAACAATTCGTATTTACGGAAGGAGTAAAGTGTGTTGAAATATTTTTTTAAAGAGGAACAGATTGAGGTTTGTATTTCGTAGCTCGAAAGATCCTCCAATACGAATTTTCATTTAGATCGAAAAATAATTTTGTTTTCTACTTATTTGACATAAGGGTCAACCTAACTCAGATATTTTTTCGAAAATCACAAAAAGGGTTATAACTTCAATATTCTTCCACCTATTCAAACAAAATTTTGCAGGGATATAGGGCCTTATAAACTACACGATATGACACAAACTGTGCCTTCCTAAGTAATTTAGAACTCAAGTTATAATTAGGACTATTTTCTTTACTATGCATTATTTTACTATGCATTTTTGATTGTACCCATGATAATTAGAAATATTACTAAATTATCTACAAAACAAACTAAAAATCGAACAATTATTAACAAAGATACAACCCATTAGTTTTGGTATACTTAATAATGTCTTCCTGTTTAAAGATATTGCATTTAGGAGTAGAATAGTCTACTAATTATTTTTTTCTGGCTTTTATATTAACTATATTATTTCTTAAAGACATTTGGTTGTTCTTAATTTTTTTTTTTTAATAATTTAGAATATCCTATGATCGGGGCATTATTTTGTCTTCATTGCCTTTATTATCTTTCCCGTTAAAAATAGGTCCTAGCAAAGCAATTTGTACAAATATTTTGGTCTATTATGTTTAATGGAATATTGTAATCGACTAAGGAAAAAATATTGATTCTTTCCTTACATAATACATAGGGACTACTTATTTCCATATTTTGTTGCTATTTCTACTTATTTGAACAAAATTTTCTGCTTATTTTTCGCACGGGCCAACTTGTATATATAATATTTCTTTTTCAGCTAATTTAATGCCATGAACTGAACTAGAAGTCCTAACAACTTGCAGATCCTTTGAAATAAAGGATTGACATGGAGCAGATTCCTTGAAAGAACCGGAGCGGTTTGTTGAAGTTTAAAGTGTAAGCCGCCGCATAGAACAAATAGTTTGGACAGAGTGGAAAGCCGGCTCGTGAATGCTGATGAGGTGACTCTAGGTAACTGGTAGGAGGAGGACCCTTGTACACTATCCTACGCCTCAACATCTCTCTTCCTACGATAATCTCTACGATCGTGGGAGGAGGGAGGGTACATTGCGCACGCTAAATCGGCTAAAGTATTCTCCAGCCTTGGAGCTCGATGCTGGAATCCCCAAGCTTTGGCATTACTACAATGACCAGAGAATGGAAGGGAAGGGTGGGGGGGGGGAGGAGGGAGGAAGGGGGCACATCGCTTTTATGAAGGATTTAGCCGTACGGGTATAGTTGGATCTAAACGCCTACTTGCTAATGAAATCGGATCAAGTTCTCCTCCGATTCTTTGCCATTCACTGCAATCCTAAATAATTCAAAGGACTAATCATAACTGTGTCTGAAATTAAAGCAAAAAAAAAAAACTCTAGTTTATGCCTTTTGAAAAATTTAAATTTCATAAGTAAGAAACAGTCTTCCTAACAAACATCAATGCTTTATATATTACGGTAAAAGCAAATAGTTTTATAAATTCACAGATCATATGTAACATATAGACGAGAAGTACCAATTAATAAAATACGAAAATATTGGGCTGAAAATTAAAGGTTTTAAAAAAATATAGTAGGATAGTCTTCACTCCATAGCATGGAGAAATCAGTGAGGAGATAGATAATAAGGTGTGTATTGTTTATGCCTGTAATATGGTTACATATATTAGGTTGTGAGAATTTTATTTATATTAACCCTGTTGCACTTTTGTCAAAATTTATTAATTCTCTTCCAAACAAAAATGTATTTAGCCTCAGGTAGCATTTGACTAGTTCTAAACACTCCAGTCTTTACTAAGATATCACAGGGTTATGCTCGCATTATTTTACTTTACGAATTTAAGCTCCTCCGGAACGGGACTCAGACTGTATGAAAAATTCTGGAGCGGTGGTAGTTTAGGTAAATGAAACGGTCAACGATGCTTTGAAAAAATTCAAGAGGAAGACTTCAAGACAAAAACCTTGAAGACAAAGATACTCATGAAAGGACTTCTTCTCTTGATGACGATGTTCTGCTAGCTTTGGTCGAAAAGAAAAAATACCTGAACAACTGGTTGAGATATTCTTAGTCAGTAAATTGACCATCGCCAAAAATCGCCGGGAAGAGATTTTTCCACGATCATCTTTGTCTGCAAGGCTGAAGTCTCTCAATTTATTTTAAACCATCGTTGAGCAGTGCATTCGCTCACACTATAATTACCCCAAGCTTTATTAATGTTTATGGTCATTTGGGACCTGTTTCGATCGAGTTCAGACTCGCAAAACAAATTTATGAAAAAATCACGTTTTTGCACCTTAGTAAAGGCTGAATTATTTCCAACTAGAGAAATACTAAGAAATATAGAAACCATTTTAGTTTGGAAGAGGCTTAATAATTATTGGAATCCATAAAAAATAACGATTCCTCAAATGCAAACATTTAGTTATATAGAAGGCAAATATAAAGAAAACTAGAAATCATTTTTTAATAAACAACAAACCAATATTTATTGTGATAAACTAAAGTAATTATACAAATGGTTGTTTGTCAGAGTAATCCAATGTTGTTTAACCAGTGGTTTATTGCAGTGCGAAGGAAGGAGATGGGGAAATATTCGCCAAAGCGCTTAGTGTAGTTTGGAATATTTAAACTTGAAAAAAGGCGTTAGTAAAACCTCAAACGTTATATACGTAATATAAAAAAATAATAGCAATCCCAAAATTTAGATTAATTTAAAATCGTTTATTCATGGTATTTTTTTTTTAGCTTGAAGGACCAACAACGGCTATAATATATTTTGAATATCTCAGGTTTTTATAATTGAAGGCTCCTTTTCCATTAGTAAATATTTAATTATGATCTCCTAGTCCGACGTTTCAGTTTTCTGGCCCATTTGATCATTTGGCCATTTGAGGATAATTTGTTATGTTATCTGAAAATTACAATTATTTTAATAATTATTCTATTTGTATATACACACTTTATATAATATTCTAATATACCTGGTAGTTACTATCTGTTATATACAGGGTATCTCAGTTCCTAGTGGCGAAACTCTAGGGAGGGGGGGCATTCCAGACCAAATTTCCAACAAAAAAAGTCCTTTAGATGTATAGAGGGAGTGAGGTAGCTCATTGGCAGACTACTGTGCTTCCAATGCTAAGGATTCCAGGTTGGAACCCCGGCTCATGGCAGAAAATTTATTTATCTGTTTCACTGGCCGTGGGGCAACCCTGAGTCGGGAGATCCTCCTGGGGCACACCCAGCCTCTATAAAGTGGGTACCCTTAATTAAATAATTAATTAAGGGGGAAAACCTGGCGGTTGAGCGTGATCTCGGTCAAATCACCTCCTTTCACAACCGTTGACCTAGAAACAGTGCTTTCCCTAAATAGTACTGAACCCAAGCCTAGAAAACCATTTGCACAAGCTATGCATCAATGTAAATATAATCTTCTTAGGTATTATTCCTTTCCACCCTTATATATTTAGTTGTATTTTCATATATAATAAGTTTGAACCTTCTTATTCCCAATTCTAGATGCAGAAATGCTCATTTTACTGGTCTTATCGATCTAGCAACTATTATACTCCCACTGAAATAAAAATTCCTATGTCAGCTCTGACCAAGTTTGAACCATCCACTTACTCTCACATATTGTTAATTTAGTTTTATCGCCTATTAGGTGGTCTTATTTTAGATGAATACCAAGCTCATAGTGTGATAGTTGTATCCATTCATTCACATAGCTGTATCCATTCACCACTATCATAATTTGACTTCAAATGTACTGATGAATGATTTATAACCAATTTGTATTCAAGACTCTTTTCAAAGATCATCCTGTGTATGAAGATTTCTTCTGTAAGTAGACAACCCTTTTCAATCTTATATTGTAATATGTTTCAATACTTACTCATATATAAATCTAACTTTTAAGGGAGTGGGGTAGCTCAGTGGTAGGGCACTGACTACTAACGCTTAAGGCCCCATGTTCGAATCCCAGCTGGTGGCAGATAAATTATTTATTATGTTTAATCTGCTGTGAAGCGACACTGAGGTCGGGAGACCCTTCTGGGGCACACCCAACCTCTATAAAGTGGGTACTCGTAATTAATTAATTAGTTCAAGTGGACAAATCTGGCGGTTGAGTGTGATCTCAATCAAATCACCATCTTGCACAACCATCTTTCAAGAAACAGTATTTGCTTAAAAAATACTGAACCAAAAATCTTCATTCATGGGTTGCTGTGGTACAGGTTATTTTTTTTTTTTTTCTTTAGATGGATAGACCGATTCCGAAAGGATAAGGAGTTAAGACCAATTTTGTATGGTCACGTTATTAATTGAATAAGAAGGAATTGCTCAAAAACTGTTTATGATAATTAAATACTAAGTACACCATCGTAAAGTAGACAAATTTTGTTAGTCAGTGATTAAATTTACTAAGATCAATGACAAAAGGAAATTTCAGGAGGTCTAATACTGACACTGTACAAAGATATGCTGCTCGTGTATGGGTACTGTAATCGTTGACAGCGACAAAAGTTCCTTTTATCATTCACCTTAGTAAATTTAATCACTGGCTGACAAATTTTGTCTACTTTACGATGGCCTACTTATAATTTTATTATCTTGAACAGTTTTTGAGCAATTCCTTCTTATTCATTAAAAAAAAAGAGGACCACACAAAACTGGTCTAAACTGTTTTTTCCGTTCGGAATCGGCCTATGATTCAAACAAGTTTTTTTGATGGAAATTTTGTTTGGAATTCTCTTCCTCCTCTCCCCCCCTCCCCCAGAGTTCGTCCATTAAGAAATGAGACACCCAGTATAATGAAAAAAATGTCTCAGCAACCATCTCATTGTCATAAAAGTACATTTTGTCAGTTATTTTATAAAGTTATTTTTGATACTAAAATACATTTTTTAAAAATAAAAATAATTGAGATGGATGCTGTTTTCAATGTCACATTGCTTCTGGGTATCTGAGTTTGAACTTTGTTCTAATACCCATTTTAGATATATCATCCACCTGTCCTACGTATTTATTATTTTTTTCTTGATCACGGACTATTGTTTTTTTTATAAACCTGCCAATTCTTGTGAGTATGTTTTATAAAGTATATATTTTTTTAAATTATTGATAATGTGTGTATAATTGTTATTTGAATTTTTAGTTTGTTCTAAAATTTATTGGTTTTTTTTCAGATTTTTTAGTAATATGTATTGCCCCTTAATTTTTTTAAAAATAATAATGCGTTATTTATTTTTTTAATATACATTACATCATGTCATGATAATAAATTACATGTTTGTGGTTGCAGTAATCAGTAAATGCAGTAACACATGGCATACTAGTAGTGTGAATGCTATTTAGAAAATTTAAATCCATTTCTCACAGTAGGAAAAACCTCATTTAAAACCTAAATAAGATATAAATAAAAAACTAGATTACAATCATTAAAAGTACATGAAAAACAAAATATAATTTATATAGAAAAGAAAACTATATATATATATATATATATATATATATATATATATATATATACATATTCACACACATTCTATAAATATAATTTATTAATTGGGGTGATAGAGTTTATTAATACTTGTTTGTTTATAATTTTTTTGAATGTTTAGGATTTTTGCGTTTTCAAAACTTACTTATTTAGGATTATTGCGTTCTATTGTTTGTTATACATTGTTGAGACATAGCTGTTGTATTTATGTTTTTCACAATAATTTTAATGCTGATCAATTCTAGTTTTTGTTTTGGTGGTTCCCTTCATGGGATCTAGCAGTTAATATATTAAAAAAATATTTGAATATCTTAACCGTTACAGGCAGCAATTGATGTTATAAAACTTTTCGAAACTATATTCATAATAAGATAAGATAAAAAATACAATTTATATTTAAACATTAAAACTTGAGGAATATTTTCCTTGGCGTTCATATCGCAGATATAGTTGCCTGTAATTTTCTAAAACTTTTCCCTTTTACCATAATTTACTAAGGATTGATGTTTATTAGGAAGGCTGTTTCTGTTTTAAGAAGACAAGTTTTACAAAGTACAAGGAATAAGGAACTTGGACAATTTAACTGCGATAACTTGGGTAGAAAAATTACTTGTTAATTACGAAAGTTGGGTGCTTTTCCCATTTCTCTTTCGGAGAAATGACTTTATTTAATTGAGAATAAATATAAACGATGGATTACCAATGTGTTTTACATTTGTAATTTTCCATCGCACTTATTGTAAATTTAATCTCTTTTGCTCTAGTCTTGATTCCATTCCATTGGTAAATAAGAATTATGAGAGTATTGACTGTTTTGGTGAAGAGCTTTTATAATTTTTTTACAATGGGAAACGGCTTTAAAATTTTTGAATAAACTCATTATACCAATATGGAATGGTCAGATCCTCTAGCAGCATCCGGAAATCTGCAAAGACACCTCTCCTTGATTGCTCATTGGCGCGCATCAAAATTAATGAATCAAAATGCAAATATGTCACTTTCACACTTCAACGCAGATCCTGCCCGCCAATCCGTTTTAATTCAATTCCTCATCCCTACTCAGACACAGCCCCATATCTTGGCTTCCTTTTAGACAAAAGACTAACTTGGAACCCACATACGAGACTTAAAAGACTAGAGCTTAACCGACGATTTGGTCATCTGTATAGGCTACTAAACAGAACATTTCATCTCTCAACTGAAAACAAACTATTAATCTACAAGATCATACTGAAACCTAAGTGAACCTACGGACTTGAAATGTGGGCGACAATTAAATCGTCGAATATCAAACGCATCCAATCCTTCCATTCCAAAGTCCTTCGAAAAATAGTCAATGCTCCATATTATGTCACGAACAAGACCTTACACCATGACATTAACATCCCATATGTCCTTGACATCATCCCATCCAGATTATCAAACTTTCATTAGAACCTTATTCATCATCCCAATCCTTTAGCGCAATCCCTATCCAGCTCCGAGCATCCATACGATCCTCTACTTTATTTTTTTTATCTCTATTATTTGTATATATTGTATGAATGAAAACTTTTAGCCTTAATATATATAGCCCTCTAAAAGTGGTTGATTGTATTATTATTCAATAAATAAAGTTTTGTTAAAAAATAAAAATATAGAATGGAGTAGTTTCTTGTATCAGCCAGGAAGTAGCGGGTACAGGATTTAATTTTGGGGGGTACAGCCCCAAAGTTTTTTTTGTACATATAAAGATAATTACTGTGGTGGGAAAATAAAAAGATAATCACCTATATGAAATTATTGTCGTAGCACTATTAAAAAACAAAAAAATTAAAAAATAATTACACGAACAATAATACTTTTAGTGATAATTTTTTAATAAGCCTTATATTTAGTAACTATGTGCGTTATATTAAAAAAAAAAAAAAATAGAATGTATTAGAAAATACATTCCCACATAGAAATTTATCATAATTTTAATTTTAAAAGCTACATAGCATTTATTTTCCAAGCTGAATTTCTGACTCTTTATTTAATTGTTGAATCGTCTGTACAATTGAGGAGAATGAATTATAATCCATAAATTAATTTTTCATAATACGATGGTGTTCAGAAACCGAACAGCCGAATCTTCCAGCCGTAATAATTCCATTTCAGCTTTTCACTTGACACCTCTTGATTTTCCAATATTTTGTTATTAACTAATTACTGTGCAAATTGAGTTTTCCCAGCTCCAACACCGCCCGAGTTTTCCGCTTGGGGAAATTATGTCGCCCTTTTTTATTTTAAATCGTAATAGCTTTTCGACGATTTTTGCACTTAAGTTGTTTCTTTAAGCTTGCCGCTACTAGCAATTTTTTTTTTTAAATTATCCTACATTTATTAGATGAGTTAATGATTATTAAAAAATTATGTTTTTTTTTAATAATGTCTGGGGTGTTCACTCACACGATTTCTTTAAAAAAAGGTTTCGGACAAGTTTGGACAACAATGAATTTTAAATTTGTAACCGATTTGTTATCTTTCATTGAGTATCTTGAATAATTCGAGAGAATATAGTTTTCGATTTATTTATTGAGTATTACAACAATCTGTCACTTGGTCATTAGTTATAGTGAGGTAGGATAACATTCACACTACATGTACAAACAATTTAAAATAAATATAAGCAAAATAACATTAAATAATAATCAAAAAGTATATTCAACAAATAAAATAAAATAACTTGTAATAACATTTTTTTTGTAATAACTTTGTTTATTGATAAATATTACAATCTGTCTCAATAAAGGACATTTATAATAGAGTTCTGACAGCACATTCACACCATATTTACAAATTAAAAAAAATATATAAATAAATAAAGTAATTTAAAAATTATATAAAGCTAAATAAGAACAAAATAAAATATCATAGTGAAGGAAGAAAATATAAATAATATTAATAATAGAATAAAAATAAATGAATAAAATAGAATTAAAATTATCTTAAAAAAAAAAAAAAGAAAGATGGAGAGCGCTTTAGCCACATACACTCATGTCTTGAGTGGAGAATCTGACCATTGCCAGAACTCCAATATATACATATTTATATGAAAAAGATCACAGAACCACTGCCGTTTTAACCTTCTTGGTTGATTATAGGGATGGGTGGTGCTTGAAAGGGATTTTACAAGAGGATTGGTATGATACGTAAGGTTCTGGTGAAATTAGGAGAATTTTTCTGGGATAAGGGATTTTTCTATAGCACCAATGGGATGTTGAAGTCATGATGTAGGGTTTTGTTGATTACATAGAAAGGAGCGACTAGTGTTTGATAGAATTTTGTCGATTTATGAAAAAATAAATATGTGAACGGGCTCAATATAAATCTGTTCAGAATTTTTTAACAGTATTTTTTGCTCATCCTATTAGAATATACTAGCCAAATAGTAGATGTGCATATGCAGCCCTCCCTACACCTTAATAAATAAACAAATTAAATTGCTTACTGTAGAAATCATTTACATTATCGTTTGTTACTTGACAGACTTGTTAATATGAGGTTAACTTGAACCTTTGAGACCATGACTCGATCTCTTATCAAAATTTCAAATATCATTTTCCTTACTATCTCAAATATGCTTCTAATAGATAAATCGATGGTTTAAAATAATAAAAAGGTTAAAGAGAGGCCTATTGTAGTTTATTTATCCTTCTATACTAAATTAGTCACAATGACATATTTAACCCTAATAATTTTTACAGAACTCTCTAGGCAACACTTGAGGAGAAGATTTTTAATATTTTATTTCTTCTAGCTTGACATAACCGCTACTTTATTATTGACTGTTTCGCTTCAATATTCTACCATCTTCAAACTTTTATGCAAATTTTCTTGAATGTTGATTAGTTTAAGAATTAATATATTGATTTCAAATTCGGCAATGAAATTTGGAAAAAAAAATATGAAATTGAAAGTACTTGCTTGATATTCAGGCAGTAAGAAATAAATCAGGCAAATAAAATATAATCCCCCACCTTATTCCAAGATTATCAATATTACTGAATGTTGTTGATATGTTGTTTTTCATAAGATATATATATATATTACTGAATGTTGTGGATATGTTGTTTTTCATAAGATATATATATATATATATATATATATATATATATATATATATATATATATATATATATATATATATATATATATTTCATAAGATATATATATATTATGAGCCCCTAGTGAAGCATTGTTAATTAATAATGTTGTGTTTTTTTTGTTTGTTTTTTTTTATTTCTTAATGACATTTACAACTGTATTACATAAATACATCAAGTAAATTTGGACATAATAGATGTAATGACATGAATACACTTGCTGAGTAACTACCCAATGGTAGCACTCTAATGATATGACTACATTAGGAGATCACGGGGCCATCTTCTTTTCAGTCGCCTCGGAGGGTTATCAGGAATTGAAGAGGAAGCAAGGTTAAAAACGAGAGGGTTGGGATGATTCTGAAGTTTATTATGGAAGGATATGTATCTGGATTGGGAATAAATAATGTAAAATACATAAATAGGAAAAGTATATATTAAATTGTGTTTTATTTCTTTATGATTCTGTTCCTTTACTCCACTTTCTGAAAAAAAAAATATACAGTACAATATGTAATTAATCTATAATATTTATACAGTACTTGAACACATTTAGTACTGGTAACATGCCTTGATGACTGTCCGGAGTATTTATCACCCATACTTATCAAATTCAATTCAATCCTTCCAGTCTAAAATCATCCATATAATAGCCAAGGCTTCTTATACAAACAAAACCTTACATCCTCAACGTAACATTCGTTATGTCCTTAACGTTATGTCCGATTTTCAAATTCATCTGAACCTAATCCATCATCCTAATCCCTTGGCACAATCCTTATCCAGTTCCAGTCATCGCTACAATCCTTCTAGAAGGATTCCTGGCAATGGCCAGCTTCTCCACACAAGTCATGAGCGTATTTGGCTTTAGTGACCTCCCTTAGTCTCCACTGGATTCCCATCCTAGTAATGCGGCTGAGGGAGGAGCGCTGGGATCTCTTGTGGTCTTGCCTTATCCTCCACACGTGGGTGTGGATTTTTTTTTATTTAATTTTGTATCATGTTTGATTTATTCTGTTATTTTCTTTTCTTTTGTTATAATTTTCTATTGTTTTTTTTAAATTTTATATATGTCATAAAGGTGTTTCAAACATTCTAAATACTCAATGACCTTAATTGAGCCAAAATATATTTTTTATTTTCAATAAATAAAAATATTAAATTCTAAGAAATAGACGTTTCCGGTTGTTTTAACACTTACTAGACAAACACTCGAAGCTTTCAATTAATAACAAAAGCTCCATTTACAGGACCATAATAAGGCCTGTATGGATATGCAAATTTTAGCTTTGGTGCCACACCATGGAATTCCTCTCGTATCCAATCTTTATAACCTAAAATCCATCTTACTTGCTCATCTTCTGATAAGAAGGTGGTCTCGTGACCTTCTTTCTTAAAACTATTTAGGAAACTCTTAGGAACAAGTCTGTTCATGTCATTATTCCTGTTCTATTCAAATTTACTGTTGTGAATTTAAATAAATACATTAGAGCGTTTTTTTAAATAAATTTTGGAATGTTTTAAAACGACAAACAGTTTGATCTTGATTTAGTCTAATTCGAGGATTCCAATATTCTCTTGTCAGAATGTATTCTTAGGTAGCCAAAATTTTAAACTGAATCAAGCGTAATATTATCATTTAATGTTTGATCAATTTTTCATAAGAATAATTTAAAAAGAAATAATTAAATTAATCTTTGAAGTTACAAAAACATGTTTTTTTTTAGTCTTTTAGAATCTTGCTACCCGGGAACGAACCCAACTTCCTCCTCTGCGGTTTATATTCGCCTCTAAGGACTAAGGACTAAGGACAACTGTAGCCAGAGCAGAAACTCCTTAAAGATAGACGAGCGATAAGACCGCCAGTTCTCTTGTTCCTGTCACCTTCTGCTGATAGCTTCCTGGCCCTCTTGTACGTCACTCAGGCCAAGGGCCACGTCTGGGTAACCTTTTCAGGGTGAGAGTAGGGAGGGATGTTAGGAAACTGCGAAGAAAATAATTTTATTTTTTTTAACGTCTTTTTGTTGAGTAATATTACATTCTGTGACATTCAAGGACACTAGAAGGAAGCTATAAAATCTCCACCACCGTCACCAGATCTTAATTTGATAGAACCCCTAGGAAAAAATCGTAGGTAGAAATTAGAAAACACGAATATGTGGCATCAAGGATTTTACGAAGGATTTTGGATTGTAAGGATTGGATAGAATAGAAAAATCAACTTTATTCGATACGATACTGATAGGATACGATAGGAATTCGATGATTTGGTAGAGTCCCAAAGCTCAACTCCGTATGTCCATATAGGTCTTATTATGGTTAAGTAGATGAGTCTTTTATAATTAATTGAAAGTTCAGAGCTTTTGTCTAGTAAGTGCTGGAGCAGTCGGAAACGTCGAGCAGTTTCCTGTCGTTTCAGTCTAGTATGCGGGATTCCAAGTGAGACGTTTATCCAAGTGGAGTCCTAGATAGCAGATTTATTTAACAGGAACAAGTGTAATATTATTGAAGGATATTGTAGGACAAGAAGTTGTAGGTTTACTATTCTCTGAATTAAGTTAGAAAAATGTTAACTTTCTCACTTAAAACAGCACGTGTTACATTTTCTGGAACATTACTAATTGATTGCTAGATATCCGAATATTACCAGTATTTTACTCTTTTTTTAAATTTAATTTGAATTAAATTAAATCTATTCAACGTGGAGCAAAAGCATACATAACGTTTTGTGAGTATAATTAATTAAAGAAAATTCTGCAAAAATACACCATAATAGATGTATTAATTAATTTAATCCATATTCTTTTGAATTATGAAGAAATAAAATTTAATTTTCTTTATAACTTTTTTTTCCTGATTTTCCTGTGGGGTTTGTGAATAATTAACTTAGATATGGCTTACCTACTAACAAAAAAAAAACCTTTGAGAAATAATAAAAGATTATCCTTCCTTATTCACACCCTCTTAATCCTCTTCATCTTCACAAATCAGTCAGACGCTGGATAACCATAATTTACGTAACCCCATTTCATTTTTGAATTGCCACCTTTTACATTTGGATACGCCCTTAAATTTCATGTATTTGGTTTAGAATATATATATATATATACATTTTGTTTATTTCTACCCAATACTTTACTTCTTTTTTTAAATTATATTATTATATAAATTTAATTAAATATTCTTAGACAACCTGAGTAATTTTCAATTTTTATTATTATTAGATTAAAATTTGAAAAATTCCAAACTAGACAGCCTTATTTCTCAAAAATGCAGGCATAGAAAAAAAAATTGTCAACGTTTCGCCTATCCAGGCATCATCAGGACAGAAAAAAACATTTTTTTTTAAATATTTGTTTATTTTATATTATTCTTATGTAACATATTTATGATTTTTGGTTAAGATATTGCATAATTTTTATCAGTCATTTATTTCCCTAATCAGCAGTTTGATTGTCGAAACACCTCGAAAGACTAAATTGGAGAAATTTAGGCGTTTTTATTTATTTTTTTATTTTTTGTATGCATTCTGGAGACATAAGGATGTGTGTGTAGTTTGAAATTTTCCCAATTATTATTATTATTAAACACTTTATTCAGAAATATTACAATTTGTCACAGTTTAAGGACACTTATAATAGAGTTCAGAGATTGCATTCATACCGTATATACAAAAATATAAATAATAATAATAATAATAATAATAAGGCTTAGCGAACCCGAAGGTTCGATGCCGACACCACCAATCGCTTGTTACACACCTCCCTCCACCGTTCGCCGTCCAAACCCAGTCCCTTCAGATCAGCTTTAATGCAATCTTCCCACCTTCGCTTCGGTCTACCCCTCGGACGCTTACCATTCGGCACAGCAAATATTAACCTTTTAGGAATTCTCTCGTTACTAAGCCCAACAACTTTACAAGCCCATTTGATTCGCCGCGATGAAATTACCTCAATTATATTACCCGGATATAGCTCACGCAATTCGGCGTTGTGTAACCGTCTGAACTCTCCGGTTAACTCATCCTTCTTCGCGTCCGAATATTCTACGCAATACTTTATTTTCAAAAACCTTAAGACGCTGCTCATCCCTTAATGTAAGCGGCCAAGTTTCGCATCCATAAAGAACTGTAGGCAAGATAATTGTTTTATAGATTCTAATTTTTAAGTTTCGGGACAAGAGGCGCGAACTGAGTAGTTTTGTCACAGAAAAATAACAAGCATTCCCCGCCTTCAGTCTAACTTTAATCTCTTCTTCAATTTCGTTTTTTCTAGTTATCGTAGAACCTAGATACCTAAATTTATCTACCTGTTCAAACATATTACCATCTATATCGATATCACCAGTAGTATCGCCATTTTTGCAGCTAACCATATATTTTGTTTTATCCACGTTTATTTCGAGTCCTAGTTCTTTACCGGCTTTCATTAACGTTGTCGTATTTAGTTTTATAGTTTCAACGTCTTCGCTTAACAGTACCAGATCATCAGCATAGCCCAGCACGGATGTTGTCCCGCCCAGATCCAACCCTTTCTCGGTACGCATTACCTCCCTAATGGCATGTTCTAATGCCAAATTGAACAGGACAGGCGAAAGAGAATCCCCCTGTTTTAAGCCCGAACGAACCTCAAATTTTTCGGACAAATTATTACCGATTCTAACTTTATTGAGTGTCTCCGTCAAGCACATCCTGACTAGATTTACTAGTTTTTTTGGAATTCCCTGCTCGATTAGAATATTATACAGTTTCTGGCGGTCAATAGAATCGTAAGCCTTTTTAAAATCTATATACAGCTCGTGAACAATACCGTTATACTCCAATTTTTTCTCTAATATTTGCCGTAAAGAAAATATTTGATCAATAGTCGAACGATTCCGTCTAAATCCGCATTGGTAGTCTCCGATAATTTCCTCGGCGTATTCCGTGATTCGACTGGTTAAGATTACAGTGAATATTTTATAACATACCGGAAGGAGTGAAATTCCTCGATAGTTATTACAATCCGTCCTCGGACCCTTTTTGTGAATTGGAATAAGAATAGATTCTTTCCATTCTTCAGGTAATTTCTCGTTCACCCAGATCTTTTTAACCAACCGATGTATTTTAGAAACTCCAGCTTCCCCGCATGCCTTAATTAGTTCAGTAGGAATATTATCGATTCCCGCTGCTTTATATGATTTTAATTTTCCGATAGCTACTTCAACTTCCTCTTTACTTGGTCCTTCTATTAACGGTTCAGCACTCTGGTACTCAGAAGGAGAACACAGATCATAATTTCCCGTATTTAAAATATTGTCAAAGTGGTCCTTAAATTTATTCAATATATCAACCGGATCGGTCAGAATATTGTTATTATCATCCCTAATTCCAGACGTTACGGGCCCTACATATTTACGTGATCTGTTTATACCTTTGTACATGTCTCTTACGTTATTTTCGATTCTATTAGTTTCTATTTCAATTATTTTATTTTTAAGATACTCCCTTTTTTTATTTTTGAGCAATTTTGTCGTTTCGTTCTTTGAGATTCGGAAGTATTCCAGATTGTCTTCGCTAGGATTATTTAGAGCTTTTAATTTAGCGGCTTTCCTTTTTTCGCACATGTTTAAGCAATCTTCATCAAACCACGGTTTGTTATTCTTATTTTCCTTTTTTCCTAGACACGAGTTACCGACCGCTTTAATATTATCCCTGATCTCTACCCATAACTTGTCAATATCCTCGTGGTCCTCGTCAGGAAGCTCTAAAGCTTCAAACCTATTCTTAACATCTAGCTCGAATTGGTTTCTAATTGATGGATTTTTTAATTTTTCCAAATTAAAATTCTCAAAATCGAAACGGTTTTCTTTTCTCTTTTTTATATTAAGTTTTTGTCGAAGTTTCGCGATTACTAATTCATGATCCGACCCACATTCTGCTCCGCGATAAGACCGTACATTGATTATACTGCTTTGCCAGCTGTGTTGTATCAAGACATGATCGATTTGATTTCGTGTTTGCGAATCCGGCGATGTCCAAGTATATTTATGAATATCCTTACGTTTAAACGTCGTACTTTTAATTACCAGGTTTTTCGAGATGGCAAAGTTTATCAGACGGATCCCATTATCATTACTATATTCGTGCAAACTTTCTTTACCAATCGTCTGAATATAAACTTCTTCCCTTCCTACCTTTGCGTTCGCGTCACCTACAATTATTTTCATGTAGTTTCGCGGTAGTTTATCATAAACCCATTCGAGTTTATCGTAAAATTCACTTTTGACTTCATCGTCACTGTCTTCGGTCGGACAATGTATGTTTATTAATGCGATTTTAAACCAACGTCCCTGAAATGTAGCTACCGAAATTCTATCACTAAAGAATTGTACGTCCCTCAAAGCGGATAGTAATCTACTCCTAATTAGAAACCCGGTACCTAAACAATGATTCCCGCTTCCTCCGTACCAAATAGTGTACTTTCCTTCCCTCATCGAGCCCTCCCCTGGCCAGCGAACCTCTTGCAGAGCCACGACATCCAAATTGTACCCATTTACCTCATTCGCGACCGATTTTAGCCCCCCTGCTGTGTTTAAACTCCTTACGTTCCACGTACCAATATTTAAATCCCTATATTTCAACTTGCGGCATGAATCCCCTAAAGCAGTCCCCACCCGGAGACCCGAACGGGGGACTAGTTTACCTCCGGATAATGAGCGTTTTACCTTAGGGAGATCCATGACTTTTTGTGGTGTTTGGTGAACTAAAGATATGTGAGTAGGGCGTTCAATCCTACGTCACACCCTCCAGCAAGTCTGGTGGGCCCCTACCTCCAGCAAGTCTGGAGGTCCCCTCCCTCCAGCAAGTCTGGAGGGCCCCTCTCATTGTTGGTCAGCGAGTCCATCGGACTTAGCCGGGAGGAATTTCCAAGGAATTTCCACCGACCATCCCCACATCCGCCACCCGTGGGACGCTCCCCATACGCGGTAATGAGCCCGCGCGAGGCTAATATAAATAAATAAAATATAAATAAATAAAGTAATAACAAAAGAATAAGAACAAAAGAGTAAAGAAAAAATATATATATATACACATAAGTAAATAAAAATAGAAATAAAAGTAAAACAAACACCTTATATAAAACATACCTATATACATTATTTACATTTCCCAATTATAACATAACATTTATGTTCTATCTCTTGGTTAGTTTTTGTTACAGATTTATATTAATAGTTATCATTTCTTTTTCTTTTTTTTTTAAGTCAGATATTTTGACAACTTAATAATAAGGAAACTTGTATTTAATTTTTTTTTTTTTTTTTACCATTGATGTAAATATTTTAGTTAATCTTAAGTTTTTTTTTCATTTCATTTTTTTCATTATGTTTTAGCCTTTTGGCCAGAAATACATTGTATTTTTCTGTAACAGCTGTTATTCTCAAGGGATGATGTCCCAGAATAATGTTATTTTAATAATATATTATATTATTATATTGATAATAAACTTATCACTGATCTACTCCTTCATGTATAGCTTTCCATTCATGCATTGAACGCTGTTATGTTGCATTAACTCTCCCTCCTTCCAATATTTCCGGCGTCAATGGATATGTATCTGATCGAACCAAGCCTGTGAAATAGTATCTGCGAAGGGTCCTGTAACCACTGTTCTGAAGAGCATGAAACAAAATCAGTTTCGGTTGTGCTATAAATGGCTACAAGTGTCGCTGAGTTGCCTTTCCTTCATTAAGGCTACTTGCTAAGGATAAATTATCGCAAGAGGGCGACAACCGCAGGCCGCAATCGGCACTCGTATGTATCGTGCCAGGGTCTGATCCCATATTTCACGCGCCAACTGCGATGCAAACGTGCTATATCATCATACGGATGACACATTGCTATCGATTCTTACGGTCACAGCGTATTGGTCGAAAAGTCACATATAATCTCAGCAGCTTAGCACAACTGTAGGGTCCTAATGGTTCCATGACCTACCAGGCTCAGTTTGAATCGGTATCAGGTTTGACATCATTTGTTCGATGATGGAATATCCAAACTAAAAGATACTTGACATCGCTTTTACATTCTAAACATGAGTTATATATATGCATATGTCAGTCCAAGACAACGCTTTTTACGTCTATCATAGTTAGTGACAACTTTCGTTACAATTTATGTACTAGAAGCAATAGTTATTAATGAAAAATAGAACTTACAAATACTTTTAATTGGTCATTCAATCAATCAATATTAATAATTATTAGAAACAATGAAAAAAACATCCATTCTTACAATGATAAATAGATAGAAATTTTTTATTGGTTTTTGGGGGTTCCCCATACAAATAGAGCCTAGCTTGGCTATTGTAGAATAATATGGTTTTACAAGTTGCATACGTATCATTTAAATATAAATAAACTTTACAATATTTTACGTTTAGAATGTGTGTTACGAGACATGAAAAACAATAAAAATTAAAAACATAAAACGATCACTGCATAATAATAGTTATATGAACATGTTACTATGATGGAATAATAAAAAATTAAAATATTTATATATATAAACAAAATATTACTTTTAACATAAACTAAAAACAAACACTTAATAAAACATGGGCTATGATCAACAATTTTGTGTATGAACTTTGTGTACTCCCATCATATAATAGTAAACTTTATTTAATTTATATATACAATCGATATTCAATATGGTTTCGATTTTATGTTTATCAAAAGATTCTGAGATGAAGTTATGGAGGAATTTTCGGCTATAGTCATTGTATGCTGGGCAGTGAAAGAGGTTGTGATGTAGACTATTGTAGATAAATTGACTGCACAATATACAAGTTTCTTGAGACTCAATCGACAAAGTTGAGTATTTTTAATGGATTCTGTTATGTTCTGGGTTTGCAACTCTTAATTGACAAACACATCTCAATTTCTTTATATGGATTTTGGATGTAAGGTAGGTTTCGTGATCGGGAGAATTGTAACTGCTTAGCATTCTGTATTAAGGGTAGTTAGTTAAGTTTAAAAAGTTCTTACAATGATATAATAACAATAAAAAGAATTACATTTGAAAGTGTGTAAGTTTAAAAGTTGGCAATAAATTTTTTTTTTTCCCATACCTTCTGGATATTTTTTTTATTATTTATTTATTAAGAAATATAATAATCTGTCACGTGGACAATAATTGTAGTGATATATGAACACAATAACATCATATATACGGAAAATATAAAATTAACAAAAGTAAAATAATAATCAATAACTTGCACATCTTTAGCCGCTTTAATCAGCCTTCCTCCTCTCTGTATATATTGGACTATTGTTTTCCAGTTATCTGCATGAAACTGTATCACATTTTTTTTTAATTCGATCTATCCATGATTTATGACTTTTCACGTGGTCATAAACGTACCTGATTTGAGACATTCATTTTTGTTTAGAAACTTACTAATGTATTTCTACAAATTACATACCGTGCCCATCTTAGCCCCCTTGCCATCATATCATGAGGTATTGATTGACTAGTTTCTGAAAGCAGTTCTTTATTTGTCCTTTTCCCTACATGCGTTAGTACTCTGATCCTAGATCTATCTCTCCGTTTATCTAGCGGAGGATTTTTCTCTTAGTTTTTCAAGGATAGTATTTTTGAAAAGCATATTGCTTAATATTGAAGGGATATACAGTAGAACTATAATATAAGTATGACACAAACTTAAATGTTTCAGCGAATTTAGCAAACCGTTGTAACATTAAAATACGTATTTATAGGTTAATTGTCTGTAGTAATTAAATAATGAATTAATTGTCAATTTTAGATACTACTTCGCTTCTCAGCCCCAATTTATGCATTCTATGTTCTACTAACCACTATTTCCCGATCGACTTTAGGATATAAATGTCCCAGAATCCACTGGTGTAACGATTTACCTCTTTGGAGGTATTTTCTAAATATAAGCTATAGTTGTATCCATTAGTGGTAAATAGTTTTTTGTAAAATGAATTACTGTATAAATTATAAAGTTTTCAAGAAAATAATGATAAAATAAAAAATCTACCTTTTTTTCATAAATGAGAATCTATACCCAAAAACTGTCACGAAAACTACAATTAATTTTGAGAGATTCAATATTGCAGTATGTTTTTAACGATTCATTATTTTAAAAAAA
This sequence comes from Nezara viridula, assembly GCA_928085145.1. NCBI lineage: Eukaryota > Metazoa > Arthropoda > Insecta > Hemiptera > Pentatomidae > Nezara > Nezara viridula. The sequence goes on from OV725078.1 coordinate 40,570,572, forward strand.
ATATATATATATATAAACAAACTAATGTTATATCGAATAATTATCGTTGTTTAACTCTGCTAAACGTGTACAGGTTATGTTAAATTGTGTTATTGCAGTATTTCATGAATTATTAACTAGCGTCATGAATCTATCTGCATACTGATAGCTAGCTGCCTGGTCCTGCCTTTTGAAGAAACTCCTTTCCTAAAAAATACTTTTAAAATAAATTTAAACTGATGGTTGGCATCCAGTGCCGACCATGGTGCCACTGATTTTTAATGTATTTAACTCTATTTTTGTTGTTTATGTAGTGGAAGCCGTGCATCTATTTGAGGGTAATTATATAGTACAATATAAAAAAAAAATTATAAGTTTCTTTGGAGAAACTTATGGTGTGAACAGAATGATGGATTCATTCAAGGTTATTCTTGAATGATATGATTTAACGAGGTGTGGTTAGTAAATAACGAGACTGATCCATGCCAATCTTCCTTTGATTGAAGCAGTGATGGAAATATTCGTCTGTGAACTCCTCCAGGCCTGTGGCTCTTTTAGAAAGAACGTGAATATAGTAATTTTGATTAACAGTTTGAACTTCAGGGACCAATTGAAGGTGCAAAATCCCACCAATATGTGGGAAAAAACAACAATCGTTAGTTTGAATTTGATCATTCCAGATTTTTTTTGTTTCGGTAAAACTTTGCTTCTCCATTGCAAGGATTGATGCCTCGTTTTAGAATCATCAACAAAAAAACATGATTTTTTAAACTGGATTAAAAGAAACAAGATTTGATTGCGTTGAAGCTTTGAAAGAGAAAGAGGCAGGCTGACAGGAGAAGCACTGTGGAAAATTCGCACGGAACGTTGCAGCGAGAAATGGCTATAATGTGTAGGTGTTAAATATGAATAAAATCTAAACAAAATGTTATTGCATCAGTATCGTTATTTAACAGTCACTCCTTGTTTGTTATAGTTGAAATGCAGTAAAACTTCGATTAACCGTCACTCGTTTATCCGAACAAATTATAGAAGAATAAACTTTAGCTCTTTCAAAATTTATTAAGTTATAAATAGCAAAATCCAAACTACAAAGCCGCAAGTATTCCACATACAAGTGAATATTTAAATGGCAACAAAGTAGGACTTATGTTCAATGATAACAAAATTAAATACCTCAAACTGTCTTCGGCAGCAAGTAGAAGATCCTGCATTGAAATCAGAATAAAGAATTTTAAGTTCGAAAATGTACCCACATTCGTGTATCTTGGTTTTGCCTTAAATAATTGAAATGTAATCAGCAGAGAAATAGACAACAGAATAATGGCTGGTAATAGAGCTTACTATGCAAACCTAAAATTTCTCAAGTCTCCATTTTTCTCAAAAACCACAAAAATAAAGTTGTATAAAACGATTATTAGACCAGCAGTCACCTATGGAACAGAAACCTGGTGTTTATCGCAAGAGCATTGCCGTAAACTAAAAGTACTTGAAAGGAAATAATAAGAAGGATTTACGGTGCTACAACTGTTAATGGTGAGTGGAAAATCAAAAGTAACAATGAAATCGAGGCTATAGTAGAGAATCAAAGCATTACTAACTATATCAAGGCAATTAGGCTGCGATGGGCAGGACATGTGCCCAGAATGAAGAATGAATGGGTGTAGAGAAAAATATTGGAAGCACACTTCAGTGGGAAGAGGAAGAGAGGAAGACCGATAAGCAGATGGAAGGATGAAGTGGAGAGAGATACGAAGAAGCTAGGAGTTCGCAATTGGAAAAAAGTAGCACAGGACAGAGAGAAGTGGAGAAAAATAACTAAGGAGACCAATGGTCATGCTGGCCTGTAGCGCCGGAGAGTTAGTTTTATTTAATTTGTCGACGTTTCTCCAATTCAGGCACTTATATGCAGATTTAAAAAAGGAAAAAAACTTACTGAAGGAAAGTGTATCTCCTTCAGTATATATTATATTTGGATGGCTTCTTGAGATGTCCATAAGAATGTATATTTTTTTCTTCTTCTTTTTTTTCTTTTTTCATTCTGCTTTTGAGTGATTTTGGTTGTTCAGCCCTAGTGATGCCTGAATTGGCGAAACGTTGACAAGTGAAATATTCACCTTCATGTTGGGCCTATTTGGACTTACGGAGTTAAGCTATGGCTCCACTAAACCATCGAATTCCTCTCGTATCCAATCCTCAAAATCCAAAATTCTTCATGAAATCCTCAATGCTTCCTACTTTGTTACAAATAAACCATCCATAATGACCTTAATGTTTCTCATGTTTCAGATCTGGCCCAATCCAGATACCTATCTGGTTAACCAGATTCCATAATAAAATTCAGAATCATCCCAACCCTCTCGTTTCTAACCTTAATTCCTCTTCAATTCCCATTCAATAACCCCCCGAGGCGTCTGAAAAGAAGATGGCCCCTTGATCTCCTAATGTAGACATATCATTAGAGTGCTACCATTGGGTAGATACTCAGCCAGTGTTTTCACGTCATTATATCCATATGTTCAGATTTACTAAATGTATTTCTTTAATACAGTTGTACATATCATTAAGAAATAATAGAAAAAAAAACTTTATGTTGGAGACTCATGGCTTTGTAGTTTAAATTTTACATTTAGAAGAAATTACCTTATGCTTTTTTATAGCATTATGCTTATTTTATTATTATTAATTAAGTTCGCTGAATAGGTTTGTGGTAAGAATTCTGCAGTAATATCAAATTGAACCTTTTTATTTATTGCGATTAGTTATAAATTAATGTTGAACATTTCTGTTGAAATTTTCATTATTGTAAGATTTCCTCTAAATACTAGTCTAAAATATTCTTCTTTCTTTTTTTTTTTTTTTTATCCTGATTCCTTTTCTTTTTCTCTTTTTGTTTTTGTAACTTCACTAAAATCAGGATTTCACCTTTGATTTGTACGACTTTAAGCACTAATGATGTCCTTTTGTTCACAGGTGAGTGAATTCGTGCCCGAGAAGTTGGTAAGACTTGATTTATGGCATGTTCTACGGAAAGAAGTTTTACTAACAACGCACCCCTCCCCCCCTCCCAACCCAACCCCTCCCATCGCCCCCCCCCCCTCGCCCGGAGGCAATTTTCCGTGAGTGCTGTTCTACAGATTGTTTTTTCTCAATTATAAGTCAAATAACTTTCCCATGCAACGTCGTTAAAGGAACTTTTCAAGTACTTCTTCTACTGGAGACTTACGTGGTACCTAACGCCGTTTTGTCTTTTTTTCTTTACTTAATTTAACTTCGTGCGTAGCTATTAATTATTTACCTGGGTTATTCATTATTAACGTTTCGTTAGAAGCATTGTTCTTTTAGTTATACCTTGCATGAGAAAGGCGAGGGCTGCATTCAGAACATGAGTAATTAATAACCAGAGCTCACATTTTTTCATGTGTGAGCTCACAATTTCACATGTGTAGAAGAAATTTAAGTCCCTCAAAACACCAACTAAATTCACTAGCAAATTTTTAAACCACTCACTTAATTTGGCATGGTTGGATAGTGAATAGCAAGGAGTTTCTTGAGTGAAAGTCCTTTTGAAACTCCTTGCTAAACACCTCCCTGAAGAAGACCTGCTAAGTCGGGTCGAAACGTGGCTTTTAATAAAATAGTTTTGCCACTATTTATTCTATTTATGATAGACACCCCGGACCATCTCCTTCCTTCACAAAAATATTTTGTAGGTCCACATCTCTCAAGTGTCTAAAGTCCGCTTTTTCATTAAGACATGAACCCTAATAAAATATTAAGATAGATTTCAGTTGCGTCCACCTGAGTCTGTAATCAAATTTGAGTTTGTGTGTTGCATTAATCACGTTATGTTTTATTTTTGATAGAGCGTAAATACGGAATGAGTTATTAATGATTAAGTAAACAAGTATTTGGTATTTTTAATGTAACGTATGTAATGGAGTATATTCTTGTATTATACTGAAAATTCAGTAATTTAATCTTACCTCGTCAAAAGTAATATTTTTTAAAATTTACTTAATGAAATTTACAACTGTATAAACAATACAACTAGTAAAAATGCACACATTGGAAATAATGACATAAACAGACTTGAAGAGATACTGCCCAGTGGTAGCACTCCCTATTTAATTCTAGGTGATAAGATCACGTGGCCATTTTGTTTTCAGACGCCTAGGAGGATTATCAGGAATCGAGGAAGAAGCAAGGCTGGAAACAAGTGGATTCGGATGGGACTGGAGTTTATCATGAAAGGATAGGTATCTGACTCGGGCTAAAAAGTAATAAATACAAAAAAAGTTTTGTTTTTTAAATTTTAAATTTTAAAAAAATCGATAAGATGTCTGTTATTTAAATTGGAGTAAACTATCCTTTATTCTTCGAAAGATATGTTTTCTTTTTTTTATAGATGTGAAGAATATTATTTTCCAAAATATATAAATTCGCTTGATACATTAACCGTGTCTCTCGATCATTTTAATTTGTTTTTCTTTGTTTTCTTAAAAATAAACTTACATACATTGTATGTTCACGTTTTTGTGTTTTATCACAATAGTATTATTTAGAGGGGATGATGGCACGTTGTGGTGTTGATCATACAATGCCGGATTCTGAACGTTGTGCGTTCGATTCCCATCTGTGTTACCTACATTTGTTAATACATTTCTCACCAGCCCCGAGAAATTAAACTTGACACTACTTTTGCCAAGGATTGGCATAAACCACAAGTTGTTCCCCCACCTTTAACAGTACTCATATATCATTCAATCCCCCAAATGAGATATCGTTTTAAGTTTTTTTTTTTTTTTTTGATTATCTCGATTATTTGTTTAGACTGATTACTAAAACGAATTACCAAATTTTAGAATCCCGTTTAATTTTGGTAATTTCTAGCATATTCCTCGTTTAATCCATCTTAGGCATCAAATGAATTTTGCTCAAGTTTTTGCGTACTTCTAATTTAAGTAAATTTCAGGTCCTTACATGTAAGTTACAGCTCCTGTAATAGATTATCCCAACTCCCTCAGAATATCATATTCAAATTTCTCCAACGCACTTACTTACAAGGCAGGCATGTGAGTGCGGAGTTAACGCCGCATTCCCAAACTTCGTCAGAAAATTAGTGGAACGTTACTAAGTTGTTAAGGCGAGTTCTTAAAAGTTAGCCTAAATACAACTTTCCAAATTACCGCTTATTTACTAATATTTACAGAAATTGTTATTAATAACTTCTCTCCCGGCTGTCTCTCAGTGTATAAAGTGAACAAAGGAATAATTGAGAAGGGGCTACTTAAAATTCAGTTCATATTAAATGTTCTTCTAAGATAACGTCTAGGGAAGAACCCTGAGAGAAACGTATACTTCAACGGTCCTCTTGATATTTGTTATTTATTTGGATTAGTTCATTTAAATTCAAACATAACTGTATTTAATTAATTGATCAATGTATTTAATGGAGACAGGATTTTAATAATTTGTTTAAGAAACCGAAATGAATAAAACCGAATAGGATATTCAAATAATAAAAAAAAAATTAGTAAACAGCGCTAATTTTAAAAACACATAAAACTTCCTTATGTTCACTATCTATCACATTTAACACTCATTATGTTCTTAACAATCACATTAATTTAATGATTTATTGAAATTGTAATTTGTACAAAGCTCCACAGCCTCACTCCAACTTAGGACCAAAACGAAAAAAACATTTTTGAAAAATAAGCAGTGTCAGAGAAAAAAATGTTTGTGCACCCATAATCGAAAGTAGAGGATGAAATTTAAAACTATCAATGTCCCTGCAGCTTGTAGATGTGTTCTATAAGAGAAAAAAATTCATATAATAAAAGTTGTAGAGCATAAAATTCTGCGTCCAGTGAGTACCGTTAGTTTTAATGTAGGTTTATTATACCTCTCGGATCGGGATTTTTTATTCCTTTATGAAAATCGGATTAATATTTCTTAAATACACCGAAATTATTACAGATCGCAAAATCTGACAAGCAGGCTATCATTGTTTTTTTAATAAAATGTTTTAAATATGAATAAAATACAATCCTTCACTACCTTCAGTGATGAGGAAGCAAAATGCTTTCAAATTTTCTTCAGACAATATCGATTTTTTTTTACAAGGGCTGTCGGACTGCTACCATTTTCCATGTGACGTAAGTTTACATTATTTAATAAGTTAAAGAAAGAAACTTATATTGTTGGACACAACTTTTTGTTCCAAGGCCTGCGTACTCTAGCAGCCTGCGTACTCTAGTCTTCCATCCAGTCTTCTCTGTTTTGTAATGCTGTTTTCCAATTTTTTATTCCTATCAGCTTCTGAGCATCTACTGTTACTCAACTGACCAAACGCAGGCGAGGTCTTCCAACTCTTTTATGTCCGTTTTTTTTTTCTTATAGTAGCGTGCATCATGGCCTGCACACCTTATACGTCCAGCTTTAATTCAATGAACGATATCAAGTGTTTTTCCGATATGTATACACTGTTGATATACACAGGCCTTATACTGATTCTCAAAATCTTTCTTTCAAATCTCAATAGAGATGATCCTAGTGCTTCCATCGTAGTCCAGCACTCTGATGAATATGCGAGGACGAGCCTGCTTAGGGTCTTTTAGATACCTATCTTGTAGTCATAAATTTGTAGATGCCTCTGGAGCCCATAATAGCAGTTATTGGCTGCCGTAATCCGCCGATTAGTTGCTGGTTGCACATTATTGGTTGAGTTCAACTGTGTCCAAAGATTAATAAATTACTATACAAATTCTAAGTTGAAGTTTCCGATTTTTACAGAGCGTTCCGATTTTAGATGTTACAGCAACTTTCCCGTCAAAATCTGCTTACCGGAAGCGGCACTTTATATAATCTATTTAACACAGTTCTACGATTTTCTTGAAAATACCTATAAACTATTTTGATTAAATTCATTAGATCAGTGTAAAATTAAGAAGTTTTAAATATTATGTAGGTTTTTATTCTCATTGATGTTCTCTAACATGGCTTAAATGATTATGAGAATCGTATTACGCTATTAAAGTACCTTTATGTATTTTTTAACTTTTTAAATAATTAACCATTTCACTTTGATCTATAATATAAAAAATAGTTAAATATAAAAATATGGAAAAAAATGATAATTAACTAAAGAAGAAATAGGGAATCGTAACGGAGAATAGTTGTAATGCAGGAACCCAAGGAATACGAGCGCGCACGAGAGATTAGAACAGTCTTCCATACGTTTTTTTTTTTTTTTTTTTGTTCATTTAGACATACAATATTCTGTCACAGGGACAATAAAATTATATTGATAAATGAGCACATTCACACAGTATAAACAAAAAAAAAAAAATTAACAAAGTAAAACAATAACTAAATAATAATCGATAAAAACTATATACAATAAAAAAACCTAAATATAAGTAAATTAAAAACATAAAAATACAATCATACCTATATACAATATATACAATCAGGCGGGGATCCCAAATCCCTGCGCTACTCTCTCAACCTCCATACGTAACGTGAGCTTCATATAATACGGACTCTGACAATATTATCTACATATACAAATGCAGTTTTCATAAATTCCATCGTTGGTATTATTTAATATTGTATAGATTACATCTATATAAAAATCAAAATGTTTATATATAGGGATACTTACTCAAATGAAAGTACCCAAAATGAAATATAAAAAACATAAAGCGCCTATAATTTTAACTTTTAATTCCCCTTTATCTGAAAATAATTATTCGTGATAAGAAGAGGATGGCTAAGAAAGGTTGTGTGATGCGTGCACCGCACCAGATTTTTTTTGTATCGTTTGAATTCTTGTAGAACTTCAACTTTAACTTTGTTTCTTTTATTATTTATAAATTTTAGTAAGAGCCTTTAAATGGTAGAGTCGAAAAAAAAGTAAAATTAAAATTAAATAGAAAAAAAATACCGTAATGACAAAACGCTGAGCTCGATTTGTTTTTAATTAATAAATAGAAAACGAAAACAATTATATGTTGAAAAAAACAAAAAAAAAACATCGGTAGCGAGGCAATGACAGTTCTATAACAGAAGGTCCCAAAGCAATCTTCTTCTCACACACCTCACAGGACACAGGATTTTTTTTTTTTTTTTTTTTTTTTTAAGAGTTTATAATGAAAAATAAGATATCTGATGGTGCGAGCGATGTTATAAAACAAACATAGGCACAACCCCTTTTCGAAAGGTGCCAATCATTGAAAAAAAAATAATATGAAGATAAACATAATTAATTATAAATTGAGAGCAAAACATATATAAATTTAAATCTTGAATTGACAGATTACAGAATAGAAATATACAATTAACCTGTATGGCATAAATTATAATGCTATACACAAAAAAGATAACAAATAAAAATTACCTTCAGAACAAAATTAATAATAATGATAGAAAAACGTCTGCCAAGTAAGGTCAGTATAGCTTCCTCACCGTTTTCATTGGCTAAAATAAATCTATATTACAAGGTGTACAATTTTTCGCATGAGAATAAAATCACTGGGAGAAGCCGATTCGGAAATACAGTTACCCTTCATTATTCGCGGGTTTGATATCAACGAATTTCGTTTATCAGCTAATATTAAAATGTGAAAGATTAAATATCAGAAACATATTAAAATGCCATATTTGAAGATTCCATATTGATTAATTTTAATTTTAAAAAATACCAATGCATATTGAACCAATGCATTTCACTACTGATAGTGCAAAAGGTCGTACGTAAAAACTCATTATTTCTTTTTGCATTATTGGTATAATTTTATATTTTATTGTTCTCTGCTATTTTACATAGTAGGAGAATACTTATATCAGTTGCAGACTACAAAATATCACATTTAGCACAAATAGAATAAAAGTTGAAAATTTTTACAGTAAATAGTAGTGATATATACTTAATAGGTACTTTTTCAGTTCGTAAAATGAATGGAATTAGAAAATGCATAGGAAAAATTCAACTTGTTGTTTGTTCCCAGTTAACGAGACCAATACTTCTTTTCAGTCAGAACAAAACTAAATAAGTTTATTTAAAAAAAAAAAATGGTCGAAGTTCACACAACTTCGATATTTAAGGAGGAAATCGAGACCAAGACAAACTGATTGAACTTCAATGGAAATAAATACTATCACAAATAAGACTTTTTTTTATTTACAAATTCAGAGTCAAAATTACATTAAAAATTAAATTACAAATTTACTGAAAATTACACGAAATCCAAGTAATGCAGTAAGTGTCATGACAGTAACGTTTGGAATCGACCAAACAATACAGTATCAATTAATTTTTTGAATAAAACCTAAAATTTTATAACTCCATACTACTATTGTAACAGCCTGACTCCCACGCCATATGATCAGTGCCTTCAACTTTTCACAGCCATTATATTGTTAACAATTATTTGTATTAATTTTAACTTGAATTTGTAAATATGGTGTGAATGCGCTCTCAGAACTCTATTATAAATGTCCTTTATTTAGACAGATTGTAATATTTATCAATAAACAAATAATACATTCTAAAAAAAAAATTTAATTGTTAAATGGAATTCAATGAAACTCATACTAAGCAATTTCTATATTGTTCTCCAAATTTCCTCCAAGTTTGGGTCAAATATAATGCGCGTTTTTCGAACTATGGGCATATCAAATAACACATTTTCTGATCTAAAAGCGGAAATATTTTTTTTTTTAGTAGTAGATAAAATTTGATGAAATTGAAGCCTGTTTCATTTTACGTTTACCAATCCCTAAATTCCCTCCAAATTTGAGCCAAATCGAACTTGCGGTTTTAGAGATATAGACGTATTAAGGAAAACACGTTTGCGCATATATAAGAGAAAGGAATGAACGGAATTCAATAAAATTGACCCTACAATATTTTTTTACAAATACTTACCTTTTATCAAACTTTCAGCCAAATCGAACGAGCAGTTTCTGAAATATTGGCATAACTACAAAAATGCGTTTGAACGAGCGAAAGCGGTAGAATTTAATAAAATTAATATGGGACGATCTAGACCCGCACAATTGCTGAAAATTTCATGAAAATCGGATAAAAATTAGTTGGTCATATGCCCGTTACATCGAATTGACTACAGACAGAGAGACACCGAACCAAATTTGATCCTTGATGTCTGAAACGTAAAAGGGGAGTGAAAATTTTCGATTGTGAGCATATTTTTTTTTTAACCTCTTGCAAAAATACAATGTTTCTCTACCTTCGGTAGTGAGGAAGCGAACAATTTGAAAAAAAAACAAAGAACTTTGAACATTAATTATTCGAGAAAATAAGAAATTATAATGCTGATAATATGATATTTTTGCTATAAAAAAATTATTAATGTGTTGTTAAGAAATGTCTAGACTTTCTTATAGTTAATGGCAGAGTTCCATTATAAACTTAATGAGCTCAAAATAAATAAATAAAGTAACCAGTCCTGGAAGCCATTGAGAGTAGGTATCGACGGTATCGAATGACTTAATGACGAGAAGAAAAAAGCGGTCGATCTCTTACGAAGTTTCGGTGGCTCCATTGGTTGGCTAGTCAAAGGGCATATCCATGGGAGGTACTATCTAATAGCTCTTAACCCAAAAAATATAAGAATGATTCTCAGATCAACGGAAATTTTCATGATACAATTTTAATAATTTTAATGAAATTTAAATAAAATGTTCTAAATACCTACACCCTCTATTGCCGCTCAGTTTTATCTGAGCAAATGACCAAGATCAAAAGTACTTTTTGCTCAGTAATTAGAGTAAATAAAGCTAATAATCCGGTTGTGGCAATGAAACGAGTTTTCAACTTGGTAATGACATTTTCACGTATTTTATTCGGCCAAAACCGCAGTGTGACTAGTATTATAATATTTGTTTTTTTCCAACTGACTTTCTACAAACCGTAGTCAAAAGAGAATTATAAAAAATTAAATAATTTGAACAGGTAGCGAGATAATATATGCGCTGGTAATGACAACTATAAAGGTACGAGCTCAACCTATAAGAAACGGATGCGTAGAGGGAGGCTCCCCAACTGGTCGGTCCATCCGCTGGTGGCTGTCCTTCAACTCCATGGCTACTACTACACTCTGAAGAAATTTGCCCACTGTTTCCTCTTTTCAACGCTTAAATATCCGATTTTATGTTTTTTTTCTTCGTAATGACATCAAAGTGATGGGACAATGTTTGAAAATACATAAACATACTTCATTGGTAATTAAAGTTAAAAAATATATGTAATTCAAAATGTCTTAATTATTCTTTAGGAATGGAAATAAATTTCACTGTCATTTTACATAGGTTTCGAAAAAAAAAAAAAAAATGTTTACTAGAAACCTGAGAGTGGGACAATACATATACGAGTAGCTTAATATATGTGCTAGTGGACGGTGCTGAGACTGTCGGTATGTCCCTGGATTGATCGAAGCTCTATTTTTTTAAATTCTAGCTTTGAAGAGGATCCCATCATTGACTTATAAAAAGAAAATACCGGAATCGAAATGTCAATAAACATAGAGAAAATGAACATTCAATAGTTTATTAAATAATTAATAAGTGACCTTATTCCCAATTTAATAGTTAGGTTTAAATTTAATACTCAAAGATCGATTAAGGAAAAGTTGTAAATATATATATATATATATATTTTCTCTATTCAATGCCTCTCCAAGAATATGTGCTATGTCATCAGTAGAGGATGGCATAAATTCTGCTTTCTCAGCATTAAATACCACCTCCTATTTACTGATTATATAAATATATATATATATATATATATATATATATATATATATATATATATATACGTGTGTGTGTGTGTGTGTATCTATACAGTGTACAGTTGCTTAAAATCCCCCCCCCCCCATTTTCCCAATTCCTGTTTTAATTATTTCAGCATATAACAGCAATCTGCATTCAATTAATATAATGGGGAATAAACTGACAAAATAATTTATCTTTGGTGGTTGTCGGTCATATATAAGGTTTTAGTCTAGAGAGGCTGTGCTGAAGTTCCTAAATACTGCAGTGACATGATCGATGAAACGTGGATTGAACTCGGGCTCATAGTTAATGAGCGGCAAGTAGCTTGAGCAGGGGATCAACAGGTGATGGAATCATCCTTAATTAATTATCAATATCTTCCTACAACTTCTCCATCAAACTCCAAACAGAAGCTCTTCATTACAGAGCCGATGGAAATAAGTGCAAGTTAAAAATTGCCACTTCCCACGCGACCGTCAAGCAGTGAGAACGAAATTTTAATAAGTACTTTTTATCATCTAATATATCCTATAGTCCGCGGTATAGACCCCTTTTCATCAAATTATTAACATCTGGCTAAAACTTTTTGAATGTCTTCATTTCATCGCAACCTAAAACATTTTTATTTACAAAAATACTTGGAATTGGGGCGTTATCGATCTGCTGATCGGCAAACTGTCTGTTTAATTTTTTTTATTATTATTTTTTAAAAATTCGATGAACACCCATTTGTTTTCCACTTTATTCGTAAGATAATTTCATCACAAATTTAAAAAAAAAAGGGGGGCTACAAAAATATTGAAGGCGTGACTTCATCCCCAACATGTCAAAATAACGAGGTTATATAGGCCAAACGACCCAATATTTTTGTAGGCCACTTTTTTTTCGATTTTTTTATCAAATTATATAGTAAGATTTAAATGGAAAACAAATGAATATATATGAATTTTTAGTACACACGATGAGTAAATTATCATAAACACTCAATTAACTGGATAACGTCTGAAATTCATTTAGATAAGTAATTTATATTTCTTTAAAAAAAAATTACCAAAAATTATTTAATTTAAATAATTTTCAATTTGAAAACATTTATTTTTTCTTAACATCATTAAAACTTACTCATATAATTTGCTTCAGGTTTAGGTTATTCCTCGACCAAGTAATAGGTGAAAAACATAATAAATGAAGAAATATGCGTATCTATATACTTAATATTAACAGGCAAAATAATATGTGAGCTCACTAGTCGAAAATGGTTCATTGCAATTAGACGATACAGGACCAACTTAAATATTCAAAGTAGTTTATTTATGAAAATTAATTTAGTGTTGAGTTAAAATTTAATGACGACCATAAGATAACTATTGAAATAAATATAAATAATATTTTTAAATAAAATCTTTTTTTTTAGAAGTTATTTTTTTCAAGTCATGAAAAAAAAAAGTTATGAAATATTTTGTCATGCTTGTAACACAATTATGTGATTAATAATAAGTTTTATATTTTGTTTCTAGTGATTGATAAATAAATTTTGTTTCATTGTTGATGTGTTGTTAATTGATAATGTTTTTTTTTATATACTTACATATATGTATTTTTTTTTTACTTTTAAATTGGCAGCTTGACTTTAAAAACCAGCCTGAAACGTCCTCAGATGTTTTTATGAATGAAAATGTAATAAAGTAGTTTTAATAAGAGGGTTAGTCTTGGTGGAAGGAAATAAGTTTTAAAATATATATTAAATTTAATGCATTAATATGTAACCAAGCAATATAGGTCAAATTATTTTTTCCTCCATAGGTGGGGAGACAATCCTGGTTTGTATCTCTCTCGTGTCATCGTAAATAGTGTGCGTAGGTACATATGTATGTGTTTTCTTTCTTATGTTTATGTTTATACTCATGTTTGAACTTTATTTATGTTTAACTTCAATAAGGGTGCTATATGCCATGAAGCAACAGTTTTAACGTAAGATTGAAGTCGGAAAAGAAACAAAAATAACCGTTTATCGCTCGACTTTTTGTCTACGTTTCCACACTTATGGAAGCGAATCCGGGGATCTAAAGCAATGTGATAGCATGAGGTATCTAAGGAAAATATAAGGGAAGGCCAAGAGACTACACGGACTACACTTAAAATTGAACACATAAATCAGATAATCGAGAAAGGGCAGCTTCGATGGTTTGGTCATGTAATGAAGAAGGATGACTGCGAAGAAAACCGTGGAAGGCAAACCACTGGAAAAACTAACAAGAGAAAGGCCGAGAATCAATTGGGAGGATAACCCCAAAAATATCCCGAAAAGAAAGAATCGGATTCCCGAAATCGGGAGAGCAGCCCTCGAAAGAGACAGCCATTCCATGTGCGAACATCACAATCGTAAGATACAAGATGTTACGAATATGGAGAAGATCTTTAAGTAATTTTATTTTATTTATTGTATATACTTTTTGGTTATTATTTATTTTTTATGTTGCTTCTGTTAGAAGAGGCAAATACTTCAGCCAAATGAAGCGGTTGAGCAGAGACCGGGAAGAGTGGCTGGGCTTGATAGAAGCTTCTCGACGCTAGAAATGGCATTGTAAGGAATAAAAAGAAGAAGGACAACTAAATATGGCGTGAATGTACTCACTATAACCATTCTTCATATTGTGTAAGAATGTTATATTACTCAATGAAATAGTAAAAAAAAAAAATCGGGACGCGAATAAGAATGAAAATAAGTGAAAGTAGAAAAAAAAAATTGTTTTATGAACATCTGTTCCATGATTTGAATTATATCTAAGATTTATTCAATTAAATATAGACCGCAAAATGATTTAATAGGTCAAGATCCCGGTCTTCAGCAATGGAAATATTAGTTCAATTCTCTCGTCATCCGAGAAGTCCGCGTTATACAAAAGCTCGAAGTTTCTGAAGTCCCGTCACGTGACCGGATCGATGGCGAATCCCAATTTCGGACAGAATTCCACAAAGAGCTATATTGTCGCCCGGTGGAGGTTTAGACTGAAAGAGTGTAATAAAATCTTTGACCACTTGTTAAAGAGCTGTTTACCGCTCTCGGCAAGGACCCTTTCATGAGCTCCAATAAAACTCGAGGGGGTATCTTAACTTCAAAGGAACCATTGGGATAAAGTGACCCCATCCCGGGAGTCGAATGTACGCCCGGTGTCCCTTCCACTCTTTACTTAGCCGCTCCCTCTCTTTTTATCTAGCACTCTCCTAGTCGTCTTGTATCTTTTATATTTAAATTGAAATTGAACTTGGTAAAGTCCTTTAAATTACTTCACGGATCTAAAAAAAAAAAAAAAATCAATAATAGAAAATATGTTATAACTTATTTTTGTATATATTTATTTATTGAATATACAACTGTATTAGATAAACGTAACCAGTAAATGTAAAAAAAAATAAATAAATAATGATAAGATTGTAAGATTGTAGACTGTCATTTTGGGATGTGAGAATGAAAATATAATGGAAAAGGAGGAATATGAATGAAGCAAGGGAAGGAGCATATTAGATGACAGGAAATTCCAGAAAGCAGTGGAGCGAGCAAGAAAGGAACGTTAGGAGGTTTTAGCTCTGGGGAGGGGGTAGGGTGGTATAGATGTCTCACTTTTTATTCGATATAAAATTAATGTTTGTAAGGAAATCAAACTGTTGTAACTTGAATAAGATTCCTCTGATCCACACGAAATGACACATACCGGAAATTAATCAGAACCTGGGATATTAAGAAAAATTTTTGAGAAGTAATTCACTTATTCATTCCCTTTTAAGGGATAATATCTAGAAGTTATTAATATGAATTCGAAAAAATAATGATTAAGCTTTCTGTTGGTTGAATTTCAGAAAATACTGAGAAGCTATGATTAAGACAGAGAAATACCTCCTCTCCCTAAAAGAATTAAAAAAAAAAAATAATATTTTAAGAATTCGTATTTTAATAAGAAACGAATCTTATTAATTATTTAGACCAACAATTAAATTGACCTACTTTCCTGGATGTCTCTTCTTTTTTTTTTACAGTTTATCATACATTTTTACTTATTTTTCTTACTTATCCAAAAAAAAAAAAAAATCGATTGATATGTTATTATCTAGAAAGCCATGCTGAACAAAAGCAGAAAACAATAAAATTTAAAATAAAAGAAGATAAAATTGTATTCTTTTTTTTTCTCTCGTCTCCTAGGACTACTGTTGCCCAAAATCGGTCTTGGTCTTTCACTTTGCCAAGACTAGGATTGGTAAAAAAACATCGATTTTTTAAATAAAAATTAAGGCAAATTAGTTACTAATAATTGACAATCTTAGTTATTATATGTTAATAATTAGTATAAACAATATACTTTTGCATTTAACTCATCTAATTTTACGGGCTTAGTTAGGTTTCTCCAATCTAAAAAATTACAGTAATATACCTAAAGTAATAAGCTAATAAGTAACTGCGAGACTTTTCCGCAAGACCAAAACCATGACCAAGACTGGGTTTGCAAGACCAAGACTCGTCTCGGTCTCGCATTTGCGAAACACTACCTAGGACGGACGCATTGATATGAATCCTCAGAGAAGGATCTAATATTTTTTGACCTATTATAACCCAAAAAGTTTCATTGAAATCGGTGATCCAACTTTAGTAGCTTCCTGTAGTTAGCCATGTAAAGATTAACATCACTTTCAGCTTCAAATTAATTTTTCATTATTATTCATTTTAAATAAAGTTTTAAATTTTTTTGTATCGGTTCTTTAATTATTTATTTGAAAAGAATTCGTACTAGTTAGATCAAAGATATTTATGAATGAATTATTGTATCATATGTGTCATTACCACACCGTTTTGGTAATTAATACTTCCTGGTTTTACCACTAATGCGTTTATAAAACGCGAATACTGTATGATCTCTCTTTATCTTCTCATTAAGACTGAGTAGCGAAGAAAATTTTAAATTGAAGATAAGATTTACTAGCGGGTACGGACAATGTTTATGAATTAAACAAACATCAATCCAATATTCATGAGTTTATTAAGGTATCCCTCGGTTCTTAAAATTTCATTTTTTTTCCACGAAGTTTTCTATTCAGAATACCCTTCTGAAAGACAGGGGTGATAATTAATGGAAGAAAACTTCTCTGAGAAAATACCCTGTCAGGAAAACAATCCGAAGTTGGGAATGAACATTTTGAGAGAGTTTCAGACATCGATCTTACCTGAGTCTTCTTCATTTGAGTTGCACAGAGGGCGAAACGAAGGTTCAGTAACCAACTTTCAAGACATTTCTGTATTTATTATTTACCAAGGGGCAGCGTTCTCCGGCCTAGTTTTCGGAGTTGAAACACCAGCGTAAGGATGACACGTGCGGTTAAATTCATGGAAAGGGGCGATGTTTAATTTGGTGTTTGTTCTACCACCCCTACGTGCTCGTCCCTTTGTATTTTATTATTTTATTTATTGGTATATATTTGTTTTTCCTTCTACTATCCGAGTTCCATGAGGCCATATTCATTAGGACGTCTATCTTCTGTAACAAATTATTATTTTACATTTAATATTATTATAAATTAATTTTTTATAAACTTGTTTATTGATAAATATTAAATTCTCTCCCAATTAAGGAAATTTATAATATAAATAATATTTATTGGAATAATAATAGTACAACCAACCACAATCAAGGGGATTATGGCTCTATGTGTACATTCATACAAAATATATACAGTGTAAATATATATATATATATATTTAGAATAATAGAGATCAGGGTGCATATTCAAACAAGAACCATTATTTTTTTACGAACATTGAGAAATTTTATTAAGTTTAAATTTAATTGACGACCATAAGATTCGTATTTTTAAAAATGAGCAAAAGAGCCTGAAAATGTCGACAGATGATTTGTGAATGAAAATATATTTTTATTTATTATTATCTGAATTTGCCTCTACCCGATAGGGTCATTGGCAATTCTTTCTTCACTCCAATTTCCTATATTCTATTGTAGAATCCCGTTTTTTTTTTTAAAAAGCTCATCAGAATTAATACATCTTTCTCGATATCTTGTAATATTTCCTGAAGAGTACTGTGTAGGTTGAGGTTTCTTCTTGTGGTAGAAAATTTATTAAATTAATTTTAATATAAGGTTTTGTAACAGTTCCTTGTAAAGGCATTTACCTGTTTTGTTAATACATGAACGAAATCGTCATCAAGATTATAGTATTTCCAAGTCATATTATTTTTTTTTAAATAAATTAAATTAAATTTTTCCAAATGAAATTAATCTATTTCCAGAACAATTAAAACTTTTACAATTCAAATTTTAAATTCAATTTTCGATTTATTTAAACTTGTCGGAATTTTTCGATATAAGTTTATATTCAACTCTTAATAATACATTTTTCGCATTTAGCAATTTAAGAAGAAAAATGGAGTTAGATAGAGTTTGGCTCCCGGGACTGCTGTACAAATTCCGAAAATTCCTACCACCTACATACTTCCTCATTATCCGTTCCTACCTTACTGATAGATGCTTTAAAGTAAATCACAATAACGCCTATTCATCCCATTTTTCCCAGTCTGCTGGTGTTCCTCAAGGTAGTATCCTAGGTCCTATCCTCTATACAGTTTATACAGCTGACATCCCTACCTGTCCCAACACTATCATCACCACATATGCCGATGACACATGTATCCTATCAGTAAACAATGACCCAGCAATTGCATCCCAAATGCTTCAATCACACATCATAAATCTAGAAGAATGGTGTCAAAACTGGAGAATTAAAATAAACTCCAATAAATCCCACCAAATTACCTTTACCCTTCGTCGTAAACCAACGACTTCCTGTCCTACAGTTTCCTTTAACAATACTCCACTTATCCCTGCTGAGCAAATCCGATACCTAGGACTCCACCTGGACAAACGACTAACTTGGAATCCTCATACTAGACTGAAACGACAAGAAACCGCTCGACGTTTCAGATTACTTCAGCACTTACTAGACAAACGCTCTAAACTTCCCATTAATTACAAAAGACTCATATACTTGACTATAATAAGACCTATTTGGTCTTACGGAGTTGGGCTATGGGGCTCCACTAAACCATCGAATTCCTCTCGCATCCAATCCTTACAATCCAAAATCCTTCGTAAAACCTTCAATGCTCCTTACTTTGTCACTAATAAAATTATCCATAAAGATCTTAATGTTCCTTATGTTTCAGATCTGGCCCAATCCAGATACCTATCCTTCCATAATAAACTTCAGAATCATCCCAACCCTCTCGTTTCTAACCTTGGTTCCTCTTCAATTCCTGATAACCCTCCGAGGCCTCTGAAAAGAAGATGGCCCCGTGATCTCCTAATGTAGTCATATCATTAGAGTGCTACCATTGGGTAGTTACTCAGCAAGTGTATTCATGTCATTATATCAATTATGTCCACATTTACTTGATGTATTTATGTAATACAGTTGTAAATGTCATAAAGAAATAAAAAAAAAAAAAAAAAAGAAGAAAAATATACAATCCGTTGTTTTAACCTGTACTTTTTTAAAAATTACAAAATACAAAAAAATATTTTTTCCCTTCCATTATAAACAAATGTGTTTTATTTTGTATTTCAAATTCACTAAATAAATTACCGAATTTAGCAGGTCATAGTAAGTATTTCATCAAGTCTGGTTGTTTGCATGAGGAGTGTCTCATGCGAAAATCGAGCTAGAAATTGTTTAAGGTTGATTGAGTAAAATATATAACAGAATTATCAGTAGGCATAAAACTGATTAGGCTTAAAAAAAAATTAATGACTACAGGATCTTATCATACTAAATAGCACAAGAGTATATTTTGTTAAATCAACAAGTAATGCTGTTGTTGACCGAAAGATGTTTAATTTGGAAAAATACTTATTTTTTTAAAGTACTTTTCAGGAAAGAAATATTAAGTATTCAATTTTTGTAACCTTGAATAATTTGAGTTTTTTAATAATTTTTTTTTAAATTGTACAGAAATAATATGAATTAAATAAAATGTTATAATATCTTTAAATTATATCGACTCTCCTCTATCTAATCTCATAACTTCTTTCCTATATTTTTGTACAGCCCCATTTTATAAGAAGTATGTATTTTATATTTGTGTTTTTTTATATTTTTAATTAAAATACAAAGAACTTTTGTTATTTTATATTAAAAATATTTTTCTCAAAACATTTAAATACTTATTAATTAAAATACAGTATTTTTTTTCGACATTAGTCTATATTCATCTTTTTTAAAGAAAAGTTGTGAAATATTGAAGAAAGTTAGCTTAAAAAATCCTGAAAACTTGAAATAAATCGAAAACTGTATATTTGAATTGGAAAAGATCGAATTTGAATCGAAAAAGCATTTGCTTGTCTTAAAAATTTGCTGAATTCGATTTTGAAACAGTCAAAAATAACTTTGGAATTCTATATTAACAAGTGAAGAAATGGCCAGTATTTTTACTCAAATAAAGATTTTCCCATAAACCCATTTAAAAGAAAAATAGTTTAATCTTTCCAACACTTTTGGGTTTGAAATTTTCACTTCCCTCTTAAGAATGTTTAAAATTAAAAAGATAATTTATTTTTCTATCCAAACACGACATTTTATAGATAAAAATCCGATCTATCAACTTTAAAGTTATCGTTAATGATTTTTGTATTTCCATTCAAAAACCGCATTCCTGTTATTGTTTATTTATTTATTTTTTTGTCGAAACTATAATTGTGGGTGATATGCGATATATCTTATTTTATAGTTAGTGTTAAGAATATTGACAGGTATTGTAAGATGGAGTGAGCTATATAAAAACTGCTCTTGACAAAAAGAACCTCTAGGTTGTTTGATCTGGATGTGTACATAGGATACTCAACACTCGACCACACCACACCGGAACCAAATCACGGACTCCAGTGTACATAGAAGTCTTTTTTAGGTCGTCTTAAGTACTGAAAAAAAAAATACAACCATGTCCACAATAAACATGAATAGCAAAAAAAAAACAAATAAAAAATATAAATGTATTTCAAATTTAAGAAGCAATACATAATTTATATAATATTATACTGAAAAAGAGGGCGTTAATTAAAGAATTATTGATTTTTCATTATATTTTTGTAGGGTAAATTCATACTTCATTCTCCATGAAAACTTCGTTATAATAAAAAACAGTCTTAATTATGGTTTAATAGACTTGCCTACGTTTCAACCCAATATTTGAGTCTTCATCAGGGCAAAGTATTAAAACAAATTACATCATAAATATATATATATATATATATTTTATTTTAATGAAATTTACAACTGCATTACATAGAAAATACAATAAGTAAATGTGGCATTGCTAACATGACATGTACAACATGAAGAGAAACTACCCATTGGTAGAACTCAAATTAAAGTTCTATATTAGAAGGCTCGGGACCATCTTCTTTTCAGACGCCTCGGAGGGTTACATCATAAATGTAAGATATAGATATAAGTATACAAGTAAGATAAGATAAAATTATATAAAGTACACAGATGATATTAGTAATATAAACATAATACTGTGTTAAGAAAAAAAAAAAGAGTACAGATAAAACCAAGTGTTAATTGCACAAGATGAAGAGGATATCAGTTACCTATTTAGAAAAATTGTTTTACCATTACGATATTGGATTCTTCAAGATATGTTATAACAAAACTAAATGTATGTAGACGGAGAAAGAAAAGAAAACAGACCCAACATTGCGCAAGCTAAGTGAAATATAAAACTTTTATTATTTGGGATCCATAATTGAAAGTAGTGGTTGAACGGAAGCAGAAAAAAAAATTACCATAAATGGAAAACAATTGTGGAAATGCTAAACTCTTTACTCCGGAAAAGAAGTATTTTAATAATAATAAAAATCTAAAAAGCCAAGAGAGAAACACTTTATTTTCATAAAAATATAAAATATTGTTACCCAATTATATTGGGTTGCTATATACACAGCATACTCTTTATAATTTAATTTTATAAGATAAATTAATAAAATTTAATGTTATCACCCATCAGTTCGATCCAAGAAAAAGAATCCTTGCAGTAGAAAGGGATTTTTGGTGGAGAGCAGCAATGACATCGAGAATGTAAGATACATACAACTTCATACAACATCATATTCATTATGTTGATTTTACATATTACTTATATATATATATATATATATATATATATATATATATATATATATATATATATATATATATATATATATATATTGATGAACCTACCCCGTAGTTTAAATCGGGAATCGGTAAGTGGTCAAGGAGACCACAATCGCGGTCAAAGATCTTCATGGTCTGTAGCGCCAACCGAAAAAAAAAAGAAAAAGAAAAAAATATATATATATACATATACAAAATACAACAATAGGCAATGGGCATTGTACACAAGTCAAACAATTAACTGAAGTAGGTATTGAATTTGCAATATTGACTCAATTTGAGTAAAATACTTGGTACTCGGTACTCAGAGTAAGTAGCATTTGCTCATATCTGATTTGTTTGTATTATCATTTATATCAGTTAATTTATTTCAGGTCTAGGCAAAATGTATTTAAAATAATTTTTAGCACTCTTGCTCAATCTCCACTGGGTTTAGCCCCAGTGACGCGGTTGAGAGAGAAATGCAGGGATCTCCTGGAATCATGCTTTTCCCTCCACAGTTGGAGGGACAAGTCTGGCTCGGAGTTCTCTCGCCAGATTGTAAATAGTGTGTACAGGTTTGTGTTGTGTTCTTTTTATTTATTTATTTTTAGGTTATTTTGTTTATATATTATTTCCTGTATAATTTATTTTATTTATTATACATAGAGTGTGAATGTGATCTCTGAACGCTATTATAAATGTCCTTTGAGACGGATTGTAATATTTTTCAATAAATAAATTTAAAAAAAAAAATAAACAAAAAGTTATAATTTTTTTTTATATACCATGTGTTTCTTGTTTTTAAAATATCGTGTATTCTAATTACAAAGCATTTAAATTGTTTTCATGAAATATATTTCAAATTCAAAATACTAAAAGTGTTTTGTATTTCATTACAAAAAAAAAAAAAAAAACTTCTGGTGGACGATCAATATATAATACAGGAAACCTACTCTATTTGGTAATTTAGTTTCTGTATTTAATATACACAAAACAAAAATAATATTTAAAAAATAAAAACAATGTATTTTATATTTTACTTCTTAAAGTGCAAAATACAGAAAATTTAATTTATTATGTATTTTAAAATATTTTATTTGAAACGCTGTCATGTTCTGGTTTATTTGCACTATTGTATGTAAATAGTTTAAAATAGTTATTTATTTTTTTGTCTTGTACTATTATGATTATAATCTTATAATTACTCTCTACCTTTTTATCTGAGCTTATTTGTATAGTTATATCTATATATTATATTTATGATGTAATTTTTTTTTAATACTATGACCTGATGAAGACTCAAAAGTTTGGATTGAAACGTCAGAAAGTCTATTAAACCGTATAAATACTGGCAATCCAGACTGTTTTTTATCTTCATAACGAAGTTTTCATGAAGAATTAAATATGAATTTATCCTATGAAAATATTAAAAAAAAAAAAAATAATTCTTTAATTAACGTCCTCTTTTTCAGTATAATATTACATAACTTATGAATTGCTTTTTAAATTTTTAATACATTTATATATTTTATTACATGGTTGGGTCAAGCCTAATAGACCATTGGCTGTAAATATTGACTATTTTTTATCCTCATAATTTTAAAATAACAGTAAAAACACTGCTATTTATGTTACGAAGCTGAAATGGAAATTTAAAATTAGATGTAAAAACCGAAATTATTAGGAACTAGTATATTTGTTTGTGTTCCGGTTATTCTTGGTTATGACGAACATAATCTCTGCAAATATTACATTTTTTTTTTTTTTTTTGTTTTAAAGTAAAATGGAAATTATAACGTGGACGTTGGCAGATTTGGTTTAAAAAAAAAATGAGCCGGCTCTTAGGTGTATTCCTGGGCTATGGCTGCCCTGCCCCTGGGGCTAAACCCTAGCAGCTACACTTTATGGCCTTAGTATAAGTGGATTTGTGTGTTCGTCCTCAGTTGTTACATTAACCCGTCAAAACAGAGTAAAAAGAATCGTTCCGGCAGTTTCATATAACTAAAAAATAATAGAAATATTTTATCAATTTTATAACCGTTATAAAACTGCAATTTAAAAAAAAAAAAAAAAGATTAACAACGAATGGAATTTTTATAATTTATACTAACCCGTCAAAACAGAGTAAAAAGAATCGCTCCTGCAGTTTCATATAACTAAAAAATAATAGAAATATTTTATCGATTTTATAGCCGTTATAAAACTGCAATTTAAAATTAAAAAAAAAAAAATTAACAACAAATCGAATTCTTATAATTTATATTAACCCGTCAAAATAGAATAAAATAATCGTTTCATATAGCTATAAAATAATAGAAATAATAATAATAATAATAAAAGGCTTAGCGAACCCGAAGGTTTGATGGCGACACAACCAATCGCTTATTACACACCTCCCTCCACCGTTCGCCGTCCAAACCTAGTCCCTTCAGATCGGCTTTAATGCAATCTTCCCATCTTACCATTCGCTTACCATTCGGCACAGCTAATATAAACCTTTTAGGAATTCTCTCGTTACTAAGCCCAACAACTTTACAAGCCCATTTGATTCGCCGCGATGAAATTACCTCAATTATATTACCCGGATACAGTTCACGCAATTCGGCTTTGTGTAACCGTCTGAACTCTCCGGTTAACTCATCCTTCTTCGCTTCGAATATTTAACGCAATACTTTATTTTCAAAAACCTTAAGACGCTGCTCATCCCTTAATGTAAGCGGCCAAGTTTCGCATATATAAATAAAATAAGGAACTTATTTTCTAAATAAATTATAGTTCCTAAATAAAATAATAGTTCCAGCAGTTTCGTATAACTATAAAATAATAGAATTATTTTATCGATTTTATAGCCGTTATAAAACTGCAATTAATTTTTTTTTTAAATATTAACAAGGAATGGACTTCCTATAATGTATATTAAATCGTGAAAACAGAGTAAAAAGAATCGTTCCTGCGAATTCTTATAAGTATAAAATAATAGAAATATTTTATCAATTTTAT
The DNA here is from genome assembly GCA_928085145.1 of Nezara viridula. Lineage (NCBI taxonomy): Eukaryota > Metazoa > Arthropoda > Insecta > Hemiptera > Pentatomidae > Nezara > Nezara viridula. The sequence goes on from OV725078.1 coordinate 40,595,547, forward strand.
AGTCGTTATAAAACTGCAACTTGAAATTAAATAAAAATTAACGGCGAATGGAAATCTCCTAATTTATATTAACCCTTAAATAAGCGGATTTGTGTGTTCGTCCTCAGTTGACCGGAAGACGTATTTCTACCTAATAGAATTTTGGTGAATTTTCTTAAACAAAAAGCTAAGTACTCTCGGAAACGCATCCATTCGTGGTTATTATTAGATGACATCTTATCTTCTTATATAAAAGACAGTAAAATAGAGAGAAAAAACTGTAAGGTTTTTTTACTTTCCTGCCTATACTGGGTAAGGAAAGTATTGTGATCGGGTCAAATTTCCGATATGCGATTTTCGACGGATCTATACGTTTCAGAGCCTCCTGAGTCTGAAAAACACATTTGTAGCCATTGGTCTGTATGTCTGTCAGTCTGTGCCAAGATTTTCCCGGAAACTACTGAACCGATTTTGTTGCTTCTCTTTTTTTTTTTGTAGGGTTTTGACTACTGGTACCTGTGACTGGAATTCGGGGCTCCTTGCGTAGTAGTTTGCGCGCAATAAATGAAAAACATGTTTTTCTATAGGTTGTAGCGCGAAAACGGCTCTAACGATTTTGATAAAGCTTCCCTATAATGTTCTAATAATTTTCCTTTCAATTTTCGTATATGGACTAAATTCCTGAGAAAAGTCAGGAAAAAATGTTTTAATGAAAAGAAAAATGTTTTGGAGCCTAACTCGCTAAGTGTAAATTATACGGTAAAATTTATAATAAAGCTTTTGAAAGGTAATTAAATTACCAACAAAACAACAAAAAAAATCATCGGAATCAAACCAGTATTAACGATGATTCAGATTATTCTATTTTTTACACATGTTTTAATTTATTACATTCCTACCTATACTAGGTAAGGAAAGTATTGCCATCGAGTAAAATTTCCGATATGCGGTTTTCGACGGATCTATACGTTTCAGAACCCCCTGAGTCCGAAAAACACATTTTTAGCCATTGGTCTGTCTGTCTGTCTTTTTTTTTTTTTTTTTTTTTTTTGAAAGGTAATAAAATTCCCTACAAAACTATTTAAATATATTTCATTTCGGACAACAATTACCGAAGTTACAGCTATTCAATTTCCAATGTAAGATTACGGGTACATATCCCGATGTCAGAAAGGGATGAATGAGATAAAAAATATAACTTAGTGAAAGTTAGAAAATCTGTTGCCTGCATCACACAAGCTTCACTAATACCTCTACTTTTAACAGAAATTATTGTTTGACAAAATTAGGCTTTGGCGAAAAGTTTTTGATCAATAATAAAAGAGGGTATTGAAATTTTTACACTGATCTACCTTAAACCGGTTTACATTGCTTTAGTTTATCAAATAAATCTTTTCTTTGATCAATTTTCAGGAAGATAAATTTAATTCAATTTTTAATTGTTTCTTGATGGGCATATGTAACTATATAAAAACTTTTCTGAAACAGGTAGCAAAAGTCGTGTGACTGGGCACAATACTTTTTTTTTTTTTAAATATATTACCAATTAATTAGTACACATGGTAATGCGTGCCGTTCGGCCTTAATTTTAGGCCGTCATGAGGTAAATATATAATATAAAAAACAAAAGAAAAAATAAGGCATTAAAGTACATTACATAACAGTATGGGTACGATGAACGAAGACTTAAACCGAACTTTTTAGTTAAGCAATCCGCTTTAACATATTTTTTTAAAAAATATGCCTAAAATGATCTAAATATATTTAATTTTTATTTATTAAATAAAAAACTGCAATCCATTACAGGATTAAATTAAAAAAAAATTATAATGGTAGTTTTTTTTTTAATTTCGTAAATAAATTTTGTAATAATTTAAAACTAAGGAATGAATCTCAACTATAAAAAAATATGTAATAAACTATCAAAATTTCATGGAATGGCTGCATTGTCTTGACTTAGTCACGGTGTAAAAAAAAATATAAAATAAAAAAAAGACAAATAAAATGAAAAAAAAAAATGAACCCACTGGAATCCATTTGCGTAATCCTTTCACAATATCCTTCCATTTTGCAGCTACAGGGCGGTGGATACTGCTTAGAATTCACTAAAATCCATATTTATAGATCCTCTGTATTCTATTTAAATTGAAACAGATGAATTATTCAGCAAAAGGCCTGACGCCTCTGACAGGATTTTTCTTAATATTATTATTAAATAATTGATTAGCCTTAAAATATGATAAATGTAGTGTCAATTTTTAATTTATTAAATTTATCCATGTATCATTGTTAATTGAGATACAGTAGAAGTCAATTTATCCAGAGCCTTCATATATGAAAACTATTTACGTTTTTGTATAAAATAAGATGATGAGAGAATGTGGCATTATATTGAAAGAAATTATCAATTTAAATTTATATCTAATAAAATTATAATGATGTAGAGATGGTGGACCGTTGATATAATATGAGAAGGAGTTAATTGGGAGGTGTGGTCAAATAAATACTAAATTAAAATATAGTAATTAAATAATTACTATTAAAATAATAAAAATTACTATTAAAATAATAAAAATTACTATTAAAATAATACTAATAATGCTAATAAATTACTATTAAAATAATACTAACAAATTACTATTAAAATAATACTAATAAATTACTATTAAAATAATACTAATAAATTACTATTAAAATAATACTAATAAATTACTATTAAAATAATACTAATAATTACTAAATTAAATAATTACTGTATTTTAATTTAGTATTTATTTGACCGCACCCCCCCCAATTAACTCCTTCTCATAATAAAATTGTAAGTTATAATTTATACATAATAGTAAAAATAATTTTTAATTTTCATAAGGAAATAATAGTATACTACATTTTTTTATTATTATTGTTATTTTTTAAAAATACATAGCTATGTAAGTCAAATATTATTTTACATCCAATTATTACATTTTAAAATATCTGGAACATCACAAAATTTTCACTTAACACCATAATTTTAAATAAATTTATAAACTTTAGGAAAATTATTTTATGGATAATATAGGACCTTCCAGTAGGGTTAATATGAAAGAAAATAATATAAACCAGAGACAATTGTTATTATATTTAATAATTATGCCAAATCACGTTTTTAAAATTTATTTTAAATAAAAAAAAATGATTCTCTTTTAGTAAATTATCAAATTCTTTCGTTGTCTATATTTATCTATTTTTACTAGTACTTACCATGAGAGTTGGTTGACCATTTTAAAATTAACAAAATCATAAGTACTTTTAAGAAAATAATGTCAACAATTCAACATTTAAGTAATGTTAGAATATTTATAATGAAGTGAATACCTATCTGATAATAAAGACCAGTAAATTATATATCGAAATGAGTTTAATTAAAATCATTGGGGCCGTTTATGAGAAAATTGTCAAAATTTGTAAAATCGATTATATAAAGTGGCTCTTTTAAACATATTAATCAATATATAGAATATTGGTAACTTTTTTATATTTTTATACATATTGTAACTTCATATTTTGTATTTTTAAAATTTATTTTTCATCTCGTTTTTTATGTATTTAAGTTGAACGAAATTTTTTTTCACACTTACTGATTTTCGTTTATGAATCAAATTTGCTATAATAAAACAAATTTAAAAGCAATCTTTTCCTAGGAAAATCACACTTCTGTGGGTACGTAATATATACTTCTTAAACAAGAATTTTTAATAATCGCTTTTTTCCATTGTTTTTAAATTTTTTTTTTCCGATTTAATTGTGATCCACTATTATATTTCTTAACTTAGGATCCTTTAATGTAACACCATGTTAATAAATACCTAAGATTTCTTGATCTTCTGTCACACGAATCTCCTTTATTATGTAATTTTTATTTTATATTTACGTTTCGGCCATTGGCCATCTTCAGCATATATGATTTTATGTATATATATATATATATATATATATATATATATATATATATATATATATATATTATATATAGATTTGTTCATATATATGAAATTTTAAATGATCTATATTTATCTTTTTTTCAATATATTTTATATAATTCATAAAAATTACCTGCTATTTTAATTATCACATGTTTTATGGAAAAAAATTTAAAATTGTTATTTTCAATTTTCTCTTTTCGAATATACAATGGTCACTTTATTTAAAAAACAATCCTTATTCAAAATAAAGTTACGTATAAAATTTAATAAATTTCCAGAAGACTTAAAAAACCATATTAATAATAATAATAAATCAATGGACTCAAAAACATTCTATTCACTTTTAATAATTCTAACAATTAAAACCTGTTACTTTATAACCTATTCCATTTGAAATATTACATTAATTAAAACTTTGTTTTTTCAATAAATACTGGGAAATTCAATTAATTAAAAGTTTCGGATACATACCTTTTTAAATTATATAAAAGGGTGTAGAATAATATTCAATTCACATATCTATGTATTGAAAAACAAATGACAATATGACCATAAAATGTATAGTATATTATTATTATTTTATATAGAATGTATATTAAAAATAAGAAATGATATTAAATTAAAATTATTTCATTTTTTTACTATTGTATAACATTTTTATATTATTTTATTGCATACAAAAACAAATGTACTCAATGTGAAAACTGAAAAACAAAAAAAAAAAAAAAGATTAAACGGATTTCGGATATTGCGTCTCTGTAGTAATGGATTTTTCTTTCTAGGATTTATGACTCTTTAATATAACATTACTTTTTTTTTATTCGGAAATGTCGTTCAATGTACTTGGCATTTATTTCCAATAAAAAATCCAAGGTTCCTAAAAAAAAAATGTTCGTCGATATTTGTAGCGTTTTTACTATAGAGCTTGTCTTAATATGATGAATATAGGCGATGCTTATAGAATCAACAAATTGGTGAAGGACATTTGTTGTGAAGGAGAGGTCGATATGGGTTGAATGGGGTTGTTCATATGGCGACAACACAACAAAATGTGACTCCTATAAGTAACTCTAACGATTCAAACCCAAAGCAAATACATTTCATAACAATCTCTTCGCTATCATTATTTCCTAGTTCTTTCTTAGTCCAATCTCGTTATAGCGTGATAGAATTTTATTTGGCAATCATGATTTTTATCATATTATAGACTTGAAGAAATTATTAAAAAAAAAAAATCCTTTTGAAAGAAGTACTTCAAAATGTTAATTATCAAAGGATATCAGAAAATGCCAAATATTAAATATATATTAATAAAATACTGTGCAGATATTTGGCATGTATAATAGGTGACTAAATATAAATCACTTCTGTACACTTAAATTAATCAACTTTTATAAGAGAAAAATATTTTTTATTCAGAGATTAGTGTTGCCCAAATGCAAGACCAAGACGAGCCTTGGTCTTGTGCACTCGGTCTTGGTCACGGTCTTGGTCTTGTGTTAGATTCTCGCACTAGTCTTGAAGTTATCTATTAGCTTATTACTATAGATATATTACTGTATTTTTTTACATAGAAGAAACCTAATTAAGCCCGAACGAAAAATTAGATGAGTTAAATGATTTATAGTAACTAATAGCAATATATAAAGTAAAATTGGCATGCATTATTAACTACTTTGTCTTAATTGTTATTTAAAAAATCGATTTTGTTTTAACAGTCTTAGTCTCACAAAGTGCAAGATCAAGACTGATTTTGGGCAACACTATCAGAGATATTTTCATAGCACATCTAACATTTAAATTTAATTACACATGTTTCCATTATTTGTTATGGAATATTAAAATTGAAATTGAAATTAATATTTTCATTTAAAAAAACAGTTTTAACAATAAAAATCATTCCAACAAAATTTATAAAATGGAAAATTAAACTTATTAAAAAGTAAAATGACAAAGATGGGATCCCCAGATATTATAAAAACAAAAATACAAATTTTTTTAAAAATACGATGCAATAATATCAAGTAATTTAGTCGAAAAGGTTCTTTTAGGTTTTTCTATTTGTTAAAATCTATAGAATAAGCAAAAAATTAAAATAAATCGACTTACATAAGTGTGTAGATTTATTTATTATATATATACAGATTTTTTTTTCTAACACATTCAAGAGAAAAAGGTTTTAAAGCCATATTTGAAGCATTTGCGCTATATAAACAGGCAAATAATAAAAAAGGTAACAAAAGTAAATATTTAACTGAAAAATTAAAAATTGATTTAAAGTGATAATTTAAGTAAACTATAATCATAAATCATTGAAGAATTTAAATTAAATGAATAATTAAAATATCCATACATTTTATAATATTTTGAACTAGCTTAAGATAGGGCTTGAAATTTTATAAAATTAAAAGAAATAAACAAAGAAAGAAATTAACAGTAAATCCAGAAAAAAATATATATGTATATATATTACCTAGACTTACTGTTGATTTCTTTGTTTGCTTATTTATTATGATTTTATAAAATTATAAGCTCTCTTTTAAGCTAATTCAAAATAATATATAACTTCGTTTTTTTTCTCCTCCCAGTTTCTTTCTTTCTGTCCATGGATCCTTTTTTTTTTCCAAAACTATGAGTACTGTTGATTGATGGTACCCTGTCCTCTTTACTATTTTCCTTGAAGATTCCTTTATTTAATCTAACGTCACAATTTTAATGTTTTTTGACGTGTCAGATTTTGATACAGGTCATAATTACGTTTCTCCTGGCATTAGTTAAAAGTTAACTCAGAAATATTGTTTAAGTTTTCTTATAATGTCTTCTTATATAAAAACTTTTCTTATAATAAGTAATATAAACGAAATATATTCAATTGAATAACGTTATTAACATAAGAATTAAAAGAAATAGTTGATGCAATTTCTATAATTGCGACTGTATATCACCTGCTACTGCCAGATTCCAACCATGGCTATTGAGCTTAGCAGCATTGTGCCTTACACGCTACTCAACCCTAGTAATCATCGATTTCATTACAATCACTAATTTTATTTTGTTTTTAGTCAAAGTTATTGATTTACTTAAATTTGTGAAAGTACAAATCGTTTTAATTGAGAAAATAATCGATAAAACAATATATGTTAATTTAAAATGAATTAATAATGTTTTAATGTAATTCTACTGAAGGCTTTTGCCTTAAATATCAGGTCATCAAGAACGGGTTAGGATAAAATATAATTATACATATTTCATAAGAAACATTAATTTTTATTTGTATACTTTTCATTCGATCTATATTTTAAAACTTGGAAGATTCTGTAAAATCTAAATGGTAATTAAAAAGCTTACATACTCATGATATATGATCTATGATACATATGTCTCAGCGTCACTTTCGCCATTTCATCAATTTTCCTTTTCCAGAACCATTTATCATTATTTATTTTAATATTATTACTTTTAACCATCCCGTTTCCTAACAATATTGACAAACCCGATGAAGGTTTTATATTTACTTGAGTCCACGACACAGGCAAAATAGGACAACTATAAGACAAGTTGTCAGATTTCCTATAATGACGTTGTTAGCCACAAAAGATTCGATACTCCGATGAAATGAGAATCCATTTTAGTTTTTTCTCTGTGGCTAAAATTAAATAATGTTCCATTCAATTTTTTTTCTCATTTTATTAAATCTTGTAACGTGCGATGGGTTTTTACAAATACGTCGATTTCCTTGTAAAAATAGTAAATATATTTTTTAAATATTTTTATAAAAGAAAACGATTATTTATTTTTCTCTAGTTACTTGGTGTTGCAAATTAATTATATTACAAACTGAATATAGATTAATTATGTTCATTCGAGTCATCATTCGGCGGAATTATTTTTCCCTAACCTAAGTATTAATAATACATTTTAGTATTATTTTTTTAAAAAACTATTTCCTGCAGTATTTCCTTATAAAGTACTGAACTGAAGACTATCTATAGATTTTATTGGTACAGGAAATAATTAATAATTATTCGGTAGATTATCTATCTATCTATGATAAATTATCAATCATGCATCGTTTACTAGATTAGATGTTGTTTAGCTGCTAAACAATGATGCACGGTAGGTAGGTGAGAAGTGTTGCCCAAATGCGGAGCCAAGACGAGTCTTGGTCTTGCGCACTCAGTCTTGGTATTAGTCTTGCGCAAGCGTCTCTTAGTCTTACAATTACGTATTAGCTTATTGCTGTGTTACATTTACTAATAATATATTTTTTTTATTGAAAAAAAATACATTTTGACTCAATTAAGGGCATTGAGTATTTAGGATGTATGAAGCAATATTACTGTAGAGATATTACAGTAATTTTTCAGATACGGAAAACCTAACTAAGCCCGAATGAAAAATTAGAAGAGTTAAATGCAAAACTATATTGGTTATACCAGTTTATAGATAGATAGATAGAAAAATAATTTTATTCTGGGACATAGTCACTTGAGAATAACAAAATAGAACAAAATTAAAAGATCACACCTGGCCAAAATAAAATCAATCAAAAAAAGAAATAATGTAAAAAAAATATAAGGTAAACATTCTATATACAAAAAACGAAACTATATACAAAACAATTAATACTATAACAAGGCACTTAAAGCTATTTGCACTGATAGACTCGTATACACTTTTGAGAAAATAATAAAGAATTAAAATTAAAAATGTGTCAATTAAAGTTTATACATATAGTAACTAAAATTGTCAAGTATTAACGGCTATTTTGACTTAGTTTTTATTCACAAAACTATTTTTTTATCATTTTTTTTTTACAAGGCTTGGTCATGGTCTTGCAAGTTAGGCGGTCTTGGTCTTTCAAAGTGCGAGACTAAGACTGATTTTTGACAACACTATAGGTCACTAATTACAACTTTTATTTTATTTATTACTGATTATTAATTTTGAAATAATTTATTATCTTTCAAGATTTACTTCAATATAGAGTACCCATTTTCTGTAATAGCAGAAAAGGAGGTCGTGTAAAGGTGTTCGAAATTAATATATTTCCTGTAGTATATTATAATTAACATAATGGGAGTATTACATTTAGTTAAAATAATATAAAGAAGTTATGGTTAGTTTATTTGATTTAATTAAAATAATGATAGTGCTATTAATTAATTTTGTTATTAAAAATTGTAATTTTTATTTCTTTGATTATATATTTACGATTTAACACGATATATATATTTTAATATCTAAAACCATTCTAAAACTCATCATTTTTTTATAACAATCGGTTTATTAATTAATTTTACCTAATTTATCTGCTATATGTTTATATTTTTTCTATAATTTATATTTTCATTAGGATATAGATGGAAATAATTAATTAAAAAAATTCATTAGGCTGTGATGCTTTTGGTATGTTAAAAGGTTTCTTCGCTTAAAAATGACTGAAAAGGGCTGAAAAGTTGAGTGTAAAGTAAAAATTAAATAGGACTATTTGGGTCTTAAGTGTGTTTTTATTATTAAAAATTAAGTGAAGTTCAAACCAACAATATTGAATTATATGTATCAATTATTTATATATTTTTTAAATAAATTAATTCAGTATTACATTGTAGAGTGTACCATGAGTTTTATTTCAGTTTAAATGTTTTTTTGATCTATTGTTTCTTCTCTTTATATATATTTTTCTAACAATTTTATATATATATATATATATATATATATATATATATATGAAATAATACTGGGTGTCACAATTCTTCCTCGTACATTGTAGATTCCGACATTCTACTTTACATGCTATTTCAAGTTAAAGATGTCCCTTTGGGTGATGTATCCTTTAATCTATTAAAGGGGATGGCTGGCCAGTCAGAGCATGATGGATGAAGGATGCAAATAAAATATGGGGTTGGACCCTGTTTGGGCCACCATCTAAATTTATGAGTTTGGAGCCATAACTTACCATTATCTCCATGGTCAGAACGACCTCCGAATCATCGGACTTTTCGAACGTCCTTATCAATGAGCTTATACAATTTGTAAGAAGTCGATTCAAATATATATTTATTTATCTTTATATAATATATCATGGGGATTCAGTATTTATTCCAGCTCCTAATGTTTGAGAGCGATAACCTCTTTATGGGTTTATTGTAGAATTTGATCTAAACATTATCGACATAATAAATTATTTTTGTTTTTTTAATTTTTCTACAATTTAGTTATATTTCGCTTGTATTTGTTGATAAGGTCCAGGGGTGCCCATATGGGGGATTCATGGCTCAAGTTGCGTCATCAAAATTTTTTTGAGGGGGGCACGTTTTGACGGGGTTATGAATTTTCAGATTGAAAACTTTTTAACCAGGGGACAATAGAAAAGCATAGTACAGACCACTAAAAGTGTAATTGTATACAATTTTACTTTAGATTGCACTATTTTTAAGAACAGTAGAGAAATAAAATATCTCTATATATATAGAGGGGGAGGGTCATGCGCCATCGAGCTTGGGTATGGGAGATAAGCACCCCTGATAAGATTCTTAAACTTCATATTGATGTAAGTTTGGATTCCTCATTAAAGATAAATCTACGTTTCCATCATAAATTGGACAAACCCTTATTCCGGAACAAAATAACTTCATTATCAATTTTAGTACTTTTTTAAAAAATTAATGTACCAAATTTTCATTAATTTAAATAATTTCATTCCAAAATGTTTCTATTACGTGGGATTTAACTTTTGTTGACAGAAGTTATTTTACCTCATCATAATCAAGTACCAAATTTTTAATTTGAAAAAACAACAAAAAAAACAACAACGAAGAAATCGAAAATGGAGGAGGCTGGTTTTAGAACCCTACGGTTTCATTATTTGATTTTTTTTTTTTAATATGTAATTTTAGCTGTAAAGTAGAGATAAAAATCTAAAAGATTTCTTTTAAAAAATATATACATTCATATGAATATTTTGCTTTTTATCCCTAAATTATGATTTTTTTTTCTCTCAATGAATCAAAAATTGAAGAAGAATGTAAAACACCGCGTTGTCGGCACATGTGGGTTATATGATTAATAATAAAAGATAATTAGGACTGTACTATTACATGAAGGTCAGGATGTAGACTAATGCGTAGGTGGGATGAATAGGCATTATTACTATTATTATTATTATAGATTATATTATTGTAAAACAGGCGCATGATTAGTTCTAATATGTAGGATAATATCCAATGAAGATTAGCTCATAATAATAATGTGATTAAGTGTAAATATGAGTATAGTTTATACTTATAAATTAAGTTGGGAGGCCCAGCCTAGCAGTAGACCCTAGCGGATCCAGGATTTAATTTTGGGAGGGGCTATATATATATATATATATATATATATATATATATATATATATATATATATATATATAATATATATATATATATATATATATATATATATATATATATATATATATATGTATATATATATATACATATATTTTTTTTTTAAAACTTATTTATTGAAAAATATTACAATCTGTCTCAAGGACATTTATAATAGTGTTCACATTTACACTTTATGTACAATAAATAAAATAAATTTTACAGAAAAATAATATATATACAATAAATAGGAATAAAATAACCTAAAAATAAATAAATAAAAAGAACATATACATAAATATATACAATATTTACAATTTGGCGAGAGAACTCCAAACCAGACTTGTCCCTCCAACTATGGAGGGAAAAGCATGGCTCCAGGAGATCCCTGCACTTCTCTCTCAACCGCATCACTGGGGCTAAGCCCAGTGGAGATTGAGCAAGAGTGCTTTAGCCATATATATATTTACAAAATGTCTTCAATCGACCTTTGAGTATTATATTTTAACAAGAACATTTAACATATTCCCAATAAAATGATTATGTTTATATATATATATATATATATATATATATATATATATATATATATATATAACGATTATTACTTCGGAAGAAGAACAAAGAAACTAACTACCTATATGAAATGGTGTTTAAGTGATTTTTGAAGTCATATTATATGTAATTACACGAAAAATAATACTTTTAGAGATAATGTTTTATTATTTTTTCATAAGACATGGTTAGGTTTTACCATTTTGAAGAAGGTGGGGGGAGGCTTTAGCCCGACAACCCCTCTTCCTCCATGGACACCAGACCGTTGCTGGAGATCACAATGCCTCTAACTGTTACTTTACTGAGTCTATATAGACTCTTCAACTGCTTAATGCTTTCGATTAATGTTGTCTGAGTTTATTTGCACTATTTTTTTATTTATATCAATGAGCTACAAGCCACACTGCTTTGGCCACTATGTAGTGTACTATAAAGTTTTATTTTTATTCCATTTAATTTCATCCTTTCGAACCCGCTTGGCTGGTTGTCAAATTATTTTTTATCCGAAAGACGACAGAAACCATCAAGCCCTTGAAGTGCACTGCGATGGTAACCTTGTAGACCCAGAAGACAAATACCCACGGTGGAGTTCGCAGACCACAACCTTGTAACAGCATTTAACTGCTAACGGGAAGATTAAATTTCAACTGGACCCCTATTGTTCCAATTTCTCTCGCTAGTCCGGTCGCCCTGAATCAAAAACTTTTCCCAGTTCCCTTGTTACCTATTGTTCGCCCCTTATCGCGCGCGTCCTTTTTATACCAGCTCACCAGCCGGCTTCAAGTGCCAACTTTCTTCTTTTTTTTTTCACGCTTAGTTCATTGTCAAAGGGAACAATAATGGCCATTTCAAGGATTCCTCGCAACCAGCTGGCCAATTGGGTAGCTAATTTGAAGTTATTCAGTATCTGATATATTTTTTTTTTTCCCTTACCGAAATATTGGCTGATATTTTCCTGATAAAAGCTAAATCCCAATACTAAATAAATGAAAATAAAAATGTGATTAGACATATATGACAATATTTCTCAACGAATCATTCAAGTATATGAAATATTAATAATGGATTTTTCAATCCCATCTACATTATCCGAATTTCATCTTAATCTTGTACATTATCCAAATGACTTAATAAAGTCACAATCTGGCCCTACCCATCCTCAAGATTCTTCAGGAATGTTGTAACGATAACATTTTAAGGCAGGTCTGAATTTTCGTAAAAATGTGTATATTTTTTTATTGTTTTTTTTATTATTTTATTTAATTTTATTTTACAACTGTAAACATATATACAACCAGTAAATTTTCTATAGGAATATATTACATTAAGGTACTTGTGAAGATGCTACCCATTGGTAAAACTTAAAAGATAAAACAATTTAGGAGGTCCCTTGGCCATCTTATTTTCAGACGCCTCGGAGTGTTGTCAGGAATTGTGTTGGATGAAAGATTACAAACTAGTGGATTGGGGTGACCAAAGAGTTTTTAATCAAAATAGGTATATCTAGTTCGGGCGAAGTCTTCCAAAGGAATTTTGAGGCCTTTATGGATAATTTTATTTGTTACATAATAAGGAGCATTTAGGATTTTACGGATTGTAAAGATTGGATACGGGAAGAATTTGGTGTTTTTTTAGAGCCCCAAAGCTCAATACCGTATGTCCAAATAGGCCTGACGATGAAATGTGTATATAAGGTCGGGCAATGGACAAAGCAAACCACCACAGGCTTTCAATAACAGAGACCCTCTACATATTTTATATATATAAAGTTTTTGGGTTGAAGTCCTCCAAAATTAAATCCTGGATTCACTACCGATTTAGATTAAGTATTTGCCATTTTTAGGCTGTTGGTAGGAGTGCCATCCCCCTCCCCCTCAAGGTCAATCGTGCAAGAACCTATCTCTCCCCCCCCCCCCCCGCCTCCCGAGATATTCTATTGCTTACCTTTTCTTAAAAACAGAATAAGCTAAGTTAGAATTAGAAAAATCGTAGATCGTAAACAATTGCACTTAGTGCGGTCTGTTCTAGGTATCCCCTTTGTCCTTTAGTCCGAAAATTCGTAACCACGCCGAAATCTGCTCTCTCGAAAAGTCAAAATCCGTCAAAATAAGCCCCCTCAAACATTTTGATGGCTCAACTTGTGCCATGAAAGCCCCTCCTGGCTGTTGGTAGATAGATAAACAATAATAACAAAAAGTTTGTATTTAACAATTTTTAATTATGATTCCGATCCTTCTCACTAAAATAACACCATTCACAAGTTTTAAATTTTAATTAATTCATTTGCTGTTTAATTTCCATGCACACTATTCTGTAGCCCGTGCCCTGTCGCTAAGTTAACTAAGAATTGTATTAATATATGAGACTTTGTTTTTGACATAATGACTGACTGTAATTTCAACATTTTTGAGTAAAGTAATTTTAGTGATATTACTAATCGGAAATTTTTTAGTAACAGTACAGACAGTAAGATTATTTCAGAGCAGATGATTTCATTGTTGAAATATATATTTTTTTATATCTTTTTTTGAGAAATAATACATTTTGCCACACTTAAGGGTACTGAGTACTAAGGCTGAGTGAAGTACATTCATACCATGTATACAATACAATAAAACAAAAATAAAAAAAATAAAAAAATAAAAAAAATAATAATAAAAAATATATACATCTATATAGCAAAGGCAAAAACTATAATAAACGAAGGAAATGTAACTAAGGTATTGTTGAAATATAGAACTGTAAATAAACTCATAAATTTTCCCACTAGAAATATCATCAAAATTAATAATAAAAAATGTTGAAACTGGTGTTAGTCATTCTGTTGACTGAAAGGCTCGTCTATATCTCAATCTTATATGTTTGGAATTCACTTTATTAGTATTAATAAAGACACTCAGTTTGATCAATAAAGTCCTACCTTATTTATTTCTGTATAAACATGTTTCAGCTTTTATGCCATTTTCAAGGGAAGAAACCTGTCTAAAAAGAAAATTCAAATCATAAGGGCTTTATTGATCTTGTCAACCATAACCCAGTAGTATCAATGTTGATTAGGGGAATTCAGCTAATAATAAAAAATAGAACTAAAACTAAAAGATATAGGAATAAAATAAGACTTTTGACTTTTGTGATGAAATTAAATGTTTATATTATTACTAATTATTTTATCTAGTGATTAACGCAATGAGATCAACATACAATATAACGAGGTACCTAATACACTTATCTATGATTTTTATAAAATATTATACGGGTTTGTTTGTTTATTTAGGCTTTAAGGCGTAAAACCCTAGGGTCATCAACGCCTGTGAGTCGGTTATATTTGTAAACTCTTTACAGGAGAATTAATAATTAATAATAGATAGAGTAATACATGAAAAAGATATTTAAAAACATATGAAAAATAAAATATATCAAATAAAATATAAAAAAGACAGAACAATAATATAAAAATTATATTTATTTTTATATTCTACTTAATAGCCTATGTATTCTAAGAAACTTTATCACTATTTTTATGTCGGATTCGCTGTTGCTTAATACTGCTGATATATCCGGTGTTAGAGATAATTGATTTATGTTTGGAGTATAATAAGTGCATTCTTGGAAAATATGATTGATAGTGAGAAGGCTATTGCAGTGCTGACAATTTGGTGGTGGCTGCTTAGTGATGAGATGTACATGGGTTAGGTTCGTGTGTCCTATTTTTAAACTGGTCACGGAGAACTCCTCTCTACGATATTATACGGGTGTTAATAGACTGTTTAAAATTCAAATGTAGAATCGAATACGGTACGCAATGTCGGACATAACCACAAAGTCAGTCTGAACTTGTCGGATAGAACATTCTACAACATCGTTGAATACTTTGAGTTATCTTTACAAGGTTGGTTTGACCTCGTTCCCACATCCACCCCTTGTGGTAGGGATGCAAGCCTTGGGGTTAGGGTCGTGTATATATTACGTCACGCTGGGATTGGTCGGAGGGGGGTGGGAGAGGGGGTTGACTCCGCTTGCCGGACAGTGACAAGGGGGGATGTGGTCATTAGCAGATCCGATGGGTGTCACGCATTGTCAATATCACGCTTTACGAATAAGTGTAACAAAATAATGACACTTAAAAAAACCGCTTCTAAATCAACTTGTGGTACTTTGCAAACTTTATTTGAAATTGCCATATGGGTCGCTCAGATATGCGCCTTGGAGTCAATACCCTTGATAATATCATAATATTGAATAATTATCAATAAGATGGTACACGTTAATTGATACTGGACCATTTGTAAAATATTTTTTAAATTTCTTCCAGATTTGAGCCAAATCAAACATTTTTGATTATATTATTGATAAGACAGGCTTATCAAGAAAAAATGTGCATAACTAACCTTTTTTTTTATTTATTGAGTATTACAACAATCTGTCTCTTGGACATTGGTTACAGTGAGGTATGATAACATTCACACTATATGTACAAAAAATATAAAATAAATGGAAGCAAAATAATAATCAAAAGTATATACAATAGATGATAAAATTAAATAACCTGAAAATAAGAAAATTGAAACTAAGAAAAAAAAAATACACATGCATGCCTATATACAATCAGGCGAGGGAACTCCAGGAGAACCCTGCGCTACTCTCTCAACCGCGTCACTAAAGTTAGCAGAGACTTAAGCCAGCAGAGAGTATAACTAAGCTTAAGTTTTTTTTAATTTTGAAAATTTTAATCTCAATATTTATATTATTGATGATATATACAAAATATTCCAGGTGATGATAATATAAAGTGTATTATAATGAACATTTTCGATATACCCTCTACCCACATGCCTACCATTGCCTTCACTGTATTCTCCATCACGCCATTAAAATACAAATTATATCATCATTAACTGGAGTATAATGAACTTTTAAATGTTAATATTTAAGTGAATTCCTAAATTTCATTATTTTTAAATGGAAATTTTCGTTTTTCATGATCCACATTGCTTATTTTGATAAATAATTTATCGCAAAACATCCCATATCACAGAAAAAAAGCTATATTAAATTAATTTAAAAAAAAAAACCTGTAATACTAAAATCCATTAAAGAGTTTGGGTTTAGTATTGACTTCATCACTACTTCAATACTTCATCAAGCTCAACCACTAGTTTTTTCCCCTTAACTAATTGATTAAGGACACCCACTTTGTTGAGGCTGGGTGTTCTCCATCCCGAAATAATTATCCGCCATCAGCCAGATTGGAACCTGGGACCTTGAGCTTTGGAAGCCAGTGCACTACCCACTGACCTACCACATTTCCAAATTAATTTAATATTATTGTATATTTTCAAACCATGGAGTTTAAACGTACTAACTAAAGCTTTTTCTATTTTTGGTTTATTATTTTCAATAATGAACTATTGTGATTGAACAAAATATTCAAAAACTTAAATCCCCTCTAAACGAATTTCTAAACGAATACAAATATTTTTGTCCGTCCGCCGTCCGCGCATTTTCTCCGAAACTCCTCGATCTGTTTTTTTCCAAATTTGGATTTAAAATTAGAGGTCACCCGAGGATGATCCTCCTTCATCGGCATTTCTATCGTCTTTTTTTTCAAGATGGCGACCGAAAAACCGTCGTTGCTATAGACTGTAGCGCCTAAACGAATGTACCGATTTCAATGAAACTTCGCTAAAGACTTTTTCTCGATGCCCTTTAAATTTATTTATATAACGTACTTCAACAAAAAGAAGTCGAAAAAAAAGTAACGAGGGTAGTAAAATTAGGTAACTCAAAAAGTATAAACTTTTTTGTTAATATTGAATATGGTTATTTAAAAGTTTACGGAATTTCCTATTAAAAAAAAATAAAAAAAAAATAAAAAATAAAAATGTTAAAATCGGACAATTTGGAGCAAAAATTTGGTCATTAGATGTTTTTATATGTTCTACTGCAAAGTTTATATCCTTTTTTTTGGTTTTGGTTTTTTGAATATGTTACTGAAGTAATGCTAATTCTTTTAGCATATTACTAATGATTAAAAAAAAAATTTAGTCCAATGATTGGAATCACCTTTTATTTCTTTTTCTTTGTCACTAGGAAGGTAATGTTACTTTAGATGTATAATTGTTTGGAAATGATAAACCATTGTGAAATAATTTGCAGAGTTGTTCTCCATGTACTCAACGTATATTATCTTACATCTATATCATTGTATCTATATTTTGTATATATATATATATATATATATATATATATATATATATATATATATATATATATATATATATATATATATATAATGGCTAAAGATATGCTGCTAAACTGCACTAGTACAGCGGCCGTTTTAGACCTCCTGAAAGTCCCTTTTATCATTCATCTTGAAAAATTTAAAGTCCCTATTATCAATGACCTTAGTAAATTAAATCATAGTTATCTAAAATGGAAATTGTCCGATTGACGATGGTGTACTTAGAATTTAATTATGTTGCAGTTTTTGAGCAGTTCCTTGTTATTATATAAAAAAACGTGACTATCTTATGGAAAACACAAAATTTGTCTTAACTTCTTTTCCGTTCGGATATTTCCCTTGCATCAAATGACCTTTTTTGGAAATTTTGTCTAGAATCACCCTCCTCCCCTCTCCTCTGAACTGAGACACCCTTTATAGGTACATTTGTGCGCATTTATTTATATACTCGAATAGAATATTATTAAATGAACCAAGAAGTTCTTTTCATATATTACAAAGGTCTTTAACCGCCTCACTAAATAAATAGTTCTACTAGGGGAGGGCCAAACCGAAAGGAAATTGTAAAGAAAGGTAGGCTATTTTCTGGAGGATTTGGATTTCGGGGATTGGGAATTCATGGGCAATGCTTGCCGTAATCCTCGATCCAAGTGGCCTAGCGGACTCTCTAATCTACAATGCTCCCCTATTCAATGCAAAGAGTATGTCTTTTTCAATATACCTACTTCCCTCTATACGAGCATAATAAAATAAATGTTTATATAAAATATTATCAATCTTATTTTGTTATTAGTAAAAAGATTCAAAATAATTGTGTGTGAATGATCTAATTAATTTTAAGGAAATAGTATTTTAATTATTTGTATTATTTATATTGGGGCAAATTTGTATTTTTTTTTTTTTTTTTTTTTTTTATGTAAAAGCTTTGTTTCATTTTAGTTTTGAAATATAGAAATAAAAATCAGGTGACGGCAATAATGAACTTTATAATACCGTTATTGGTGAAAAAAATTGATTTAAAAAAATAAAAATTACCGCAAAATAGTTACTAATAATTTTCAAAATTTTAGTTACTAGTTATTTTAGTTATACTTTTTCATTTAACTTCTAATTTTTCATTCGGGTTTAGTTAGGTTTCTCCTATCTAAAAAATTACAGTAATATCTCTAGAGTAATAAGCTAGTAGGTAACAGCAAGACTGTTGCGAGACTCTGCGCAAGACCAAGACCAAGACCAAAACATTAATTTTAGTATGATATCTAATTTAATATTATACTATTTTAGTCAAATCTGTAGTATAATATTATACTATTTTAGTCAAATCTGTAGTATAATATTATACTATTTTAGTATAATATGTAGTACAGTGTTTTACTATAATATATATTATATTTATGTTATACTAAAAATATAAATACTAAATATATATTGTTTTAATATAAATATTAAAATTATAATAAATGGACAATGCCTTTTATTATTATGAAAAAAAGTTTTAAACAATAATAAATAAAAAAGACTATATGGCATAAAAATACTATATATCTACAAGTAGACAGTATAGTTTATTGGTATATTGATTTACTTTTATTGAGATAATGGTCAATATATTGTAGATTAAAATAAATTTTATGTCTATAGAAGATTGGGTTTTATTTCACCTTGAAAAACCGAAAGGACTTATTTTTCAACCCAATATTTTATGATAATTATCAATGCGTGTATTAGGTACCTCGTTATGTTGTATGTTGATCTCATTGCGTTAATCACAAGATAAAATTATTATTAATAGTAAAAATACTCAATTTTATCACCAAAGCCCTTACTTTATTTCTTTATATTTGTTTCTTCCCTTGGAAATGGCGTAAAAACTGAAATATTTTTATATATTAATAAATAAAGTACGACTTTATTGATCAAATTGAATGTCTTTATTATTACAAATAAATTGAATTCCTGACATATAAGATTTAAATATATATAAGCCTTTTAGTCGACAGAATGACTAACTCCAGTTTCAACTTTTTTTTATTATTAATTTTAATAATATTTATAGTGAGAAAATTTATTAAATTATTTACAGTTCCATATTTTAACTATGCAATCGCCTGCTCTGGAATAAACTTACAGTCTGTACAGTTATTATAAATTTTCCAATTAATAATATCACTAGAAGTACTTAACTCAAAAATGTTGAAATTGGAGTCAGTCATTATGTCAACAGCAAAGGCTCATATATATTTTAGTCTTATAGGTTAGGAATTCACTTTATTTTTTATTTAACTATTTTTTTTCATGCACTACTTATACTCGTACAGATGTGGGGTCGTTATTTAATAAAACATATATGCTAAGTTCGAATTTGAAGTGTAGGCGCTGCTAGATCAAAGAGATTTCGCAGGCGCGACTTCATTCAAACGGAGTTTGTTCCTTCTAGGATATATTTTAGTAATTACGTAAATCAGTACACTATATAATAAAATAATATGAACTCTTTTCTTATGTCATCGTAAAAACTTTCATAACTATTTAATATTTTTAAATTTACTTACTTTAATATGAAACATATAGTAAGGGAAATTATTGCGACCGTAAAAAATTTAGAATCCGAGTTTTAAACGGAAATATACATTTGATGTTTCCTAAGTTCAAACAATCAAAAACCGAATAATGGTCTATGTGTATGTCATTATTTGATGTAGTTTAAATGCTAAATTTTCAAAATTTCTATCTCTAATGATTCTTGTAGTTGATTTTGTTTATTTGAAATAATTAATCATATAAAATTATAACGTTTAATATAAAATGGTTAATATATACTATGGAAGAATTTAATATTTAACTAAAGGACAAATAAGGGATTGTAATGTGGAACCGTGATACATGACATATACATGTGCGGTTTTCATAAATGCTAGCAGTGGTGTTATTGAAGGATTAATTATATAGATTAGGGCAATATAAAAATTAAAATGTGTTTATTTACTGCTGCATTTACTGCCACAATGATATATAAATATACTGGCTTCCTTTGTCATTGGCACTCTTGTCGGACTAAGAGACTTATAATAATTTATTATATTTCAATAAATAATAAAAATATAAAATCGTAGAAGGAAACGGTTAGTGACAAAAAAGGCAAATATTTAATTGATCAGACTGGTGGGAAAAAACATATGGTAATTATTGTTTTTTAATTACATTTTGTTCCGTTTTTAATTTTTATTTCTCTTCCCTATGTGGGTGATTCTCATTTTAGAGACAAGTTTTATTCTATTACAACTTTCATATGATTAGTTAAGTCTAACTTGATTTTTTTAACACAGCTATACGGTGAAGAAGTATTTCTTCGTAATGAAATATTTAAAATTCAAATATTAAAGAATAATGTTATTTTATAATTAAATATGCTACTAAAATATCATTACCATGTATTGTCTCTCAGTTTTCGATTAAACATTTTTTTTTTCTTTCGAAACCTTTGTAAAATGACAGTAAAATCTATTTCCACTCCTAAAGAATAATTAAGGCATTTTAAATTATATATATATATTTTTTAAGTTTTGTTAACAGTGAAGTATGGTTATGTATTTTCGAACATTGTCTCATCACTTTGATGTCATTACCAAGCAAAAAACTTAACACCAGATATTTCAGCGTTAAAAAGAGGGAACAGTGGGAAAATTTCTTCAGAGTGTAGTAGTAGCTATAGAGTTAAAGGACAACTACCAGCGGATAGACCTACCATTTTGGGAATCTCGTTCTACGCATCCGTTTCTTGTACGTCGAGCACGTATCTTTATTGTTGTCATTACCACTGCGTATATTATATCGCTACCTGTTCAAATTACTTCATTCATTATAATTTACGTTTGACTATAGTTTGTAGCAGGTCAGTTGGAAAAAAAAAAAATTTTAATGCTGGTTACACACCGGTTTTTGCCGAATAAAATGTCTGAAAATGTCATTACCAAATTGAAAATCCATGTTATTCCCCTCCCGAATGATTAGCTTTACTTGCTTTAATTACTGAGCAAAAAACTCATTCTATTTCTATTCTAGAAGGTGAGTTATTTAGAAAATTGTATTTAAATGCCGTCAAACTTATTAAATTTTTATCAAGAAAAATTCCCATAATCTGAGAATCATCCATGTATGAAAATACCTGTTTCTTTCCGAATAGGGTGGTAAGTGAAAGTTGTGGGATACACACACCCACAAGATTCCAACCCCGTATGTAATAATCTTTAACATTCTCCTCTCGATTCGAGGACATTCAACCTGATGTTAAAAACATTGTAGTTGTCCAAATAAACGAAACTAGGTGTAAGAAACAAAGAGAAAATGTACTATGATAACAAAATAGAAGTGAGCCCTCAATAAATAAACAGGCGGGATGCGGGTTCTCCTTATTTTCAAGAGAGAAGAGTTATTGCTCCCCTTTAAACATTCCCAAGCTTTTAACCCTCCCCCCTCCACTCCACCCGATAGTGAACAATGTCCCCACCGATATTGCCTATGTGATGGTGTGTGTGTGGATCTCCTCTTAAATCGGTAAGTAGCCCCTTAACCGTCAAGTATGCATCTACTTTTGTCTTCATTCTTAAATCTGCTTCCTGTATATCGTTTTGAACGATATTTCATACCATTATGGTTCAAGTTATGATTAGTTTAAAAAAATGTATTATTTTATTTCTTTGTAGTTAACCTACGACTTTCTGACCCACAGTATCCTTTAACAATACCCCACTTATACCTATTGAACAAATCCGATACCTTGGACTTCACCAGGACAAACTACTCCAGACTGAAATGACAAGAAACCGCTCGATTACTCCAGCATATTAGAAAAACGCTCTTAACTTCCAATTACTTACAAATGACTCATATATAGAATAGAAAAGAAACTTTATCCTGGAACGAAGTCCTTTATGAATAACAATTATGAACAAAAAATTAAAAACCACATCTGGCCAAAAATACATTAATCAAAATTAAAGAATATTCAATGAAAGTATATTATAACAAATAAAAAAGTAACACCATTTTGAAAAAAAAATAAAAACATTATATAAATGAAAAGAAAAACAGAAATCAGGTAAAATAAAATACAAAATATTACAAGTACTATGGGTTGATTTTTAAAATTAAAACTCAAGTAATTTCAACAACCTTTCACCTCAGTAAAAATGTGATTCATAATATTTTTTTCATTGTACAATGTCATTTTGAGATATGAAAAGGATTTGTTAGTACTATAATTCTATAATATTTAATTATATATGACTCCTATTTGGACTTACGGAATAGAGCTTTGGGGCTCTACTCAACCATCGAATTCCTTTCGCATTCAATCCTTACAATCCAAAATCCTTCGTAAAATCCTCAATTCTCCGTAGTTTATCACATATAAAATCATCCAAGACGACCTTAATGTTCCATAAGTTCCCGATTTAGCTCAATCCAGATACTTATCCTTATAAAATAAACTTTTGACCCATCCGTACCTACTTGTTTCTAACCTTGGTTCCTCCTCTCTTCCTGAAAACTCTCCGAGGTGTCTGAAAAGAAGATGACCACGAGACCTCCTAATATAGAACTACAATTGGAGTGCTACCAAAGCGTAGTTTCTCTTCATGTTGTACGTGTCATGTTATCAACTTCAAATTTACTAGTTGTTTGTTTGTCTGTTTGTTGTTGTTTACAGACATAAAACCCTCAGGTCATAAACGCCTATTTACTAGTTGTATTTTTCATGTAATACAGTTGTAAATTACTATAAACATGTTTAAAACCAAAAAAACATATTTTATTTTATTTTTCTTTAATTTATTTACATTATACATATGTATTTTTTTTTCTCGATAAGAACTATATACCATGCAGATATATAAAGCGCACAGAAAGCTAAGAGTCACCCACCCTCTTGTTGCTACAAATCGTGGTTTCCAGAAGCTGGTGGCTACCGATGACTCCAAGACTCCAAAACCAAAACCTTATTGTATTGGTTATTAATGGATTGGCAATGCAGGAACAGTGGCTTGGCTTGTACTCTCTCCAGACCTGACACCACTGGATTTTTTTTGTTTATGGTGACATTAAACGTAAGGTCTATGCAAGTCCGATCAAAGACCTTAATTCCTTACGAAGAAGGATAATTAAATCTTGTGAAACAATAACACATACCCAGTGCCATTCTGCCACTGCTGCTGTTGAAGAAACATGCCGATCCTATCTTTATGCTCAAGAAAATTGAACAACATTTAATATGAATGTTAAAGATTACATTTAATTAATAAAGTAGTTAGAACAAATAAATAGGCTTTATGTATCTTATATAATGTAAATAATTCATAACAACGATAATCTTTAGGTGTGAATATCTCCTAAACAAAGCGTTTGCCGACATACCTTCAGAGAAATTTTGTTTCTTCTGTTGAGGACTTGAGTTTAACCATTTAACCCTGAAGCACCCAGTATGATAATAAAAAAACACATTAAATAACTTGATCAAACACTTCGTAATACCTATATATTTGACTAGGATTAGTTATTAATTTTCATAAAATAGGACATTCGCATTTGTACAATGTAGACAGAAATGTAGTCTAACCAAATTCACACTACTACAACGTACAATATATGACTGTTGACCTCACTCCTACCAAAGCCTCCTTAAATTATAACTACGGTCCATTAGAGCCATAACTAGTGTTGCCCAAATGACGAGTCTTGGTCTTGCAAACTCAGTCTTGGTCATGGTCTTGGTCTTGCGCATGAGTCTCACAACAGTCTTGCAGTTACTTATTATCTTATTATTATAGAGATATTACTGTCATTTTTTATATAGGAGAAACCTATCAAAGCCCGAATGAAAAATTAGAGGAGTTAAATGCAAAAGTATATTGGTTATACCAATTATTAACGTATAGTAACTAAGATTGTTAGGTATTATTCACTCTTTTGCCTTAATTTTTATTTTTAAAAATCGATTTTTTTAACCAATCCTCGTCTTGGTTTTGCAACAGTTAGGTGGTCTTGGTCTTAGTCTTGCACTTTGGAAGACCATGACCGATTTTGGACAACACTAGCCGTAAAATTAACGGAATTTTAATTAATAGTTGTACTGTGTTTGTTTCCTTCTCATTTTCAGTTCGCAATAATTTGGTTGCGTATTCGCTATAAGCGTGAGAGAGACAGAGGATGTAGGGGTAGTAGCAGTGTCCGCTCTTAAGAGAGTCCTAAGTGGATCCGGAGCCGGCTAACTCCAGGATCCGTCATACAGCTTCTAATTAAGACGCTGTAATTAAAGTGCCCCCCACCGCCCCCCCCCCCTCCTTCAGTACAATATAATGGAACATTCTTTTTGAGCAGTGCTACAGTACCGGGTGGTGGGGGGAGGGGACATGGCAAAGGGACCGGGGTAAGTGGTGCTATTACTTGTTTCATAATTAACTACCATGTAGCCTCAACATGGATTTGCTCTCAGCCAAGAACCAGAGGACAGCGACCTCACCTTAGCTTCTCCCTGTCCTTTGAGTAATTAGTTTTGAGAAAGACATCACTGTAATCATATTTTGTAATTTTTATTATTTAATTCAGATGGCTATGGAAACTAATAAGAAACAGACAGGAACATGAACATTACATCCAGTAGCATACATAGCAGGAGGTAAGGCGGCAAATGTCACGGGCCTCAAAGTCTCATCTAAGAAATTTTTATTTTTATTTTTTGTTCATAGTTATTATTTCCTTTAGACTTTAAATCGGAGACTTCATGTTTGAATACGTGGACAAGTTTATTTATTTAGGTTCTCAAGTGAACTCCAACAAGAATATGCAGCAAGAAATTAATAGACGGTTAATTGCTGCAAACAGATGTTATTTCGGGCTCCTAAAACATTTCAGAAGTAGATGTCTCTCAAGGAACACACAGATGCAGCCTTATAAGACTCGCATGAGATCTGTATGCTTCAGAATGCTAGAAGATCTTTCGAGCTCAAGAACTAATGCTCTTAAGATTCTACAGGCGTATCCTTAGAAGAATCCTTGGGCCAGAGTTCAGCGATAACGTTTGTCGACAAAGAACTAATTCTGAAATAGAAAGAATGTATAATAATACAAATGTAACCAGATTCATAAGGATTCGAAGGCCTCGTTGGGGAGGCCATGTTGCTCGAAAAAAGAACGCTGGGGTCCAACTTTAACTTTTGGAAGAAAGGATACATGACAAAAGGTGAATTGGAAGGTAGAAACTGCGGTGAGCCGATGGAGTGGGGAGGATGCACGGTCCAACTTAGGAGTAAGAAACTGGTGGGCAGTGGTAACGGGCCTAGAAGAGCGGCGGTTGATGTTGAGGGGAGCCTTGACCACCAAGAAGAAGAAGTTGTCTATAGAGACCTTCTAGATTGTTTGCCGCCTTAACCAGCCTTATCCGTCCCTGTTTATCTTGGGCTATTTCTTAGAAGTTATCTTCGTACATATAACTTGCATATATCGTTGTTGATGCGATCTATCCATCTGGTTTTTTGGACTTCCACGTGGTCTGTACCCATTTTGTGGCATTCATTGTTGTGTCTAGTGGCTCCCTGACGGATTGCTCCAAGCTACATGTCTCAACCGTTAGGATCATAGTACTAGCATATGGATGAGAATGACCAATAATGAACTGCTTACAGAAACTGGTGAATCAATAGCTAATGGTATGAAGGCCAGGAGGCAAAAATGAACAGGATCAAAAACCAGATGGTAGATCTGATCAACAAAGATGCTGCATGCAGATGAATGGAAAGAAATACCCCAAGATAGACAGAGATGGAGAAGGCTTATTAAGGTGGCAAAATATCTACAAGGTGTGTAATTCAAACAGGGAAAAAATAAGTGAATGATTTTTAAACACTATTTTCATTTAATTTGTTAGAACACTCAGCTTCAATATTCGCTTCAATTTTTATTTTAAAAAATCAGTATTTTATTTTCTCAAGTTTAATATGTTCTGCCTAGAATAGTTTGATTATGGAAGGGAAATATTTAAAATGCTGGAAAATAGCAATTAGGCCAAAATTTTTATATTAGCCAATAAAAGAAAAATATTTTGATATATTAATTAGAAGTATTGTAAGATTATTTGGAATATTATTCTGAATTGATTAATATTAAAAATTAATAACGAAACATCCAGGTCTCTACTAGCATCAGATAATTCCTTGAGTGTTTTATAAGAAATTCAAGTCACAGGAGTTGATATTGTAATATGGGCAATAATAATTCAACATGTTTCACTATACCTTCATAAAGAATCTATTTCGTGATTAAATGACTAAGTTGCTGACATGACTGGGTTCAAGGAGTTCATTCAAATGATTGTGAGTTCCTATTTTTTTTTTTTTTTATCGAATCACTGACTGCTCACTCCATAAAAAGATCGTTTCAAATCAGTGAAGAGTCGACCGCTCAAGTTCAACAGTAGAACACTAGTCTCCCATCCTGCATGTCCTGTTCTCATCTATCTAATAGCAGTTCCATGAACCAGATCGATTCGTACGTAGAGATAGGGGAAGGGAGTCTTAACCCACAATCCCTTCCATACTCCGAATTTCTCGGAAGAACCATTACTTGCCCTGAACCGGCAATAGAGTTCGTACACCGTCAGGCATATAGAAGTTCATAACTCTACCGGCAGGCAAGGTATTTACAACTGTGGGAGTATTGTTATGGTCGATTATTTAAGTTGAGAAATTTGATCCGAGGAACGTGTGCTCCAGAATTGACAAAAAAAGTTTATAAAAATAAAGGAAAAACATAATGCGAAATGGATAGATGACATATCCTTCATATTCAAACATTCTATCCTAGAGTCAATCTAAAATACATTATAATATACTATTATTACAAAGCCAGTTCTAATGTATGAGACTGGACTGTGAGACCTGGACACTATCCGGCACCCAAAAATTAAATATTAAAAGTTTTGAGAGAAAAATCCCCGCATGATAATCGGAGTGATCTGGAATCAGATCGAGAATAAATGGAGAAGAAATACTACTAAAGAACTGCTAACAGAAACTGGTCAATCAATATCCGATGATATAAAGGCACCGAGGTTAAGACCGGTGGGGGATGTTGCTCATATTCTTCAATGCACCCGTGTCTATAAAAATGTCGTAATCTTGCAAAATGATTTACAATAGTGGAGCTGAGCTAAACTCCTCGACTTGATTGAAGTTTCGTTTGTAATTTGTTGCGTTCTCTTAGTTTAGTGAAGCCTCAAACATCAACTTCGTAAGTCTAAATAGGCCTTATTAAAAAAAAAAAAAAATGCCAAACTTTCTTTGCTGGATAAATTGGCTCACGGTGTGGAGTGATTCTCCGAGCGTTTTGAGGAAATGACTTACAAATCGGTATAGCATTTCCTCATCCTTGTGCGGGGCATTAATCAGCTTCTTCACGGAAGTTTCCCTGTTAATTTAGATGTAATTTCATGACTCCAACTTAGATGTCTACTACAAACTGTCTTAGTTCAACTTTTGAGAGATAAAGTGATTTAGTTAAGGAATGATAGCTAATGCTGAAATATTCGCAACTGTCGCCATCGGGAACGGTGGGCGTTCATTAGGGTCCTACAGCTTAGGCTCACTTCAGTTTCGGCCAAACACAAATCTTCACTTCTCTCTACGTCCCTGTAGGGGAGGGATGCTGCGTAGTTCTTCAAATTATTATCTTATTTGAAATATGGTACATAATCTCTAATTATTAATTTGAATTACTCTAATCCTAATAAATATTATAGAATTAATAATATTGATCATGTTAACAATGAAAAGTTGTTGAGTCCTTGCTGATATATCATTTTAGAGATACTAGCGTCTTCTTCAGTATCAGAATTTTCTATTATCTTTCCTTCAAAATGAATTCCTTACTTGTTTAGAAAGAAGTAATTCAAGGACAATGACAAACCGATCTAGATCTCTGGATTATGGCCGTCCGAAATCATCAGGTGCACGAAAACCATATTCTTCTTTCCCTGAAATAGAGTGTACATGAACTAAACCTTTGGGCAGTTGGTGCTATCTTTGAAAACCCCTTTCGGATTTCGGATCTAGTTGAATGGGATAGGGTTATCACTCCTACGCCCGGTCGGTGTGTTGTATTCAGTAGGCTGACTGGGCTCACCCGAGGAACTGGAGAATTTCGGGCTGCGTTAATTGACATGAAATAAATATGATTTCACTCGTAACAACTATATTAGGGAAAAATTGCGAGACATCACGGTCACCTTATCGTTCACAGGATATAAGGGTTTATTTGAACCTTAGGCACTGATGTCTCCGGCTTTGGCGGCCTATTCTAATAGGAGTAGATCTTTCTGCAGTTCATCAACGTATCACCTCTCCGTCTGATGATTATCTTATAGGATCCAGCCAACTGAAGTTTTCGGCTCCAACAAAAAAAATGGATTATCAACTGCTGTCTACCAACCTGATTTTTCGTTAAGGGTTTTCTTTCCGAAGGTGAGTCTCCTTACCGGGTTATTGTGCCTCAAACAGGGCTTGGGACAGATGACAGAATTTCAATGTGATTTTTTTCACTTATATTGTTTATTTATAATCTCTGAGGAAGAGTTATATTGGTTCTTGGGTTTTAATAATTGAAGGCAACTCTTTCGTTTGTAAAAAATTATTTATAATCCTCTAGTCTGATGTTTCGGATATCTAACCCATCCTCGAGGACGATTCATTCTGGAAGTTGATATCTATTATATATAATAAAACAACTTTCTAAACAACCACTGACTAGACTAACATGAACTGAAGAGCTGAGAACTCAGCATAGTTCTTGTTAGTCTACAAAGAACTTGTTGTTAGACTAGCCAGTAACAAGTGTTGCCCAAATACGAGACCGAGAGGAGTCTTGGTATTGCAAACTCAGTCTTGCGCAAGTCTCGCAACAGTCTTGCAGTTATTTATTAATTTATTACTGTAGCGATATTACTGTAATTTTTTAGATAGCAGAAAGCTAACTAAGCCCGAATGAAAAATTAGAGGAGTTAAATGCAAAAGTATATTGGTTATACAAATTATTTACATATAGTAACTAACATTGTCAAGTAATAGTCACTACTTTGCCTTAATTTAAAAAAAAAAAAATATTTTTTACCAGTCCTCCAGAAGGACTTGAAAAGTGCAAGACCAAGACCGATTTTGGGCACCCACATCAGTAATCCTGATGAAGACTCTCATACTTGAATCGAAATGTCGGCAAGTCTAGTGAACAATAAAAAGACTGATTATTTGCCGTCCTCCTAATTTTAATAGTTAACTAGTTCTTCACTTAAAAATGAAAGAATATCAGTAGAACCTATACGAAATGAAAAGTTGTCATTTTAATGGTATTATGGTAGTGAATCATGCAATTAAACTCACTCAAAACGTTCACTGGTATACGTTGATACGAATACATATAACATGTATACAACAAGTATACACAATCTATTTTTATTTTTTATATAAGCATAATTAGTGCCCATTAATTTTATTACAATTATTTAACATCAGTGTACACAATTTGAAAATCGGAAAAAAATACAGAGGATGATAGGGCCATAAGGTCGATAATTGTTCAATAATGGATGGGATTATAGAAGAGGCAACTGCTAGGATACAGACGGAGCCATTATGAATTCAGCCCGTTTTATGAATACAAATGGACGAGGAGGAGCTGGTGATGTACTAGCTCATGAAAGCTACCTAATATTTATTTTAGCCCCCGCCCGCTCAGCGGCCAACTTTTTATCCCCCCACGGGCCCAAGTTGCGCAGAACTTTGGGCATCTATAAAGCCCTCGGATATTGGCAGACCTTTCTTAGGGCCGCAGCTTTAATGATTCTGCTTCACGCAATGACGTCGTCCTGGTCATTCATCATGCCCCGTGTTATTATTGACCTCGTTTGCGAAAAGAAAAAACAAGTTAAAAATAAAATGAAATATAATAAAATCTCAAGAACTAGGTCACAACTTCAACGATCCAACAGACATGTATGCACATCCGGATTGACATATGGAATGCCCTTGTTACTCAACGAGATTAATTAATTAAAATAAAGGAAATAATTTGCTTGGCCAGCTAAAAGTATTAATAGGACTGATAAAGTTGAATGGGGAGACAGTGGAGTAATGAAATTGAAATAGCATCTAGAAAACCCACTCAAATAATTAAATTTAAAGCTAATGAATTCCCTTAATAGCCACTTAGAGAAAATAATTGTGAGCTACATTTTACAAAGCTATCAATTACCTTTAACAACAGGTTGTAGTGAACCTAAAATAACATTTTTGATGATATAAACATAAAACAAATATAT
Organism: Nezara viridula; assembly: GCA_928085145.1. Taxonomy (NCBI): domain Eukaryota; kingdom Metazoa; phylum Arthropoda; class Insecta; order Hemiptera; family Pentatomidae; genus Nezara; species Nezara viridula. The sequence goes on from OV725078.1 coordinate 40,627,017, forward strand.
TTAAAGATGACAAATAGTCAGGATTTGCAGTTTATATATGGTTTATTAAAGGAGTGGTGTACCTTAGTGGGTGAGCATTGACTGAGCAGTCCCAGATTCGAATCCGTCCGGTGACTAATAATTTTTCATCAGCTGTGGATCGGCCCTGGGGTAGAGATACTCTCCTGGAGCACACCCAGGATCTACAAAGTGGGCAATCTTAATTAAATAATTAAGGGAAAACACCTGGCGGTTGAGCGTGATCTGGGTCAAATCCTCTCCCTGCCCAACCATTGGTCATGTAATAGTACTTCCTTACATGTTAAGGAACTTGAGACCCATCATGAGTTGTTTTTGATACAGTTTTTAAAAAAAAATTTTAAGTTTTTTTAATATATATGGTTTATTAGGCTAGCCTATACTATTTATCCATATACACTGTAGTTGAAAAGTCTTTGAATAAACCTTATTTTTATAACGATGATAAATGTATCAATTTAAAAGAATTTTCATTTTCTTAACTGGTTCCAAACTTGCAAACGTTGACGATTAAAAATATAACAGGATCTGCGTAAAAGGAAAATCATTCTCGATAGTAGAAAAATTCAAACACCTCGGATCCACAATAAGCTCATTGTATGACCAACTGGCAGAAATAGACCAGCGCAAACAGAGTTTTCTTCTACCTCTCAAAAGTATTGAAATCCCAAAAAGTCTCAAGAAATCTGGGATTAAGGGTGTACAATGTTATGATAAAGCCAGTCCTAATATATGGCTGTGAGACCTGGACACTAACCAGCAACCTAGAAAAAAGTGTAGAAAGATTTGAGAGAAGTATCCTCCCCACGATAATCGGAGCGATCTGGTATCAGAGTACTAACAAATGGAGAAGAAAGACAAATAAAGAACTTCATACAGAAACTGGTCTATCAATATCCCATGATATGAAGGCAAGGAGGTTAAGGTGTGCGGGGCATGTAGCTCGTAGCAATCCATCTGGAAGCGTATACGTAACAATAAATGCATTAATAGAAGGCAAAATGCCACGTGGAAGGACAAAAAGCAGATGGGTAGATAAAATCAACAATGATGCAATAGAGCTGCGTGAAGATAAATGGAAAGAAATACCCCAAGATATGGAGCAGGTTTGTTAATGCGGCAAAAGATCTACATGGTCTATAATGCCAACAGAAAAAACAAACCAAAAATAACACACACACACAAACACGAGTAGTTCCTTCGTTAAAAGACAAAAATGGAAATTATTACGCAGCTAAAAAAAAGGGGGAATCGGGTCAGACATTAGCTATCGAGTTCGGTATTTGTAAATAAACGATAACGGGAATTAAAAATAATTATGATTTAGTTACCAGGTACACACATAATCTTTTCAACGGGGAGGGCAGTTCGAGTCCATAAACTATGGCAAATAAATAAAAGTGAATTGTTGGAATATACTGTTTTACATACACGTAATTATGTAGGACCTGCTTTTGTTATTTGCATTATGTTCCATTTTCGTTGGTTTTTTCACCATGAAAGTATGTATATGTATTTATACCAATAAACAATCATGCTTTTTGTATACTGTTGTTAATTTTTTCATATTTTCCTTTTGCATATACACACACATATTATTTTTAAGCGAATTTCGATTATCTGATTTTTTGATTATCCGAATCACTCCTGACAAATTCGGATAATCGACGCTCTATTGTATATATATTCTCAATATAATTAAATGGTGAATGTTTTTAATATAAAATATTTATAATTGTGGGTTTAAAGGTTGACTGTAGTGAATAATTGAAGAGAAGGATGGTTGGGGTGTTCAGTACAATTGAAATGGTAAAAAATATATAATTTTATTTATTTTTACATTAGCCGACGTTTCGGCCCGAAGTCCAGGCCTTCGTCAGAGCTGGGAAAAGAACCAGATAACAGTAGGTATAATAGCATTGAATAGACATTGAATAATACAGAAATAAGTTTTAAAAAAGGGTGATAGGTAAAGACTAATAATTTTTAGTAGAACAACTTAACGTAAAATGAAGTAGATAAAATGAATATTAAAGTAACATTAAACAAAGTAAGTAGAATAATAACAGTAACAGAAAACAAATACATAATAACAACTGTAACAAGGCAAGGACCAATGAAATAACCATCATAAAGTATAAGGTAACATAAGAAATTAAAATGGTAATCTAGAATTTTTTTTTTTTATTTAATCATTGATATTTACAACTGTATTATAAAAAAATACAACTAGTAAATGTGCACACAGTAATAATACAATCACATGAAAATGCTTGTTGAAAAACTACCCATTGCTAGCACTCTAATAATATATTTACATAAGTAGATCACGAGTCCATCTTCTTTTCAGACGCCTCGGAGGGTTATCAGGGATCGATGAGGAAGCAAGGTTTGAAACGAGAGGATTCGGATGGTTCTGGAGTTTGTTATGGAAGGATAGGTATCTGGATTGGGCCAAATCTGAAACATATGGAACATTGAGGTCTTTATGGATGATTTTATTTGTGACAAAGTAAAGAGCGTTGAGGATTTTATGAAGGATTTTGGATTGTAAGGATCAGATACGAGAGGAATTCGATGGTGGAGCCCCAAAGCTCAATTCCGTAACTCCAAATAGGTCTTATTATTGTGATATATATGAGTCGTTTGTAATTGATTGAAAGCTTAGAGCGTCTGTCTAGTAAGTGTTGGAGTAGTTGGAAACGTCGAGCCGTTTCTTGTCGTATCAGTTTTGTATGAGGATTCCATGTGAGTCCCTTGTCCAGGTGGAGTCCTAGGTAATTGATTTGTTCAACAGGGATAAGTGGGGAATTATTAAGGGATACTGTAGGACAGTAGGTCATCGGTTTGCGAAGCAGGGTAAAGGTAATTTGATGGGATTTATTGGAATTTATTTTAATTCTTCAGTTTTTACACCATTCTTCAAGGCTTATGATATGTGATTGAAGAGTTTGGGATGCAGTAGTCTAGAATAAAGTGTAAAACATAGGAAAGAATTTGAAGTTATACAAGGAAATAATAGATATAAATAGAACATTTAGATATTGTAAAATCTACCAAAAATATAATGTAAAAAATGTATCAGGAAATGTATCATATATAGAGAATAGAGTGGCGGAGGAAAGGCCAAAGAAAAGGAGAATAAGATAATAAAAATAAACAAACCTGCTATACAAGAAGTAAAGTTAGACAAACGCATATTTAGTGGGAGGGAGGCTCATAATGGAAATATAGTCTCTCTAAAATGTTTATAATGGAGATACAGACCCGAAATAGAGGGTGCCTTTGTCCAAGTTCTCCCATTGATTGCGATAATGTTTGGTAACACATAAAAAATAATGAAACGAATCCACCTAAGTGTAATTCATAAAAGTAGTATTTATGAAACAAGGAATGAGGCAAACCCACGAGTCCTATGATCTTGGTAAATTTTAGTCCGGAATGGCCTGGAAGCGGTGCGTGTTGTGTGCAAGGGCCCACTGGCCAATAAATCTAAACTAGATGATGGCCCAGGGCAATATCAAGGGAAACCATTACCATTATCCGGGGGAGGCTCAAATTGCAACAATTACTTTCCATAAAGTCACATTTATGGAACTAACAAAATAAAATACACCTGTACATGGATAATTTTTAAACAGGTTTTGTTATTTTTTTATTTTTGTAGAATAGAATAGAATAGAAAAAATAACTTTATTCTGGGACACAGTCCCTTGAGAATAACAAAATAGAACAAAATTAAAAGATTACATCTATCCAAAATAAAACCAATCGAAAAAAAGAAATAACGTAAAAAAAAATATAAGGTAAACATTCTAAATACAAAACAATTAATACTATGACAAGAAACTTAAAGCTATTTGCACTGATAGACCAGTATACACTTTTAAGAAAATAATAAAGAATTAAAAATGTATCAAACTCTCCATTCAAAATCAGCTCGAATGGTTAGGAACAATCTGACTGTTTTTGGGATAGGAATTGGAATAGGAGGGTTTTGAATGTGGATATGGAGGGGTAATGTCGAATTTTGATAGGGAGGGAATTCCAGAAATTGACAGAGCGAACAATAAAGGAATTTTGGAATGAGGCAGATCTGTGAGAAGGCATGTAATGGTTAGAAGGTCGAGATCTTGTGGACAGGGAATGGACTGAGGATTTGAACTGGAGAAGGTTGTAGGCGTAAGAAGGACGACGATTGTTGATGATTTGGTAGAGGAACGTACGTAGGAAATATTGTCTTCGGAAGGAGGGGAAAAGCCACTTTAACTCAGCGTAGTGGTGAGAAACATGGGAGTATCTTGGGGCCTCGATCACAAATCTAACGCAGCTGTTCATTAGTGCGTACATATATATATTTCAAGGTAGGAGTCGGTAATTACAGATGATTCATATATGTGCGTACGTGCGTTAGAGCATCAATGAAAAAAACAAAAGAAAAATGATGGTGCAAAAAAAATATAAGGCAAAGTATCAATGTTTAATAAAGAATGAAGGAATAAAATTATTATCAATTTTTCGTTCCTTAAATTTAAGCACCTCTGATGAAACTGAGCTTGAGGCGCTGGGATCTCCAAAAGTCCTGCTTTTCCTTTAACGAATGGAGGGGGAGGGGAGGCAGTATTGGCTTGAAGTTTTCCTGAGTGAATGAATTTTGTAAATAATCTCTAAAATCATGCCTGTTAAGTTGTTGTTTTGATTAGATTAAGTTTCAATATGTTTATATATATATATAAACATGATTTTAGAGATTATTTACAAAATGCATTCATTCAGGAAAACTCCAAGCCAATACTGCCGCCCCACAATTATTTATATATACACAATTATATATATATATATATATATATATATATTATATATATATATATATATATATATATATATATATATATATATATATATATACTTAAATATTTTTGAAAATACTATAATAACAATCCAATCCAATTCGTTGAATAAAAATAAATTAAAAACTTTAAAATTGATTTCAAGTGTGAAAAAACAACAACAAAAAACATTGCACGCACAATTACCATACTTTATAGATGTTGTTTTAATCTTACATTAATAATTTAAGTAATATTCTCAAGGTTTATAAAATATTAAACATAATAATTTATAATTAAAATGCAATGGTAAATAAAAGATGTGTGATGCGTCGCAACAGATTTTATCAATAAATAATTATTTGATTTGTAATTAAAACGTGGTTTCTTCATATATGTCTGATGTGCTTTATGAGTAATAATTTTTTTTTTAATTTTTATTGTGTTAAAGGGTAAATCGTAGATTTTCTGAGATATTTTGCCATTTTAGCCCCAGTTGACATTGCCTTATGATTGTTGACCCGTGTATTATAAATAAATTATATGATTGTTTGAGATCGACCTAGTTGAATAAAATACGCCTACTATCATGTTCCTTTATTATTAACCTACATTTCGACCGACGGATCATGCCATCATCAAAGCTGAAGAGGAATAAGGTATCATATCGTTTATAGTCTTATTTTTCCAAATAAACTAAGGCACTTCTCAGCATTATATATATATATATATATATATATATATATATATATATATATGTTTATTTCAACACTCTTCATAAAATCCACCACATTCAGTCCTTATCCACATTTAAAACCCTCCTATTCCAATTCCTCTTTACAAAGCAATCAGATGCTGGCTGATTATGTATTATGTAATAAAGTTTAATGTTTCTTAGCAAAAGTTTGTTTATTTTTAAATTATGCATGATTTTGTTTGTAATGTATATTATAAGATTTAATTTTTTTTTATTATTATTTTTAATATACGCCTTTCTATATAGATTAATGTGTTTCTTTTAAATTATACAGTTTTATTTATTTATTTATATGTTTTTTAAAAATCATAAGTTTACCATTATTAAAAAATCTTTTAATGAGAAGTTTTATTTCTTATATATTATATCTATTGTAATTTATTCAAACAAAAAAAAAATCTATTTATAGTCATAATAATTTATGAAAACAGATTTTGAGTATACTACGGTTTAGTATTAATTGTTAAAGTTAATCATCGAGAGTACTGCCCTCATTTTTTTTATTGATTGTTATGAATGTTTCGTTAATAATGTCTATTATATATATATTATAAAGTGTAGAGTTCAATATCATTTTCAAATATTCTAAAAAAAAATAAAAAAGCAACATCAGTCATAAAAATCAATTTAAAAGTAAAATAACAACTTTAATCTATGATTGTTATTGTAAAATCCATATTATGAATTGAATTGTTTTCTTATCTATTATTACGAATTACTTTGCCTTTTTCAATCATATTATTAAAAAAAAAAATCTGAAAATTATACGAATTACTTATAACGTCACCAATTTAATTACTAATGTAAAAATATTCTTTTTATGAATTATAAAACAAATAAATTTATAATATTTTATATTCATATATCTAATATATTTTTCTTTTATATATATATATATATATATATACTATGTGTTTGACGCCTTGCTTTTCTCGTCATTAATATCCAAAGAGATAAATATAGAAAGTATAAGGTACTTACCCATTATTGGCCATATTAAAACATTTATGCTACCATGCTAGCTTAGGCGAAGGGATTAGGTTGGATTTACTTTTATAAAACAGCAAAAAAAAAAAGGTATTTCAAGTTAAGAGATCTAATTATACAAAAAAAAAAAAATTTACAGAATTCACAGAATACTATATGGAAGCAAAAGAAATAAAACAAAAGGAAAAAGAAAATTTAAACATAATTAATAAATACAACGTAAAGATAAATAGGAAGATAATAGAAATAACATAAAAGATATTTATTTTATGTACAATGGTATGGCATGCCACATCTATACATACAAGAGAACATAGTCCGGACACATGCACATGCTAAAATATTCTAATTAATAATCAGTACAAAGAAAACAAAAGAAAGAAGGGTTCTATATTTTCCAATGCTTCCTTGATCTTGGTTGCAATATATATAAATTCTAGAGTTATAATAAACTAATTTCAATGGCCTATATTCTGCTTGATGAGACTTAAGTCACGCGACAGCGAAGTAACAAGCGTCGGTCCAGTTGTCAGGGCCACATGTCCATCCGACTTCTTATGAACACCCCCCCTCCCATCCCCAAAACCGCCTGCCCCATCACCCCCTCTTCACCCTCTGTCCTCACGAATCACACATCTTTAATGCCCCCCCTTCCCACCCGCCTTGGTTAATTTACTTTGTACATCCCCTAACGCGGGGCAAAAACTCAGGACGGGGCAAAAACCTGAATAGACGCCTTTTGGTATTATGGTAGTAATTCATAACGCGGCTTATAGAACAGAGAATCAAATTATTCAAGGGTTAAACAAAACAAAAACATTCATCTGGTAGATTTGCTCTCTGATTAACGAGCAGTTACCACAAACTCCGAAATAACTGTTCGTTTGTCCAGGAACAATTTAAAATGTTTTTCAAACCTTTAATTAATTTTACTTTGTTTTTTTAATGTTTTAGGCTCAAATCAATGAATAATCAGCACCCTATCGATGAAAACGTTATTAGCATTATTAGTATTAAAATATTTAAATCTTTACTTAAGAGAAAAATTAAATTTAAAAAAATAATTACAAAAGAAGCAATGAATGAATGAACAAAAAAAAAAGTTAATTATTTTAAAAACATAACATAAATAATAATAATGATAAAGTCAAATCTCTAAACATATAAATAAATAATATAATTAAATCTTATACATAAAAATGAAATAAATAAAAATAACAAAAGATTAAAAAATAATTACATAAAATATAACAATATAAGCAACATATACTCGTTAGTAAAATAAATATGTATAAAGAAAAACGAATAAAAGAAAATATTGAAGAATAAAATATAGAAATTTATTATTTATAACTCTGTTATTAAATGTACAGCAATAAGAAATGATATTATTTTATCGTATATGTTACTATCGTTTCCCAATGATGTCGTTATGTTTTATGATACCCTTATCCTTATTATTTTGTACCGATTAGAATTTCAATTAAAGTTTTTATGTGATACCTAGTACTTTATACATGTTATTTTATAAAGTATGGTCGAAGTGATCCACTTCTCTGCTCCATGTTTGTTTCTCTCTACTTTATTATCAATAATAATAAATGACCTATAAATATATAACAGAAAACAAATTGAATCAATTAATTTTTTTATCTGGATTAAAGCGGAGTATCTCGGTGAGTATCTCACTTTTATCCTCGGGGTCCTGGGTTCGAGTCCGGTCATGCTATATAATTTATTTATTCTGTCACATTAGGCCTGAATTTTGTTATCAAATTATCTCACGATTCAAGAGTAAAGCAAATGAGTATTCATGAGTTTTTAGTGCCTCCATCAAATTAATAAATTTGATTGTTCACATTTCTGAGAGTTTTCGTAGATAGAAAAGTTGTATGTTATTATAAAATGAAGCCACTCACGAGGTTTTAGAAGAGTGTTATTAATTTGAAAATTTTTTTTTTTTTTTTACGGTGGACTTCATACACCCGTGAGACATTATGAGGTTTAGTGTTATAGGTTTTTACTAGCGAATAATAATGTAATATCATAATTAAATTCATCTTGATGACATTTTAGAAATTTCAGAATTAACTATAGAAATCGAAATAAAAAGAGTTATATTTTTTTTTTCAAACACCGCGTTAAAAAAAAAAACTAAAAAACAAAACAACTGAGGTGTGTTAGTCCTGGAGCCCTTGGCAAAAAATGTATCATATTTTATACTAAGTTTTGTCCTTATAAATTGACCATAACCACAGGCCTGATGAGAAAAATGCACCTCTGCCAGCGTACAGCCGCTGGAATACAAAATGGTGGACATGTGAAGATACGCTAAATGGCTTGTAAGCGTATATATAGAGAGGGCTTATAGATATATAAAGCTACCCATCCTTTCAATTCATACTATTTACAGTCTTAAGACATAAAATAATAGTCAGTTACCCCATACCCCAAGATTTCAAGTCGAAAAATTGTTTTTAAGATTCAAAAAGTTTAATTTTCGACAGTATATATATGTATATTATGTAAGCAAGTGTATGTTTTCACATATACAGATTAAGAGCTGGTAATATTGAAAACTGCGAAGATTAATTCTGTATAGTTTCGGGGTTTAACCGCCAAATTACAGTTACTCTAACCTTTGGACGGTTAAAGATAAGATAGTAAAGAAAATTTAATATGAAATAACTTTCTTCCTTTTTCGTAAAATCAAAAGATAATAAAAATAGTAAAATGTGAAACAAATTTTTTTTCGAAATTAATGAATTACGAGGACGGATATCACGGAAACTATACAATATAGTGAAAAAACTAATATAATAATTTCTATAGCAATTTTTGTCAGCTTCAATGTCACACATGACGTTATTCTAGATAGACGCATAGTTTCATTGATATAAGTAAAAAAACGAAAAAAGTAAACTTTTTCAACCGTAAGTTCCATTTTTCGTCTTGAAATCCACGGGTATGATGTAACTTATTATTATTTCATGTCTTAAGACTGTAAATACTATAAATGGAAAGGATTGGTAGCTTTATATATCTGTAAGCCCTCTCTATATATACGCTTACAACCCATTTAGCGTATCTTCACATGTCCACCATTTTGTATTCCAGCGGCTATATGCTGGCAGACGTGCATTTTTCTCATCAGGCCTGTGGATATGATCAATTTATAAGGACAAAGCTTATTATGAAATATGACACCTATTTTGTCACAAGTTTCCAGACTATGTGCTTTAGACCAAACAATAGAAGTGAAAACAACAATATGAGATTGATAATATGAAATGTAAATTATAAATAAAGCTCATTTTACAGTTGATGAAATGGTGAACATTTTTCCTCGCTTACAGTATGCAAGTGAGATATTTAGTTTCTGGGATATTTTAATCCATATTTGCAATAATACTCGTTATCATTTTGTTTTCGACCTTGTGTTTCCTTTTCGCCTCTTTAACATGGCGTTGCGTTAAGATACAATTTTTAATAATAGCTCATTACAAAGAGGATGAAATTATAAGCATTTCCCTCGCTAACAATATGTAGGTACAATTTTTAGTTTTTGAGATTTTTAATCCATATGCAAAACCACTTCAACTAGTCGTCTTCATCCGAGCGTCACACATCTAAGATATGACTACATGTAATTCTCTCTCCACAAACAAAAAGAGAAAAACTCGCCTAAAAAGGTTTTCAATAAAAAAAAAAAAATCTGGAACTCGATATTCATTTGTGAAATAAAACTCATCTTTTGTTACAGTATAGTTTGGTAATGCTCATGGTATCGTATGTAATACTGAGGGTTTTATATATAGAAGTAGACGCATCCCCTCTGAAGTTGAGAACTCCAACTATGCATGGTATCCTATTCCCCAACCCTACTTCTCGACTTGGAGACAGTTATCTAATTGAAGATTACTACCCGACAAGACGGCGGGCATAACCAGATGAGGAGGGAGAGACACGGCGGTGTAGAAAGAAGCGCCTAAACAAGGAAAACCTTTTGCCGACTATGAGCAACTGTGCATGGAGTGATACTCTTTGCCCCAACTCGCCCCTAACTATCCTCATAAAGGGGCCCTAACGGAGTGGATGGGCATCCCCCACGGATCCCCCCTCCTTCACCCCGGAATTTCACTAAAAAACAGTTCGTCTCTTCCCAGTGGCGTATAAACACAGCTTAGTAGGAGCTTTAACTGCACCGGCCTCTCGTCGTAGTTGCCTTTATTTTGGACATTGGAACAGCCTGGCTCAACCATTTACTTTTATTGCCCACGTCCAATTCATTCTTTGATGTTTAGTATTGCAAAGGCCGATTACATCTAGTTGGATTACATCATTCTCTGTTTTCTAACTCTAGTTGTAACAAAACTATTGAAGGTTACGTAATATAATCTTATGAATAACTGGAAACAATGTAACTTTTAATTTCTTTGCAAAGGGCTGGGTGGCCGAGCGGACTAACGGATGTGTACAGCACCGTGAGTTGCCCGAAAACCTGATTTTGAGATAAACAAATAATTACGATTTCAAATCTCGGTGCCCTGTGGGACTTTCCGCATGCGACATAATTCCACCGCCCTCTCCCCCGGCCTGGGAAAAACCCCGTATAGCCTAAAATGAGAGGAAGGGGAGAAAAAAAAAGTAGCTTTATAGATTATATAACATTCATTTGAGCACCATAATATATCAATTGTGATATCCACATAAAAAAAATTGCAATATATTTCTTGTACTAAATTGGTGCTCTCAAGATTAATGGAATACATTATAGTTTAAATTATATTTGCATATCTAGTAACAAGAAAAATCACAGTTCTGAAAATGGGAATCATAGCTCCAAAACGTTAACTGTAACTAAATGTTGAAAAGAAAAAATAAGCAACTGTAAATTTTGCCTTGACTTTTTATAAAATATAAATATATACACCAGCTTAAACATAAACTATTCCTCCCCAATAATAGAATCTGTGTAGAAGGGACAGCTATCGAGAATAAACCAGCTTATAACAAGCTCAAACAAAGCTTTCTTATTTCTTTCAAAATTATTGAAATACCAAAAAATCTCTAGAAATCTCATATTAAGATTGTAAATTTTTGTAATATAGATAGTTATGACATACGGCTGCGTGACCCATACACTATTCCACAAACTGGAAGATTAAAGAAAAGTATGAAAGTAAGAAGGCCAAAAATCAGAAGGATAGATCGAATCAATAAAGATATATAAGGATAGATATTATCAATAAAGACGCATACATCTAGAAAGAAATAACCCAAGGAAGATAGATATAGAGAAGGCTGGTTAAGGCGGCAAAAGATCTTAAAGCTCTGTAATGAAAAAAAAAAAAAAACTCTTTGAATATACATATATTTATATTCACGTAAATAATTTATATATATATATATATATATATATATATATATATATATATATATATATATATATATTTATAACAGAAATAATTTTTAAAAAATCACAAAAGGTGAAGATGTTTTTACTGAAAATATTTCATCTAGGATAACAGAAATAGTTTTTTTTTGTCCAACTTCAAGAAGTTTCAATACAAAAATATAACTTGTGGAATAATATGGATCTTATGAAACTACCTCGTAACTTTGGTTAATCCGGTTCAAAACCCTGTTGAGTTATAGTCTTTTGTCTTCAAAGGTTCATACTAATTTTTGGGTATTTACCGCTAAGCAGCGATCGCATGTGCGGTAGTGTTTTAAATGTTGGATACACATAATTTTCTGTCGATAGTACATAAGCTTCATGACATAAGAAAATATTAAAAACATTTCCTGATGTATATGGATTATGGAAAATAATTAAAACAAATAGGTATTAAATTAGAAGCGTTTCAAGGTACATGTGCTGATTACAGAGTTCAGGAGGGTATTATAGATTTGGAACCATAGCGATGAAAATTTCTTGTGATGGGGTACTTTTATATATGTCGGTTGCCATTTATCTACCTGAAACAATTTCACCTATCTTTATGAGTCACTTAAAATTATCAAATTGTGGTTTTCACTTTAAACTTGTTTTGAAAAATAGAAGCGGAAAAAAAAGAAGATATACCATAAGTTGTAAAAACTGTTTCATCTTTGTTATTTTAGGGATTTATTCTATATTATACTATACACTTACTTTTGGCGTTTTAAATAGTAATAAATATTACTGCTTGTAAAGAATACAAGAAAAAAAACGATATTGAAATTGATTATGAGTGTGTTGTTTAACAGAGACCGGATTGGAATTTATAAAATCCAAAATAGAACTCAATTATTGAAACTAGTGTTATTATATATAGCGGTATTTTTCATTAAAAACGAATCTACACTTGTTATCTGGAATTACAACTTCAGTATTGAATTCTAATTTTTCATTTAGTCAAATATGAGGAAATATACAAATTAAAATCATCCTAAATGAATTTGAATAGAATGGTTCTTAATGAAATTCGCTCAACTGTTTAAAAAATACAAGCAAACAAAATATGCAATTACAAAAAATCCGGGACGTGGTAATCACTAAACTGACAATATGAAATTCTCAATGATCCTCATTTTGTTACTAATGAATTCATACATCAAGGATTTTCGTTTCATGTATGCTGCAAACATGGACGAAATATTCTTTTTTTTTTATTTTTATTATTTTATTGAAATACACAACTGTAAACAAATACACAACAAGTAAATTTGATATAAGAATATATTACGTGAAGGTACTTGTGAAGAAGGTACCCATTGGTAACACTTCAAAGATAAATTAATTTAGGAGGTCCCTTGGCCATCTTCTTATCAGACGCCTCGGAGGGTTGTCAGGAATTGTGTTGGATGAAATGTTACAAACTAGAGGATTGGGGTGACCATAGAGTTTGAAAAGAAAAGTGGTATATCTAGTTCGGGCCAAGTCTTCCACAAGAGGAATGTTGAGGTCTTTATGGATATTTTTATTTGTTACATAATAAGGAGCATTTAGGATTTTATGGAGGATTTTGGATTGTAAGGATAGGATACGGGAAGAATTTGATCTTTTTGTAGAGTCCCAAAGCTCAATACCGTATGATGGTAGTGTAAATGAGTTTTTTTATAGAATATTGGAAGGTTAGAGCGTTTGTCAAGTAAGTGGCCTAAATATGAACTCATAATTTCATGATAGTCTGTAATCCTATTCGATCATAGTGTTGAAACCTGCATTGCAAATGATAGGTCTTAAAAGAAAATGTTCCCCGGACTTTTATAGATCATATTTGATTATTGCAGTCAGATTTAATAATATTGTAAGCACGAGGTCCTGATGGTCTAGCGCGTTAAGGCATTCACCACGTCATGCCATCGATACTCCAGTTCGAATACGGTCTGGGCGAGTCATAATTTATTTAAAATTTAACTTGACTCTGGTTAAGGTTTAGTTGTTTCTTTAGAGCGATATCTCCCTTTCCTCCCCATTCTCTCTACATGCCATAAATGTTGATGTTGGGAGTAATAAAAAAAAAAATTTAAAACAGTTGTGTTCAGTACCATTCAAAAGTTTTCAATCCCTACCACCCAATTAAAATAAAGTCTACAACTTGAATCTTTCTAGCTGTCGATAACTCCTGCATAATTACTAAATTATTCAAAGAAGGCCTAAAACCATAATCTCACCTTCGGATCATCAGATTTTAATTGTCCACCGATAAGGGAATAACGAAGTGGGAAAGAAGTTGGATGATGGTCGCTATCAGAAGCTATTAGATTGAAAGCCGGCGAGCAACTCTTGCCTGTTTCATGCCTTCATGGCTTCGGCGGGGGGGAAGTTGGCCTGTGCCACGAAAGCAATTATCGAAGAGAACTTTAAATTATCGAACCAAAGGCAGAGTCGATTCAAGTTTGACTGAAGAACAATGCGCTGGTGCAACGAGGTCACTTCCGACCGGTTCTGACCTTCCTCTTTATTTCCATCCAGCGGAATTTCCGGTGTTAAGTTATGCCGTTATCACATATTGCACGGTGAATCGGCCGCTATGATTTCGATGTTATGTTCCTGCCAGATCTTAACATGTTCCATTTAAAGGCTGTCATTTTAACGAGGTAAAACAACACGTTCATGTTCTTCAACACATATCGTTTTGAATGAGCGGTTTGAATGAGTCGTACTTCATGCCCAGGCCCGGGATGTGATACGCGAGTTGCATTTAATGTTCCCTTCAGACTTCACATAAATCTATTAGAGGAAAAAATATGTCAAAATTTATTTTTTTTAAATTGAATTTCGTACTTGCGTGAATGTTCAAATTTGATCAGTAAAGCAGTAAATATTGGGTTATAAAAACATAAAAGAAAATAAAGGAAGGAGATGGTCCGGGGTGGCGGTCATTTCATATTATATCCTTTTTCCTTTTCTTTCAATCTCCGCTATAGATCTGTAGAAGTATATTCATATTTGCATATATTATATATTAGACTACAACAATTGTTACCATCTATTTACTTCAGTTTAGGACCTTGTCACTTAGCTTATTCTCTTTATATTTTAGTGTACTTACTGTTTATAATTTTAATAAGCTTATTCACATTGTTTATAATTTTTTGTCATAATATTATATAACTTTCACAATTCTCTATCATTTTGTATCTTGTCCGTCCTAGCCCTGAAGGAGACCTGCAAAGTCGGGTCGAAACGTTGTAGCCATGGAGCCAGAGCCAAAAAATCACCCTGCTCGCAGGCGAAGGTTTGATTGCAAATTACGAAAGTGTATGTTATTCTGAGTAAACAGAACCTTGTCTGCCGTTCCAGAACCGCTGCTTTCAAAAATGGCGGCTGATTTAAAGAATATTAGGCCAATAATTTGAGGATCGAAACGGGAAATCCATTGCGAAAAATGTGAGAAAAGTTTTTTTTTTTTAATTTGTATATATGGGAATATATCACGTATATGGGTATATATAACTTTTTACAGCCAAAAACGTCAGACATTTTTGATATTTTTTTGGGTTTTTCACCTATATCTCCTAAACTATGCATGAAAGCGAAAAATTAAAGAATGTTAAATTTTGCGTCCAACGAGTACATAAACTTTAAAATTTGGTTACGCGGTAAGGTATAAAACCACGGTCAACCAACGCTGATTTTTACCAAATTGGTCAAAAACTGAGACAAATTACCATAAATGGCCCTGTAACTTGGAAATGAGTTCCCTGAGAGGAAAAACCCATAGAATCAAAGTTGTAGAGCATCAAATTTTGAGGCTGCTGAGTACTGAAATTTTTAATGTATTATATTCCATAACGTTAAAGAACACATTTTTCGCTTTGATGCATCGTTTAGGAGTTATAGGTGAAAAACTCTAAAAATATCGAAAATATCTGACTTGCCTGCGATCAGGTCGATTTTTGGTTCCTGGCTCCAGGGCTATTGGCTTTTAATAAAATATAGTTTTGCCACTATTCAGCCTATTTATGACCGCCACTCCTGACCATCTCCTTCCTTTATAATGCAATGGTCAACTATTAAATATTCAAGTAAAAGAAAATAATATATTTGATGTATATTTGCAAAGTTAATAAGCGTTAAAGAAAAGTAGTGTCCATGCCATAGTGTTAATTTTACTACAGAATTACAGCACGAGAGTAGAGACAAGTCAAAGCCATCGGAAGTTAGCGCCTTGTTCACACTGTTCAATACTTTATGCATTTTACTCGTATCTTAGAATAGTGCTTCCAGTTTCATAACATCCATCCAAGATTTATCTCTCACCCAGTCATCTCTTATTAAAAAAAGTTTTATATTAGCTTTTATAATGTTAATAAATCTTAGCTGTGAGATAATTTGACAGTAACGTGTTTGGCAGACGTATGCGTCACACTACATTGGACATAAACCACAGCCCTAGTCCCCACATCATCTCCTAGGCGGACTGTTATTTTTGGCTATTATTAAGTTTTTAGCCCTAATGTGTACCTCTTTTTATTATTAGAAACTTGTAACCTCAATAAAATAAACTTTCTTTATCACTTGAATTTTATTGCAGCTCAAGTTTACGCGAGTTTTTTTTTCCATGGATGTATCCAATCATTATGATTACGTGATCTGGAACAATTTTCAAAAATTAACAAAAATATATTTCTATCAATTTATTATTGTGACTAATAAATGTTTATTTGATTTAGTTTTTTTATTATTACTTATTGCGTGATAAAACATTCTTACATAGACTTGATTATATTGTTACCTCAAGGATAGTTATATTGAGGTATTACTATTATTTACAATATCTATACAGAAAATATAAATAAAAAAAAATCCATAAAAAAACAATTAAAGAAATCATATATACACTATTTACAATCAGATGAGGGAACTCCAACCAGCCTTGTCAATTTAACTAAAGAGGGAAAAGCATGGTTCTAGGAGATCTCTGAGCCTTTCTCTCAATCACGTTAGTAGAGTTCAAGCCACTGGAGATTGAGCGGGAATTTACTTTTTAGAACATTTATTTATTAATGATGTTGAAAAAATTTAATTGGTAATGCCAATCCACTTTTACCAAAAAAAAAAGTTATGTGTGGAACCTTTGATCATTAATACCAGTTTGATCGTATGTGGGTAAAACAAAAACGTTCTGGAGCCTACTAGATTACTCGTTTGCAGTGAACGTGTTAATAATATAAATAACAAGCATTTGTAGGTAATAGTAATAGTTAACAAACGTTGAAAGTAACGAAGGTTTGAGTAGGTAACAAAAAGGTTACTTAGCTTGGTTCAAAAGACACGGAGGTCTTGTAATTCCTAAAATGGAAAAATTAGGTTTGGGAAGCTGACATGAATCCTTCAAAACCTTGCCATAGTCTTGTCACTTTGATGGTCTGCATCAACTTTTACCCATCGACTATAAGATTACCAACAGGATAACTGTTGTTAATCATAAGTAATAAGCGTAGAGATCAATCATATATATATATATATATATATATATATATATATATATCTTTATTTTTTGCTGCAAACGACTTTGAAGATCTTTTGCTGCCTTAGACATCCTTTTACATCTCTCCTTATCTTGGTCTATTAGCCCGTTTCTTTCCAATTATCTGCATGCAGTACTGCATCGTCTCTGTTGATTTTTGTATCCATCTGGCTTTCGGCCTTCCACGTGTTCCTTGCATATTATTGAGGCATTCATTGTTGTTGAGGGGCTTACTGATGGATTCCACCTAGCAACATGCCGAGCCCATCTTAATATAATTTTCTCCACGGGTTCAAATTGAAAGGAATATAAGCTCCTATGGAAAATACCTAGAAGTCAGCGTTTCTCAGGACTACGAGCTTTGTTTGAGAATTGAAGAATGCCAAGATTAAAGTTTTCCAAACCTGCCCGGTAAAGACTAGTTCTTCATCGGGCACGTGCCTTTTTTCATGGTGCTCTGAGAAAGAAAAAATTTAATTGAGTAAGCTCATTATTCAGATATGACTTTCTACCGAGAATAGCTGCCCAAATAAATCTCCAGTAAAACCCGAACCGAAAAGATCAGAAAATTATTCCCAACTTACCCTTCTTAAAGGGGGATTTTCCTAGCAATGTTTTCGAATCACACGTGGAACATACTTTTTTGATTCTAAGAAGCTCTTATATTAAGTACTTTCAGAATTCTCTTAATTACTGAATATGCCCGGACTCCCAGCCTAATCATTTGTTAGTTGTAAAAAAAAAAAATTAACTTGCTTTACTAATCATGTTAATATTGAAGATATTATTAGATTATTGTCAATTACAAAACAAAAAAATCCAGTCAGCGCACAGTTTTCTTTATGAAATAGTAAAGGTGTTTACAAATTATTATTTCAGAAATATGTCTCTAATTGATAGTTTTAGAACTTATTTATTCTACACCATGTAGGTAGATGAAGTTTCTGGTGAACTTGAAATTTTCTCGGTTTATTAATTTCTGAATTATTACATATTTCATAGTCATTATTCATACATTGCGTTTCAGGGTCAAGTGGCCAAAATGAAAATATGAATTAAGAAATAAATCCTAAAAAACAAGAAAAACAAATTCCTGTGATGGTCCGCAAACGCTTTGTTTAGGAGATATTCACACCTAAAGATTTTCATTGTTATGAAATTTTTACGTTATATTAAGTAAATAAAACTTTTTTATTTGTTCTAACTACTTTATTAATTAAACGTAAGAATTAAATTCATATTAAATAGTAAATATGGTCGCACTTCATTCTTCAAGGGGCAAAAATACCATCAGCAGGTGGCATTATGGCAAATTTACAATTTTCTCTAAGACGTTGAAACGTGGAGCTAAAGACAGACTTGTTTGGTAATCTTCTATTCGGAAATCGCCTAACATATGCAAGACGGACAGCATTAGCATTACCATTGAAAAAACCGTATACAAACACCATATCGGCATATTCACCATTGTTATAAATGTAAGGCACAATCATGAGTATTCTGCGAAAGCCACTTACAAACTGATAAATGTTATTGAGAGTTTTCAATACTAATTCCAAATAGTATTAATCCTTACGTTGCCAATAGTTACTATACAGTTAGGAATAAAAGGCCATATTAGTATTCTATCTAATCCATCTCCCATACAAAGCGTTTGCGGACATAGCTTCACTCTGAACAACATTTAATATGAATGTTAATGTTTACATTTAATTAATAAAGTATTTAGAACAAATTAATAGGTTTTATTTATTTCGTATAACGTAAATAATTTGTAACAACGAAAATCTTTAGGTGTGAATATCTCCTAAAAAAGCGTTTGCGGACATATCTTCAGAGGACATTTTTTTTTTTTTTTTGAGGTCCTTAGTTCATTTTTTGCAGTTTGTCCACTTAACCCTGAATCACCCTGTATAATAATATATAATAAATAGTTTTTATTTATTTTTAAATATCCTGAAAATAGCTATAATATGATTTATTGTTACTATGAAAATGTAAGGAAAAACAATTTTACTCATTTAAAACGTATTTATTTTCTTATTTTTTAATACATCAGGCAATATTTGGCTAATTTTCCCGTCTTCAAGTCCGCATGAAAATTTTTATAACACATTGATTCTTTAATTTCTTTCACTCAACAAATAACAAACTACATTTGAGAAAATAAATTCTGTATATAGATATATTATTGTGAGGGTGTACCGAATGTGTAACATATCCTACTAACGTGCATGGCCAACTCCCAGCAAAGGAAGGTGATCTGGCCATCTCCGACTGAATTGGAAAGGGAACTACACGGAAGCCTGGAGCACCCGAAGAGGTCTACCCGATTCTTCATTTTAGTTCCTGACCTAGTCATACAAGGAAGAACGCAGAAGAAGAAGAAAAAGAAGATATATTATGTAACAATTATTTCTAATTATTTAAAATAATTGTATTTCTTATTTTTTACTAGAAACAAGTCATATCCCTAATATTTTTATTCTACAAATATATCATATAAATATCAACCAAATTTAAACAATTTTGTCAACAATTTTCTAATATAATTAAATACCTTCAAACAAGCCCATATCATAAATGGTAAATTGCTGTGTCCCTAGACTTCGCGTTTCTACGGCGAGTAGGGGGTTCTAGAAACCGCATTTATGTCTATTTAATCTATTTGATACATATATTTGTATTTATATCGGTTCCAAAAGGGAACCGATCAACTGAAAAATATATGAATTATATATTTAAAGGTTAGGTACCACAGACCTCCTATTGTAGTATCCTAGATTGGATAATATGATATTTATTGAATATCTTTTAAAAATGTATCGTATTTAAAAATTTACTATTTGTTTCTGTATGTAATTGGTGGCACGCATGGGAGATTGTAAAATTAACAAGATGGTCTAATAACTAATATATTTATAAACTTAAACAAAACATATATGTACAATAATTATTAGAGGATAATTAATTATATTAGGGGAGAATGCTATTTTGGATATACCTGATTAAAGTAAATAATGATCTATTGATTCTATTAATGGTTGATACATTGCCAACACAAATTTACATATGTATAACTAAATGACTGTTACGTCTTATCTGTTTCTTCATGGTGAGGGATGTCGCCGGTAGCTGTCTCTGTTCTCTTGGCTCCTTGGCGAATCTCTCAGGTTGGCCCCCAGCTGCCTCTGTGGATTCTCCAGTCGATGTCCCTCTCTCAAGCCATCTTCTTCCACCGTCCTCTTTCCAACCTTTCTTTCGTCCCTCTCTCTTTTTGTAGTTTTCTCTCATTGGCTGAATTTTCGTAGGATAAGGGATGACCACGCCCCTAGGTCGTACTCTGTTTCCTGTTCCTCGAAGGTGTTTCTGTTCAAATATGCCCACGTAAGAGCGGTGTCGGTCCTTTGGTGTTTTGCCGACCTCTGTCCTTAAGTGTTTTATTGCTCCGTACAAAAAGTTGCACTCAATAGTGGGTCGTTACTCCGCCATGTGTTAGCAATTATTATTTAGACTTATTTATTCTTTTGAAATAATTGAATATATCCCACATGCGGTCCTTAGAATACATAGCAAAATAGCAAATCTCACTATTTAAAAAAAAAATATTTTATTAGGTATGTTTTCACTATATTTTTTCCAAACTATATGAATCTCGGATATTCCTTAATTTTGTTATTTTGCACAATTTTTATTTTAATTTTTATAAAATGGAATTTTTTATTATTAATTATGCTAAAATTGCTATGCTAACATTGTCCCATAATATTATTTTCTGATTTGATTTAGTTTGTTGAAACTTAGGAATTTTCGCTCATCCTAGTATCACTGTGAATAAAATATATTTCCTGGTCTCCTACCAGTGTTAAATTGAGTTTATAAGGTACCGGAGAAAACCGTGCGGTAAAAAACCGCTAAGTGTGAAATCGTTTTTCCGTTTCAACTAACGGTAGAAAATTCATTAGTGTGTGAAAGGGCTTTCCTCGTTTTGTTACAGGAAACGCTTTACGAACTATCAACTATTTGATTGAGGTGAGGCGTTCGTGGTTTCTGATGTAGATCAAACTAAACCATCCCGTCCCGTTATCAGGACTTTGAAAACTTACATAGAAAAAAACCGGATACTTTTTGCGTTTTTCTTTTTATATCCTTATGTGAATATATCGAATCATCCTTTTGTAGTAATTTTTTGATATGTGTATTTTTTTTTTTTTTTATCAATTGAAATGTTATAGAAACGACTTGTTATATAACAAAATTTTGGAAAGTCGTTGAAAAAAAACTATTATTTACGTTTTGTTGTTCCATTTAACAAGGTAACTTAATTGATAAGCTCCCTCTTGATATAAATTAAACTTTGAATGAAGCTTTAAGAAAATGGTTGGTAAAAAATAAAAATAAAAATTATATAATAAAATAGTGGAGTGTAATGATTTGGGTTAAGCATTTATTTTTCAATAATTATAAAGAAGAAAAAAATGGAATCAATTTAACACTTGCAAAAAAATAAAATGAAACAATAACTTCTAATAAATGAAAATAAAGATAAGCTGAGTATAATAATAATAAAAAAAAATCGTTTGATTTCGAGAAACTTTTTTTTTTTTATTTCTTAAAGACATTTACAACTGTATTAAATAAATACATCTAGTAAATTAGAACATAATGTATATAATGACATGAAAAACACTTGCTGAGTAACTACCCAATGGTAGAACTCTAATGATATGTTTACATTAGGAGATCACGGGGCCATCTTCTTTTCAGACGCCTCGGAGGGTTATCAGGAATTGAAGAGGGAGCAAGGTTAGAACGAAAGGGTTGGGATGATTCTGAAGTAGAGAAACCTAACACTAACTATATTGTTTCTTCGTTATTTCTCAAAATATTTGCTATCGGAGTTGTAATTATTGAACTAGTTAGACCTGATACTCAATGCCCTTAATTGAGGCAAAATGTATTTATTTTTTTCAATAAAATAATATTATATATAGTTAGACCCGATACCTAAAAAGGACATTCCTGTAAAATGTATTGACTATAACTGTATTATTGCAGTATCGACACTGTATTGGTGGCTGTTTGCTAATAAGATGTGAATGGGTAAGATTGTTGCGGCCTATTCTCAGTCTTGTTAAGACAACCTCTCGTCTACGGATATAACGATTTGATACGGAAGTTTAATAGAGTTCCATAAAATAATCACATCAGAATTTAACTTATGGCTAATAAAAAACACGTACAATTTACTAAAAATGAACTAAAGAAAGAGATTTTTCAAAATATTTTTTTTTTCTTTTTCTTTAAGAAGGATTCCATTGATGAGCAATCCATTTTTCACATTGACCTCGATTAGTGGCCGACAGGTAGGGATTGCAAACTAAAAATTTATCAGAAGAACTACTTTTCTCATGTTTTATTCAACTGAGGTTAGCAGACAGACGCAATCAACACAACTCTTGCATCATTTATCAACAAGGTTAAAATCTCCCTCACGAGTTTTTTTTTTTTTTTTTGAGATGAGATTTTCTTTTATCAAATATCGGAATACTTCAATAGAGTGTGAAGTTTTTGGGAACTATAACAGTAAATTTGACAATATTTAAAAATGCTAATAAATAGTTGGATCTCTAAATAATAACTGCTATTAAAAAATATACGATAAGTAGAAAATGAAAGGTGAATATTTAAATAACACTGATAATGAGTATTAGCACTGGTATTTGTGAGAGTATTAAGTATAGAAGAAAGTTTATTGGTCTTTCTTTTCAACCTAAGTTGTTTACCTAAAAGTTGCTTGTCAGTTTAACCCGTGTTTCAAAATCCGTTACGCAAGAACGCCACAAAACATATATTATCTTAACCCAGATTATCTTAACCCAATCGAATCTACACCATAGGTTCATCTGGAATATTGAGAAGTTGATTGCATATGTTAGGATTGCATGTGGTATGTTAGTAAAAGCGGAAGAAAAGATTTTTTAAAGTTTTATTATAAATGGTCTGGATGTATGGAATTGCCTAGTATTTCACAGGTATAAGATGGGCTTGTGAAGAATTTGTTTAAGAAGAAGTGAGATTTATAGGAAATTTTAATTAAAGATTTGATAAAGGTTTGAGAAATTGATAGTGATTTTGAAATCGGGTGTCTGATAACGTCAAAATGCGATGTATGAGGTTTAAGATGTATGAAGTAACGATGTTAGGAAAAAAAATTAAGAGTCGGTCAGAATATGTGGGTTTAGTTGAGATAGATTTGTCATGGTTAAAAGATCAAAAATAAATGAATTACCGTAAGATGCAGTAACTTTAGGACTGAGTGAGTACCTTTGGGGCAGCGGGTAAAACATAGTTTGTGGTGATTCCTTGATGGATACACTGTGTTGGTTCATTACAAAAAAAAAAAAAAAAAACGTGCTTTGTGTAGCCACGTACTGCGCTACTACCTTGCGGCATACTACTCTTGAGCAGAGATAGGCAAACGCTACTCTAAGTACTGAGTACCAAGTATTTTACTCAAATATAGAATTTTTTTGAGTATCAACGGATTTAATTATTGCTTCAGTTGATGCCAAACGATTAAATAAAGTAGTGATTGAATTCCAAATAGTGATTCAATTTGAGTAAAATACTTGGTACTCGGTACTCGGAGTAGCATTAGCCCATCTCGGCTCTTGAGGCATAAGCGTAAGTTTCATGAAAACAATAATTTTGAAAAAAAAAGCAATGAAAAGAAATAAAACCTAACTGCACAACGAGTGTAGCCAACTAGGGCTCTCAAACTTCAGTACATGCCTACATGCACGTATTTGCAGACTGAACCAACACAGTGTATCCACCACAGAATCATCACAAACTAAATTTTACTGGCTGTCTCACATTAACCCCATCTTATGGTATTCGTTTTTATTTTAATGATAAAATTAAGTCTTGGGTGATAAGAATTGAAAGCAGAAAGGATTTATCGAATCGCATTAGGTTGAAGGATCAGTATCAGGTCATCTAAATATTTTTATGAAGAAAGTGTCATTGAGAAAGAGAAGTAGTATGGAGTCAAGAAGGTTATTGAGGACAATACTATAAAAGGTCAGGAATAACTTCATCCCTAAATACTTATAAAGTTTTCTGAACTTATCCGACAAATTAACGCCCCTGTGGTACGCCCATCTTATAGATTTAGATATTGAGTTACCTAGGACTCCATCTGGACAAACGCCTAACTTGGAATCCTCATACCAGACTGAAACGACAAGAAACAGCTCGACGTTTCCGACTACTTCAACACTTACTAGACAAACGCTCTAACCTTCCAAATAACTATAAAAGACTAATTTACATGACTATAATAAGGCCTATTTGGACTTACGGAGTTGAGCTATGGGACTCCACCAAACCTTCAAATTCCTCTCGCATCCAATCCTTACAATCCAAAACCCTTCGTAAAATCCTCAATGCTCCTTACTTTGTTACAAATAAAATCATCCATAATGACCTTAATGTTCCTTATGTATCAGATTTGGCCCAATCCAGATATCTGTCCTTTCATAATAAACTTAATAACCATCCCAACCCTCTTGTTTCTAACCTTGCTTCCTATTCAATTCCTGATAATCCTCCGAGTCATCTGAAAAGAAAATGGCCACGTGATCTCCTAATATAGACATATTATTAGAGTGCAACCAATGGGTACTTTTTCAACATGTGTTTCATGTGATTATAACCATGTGCGAATTTACCAGATGTATTTTTTGTATACAGTTGTAAATATCATATAAATAAATAATAAAAAAGATATTGAGTTAGGAGTGTTTGTAAGAATAAACCAAGTTGCAAATGCAACGATTGTCTTTAGCATCGTCCTGGAATCTCCGGGTACACGACTGCTTATTGTTGTTTTATTAAAATAGCTGTAAAATAATTTATTTTTCTGGATTAGTGTTAACTCAATTTTTATCGCTGATTTTTCAGTTATAGTTTTTTTTTGTTTTTCTTTTTGTATTCTTGTGAATAATTATTTTATGCTTATAACTTGCGACGTAATCAGGACTGTTTTGAACAGGAAGGAAATGGGAATTATATAACAAGATCCTGTTATGAAGCGACTCAATTAACTTCTGATCCGTCCATAGAATTATCAATAGCCCTGCAGAGTTGATGTCTTCACTCCAGTGTTGTTGTACCAAGTTAAATTGCTCCAACTGCAATTGGTTATTTCAACGATTTGAGTCTGGGAGGACGAAGGAGTGAGGGGGGGGGAGGGAGGTTGTTCAAGTGCTATCAGAATTAGACGTGCAGTTCACTTAGTTAGTATTAATTACGAGCTATTTCCCAACAAATTACGTTAATAATTTTGACGATTACGTTAATGATGACGAAAGCAATGGAGCACATACTATTTTAATATTATCAACAGCTTTGTTTATATCAGGGATTGGACTACTTCAGTAGTAGGGCACTGATCTTCCAGTTCTCAAGTTACATCAACCGTGAGGCGACCCTGGGACAGGAAACCCTCCTGGGGCACACCCAGCCTCTATCAGGGGGGTACCCTTAATTAAATAATTAATTAAAGAGGAAAACCTGGCTGTTGAGCGTGGTCTCAGTCAAATCATCTCCTTGCAAAACCGTTGACTAAGAAACATTACTTATCCTTATACTGAATCCAAGACCCTTGATATCTTCCCTTAATATTATTAATTTTATGATATATTAATATCATATAAATATAACTAAGCAAGTCCTGATCATAAAGATGCTTGTTACATGTATATAAATATATACTTTTTTATTGCTGAGACAATTGCTTCAGTTGATGCCTCTTTTTCCGAAAACTTCATTTATTCGGCCTCTTTCAATTGTTTTCTCTCAAGTAATAAATAATATCTATAATAATTTTATTTATTTATAAATGTAATTTTTGGATTGGAAATGGGAAAAATTGTACGAAACTTCGTCAAAATACAAAAATGAAATATAATTTTTATAAATCAAATAAGGGTTATAAAATATGTTCCTCGAAATAATAAAATTTATTTAATAATATAAATCCTTGAAGAAATTTTAATAGTAATATTCTGCCCTCCAATGCGGCAGAATGTATTAATTTTCAAAAAAAAAAAAAAAATTGTAATATTTATGAAGTATTATAGATTGTATAATGGTAACCTCAATATATTAAAATTTTCAGTAGTTATTATAAAATATTAATATATAAAAATATGAAACAGTTGGAAGCATTGGATTCGGTAAATCTCAGTTATAATTGGTTAGGGGAGCGGTTATTTGTTATTAATAAAATTTTTAAATAAAATCAAATATTTTTTTTAATATTAAAAATAGGAGTGGCGAATATGAGTATCAATAATACTTATATGTATTTTAAATTTCTCATATTTATTCATAACAAGTCAGAAGTTATTAGCTTTTCAATTTTTTTTCGTATCGAGTTTTATTATCGTACATAACAATTTTTATTTAATTTTACAAACATTGTGGATTTTGGCTTCCCCATCTCAGCATATCTTGGACTATAGCTTTCGTGATAGCTGCATACAACTGTGTATCATCTTAATTGATTCCATCTATCCATCTGCCTTTTGACCTCCCACGCTTGAAAAATCGTTATCTATTTAGGGCATCATTATTGATTGCTTTAACCTGCATATCCCACCCATCTTAATCCCTTTGCCTTCATATCATGAGATATTGTTTTACCAGTTTCTGAAAACAGTTCTGCACCATGCATTAGTACTCAGATGATCGCTCCGGTTACCTTGCGGAGGATTTTCCATTCGAATATATGAATACTTGTGGAATGTATTGTAAGGACCACAGTTGGAATATATTTAATTATTGCCAATGTATAAATACATTCTAAATAATTGTTGCTAACACATGTCCGGTTACCTGAGGTAGAGTGGCGATCCACTAGGGAGTACAACCTTTTCTGAGGGGTAACAAAACACCAAAGGACCGACACCGGTCTTACGTCGGCATGTTTGGAGAGGATCGGAAGGGAGGGAACAGAAACACCTTCCAGGAGGAAACAGCCGTACGGCCTGGAGGCGTGGTCATCCCTTACGCTACGAAAATTCAACCAATGAGAATCATTCTTGCCCCATCCTGAATATTTCTATAAAATCTACTGAAAAGAAAGAAAAAAGGTCTTATGTCGATCTCCGGCCTAGAGGAAAGCTCTTATGTGACGATCTGGCCTACAGGAGAGGTCTTATGTTGATATCCGGCCTTGAGGATGGGTCTCTTGTTTTCTTCCGGCTTGGGAACTGAAGCTTTGGCCGTACATAGACCATGATGCCAGAATGCAGAGCTTTGAACCATGACGAGATGATCTCGGAGCAGCGAAGCAGCGATGAAATCTACCAACCACACTACTTCATATACAATAGATAAGTGTTATTCCCAACAATAAATTTACCTATGTTAGAATATTTCATGGCAATATAGTTCTCAAAACAGTCCGTCTGAAATCATGTCTTCACAGTTAATTATTGAATTTATTGATTCTTGTAACTATAATTTGTAATTCTTGTAAATATAATTTGTATATATTCTTTATTAAGCACAGAAATAAGCTAAGTTTTTTAGTAAAAGTTATTTTTATTCTGCCACCTATTTATATCATGATGATCACAGGTAATATGTGTGTAATTAGAAAGCATGATAAACACAAACCGGCCTTTGAGAAAAGAAATCCAACTAATTGATTCTGTATTAATTAATTTTTATTAATCATTTCTGGGTAATTATCCAGTGGCATCCCGAACAAAATTTAACTTCCCAAAACGAAGTAATTTTTTATGTCATCCTTTTTTTTTTTGGGTGGGCGGATAAGACATAGCACTTGTTTCTAGGGCGCTGGTTTGAAATCAGATCTCGACATATAAAAACAGGCTTTATCAAGGCATAGGTCACACATATTTTGAGATTTATAGAGAATTCAGAAAATTTTATTAACTTTGAAGAAGAGAGAAAAGCTCTGTTTGCGCTTGTAATATGCTGGTCTATTTCTGACCTTTAGTCGTTTACTTGTTGAAGTTATTGTGAAAAGAGTTAAAGCTAATCTCTCAATACCCTCTAGATTCCATTAGGTACAACTGCATCATCTGCATGATTGAAATATAGATTTTTTTTGGTTGATAATTATAACTAAATTAATAAAATAATTGTTCACAGATTTTATTAGGTTTATATACCGCAAGGTGTGGTAACATTGGGACTGTGTGAGTAACTTTGTGACAGCAGGTAAAATTTAGCTTGTGATGATTCCGATGGATACAATGTGTTGGTTCAGTCTGAAAAAACGTGCTTTGTGTAGACGCATGCGCTACTACCTAGCGGGGCACTACTCTTGAGGCACAATTGAAAGTTTCATGAAAACAAGAATTTTGAAAAAAAAAAATGTAAATAAATAAAATCTAACTGCACAACAAGTGTAGTGAATTAGTTTTCCCAAACTGTCGCAAGGTAGTAGTGCAGGACATGCCATCACTTAGCACGTTTTCACAAACTGGATCAACACAATATCAATCTTGGAATCACAACAAACTAAATTTTACCCGCTGTTCCAAAGTTACCCACCCAGTCTCAGAGTTACCCCATCTTATGGTATATAGATAGATAGGTATATTTGTATTTATGATGATGATTACGATACTTATACCCCTCCCGATATCTATTCTCTCTCTCTCTCTCTCTCTATATATATATATATATATATACATATATATATATATATATATATTTATATATATAATAATAAATTTATATAAATAATAATAAATTTATATATATATATATATATATATATATATATATATATATATATATATATAGGATTGTATATATTCATTTATCTGATTAGATATTTACGTCCCATGGCTGCGGAGTGTTGCAATTGGTGGAAGGAACAACGTTATAGGCTGAATAATGCATTTCAGTAATGAAACAGCAGAGTACTGTGTACACATACACTTTTTTATTCTATAAACATTTCGCTCATTACAGCGTTTGATATTAGCTGTGAGATAAAATTTTTTGTATACACACGATTAATGAGCTTGGTTTTACTGGAATCAAACATAATTTAATCCTCGACAGTGGACCGTTTTTTTTTCATTTATTCACTTTTTTATTAGTTTCTCTTTTTTTTCAATATTAAGGCCCGATCCAAATATGTCTGCTTGAAATCAATAATTTATCGTTTATAACGTCCATGTTGTATTTTAAAGTCATTACGCATGGCTATTAGAAGTATAGTTACTGAAATATTATTAACCTAATTAAAATAAATATGATAAGTGTCCTAGTTTATAATTACCGATTTTTTATATGTTTTATGAAAACCATTCGAGACATGTGACAATTTTTTTTCTTTTTTTATATCCCTTTGCTTACAGAAATTATCATAATTTTATATTATGATTTGGCAACTAATTTATTAAGATATATTCGTTATATAACAATAATGGGAAAGAAATTTTCATCGTAATTTATATTTGAAAAAATAAAAACATTCCTGGATATAAAATATTGTTTATACAATGGAAGGACTTTTTGGCAGTAAACGATTAAGGATTTAATTTTTAGGAGGATGGAGTTAAAAAAAGAAACTATATCAAATTGAAATTTGAAGAATTATTTAGTTCGGATCGCTTACAGATACAAATGTGCAATAACTAAAAACATTTTTTTTTTTTGGTGGGGTGGGTTTTTTTTAGGCTAATTCGTCAGTACTTCTTGGGGAGTACTCAGTATGTACGAAGAGGGCCTGCTCGACTTTTCAACGGGTCGGATAAAAAACTCTGGGGTTGAACTTGGGTACTGATGACTGTTGTTCATGAAACAGTAATTTCCTGTTACATCCGGATAACCCTAGATCACTTTTTAATTTCTTTTTTTTTTTATAGAAATGATACAAAATAAACATAGATTAAAAAAAACGACTTTTTTTTTTTATATATTTTCATTGATATTCATCTTCAAACTGAACTGTACTACTACAAACTATTGTAAGGTTTTGAAATCGACAATTTTTTTTCCCACAGAGTTATTATTATGTTAGATTTTTTAATTTAAAAATCATGCCTGATTTATGAATAAAAATTTAAATCAATTTTAGATGTTTATGGATTCGATTAAAAATAATGACCACTCACTGAGTGTTACGGTTTCACACAAATACCAACGATTAAATTGTGATAAAATATTTTTTGATCAGAAAATAAAAATTACCTTCTACACACAAATTAATATTTTAACATGTATGTATACGTTACTAATGTACACATTTTTTAACATTAGATTTCTGAAATAGCTCTGATTATGCACGCGGTACTTGCAATATATATATATATATATATATATATATATATATATATATATATATATATATATATATATATATATATTTTTTTTTTTTTTGTAATCCTAAAATTCTGATGAATTTTGGAAATCAAGATCTTATGTTTCTAATTTCTGCCTAAGATATGCTCCTCCTACTACTTCAGACTCAAAATATATCATAGCGATTAAAAAAAAAAAAATATTCCTGATTTAGAAAGTATTAATCAAAAATTATTACTATTGTTAATTGTAAGAATATTTTTGAAAAATAATGATCAGCTTATGTGATAAAGAGACAGAATATCAGATATAGACAGGACATTTTATCACTTATGATCAAAAATAAAATTCATCAAATGATTTTTTAAAATTTCGATCAGATTTGTTTTTGATTTTTTTTTTATTACAGATTTCAAACCCTGCTATAAAGATTTTCTGTTCATTTTTCGGTTCGATCTTTCGGTTTCAAGTACATTAATGGAAGAATGAGGCTCATAACCACTAAGTTTTGCCTGATTCTTTATAATGTTTTAGTTACCCACTTCGTGAGTGTATGAGTCTACTGAGTCCACATTTGATTCACTGCTGATATAATAGACAATGAATGATAAGACACCAGTGTACATATTAATAATTGCAATGAATACATTTGGTTTTATTGTAATGCCTGAAGAATACTGATAATATTTGAATGAATAAACTTAATCATACAGTGGAAATTAATTTTATTTCTATTTTGTTTGTGTGTTGAAGAGAATCGTTCCGAGTATTTTATTAAGTTCTACATTTATTTCCATGACTTGTAAAATATATTATTTCACGTAGAAGATCAAGAGTTTTTAGTTTTTCAAACAATTTTCAGTTTACTTTTTTTTATATTTTCACATAAATCAAATTTATTAAAATTGAACATGCGAAAATCATAAATTAAATTATTGCAATTAAATAATAATGTTTAGTGCTTGTAAAACCAAGACCAAGACTGGTAAAAAAAAATAGATTTTTTGAATAAAAATTATACAAAATAGTTAGTAATACTTGTCAATTTTAGTTACTATATGTAAAGAATTGGTGTAACCAATATACTTTGCGTAGTTAGGTTCCTGCTGTCTAAAAAAATACAGGAATATCTCTATGATAACAAGCTTATAGGTAACCGCAAGACTGTTACGAGACTCTTGCGAAAGTCCAAGACTCGTCTTATTCTCGCATTTGGGACACACTAATCAGTTTATTCTTTTTTTTTTCCCACATTCCTTTTGCAAAAAATCAATTCGATAAAAACGTTGTCAGTCTAATGATTAACCAATTATTTTAACAAAATATTTCAAATTGAACAAATGTGGGTAGTTGCACTCCTGTACACTTGAAAAAAGTTGAAAATTGACATATATATTTTAAACCGATTCACGGAATATATTTGGATTTTAAATTTTCCAGTTTTGAACTTTTCTCTAAATTATTTTTTCACTATTATTTGCCTATAGGCCAAGCTAAGAAATAATCACACTTAATTTCATATTATTATTTATCAATGAACGTTGCGGGGAATCTGTGCATATAATATGCTCCAAAATTTTAGTTAAACTTAAACCATTGATGATACTTAATATTAACTTGTGACTTGGGGCATATTATATGCTAAAGAGGGGGCGGAGATTCCCGAAATGTTCATTAATAAATAATAATCAAAAACTAAATATGATGATTTATCAGATTGGCCTATAGCCAAATAATAGTGAAAAGTTGGATTATTGATAGCGGAAAAATCTGGGCTACCAATAAAGGAATGAAATCTGATTAACTAAAAGTAAACATAATTACAATTGTCTCTATGGTAAATAACAAAAAACATGATTTTCAAGTTATGGCTTTGATGTAGTAAATGAACTATGTTATCTCAAAAAACTGGACAAATATCTGTTTTTTAGATTTAAATATAAAATATGGCTAATAAACATTTTTTATTAGAGTGCTACCAATAGGTAGATTTTCTTCAATTCTTTTCATGCTATTTTATTTCTCTGTACACATTTACGAGATGCATATTCAGTTTATACTGTTGTAAATTCCATGAATAAATAAAAAAAAATTATTTTATGTGTTCATATTTTATTGATTTCTTATTTTATTATACATAAATCGCTTCTATTTCCACTTCACTTGAAAATCGTGAATTATTTCCTAAATTAATTAAAAAGTCATATGTTGAAATTAGTTATTACATCCGTTATTTTAACTATTTTGTCAACACCTTTTTCCCCAGTTTTTCTTCTTCATTGTTCTGTTTTTTTTTCTTTCGCCGTTGATGATATTCAGTATGCTCTGTATTCCGCAAACATCTTCCCTCTTAAACTGAGCTTATGGTAATTTTACATTTGAATAAATTCCTTCGGTTTATTCGGCCCGGAAGAAAAGAAAATTATTCTAAATTTATAAGACATCAGCGTATTAAGCAGATTATTTCTACCGACGAAACGCTCAGGTCTGAAATTTCTTATAAAATGATCTTCATATCAAACTATTATATTTATATTTGGTGATGTGAATGTTAGTATGTTTAGTTTTACTGAGGCTCTTTTGTTTTTCCTCGTAGTAATTTTAAACAAATTATCATAAATAACAGGATTTCTTATATTATTTTAAGGTAGAAGAACTTGTGTATTAATCCAGATTTTTTTCCAATAGAATTAATTGTTCAATAATTGGGTACTTCCATAAAATTTCAAATTCTACACGTCGTTGAATCCTTACAATCCAAAACCCTTCGTAAAATCCTCAACGCTCCATACTTTTGTCACAAATAAAACCATCCATAAAGACCTTAATGTTCCATATATTTCCGATTTGGCCCAATCCAGATACCTATCCTTCCATAACAAACTCCAGAACCCTCTCGTTTCAAACTCTCGATCCCTGATAACCCTCCGAGGCTTCTGAAAAGAAGATGGCCTCGTGATCTACTTATATAAATATATTATTAGAGTGCTACCAATGGGTAGTTTCTCAACAAGCGTTTTCATGTGATTGTATTATTACTGTATTACTACTTCACACTTACTAGTTGTATTTTTTTTTAAATACATTTGTGAATATCAATGAAATTAAAAAAAAAAAAAAGCTTTTATATAATAGGTTGTTTAGTTTAGTAGTATTTTCGAACATCAAACACATCCAATCCTTCCAGTCCAAATTCCTTCGTACAATAGTAAATGTTCCTTATTATGTTATAAACAAAACTCTACGTCATAATCTTAACATCCCTTATGTCCTTGACGTTATCCCATCCCGTTTCTCAAATTTTCATCAAAACCTAATCCGTCATCATAATCCCTTAGCACAATCCTTCTCCAGCTACAGCCATCCCTACAATCCTCCTCGAAGGTTAAAAAGGCAGTGGCCTCGAGATCTTTTGTAAATACGTCATTGGAGTCCTGGCAATGGCCAGCTTCTCCACTCAAGTCGTGAGCGTATGTGGCCTTAGCGCCCTTTCTCAGTCTCCACTGGATCTTCATCTCAGTGATGCGGCTGAGAGAGAAGCGCTTAGAGTCTTGCCTTATCTTCCACACGTGGGGGAAAGGGCCCGACTTGGAGCTCCCTCGGCTGACTGTAAATATCGCAAATAAGCATGAATGTTTTATTTATTCATTTTTACTTGTGTTATATCATATTTTATTTCATATGTTTTACTAAGGTATCTTTTTCTTATTTTTGTTATAATTTCTATTATTTGTCGTAATTATATATATTGTACGAATGAGTTTCTTATATCTCAAATACTTGATTGAGGCAAAATGTATTTTATTCTCAATTAAAAAAAAAAAAAAAGTTTAGGAGTAATTTACATCCTAATATATGGGCATGCCTAACGTAGAGAACAAACTGTAAAATAGATTTTTTATAATATATATAAGTATAAAATAAACCTAGCATGGCCGAGGATAAGTAAGGAAACTGCATTTAAAACGCGTTTTCTCGGGTCCGGTATTCACTCATCGCGGTCCATTGTGTATTCATAAGGGCGGATATAAAGTAGCTTTTCTCTTCCCCGCTCTCTCTCTCTCTCTCTCTCCTCCCTCCCCCCCCCCTCGCCCTCAGGGAACAAATGAACGACCCTTTCTAAATTAGGCTGTGGAGTACATTTGGGGAAGGCGATTTCGAAAACTCCTCGAAATACAAGAAGAAGGGAGTACAAGGTCCCAGTTAGAAGCATTAAGATGACAGGGCTATGAGCCG
The DNA here is from genome assembly GCA_928085145.1 of Nezara viridula. Lineage (NCBI taxonomy): Eukaryota > Metazoa > Arthropoda > Insecta > Hemiptera > Pentatomidae > Nezara > Nezara viridula. The sequence goes on from OV725078.1 coordinate 40,662,170, forward strand.
TTGTGAGTCGAAAATACGAGCGGTCTTAAATGGAGCTCTGTTGCCCTGGGGTTTACATTCTTGTTAGCCTGAGAGAAGGAATCCCACTGCCCCCTGGATTCCGGCGTATCCCGACCCCTTTTATACACAACAATGTGGAAATACTCAGTTAGTCCTGCCTACCTCCCACCACAGCAACCCTTATAAAAGAAAAAAAAAACAAGAAACAAAAAAAAAAAAAAAAATAAAGAAGAAAAAAACAGAGATCTCCTGTAAGAGATTTAGGGTATATTATCTTGGGATGTTTCTTAGCTCTTTCTTAGCCCTAGCGCCTCGACTTAATTTCCATGTTTTTGTTGTTGAAAGGTGTTAATTCCCTTCCTTTTGTAACTCGCCCCACTCCATTCACTCCTCTTTCTTTCTTCAATTTTCTTTTTCTTTTTTTTTTTCCGAATAATTTCAAATTAAAAATCTTTATTCCGAATACAGTTACTAAGCTTGGACAGTTCCAAAAATAGAATTTTATACTATTATTAACACCCTCTCAAAAAGGATATCATTAAAAATTTATTTTAAACACATAAAATGTTTATTAAAAATCTGCATAGTTAAAATTTCTTTTCAATTAAAAAAAAAAAAATATATCTCATACATATATCTCACTACCTTTAACGTTTCGGTGTTTCTTTCACCACATTTTTTACACCGATTTTAATATTATTATCACCTATTGTAAAGTATAATAATTAATAAATAAATAGAATAGAATAGAAAATAATTTTATTCTGGGACGAAGTCCCTTTAAAATAACAAAAAAATACAAAATTAAAGTATTATATCTGGCCTAAGTAAAAATAAACATAAAAAGTAAAAATAAAGAAAAAAACAAGGAAAGAAAATATTAGTTAAACATGCTATGTACAAAAAAAAAAAAAAACTATATATAAAATACTTGGAACCATGCCAAGACACTTAAAACTATCTACAGTGGTAAAATATAAGTATACACTTTAAAAAAAAAACAATTAAAAAATACATTACATTCTTCTTAGCAATAAACTCTGTTTTTCTGCGGAAAAAAATAAAAAAAAGGAAAAGAAGACGAATCTGATAGTAAGTATTTGAGTGATGAATTAAATGTAAATATATCATTATGTGAGTCATTTCGAATAATATGTAAATTTACATAGAAGGTTAACGGAGGGTTTCCGACTGTATTTGGGATAGAAATTGGAATAGGAGGGTTTTAAATGTAGATGGGGAGGCAGAATGCCGAATTTTGATAGGAAGGGTATTCCAGAAATTAACAGAGCGAGCAATAAAAGAGTTTAAGAACGAGGCAGATCTGTGAAAAGGAATGTAAAGGTCGGAAGGTCGAGATCTTGTGAAAAGGGAGTGGACTGAGGACTTGAATTGGAGAAGGTTGTAGGCGTAAGAAGGACTATGATTGTTGATGATTTGATAGAGGAACGTACCTAGGAAATATTGTCTTCGAATGGAGAAGAGCTACTTTAACTCAGTATAGTGGTGAGACACTTACAATACAATACAAATACAACAATAAATACAATAACATCATTGAAATCAGTTTTTTTATATTAAACTATTGTAGCTGCATAACCTTGCTTTCCTAAAAGTGGTCCCCGTTTCGTTTCAAGTTAGAAGCAGAAATAATAATTTTACAATAGATAAAATGATCGAATGATAACCTCATGTGATGATAAGACAAACAAAACGAATTAGGCCTAGAATATTTGTATGTTAAAAATTGCACTAGCAAATAATTTTCTGCTGATGTTTCTTTGTTGATTATCTTGCTCATTTTATATGTGACGAACTGAAAAATTATTTGCTAATTTAATTTGTTTATTTAATAAGAATAAATCTTCTGATTATTATTTCGTCAAAAATATTTTTATTCTTTTTTGTAAATTAAAAGAGGTACTGAGATATTTTGCTTTATTATTTACAACCGACCTGCTAAACTATAATAATTTTTTTTTATATAAATAAATACAAAAAATATATAAATTATCTATCCCAATATTACATTTTCGTTTATGGAACTTCATGTCATTTAAAAAAAAAAAAAAATGTAATAAGTCCAGTTCCTTGAGCTTTTATGAGGATTAATTATTCTTATTTATATTATTTTGTTTTCTATAATCTGTTAATTGCTAACTAAAATTACATAATTTAGCACTTTATATATTTTATATATGGTTATATTTGTGTATGCTTACATAAAATGAACTCAAACTCCTAGAAATTGTTTTTAAATTTATTTTTCGATTCCCATTGTATTTTTACTGTATACAATTTTTTTTTATTGCTTATGTTAATTACATATTTCCAGGAATACTGGAATACAATTAATACCAGTACTACGTGTATCCGCTTCCTCCCTTCCCTTGGTCGTTTCGCAATTGATTTAACTGCGATAAATAAACAAATAAATATATTATCTACCATTGCCGGACTCGAACCTGGTACTGGGGATATGGAATTTAGTGCCTAACCTATTTCTGCAGAAAAATAATATCTGCACTAAAATACAGATTTTCTTTAATTTCTTTAAATAATATTCTTTATTATGCTTTTTAAAAAAAATATTTTAAGTTGTTTTATCAGTTTCTTTTGAATTTATCTTTATAGATCAATGTGATTTCAATATAAACTATACCTTTTTTAGACACAGGTCGTAGAAAGAAATAATTTTAAATGTACTCGTCCTTAAAAATATCCCACTTTTAGCCATTTCGATTCCAGATCTTGTAATTATTTAGAAAACTAATTAACTTCGTTACATTCTATTTGTTTCGAATTTCACTTATCAGGTTTTTTGAATTTTTATTGTATAAAGGCTCGGTGATAGTTTTAACTGAGTCTAATTGAACACTGAGGAAATGTGAGTTGTATGCGTGGCATAAAGGAAAAAAAAATAGAGTGGATAAATAAACAATTAAAGGTCTACAAATTAACTCAGCCGTTTGTAAAAACAAAACACACAGCGTTTGTTTTCGTCCTAAAATTTTCACGGAATAATTCCTGCTCCCGAATGCCGCGTATTTTTCCCATCCATCACCCTCTTGCTAAGTTTAAAATTCATGGTTTGGAAATCCTTCTCCGGAGTACTGCATATGGAAAAGTGCAAGTACACAAGTCCATTTGGCCATCCTTTTCCTCGTGGATATAAAAAATATAAATAAATACATTAAAAAAAAAGTCGTTGAAAGAAAATTTGAACAGTCCACTTCCCAAGATATATTATATTATTTGTTTCTTACTGAAAATCAATTATATTACATAAATAAAGTATTATAAGAAAAAATAAAGTATTACATATTTTTATTTATCCGAAGGCCCTATGCAGATATCAATTGTCTAAATACCTCCCTCAATGAATTCAGTCTAAATCTATCTTAACACCAATCATCCCATCAACATCTTGTTCTACCCCACGTAATTTCAACTATTGTTTTTGCGAATAAGGAGATTCAAAGTTTATTCTGCTCAAACACTTTTGTTTAAGCGGTTAGATCAAATCACTATCAACTGGGTGACAATTCGAGATATTACGATTTCTGTAAGGTTCAATACATATCAAATAGACCATGAAGGGTTATTTAATTTGAAGACGTTGCTGATATATTTCTTCTTTTCAATTTTCTAAACCTATGTTTTTTATAAATTCAGAGCTGGAAAAACGTTGTCATTAATTATTTAAATACCATATTCTGCATATTTTCATAAAAGAATATTTTATTATGTTGTAGCAATTAGTTAACATTTCATGAAAGAGACATAATTAGAAAAATTTTAAAATTTGTCTTTTATTTCATTAGTCTTTAGGAGGAAAGATATTGTACATTTTATTTTTTCATTTGAACCTACCATATTTTAAAACAAAGATTGCGTTAGCTACAAAGTCTTACAGGAACCCGTAAGTATAACGCAAACTCTGAATTTATGACTTATATAGAGGTAAAAACAATGAAAATAAGTAATTTTTGGCGATTTGTTGAGCATTACACTATTTTCCATCCGGCTGGTTGTAATTTCTGCAACCGACTAATTTCTCTCGATATCATCTTTTTTTATCTGACATGGATTTGTCACTTTTTAAGTTAATAATCACGTCAAACTGTATATTTCAGTTTAGTTTGGCCACTTAATCCATTTGTATTGGTAAGCATGCAGTTTAGAACTTTGTGGAAGGTAGTCACCCATCCAGTTACTATCCAAGATCAAACAGGTTTATTTTAAAAGATCTTAATCTTACTCCCCTTATTTATCATTGTATTTTTAAATTGCATGTCATAATTCATAGTTTTTTATTACGAAATTGTTCTATTTGTTTCAGGTACGTGAAATATTGATTGAGAATTAGATATCGTTCAATCGACAGTACCAAGTTAGTTTATTACTTTTTCTACTGTTGAAAAATATAATGGTATAGAATTTTTTTTATTATTCATAATTTATCTTTCAGCCTAAAATTCGATCAACTTATCATTAATGCAGTCAGATGAACGTTATATGATTAGTGCATAACTATAGAATAAATCTCCCGGGATTATGATAAAGTTTTGGTTTATCTTGCCTTATTATTGGGCTGAAATCTTGATTTATTTGTATTTTTTTTTTGTGTGTTGTATTTGCAGGCCTTGTAGATCTTTTGCTACCTTTATCAGCTTTATCCATCTCAGCTCATTTTGGACTGTTTTTTTTTTTTCAGTTTATTTATATATAAAACTTTTGAGCACTATTTTAAATAAAATCTATTCATCTGGTTTTTGGCCTTCTTAGTGGTCTCGTGCCTATTGTCCAGGCATTCATTGTTGTGTAGAGTTTTCCTGGTGGATTGCTCTAAAGCAGACACCCATCTTAACCTCTTTGCCTTCATATTGATTGACCAGTATCTGTAATGTACAGGTCTCGCAGTCTATGATATAAATTGATATGGTAAATGGCTTCATCATAGCATTATACGTACTTAATTTGAGATTTATAGATACTAATTATTCTTATTCTGTTTTATTTTTTACTTCTGATTAATCTTTATTATATTTTTTCGATCCAGACTACTACCATTGTCCTTGATTGGAACGGAATATAATATTATCTAATAAAAAAAAAAAAAAAAAAAAAACTTTGTGCTACTATAACCCATGAAGTGTATTGGGTTCAGTGCTATTTAGGGAAAGCAGTGTTTCTTTGTCAACGTGCACGGAAGTGATTTGAACAAGATCACGCTCAACCGCTAGGTTTTCTCTCTTAATTAATTATTTAATTTTAGGATATCGTCTTTATAGAGACTGGGTGTGTACAGGGAGGGTCTCCCAACCTCAGACTGGATCTACAGCGAATAAAACAGAGCCAATAACCTTTCTGCCTTGAGCCGAGGTTCGAACCTGGAACCTTTCGCGTCGGAAGTCCGTTCTATGCAACAAACAAAACCTCACACTATGACCTTAACATCCTATTTTTCCTAGCCCTTATCTAAGAAAAATTCTAAAAATTCTATTAGGACCTTACTTATCATCCAAACCCCCTTGCACTATTCCTATCGAGCTCCACCTATCCCTATAACCCTCCATGAAGGTTAAAACGGCTGTGGCCCCGATACCTTTTTTAATCCATATATGTAATGTATATATTGGAGTACTGGTAATTGCCAAACTTTCCATTCAAGACGCAAATATATGTGGCTATAGCTCTCTCGCTCTATCTTCACTGGCTTTAGCACCAGTGACGCGAATGATAGAGCAGCGCAAGGATCTTTTAGAGTCCTATTTTCCCTTTATAGCTGGAGGGACAAACCTGGCTTGGAGCCTGATTGTAAATAGTGTATATACGTATCTATATGCTTTAGTTCATTTTCTTATCTTTAAGTTATTATATTTTTATTTATTATGTATCATTTTTTATTATCATTTAGTCGTTATTTCTCTTCATTTATTTTATATTTTTTGTATATATAGTGTTAATGTTGTCTTATTTCATTATAACCATTGTCCATGTGATGTTATTAAAAAAAAAGTATTTATTATTATTTTAATTTATCGGTTTATTTCATTTCATTTTTATTTAATCGTAGAGTTAAAATTATTTTATTGCTGATGTATATTTACTTTTTATAATTTATATACTGATTGAACATTGGTTATTTTATAATGTTTATTTTCTATTCTATTTTATTCCTTAATACTATCAAAAACCTACTTCACAAACTAGGTGAGTTTCATAGTACCTTCACATCCTATTTTTCCAGCTACAGTGGAGGGAGATAGTTTCAACGCTTTCCCGGTAAATTTTTTTTTTCACGAACAATCTAATTCTTTACTTAAAAACAACTGTTTTAGAGAGAAAGGTTGTTTAAAAAGGTTTTTCCACGAATTTCCGGATAGCTTTTTTTTTTATAATTCAGGTTATTTTTTTTATTGTACAGATACACAATTGTGTCTACCTCCATGTCTTTTTTTGTACTTTGAGAGGTTACCTTAATGATATTTCAAGACAAATTATTGGTCTGATCATTGTATCAAAGGGGATGGCGACATCTAATAAAGTCACTTCAGGTTACCTCGTTGCACTGGGAGCCCCTAATACATACAACCGTAATTAAGAACGTGCGGTGGGTGCGTGTAATTCGATCGCATTATGAGTGACTGGGTTGAGCTACTACCCCCCCCCCCTTCTCAAACTCTGCTCCCCCTCACTAACAATAATTTATCAAATCAGGGCTCATTATAGTCACCGTGAGACGCAGCTTTACTAGAAGCAGTCGGTAATAGTCATGGGTGCGAAGTTCTCATGCTTATCAGTAGTTGATAACAAACTTCGTTACATGATTCAACAATATGATTTATGGCAGTAAAATAAGTTTGAATTCCCCTTTGAAGCCAATGCATTTCCAGTACTTATTTAAAAACCAGAGTCCGTTTTTTTTCTCCTTTTTGTTTAACTGGTAAATTAAAAAATACTTCATCATAAAGTAAATCTTTTTAGTCCAATAATTTACGTTTTTTAAAAATAAACTAGCTGATTGCTTAAATTATTTTCATGAAAACGTAAATATCAGGATCAGGAAGAGTTCGTTTCTTACTTATAAATATAGATAAATTCTAGCAATAGAGACCTGGGTGAAAAACCAAGCTTCATAAACATTTTAAATGAAAAATGTTAAAAAAATAGTTATTTAAAAAAAATTGTATAAATAAAAAGTGTATTTTTGTAAATATATTTATTATAATGCATCACAAATCATGGAACAAAAACAAGAAATAAAAACGTTGCAACAATTCATTGTAGTAATTTTTCCTGAAAACATGGGTACTTGGAGGTGACAAGTTTTGAAAAGTATTGAACAGTATTTACCAAAACGTAGATTTATAGAATACAAATATAAACTGATAGATTTTACATAACTTGGGGCCAACCTCAAGTTTTTCTCTAATAAATCTCAATTTGATTAATATGGATTTAGGTAGAGGTAGTTTTTCTAAAAGTGGGGTATCTATAATACTGTTTGAGGATGTTAAAAAAAATCGTGAATAATTTATGATTTTTTTAAAATGCGAATTTAGTTTAATCGCTCAAAAGTGCTCTTTAAATGGTTTTAACAAAGACAAATTTTACTTGAGTTTGAAGTAAATTTTGTCTTGTTCACAATGAAATAATTTTTAACTACTTAAACTAAATAATTTTTCGGTTATCATTGCCTATTCAACAAAAAACGTGACTTACCTAAAAAAAAAAAAAAACACTTTAATTTCCTACTTTTCTGCTGAAAATCGTGTGTTCATATATGTACTTTTTTGTAGCTCTTGCTATCTCCTATTACCGCAATAAATATAATATAATATATATATATATATATATATATATATATATATATATATATATATATATATATATGTATAGAAAGAATAGAAAAATAATTTTATTCTTGGACGAAGTCCCTTCAGAATAACAAAAAAGTACAGAAATTAAAACTTTTTATATCTGGCGAGATCAAAACAAATATAAAAAGTTAAGATAGAGATAAATCAGTAAAAAAAAAAAAATTATATATATATATATATACATATATATATTTTAAAAGGTTTTTGCACCTCAATTGGCCATATACATATGGTTATATCCATATTCAATCGGCGAACGGCGGACAAAAAATTTTGTGTTCCTTTTTCGAATTATACGTATCCTGGAACGTAAAACCTCAAATTTTGAGAGAAGGTCAAGTTTTTGAATTTTCTGTTCGATTACAATGATTCATTATTGAAAATAATAAACCTAAAATATTTAAAAATCGGGATATCATCACTAAGAGTGCTCTGATTTCGATGAAACTTTCTTCGTTTTTTAATGAATTTAAATAGCTTTGAAACATTTTATTACAATATCAACAATAAAGTGTATACTTTTTGAGTTATTCGGAACATAATTTTACCCACCCTCGTAATTTTTTTTTCAGCTGCTTTTCGTTGAAGTATGTTATATGAATAAATTTAAAGGCAATTGAGAAGAAGATTTTAGACAAGTTTCATTAAAATCGATAAATTCGTTTAGGCGCTTCAGTCTATAGCAACGCAGATTTTTTGGCCGCTATTTTGAAAGGAAAAGGCGGATAGTAACGTCGATGAAGGAGGATCATCCTTGGTTGAACTCTGACTTTAAATCCAAATTTGAAAAAAAAAAAAAGATCCAGTAGTTTCGGAGAAAATATGAGGACAGCGAACGGCGGACGGACAACAAAATTTGTATTACTTTTTCGAATTCTACGTATTCTGGAACGCAATACTTCAAATTTTGAGAGGGGTTCAAGTTTTTGAATTTTTTTTCGATTACAGTGGTTCATTATTGAAAATAATAAATCAAAATTATTCACAAGTTCAACAATTTTACCAGATAAGCATTAATGAAACAACTAAATCACTTTTCATCAGTTTTTCAAATGAAAACTAGAGGAAAATATGGCAGCAATGGAGGCCTGTTGCTCACACATTTTTTTATTTTTTCTTATATAATAATTAAAACTAAGAATGTTTTTTTTGTTGTCTTCGATATAATCAGAAAATTGGCCTAAAGAAAGGCCAGGTAACGTGTACAACGGTTTAGAACAAAGCGTTGCGACATATTCCACAGGGGTGGGGGCGCAACACGTTGAGAATGCTGATATAGGACGTAGGTCTACACGCCACAACTAAACTGCCCAATTATCTGATCCCACTCTGATAGTAGGCTTTCTTATCGCCTCTGGCCACTTGGATTAATTTTTTTTTCTGTTTAATTTGTTTTAATTTATACAGCACCTCCCCATTGGGCAACGATACACCCCAACCGCCACCCCCTCCCAGTTGCGTATTAACGCCCGATAACAAGATAAATAAAACTATTGTCTAAACCTCGCAGGTGTTTATCCGCAGTTCGCTATGTGAGTATTCAAAATGAAGCAAACTAAAAAATGAGTTTTTGTTATAATTTAATTCCAATTAGAAAAAAAATACGGCATTGAGAGAAAAGCAGTGACTATTATAAGAGAAACAGATCTTATGATAATAAGCCGAAATTTCGGTAAGGCTTTGAGTAAAAGAAAAATCTTCAAAGGTATTGGAATCCTGAAAAATCACTAGAAATCGCAAATGAAAGTTTTAAAATGCTATGATATACGGCTACGATACCTGGATTCTATCCAAAACCATAGGAAGAAGTATTGGAAGATTTGAGAGAAAATCCTCCAAATGATAACCAAAGGAATCTGAGATCCGAGTACTAATTCATGGAGAAAAATGACCAATAAAGAGCTGCTTAGAGAAACTTTTCAATCAATATCAGACATTTATTTTTTATTAATTTTTTTATTTATTTATTTAGAAATATAATAATCTGTCTCCTGGGCAATAATTATAACGGTTTCGAGTGCTAAGGGTTAATTGATCGCTATAGAGGCTATTAGAAGTTTCACTTTCTATTATACCCTCTCCCAATGATTGAGACAGTGCGACGTCCATGAAGTTGAAAGATATTGAAACCAATTTGCACTTCTTATCAATATAAACAGCATCCTAGAAAAAAAGTATTGTAAGATTGGAGAAGAAATGCTTCCACACGATACCGGAGCGATTTGGGATCAGAGCACAAACAAATGGAAAAGAGGGCCCAATAAAGAGCTGCTTACAGGAACTGGTCAATCAATATCCCGTGATATGAAGGCACGGAGGTTAAGATGGGCAGGGTATGTAGCTCTGAGCAATCCATCTGGAAGTCTCTACATAACAACGTATGCCTCAATAGTAGGCCAAAGACCACGTGGAAGGTCAAAAAGCGGGTAGATAGAATCAACAAAGATGAAATAAAACTGTATGAAAATAACTGGATAGAAATATCTCAAGAAAGGCATAGTGGGGTGGGATTGTTCAGGCAGCAAAATATCTACATCTGTAGCTCCATCAGAAAAAAATATATAAATTATCCATCTCAATATTACATTTTCGTTTATGCAGCTATATATCATTTCCAAAAAAAAAAAAGTAGTCCTTTGAGATCTCTGGGTTATATCTAAAACCTCATGATGGCTACTTAAAAGCAGCAGTTTGATGATAATAATATATTTTTATCGAATATATGCTGACAAAATTGTCTGTGATATCGAATCTGTTGGTTGGTAACCATTGCTAGTATATTTTTATTAATTATTATTTATGAAATTTACAACTGTATACATTCAGCAAATGTGATACAAAGAAATATATATGACAAGGCTTGTTGAGAATCTACCCATTGGTAGCACTCTAATAAAGCATCTAAATTAGGAGATCACAAGGCCATCTTCTTTTCAGATGCCTAGGAGGGTTATCAGAGATCGAGGAGGAAGCAAGGTTAGAAACGAGAGGATTAGGATGGTTCTGAAGTTTATTATGGAAGGATAGATATCTGGATTGGGCCAAATCGGAAACATATGGAACATTCAGGTCGTTATGGATTATTTTATTTGTTACAAAGTAAGGAGCATTAAGGATTTTACGAAGGATTTTGGATTGTATTGTTAATATATAAAATGAATACTAGATATTTCCGTCCCACTTCCTCTAAACCGATATACGATTCCTTTGACAGTATCGCTTAGAATTAAAAGTGTTCGTTACAACTTCCGACCATATGTGGATCTTCCTCCGTTCCGATCTTTTGAGTTCCCGGTATCCATCTGATCTTCTGGTAATGGCCGTTGTAAAAGTGTTCATGAGAGTCATTTCGGGCAGGGGTAGCTCCGCCCGGACGGGGTATGGCAGAATAAGATCTATTGATTCCGGGACCTCCGCACTGGGTTTTATGACTGACTCCCTGTATGCCGGCTTGGGAGGTAAAACATTTTACTGACTTGGCATAAAGTTGGCTTATTCAGTGATCCCTAGGAAGGAATTTAGTGTGTCTGCGAAGGGGTTGTAAAAATGTGATCCATATAAACTAAATTTTAATCGATTAGGAGAGAAAAAATTCAAAATGTGAGTTTCGTAATTAAAAAAAAAAATAATTTCAATAGAAATGAGAAAACAAATGCAGAAATTCTAAGGAAGTATGCCCCAAATGAACCAGTCAAGGCTTGATAACCATATGAAGGGAGAGCTCAAAGTACTCAATATTGCAGAGGAAGATTGTCTGGATAGAGATATACATAAAGAATATTTCTCGATTGAGGGTTCCTGTGGGAAAAAAGAAAAATATCAACAGGAGAAATTGGACTGAATAAAGAATAGCGCCAGAAAGATTGAAGTTCAGGAAGAAAAAGAAAGAAACGATGTTTAAGTATTCCTTGGAGGCCTATAAATAAAATAATTAGTCTGAAATTAATTAAATGCATTTTTATTTTTATTTTTTATCCGAAATACCATTATCATAGACTAATTGTGGACGGATGGATGACTGTATTGAAGAACTGAAGAGAAGTATGGTTGGGTTAATCAGTAAAAATAAATAAATATATTTTTTTTATTTTTGCCCACGTTTCGGGCCCAAAGTTCAGGCATTCATCAGGGATGGTTGAATGAAAGGATTCCGCAAGAGAAATACTGCTCTAAGGCCAAAACGTCGGCGAAAATAAAAAAAATATACTTATTTACATTTACGTTTTTTACAGATCGTCCCATCTATTCTTCTCTGCAATTATAATAGGCTAGTACCACCCATTATAAATTACATATTAGTTTAGGCTCAGAGACTTCTTGGTTCAATTTAATTAAGTTCAATATACATACATATACATATATATATATATATATATATATATATATATATATATATATATATATATATATATATTGGTATGATTTCTTTAGCATTTCGGAATTATCATATATTTTTTTTTGGATAAGTATGGTAAACTATTTTTTTTTAAATTAAATAACAAAACTGTTTATATTTATTTTTGTTTATTCATGTTCCTATGTTGTTTTATTTTTACTTGAAGTATGATGACTGAATTCGATGATCTATATGGCTACCCATTGCTGTAAGTTGTGTAGCTCGAAAGGAATAAAACTTCTAGTTTTCTATCTGTGTAAATTAAAACAATTTATTATTTTTCTTTAACATAATTGTTTTTTTTTACACAAAGATTCCGTTTCATTATTTACATAGTATTGTCAGTAGCTATTGATTGTATCTATTTTTGTTTTCATATCTAAGATTCTATTATAAATATATATAAATATATATATATATATATATATATATATATATATATATATATATATATATATATATATATATATATATATATATATTCTCTCAATCTATGGTTTGGCGTAAAGTTTACAATACTTTTTAATTTTTTCCCCAACGCCTGTATAATTATTGACAAATGAAAATAATTAATTTTATATACTTACTTTTATTTAGTTATTTTATTATTATTATTATTTTCTTAGCAAGTTATATTATAGTATTGTGACCCTATTGCTGATCTATTTATAGCTATGCATATACTTGATTTATTACTTATGTTTTAGTTATTATTTTATTGTAGTTGCTCTTTTGGCCAGATATAATGCTAATCTGCATTAACAATATTATTATTCTTAAGGGTCTTTGTCCCAGAATAAAGTTAATTTTTCTATTTCTTTTCTAGATTACATATTATTTTTTGGTGATCAATCTTTGTACTCGAGAAATGTATTCTAATTAAATTTATTTTTCCACCTAAATTGTAGTCTTTTATAATGTTTATAACATTATTTTATTTATATTTCTGTATATTATTATTTTATTTATTTTATAACACATTATTTCGTTTTGTATGTGATGTTTTGTGTAAGAAAACATCTTAATTTACTTAAGTAGCTTTTATCTTTACTAGAGCGAAAATTTACATCCACCATTCCTTCCCTTATTTTTATTTCACTATTTATTTTTGTAAGTTCGGATTGACGTAGTGTTCGAACATTCAAAGTTTTCTACCACTGAGATTGCTCAGTATACTGTTCAATGTTTGCGATATTCTCAGTATTAAGTAGAAGTGCTTCACAAGAGCTAAGAAAACCAGATAAGAGAATGAGAAAAAAAAAGTTTACTGATGAAACTATAAAAAAAAAAAAATGGCAGGATGTCAAACATTTTTTTATTGAATTAGTCGACGTTTCGACCATCAGGACTAAAAATTCAAAAATACAAGATAACTCGGTATGGGATCTATTTGGTTGCTATATGAGGATATAGGTGTGGTTATTTTTGAAAATCAAGCGTATGTTAGGAAAGGTGGATGAAAAGTATTTTTAAATTTTATTAGAAAGTGTAGAGATGTATGGAATTGATCTGTATTGCAAATATATATCTGTAGGATGGGGTCGTGACTAAATTCGTTTGAGAAGAGTGGGATTCGGAGGGACTGTTAATTAAAGATTTGATGAAGTGGTCTGGAAAATCATTAGATTTTAGGATCTTGTGTAAAAGGGTTTTGTTGAGATTATGAAATTGGGGATCAGATAAGGTGAAACTGCGGTGTATGAGGTTTTTGGCTACGTTAATTTTTTGGTGGTAAGCATAAGCAGACTTTCCATTCTGGTTGGGGGGAGGATGGGAGATCCCCCAAAAAAGTCGTTTATATAATGTATAAAAATTATGAGTAATAATAGAATTATTGTAAAAGGAACAATACTATATTATATATTAAAATAAATTTATGTTTTTTAAAGCAATTGAATATATTTTATATTTTTATTTTTATTTATAGGTTTGAGGCAATAAGATGAACTTTCTACTCTTCGATACTTCAAATCTTCCGTGGAAAATACGATAAAATCTTCACGTAAAAATGAAATGGCGCACATGATTGAATCATAAAATTCTAGGACATGTCGCTACACATAATTAACTTTGAATATAAAGTAAAATTTCCATTCTTTGTTGGCAATAATGACTTCCAATTAAACAAAAATTGTTGTATTTCCAAATTACATGTTTACATTAAGCTTTTAGACCAATTATTGGTCTAAAAGCATGATAATGCTCTGGTTATTATGTAATTTAAATTATTATAACATGAATTTAAAACCTGATAATGGAGCACATTAGATTTAATCCATGAAAAACAAAAAACATTGGGATTATAGTTCTGAAGATGGGAGTAAATATCCCGAAACGTTAACATGTAGACATGTAATTTGGAAATAAAACAAATAAAACAATAGTTGTTTAATTGGAAGTCATTACTGTCAAAAACAAAGAATAACATATAACTTCCCAGAAAAAATAAAAAATAAAATTTCAATATTAGGGGGCATAGGGAGTGGTAAAATACTTGAGTATCTGCTTCTAGGCTTTAGTTTAGTCATCTATTTTTTTAATTGATTTTATTTTACATATTTTGTTCATTTATGTAGATCAGTGGTTATTTATTTTGTATTTAGAAATATAGGTGAGAGAGGGTGAGGGAGGGGGGAGGGGTAAGCGAAACGATATTCACGCCCACTCTCTATTTTTATTTTGGTGGAGGGTCATAATAGATGGGTTTAGTGTACCAATTAGTCGAAATGGAGTTGTCGGGGTTTGTGGTGATAAAATAAAGGAAAGGAAGTGAATTATTTGTTTCTATTTCAATTATGAAATATTTGAATGCACTCAAAATTTTTCCTCTTTCCAAAAAAATAAATGTTGCCGGATTATATAATAGAATTTGAAATATATATATATATATATATATATATATATATATATATAGGCAAGAGACCACGTGGGAGGCCAAAAACCAGATGGATAAATAGGATAAACAAAGATACGGCTGAGCTTCATGCCGCAAACTGGAAAGCAGTAGGCCCAAGATAGGAAGAAATGGAGAAGGCTCGTTCAGGCGGCCAAAGATCTACAAGGTCTGTAGAGCCAACAGAATATATATATATATATATATATATATATATATATATATATATATATATATATATATATATACAGAATTATATATACAGAATATATATAAGGTCTTAAGAAGAAGTAGCTTAATATATGTGCTAGTGGACGGTGCTGAGACTGTCTGTGTGTCCCTGGCCTGATCGAAGCTCTATTTTTAAAATTCTAGCTTTGAAAAGGATTCCATCTTTGACTTATAAAAAGAAAAATACTGGGATGGAAACGTCAATAAACATACAGGAAATGAACATTCAGTGGTTTATTAAATAATTAATAAGTGACCTTATTCCCAATTAAATGGTTATGTTTAAATTTAATACTCAAAGGTCGATTAAAGAAAAATTGTAATATATATATATATATATATATATATATATATATATATATATATATATATATATATATACATATAAAATGGTATACATAAAAATATTAAAATAAAATACAAACCTGAGCTTAAAAAAATAAAGAAAGCATACACATAAAAAAGGAGCATAGCAAATGTTTTTCTCTGTTTCGGTATACGGATTTAATTTGGCAAACCTTTCTCTGAAGTTTGGCTTGGAAGCGTATTATAAAAGACAGAAATGAAATGGTCGGGGAATGGGACGTATGTTCGCTTACACACAGTTACTGATGGAAGAAGAAAAAAAAAATCCAAAGAGGCATCTCAGGTCTACTTAGCGAAAAGTGGCCTTTAAAAAGGAGAGTTTTCCGACTGTCAAAGAAGACAAAAAAAAGTGTGAGAGCTGCTTTTAGACGACACTCTGAGGCAGACAGGAGAAAGGTCGATAACAAAATGGGCTCTTATGCATTTTTCAACCGTATTCAGTAGATGTCGTTCGGAAAAGATGAATCTTCCCTGAATCCTTCTTCCTTCGCGTCACTGCTTCTAGAGGATGCGGTAATAAGTTTGAATTATTAACTGGAGCGGGGATGTGGTACGGTCGGTGGGGGGGAGGGGGGGGGGGGTTGGCTCCGAATATCCTCCCCCTTCGTTATTTCCTACGTGCACAAAAAAATTGTGGTATTTATTTTCATGTTTTTCAAATTTTCATTTATGAGTGAAAAAATAATTATTTCTAGATAGTGGCAAAACTATTTTATTAAAAGCCAACGTTTCGACCCGACTTCAGTTCTCCTTCAAGACTAGAACGGACAAGATACAAAAAATATAGAGAATTGTGGAAGTTACATAATATTTGGAAAGAAAAAAAATATAAACAATGTGAATAAGCTTATTAAAATTATAAACAGTAAGTACATTGAAATATAACCAGAGTAAGCTAAGTAACAAGATCCTAAACTGAAGTAAATATATAGTAACAATATAAATATAAATATATAAATATAAATACAGATCTACGGGACAGATTGAAAAAGAAGGAAAAAGGATATAATATGAAAGAATAGACATATAGGAATGTGGAGAAAGAAAAGAAAACCAAAAATAAATAAATAAGTATATAAAATAAAAATAGAGACTTACAGGTGTGTTCAGCTAGTATTGGGGAATTTTGCTCACCTGAATTTGCTAAATTTGAAGATGTAGATGGATGCAAGGGAAAAACATGCTATATCTATGAAATAACAAATTACAAATATATAATAGTTAGCCATTGCATTATAAAGGAAGGAGATAGTCCGGGGGCTGTCAGAAATAGGCTAAATAGTGGTAAACTATTTTATTGAAAGTACTTTTTCCACTTTGTATTCATTTCACTTATTAACCATGTCTCAATATTATCTAATATTTTAATATTATCTAATATGTAATTTTCTTACATATGTACAACCAATCATAATCATAATTATTAATTTTTTCCTCTCTATACTTTCAAGTTAGTTCTGCAATGTATGTATGTAAATGAAGTTATTAGTACATTTATATTTTACTTTTGTATATTTATATTTTACTTTTGGGTTTATTTACATTGTACTCTTATCTATAATCTCTTAATTCTATTTTATATGTATATATTTATAATTAAATATTTCATAGATATAGTATTTTTCCATCGTATCCATCGATATCTTCAAATTTTAGATACTGTAATTTCCTAGGTTTTTCCCCATTACCCAAAAAAGTCAGCTTAGCCTATACCTGCCCTTACCCTTGGTTTTCCAGTTTTAAGTGAAACTCCTAGCTGAACACACCTGTAAGTCTCTAATTTTAGTCTTCCATTTTATTTACTTATTTATATAATTTTTGGTTTTTTTTTTCTTTTCTTTCTCCACATTCCTTTATGTCTATTATTTCATATTATATCCTTTTTCCTTTTCTTTCAATCTCTCCTGTAGATCTGTAGAAGTATATTCACATTCGCATTTATTATATATTACACTACAACAATTATTAGCATCTATTTACTTCAGTTTAGGATCTTGTTACTTAGCTTACTTTGTTCATATTTTAATGTACTTACTGTTTATAATTTTAATAAGCTTATTCACATTGTTTATAAACTTTGTCTAAATATTATGTAACTGCCACAATTCTCTATCTTTTTGTATCTTGTCCGTTCTAGCCCTGAAGAAGACCTGCTAAGTCGGGTCAAAACGTCGGCTTTCAATAAAATAGTTTTACCACTATTTAGCCTATTTATGACCGTCCCCGGACCATCTCCTTCTATTATAAATATATACATATAAATAGAAAAAAGAATTAAGAAATTATAGTCAATAGTACAATGTCAATAAAAACAAAACTGGAAGAAGTAACATAAACGTAAAATATAAATATAGAAATAAGAGACCGTACATTGCAGAACTACTTAAGAAGTATAGAGAGAAAAAACAATATGAATAATTATAATCATATTTAGTCGTACATATGTAATAAAATTACATTTTTTTCCTCTCTATACTGGTGTCTGACTTCCACATGTATATTTTACAACTACCATTTATGATTTAAATCGTTTTTAAAATAAAATCATAATTTATAGTTTGAAAATAACAACAATTAAAATGTACTTATTCTTAATGAAAATATTTAGTCTTTTCTTAATCATAAACAGTTTTCTCTATCTTCATATATAATTCTTTTAAGCTTATATTAAAAAAATATATATATACAATTGAATCGTTTGAAAATAATGAGCTGCTTGGTAGATTAACCAACAAAACTTTTACTTCGTTAAATAAACTTGTTGTGTATTAATTGGCTCTGTCATGTAAGTTGGAAGTTGGTGAGTTGGCGTGA
This sequence comes from Nezara viridula, assembly GCA_928085145.1. Lineage (NCBI taxonomy): Eukaryota > Metazoa > Arthropoda > Insecta > Hemiptera > Pentatomidae > Nezara > Nezara viridula. The sequence goes on from OV725078.1 coordinate 40,680,756, forward strand.
TCGCACTTTTCCCGCGGCCCGTCGGACCATCTGCTACTCCCCAGCTAAGAAAGAGAAACTCAAACTTAAATAGATTTTAGGAAGTTATTAATACAAATATTATAAAATTTAATATATTTTTTGGACTATTTTAAATGTTTCATAAGCTATAAATTAGATAATGTTTTAAAAAAAAATAAACGATAATTCATAATATATATATATCTTACAGTTATCAGTCAACAAAACCAGACAACAATGATCATATATTAATAACTAGAAAACATTACTTGGAAGAGAAGGATAACAACATTATCACAAAATTATATTATTAACAATTATCATTATATTATGGTGGGGATAACATTTAAAAAAAATATAAATATATAAATTTTAAAATTTAATATATTTTTTGGACTATTTTAAATGTTTCATAAGCTATAAATTAGATAATGTTTAAAAAAAAAATAAACGATAATTCATAATATATATATATATATATATATATAAATAAATAATACATCTTACCGTTATCATATACTAGGGATGGGATATCAAAGGATACTTTATTTATTTATTTATTCTTCCCTTCCATGCCTTTCGGCTACACGGGTTTTTGCAGGGATGGTATATCACAACGTGTATGTTTGTCTTTCAAAACTCTTCTTTTCTCAACATTTTATTTTTACAATTTCAGTTTTTCGGTCTTCCATTTGCAGGTCCTCTTCTTCCCAGATTAAAGTGTGAGGGCATCCCCTCTCTATGGCAGCTTCAGTTTCATAAGAGCTACCTCTTACTTTAACAAATCTGTCCTGAAAGTTGCTACTTACGAGGCTGTATAGGTTGTTAGGGGCATCCTGTTTTTACAATCTTGGGTGTACTATTCTATCGTCAACCTATTTTGCATTACTTAATTTTCATAGGATACGATTAATTTCATCGCTACCATGTTTCTTCCCCCAAAAATAAGCAATTAAAAAAAAAAATTAAAATTCCATTTGTGTTGACGAGACATAGCCTCAGTTAGATTTTAGTTTCTGAAATTGTCATATCGAAAAAAAAATTTTGAGAGAGAGAGAGAGAGAGAGAGCGAGAGAGAGAGAGAGAGAGAGAGAGAGAGAGAGAGAGAGAGAGAGAGAGAGAGAGAGAGAGAGAGAGAGAGAGAGAGAGAGAGAGCGAGAGAGAGAGAGAGAGAGAGAGAGAGAGAGAGAGAGAGAGAGAGAGAGAGAGAGAGAGAGAGAGAGAGAGAGAGAGGGGGGGGAGTTACTGGTGGAGGTGATAAAATTTGAATTTCCTAACGTTGCGTATTCTTCTATGTTTATTAATGATTGATCTGTTGAATCTGTCAGCATAATTTATGTCCTAGCCAAGCCCACTCTCGCATTTTAATTATGTTCTTAGAATTTCAATTCTGAATGAGGAATTAAAGATTCACTTGTCGACTATTATACATAATTTTTAGTAATTAATTATTACTCACTTGTTGTGAAGGAAGGACCCTAATGCTATGGATTTTTTATTCTTGGCCTATTTTTCTAGGATATTTTTTTCTGATGTTATCTAATACTTACGCTTTAAATTTACAATTTTAATTAATTGTTTAGCACCGTGTTTAGGTATATTAATTAATCAAATTTGAATATCCAAGTTAACGTAGCTTTTATTTTACAACCATGAAACTGCTATCATTCTGAAAAAGATAAAAACATTTCAAAGAATAAAAAAGTATGTAAAAATGTAAAAATTTCGTATTACTCTATATAGAGCTCTTCTTTTGATTTTACTGTTATGTTTATTTACTTATTTCACCTTATAAACAATTACGTTTAGTCTGGTATACATCTTTAAATAACTGAAATTACAATTTCGTTATTTATCTTTTTCTTTGTTATTTATGATTAGATGTTAATATGACTAATTCTATTACCCATTTTTTATCATTCGATTTAAATAGCGAAGATTTTATTTCACCTTTTCTTATTTGGTTTTCGATATATTTGTTTCCTTTAATTTTTTTTATAGTATGTATTTTTTATTCTTTGCCATCTCAGACACAGTTCGGTATCCTGGATTCCTTTTACACAAAAGACTAACATGGAATCCGCATATTAGACTTAAATGACAAGAACTAAATTGATGGTTTGGCCAATTATAAAACTACTGAACAGAAATTCTAATCTCTCAATAAAAAATAAATTATTAATTTACAAGACCATACTAATCTGGATCTACGGACTTGAACTGTGGGGGATAACTAAATTTTCGACCATCAAACGCGTCCAATCCTTCCAGTCTAAAGTCCTACGTACAATAGTAAATGCTCCTTATTATGTTACAAACAAAACTCTACATCATGATCTTAACATCCCTTATGTCTTTGACGTTATTCCATCCCGATTTTCAAATTTTCATTAGAACCTAACCTATCATCCTAATCCCTTAGCACAATCCTTATCTACTTCCAGTTATCCCTACAATCCTCCTCGAAGGTTGAAGCGGCAGTGGCCTCGAGATCTTTTGTAAAGATGTCATTGGAGTCCTGGCAATGGTCAGGTTCTCCACTCAGGTCATATCACTTTATGCCCTTTCTCAGTCTCCATTGGACACACAACTCAGTGATGCGGCTGAGAGAAAAGCGCTGGGATCTATTGGAGTATTGCCTTATCTTCCACAATTAGGGGAAGTTGCCCGACTTGAAGTTCCCTCGGCTGACTGTAAATAAGCATGAACGTTTTTTTTTCTTATTTATTTTATTTTTTATTTGTGTTGTATCATATTTTATTTCTTCTGTTTTATTAAGCTTTCTTTTTCTTCCTTATCATTTTTGTAATTGTATATATTGTATGAATGAGTCTCCCACATCTCAAGTACTCAATGCCCTTGATAGGGGCAAAATTTATTTTTTATCTATAAAAGAAGACGTAAAAAAAAAGAAAAAAATGTAATTCTTAAGGGACATAGTCGCAGAATAAAATTGATTTTTCTAATTTTATTTCTCTCCACCTCTCTCACTCTCTCTCTTTCTCTCTCTCTCTCTCTCTCTCTCTCTCTCTCTCTCTCTCTCTATATATATATATATATATATATATATATATATATATATATATATATTATATAAGTAAAAACTAATAAAGTAAAAGATTTCTGAAAATTCAGATATTTTTTCCCCATAATTTACAAATATACAAAAATTTGTAAATGCAGTAAAATGTTGAATACTCAACCCTGTTTCGGTAATTTAATCGGAATAAATAATAAATTTTAATAATAAAGGTACTCATTTATACCATTTTTTATGTCCCCCACAATGGGGTGAAATCGTTTCATTAAATTGTTTCCACACTGAAGATACAAATAGGGGATGATGGAGCCCCTAGGTTTAACAGTATGGCTCACAAACAGGGACTGATTTGCCTAATTGCCTCAACATCGGTCAATAATGACTGGTTGTGATTTTGGATCAACTTTGAATGGAATGGAATGCAAAGTAAGCAATTGTGGATGTATCCCGTCGCGCTTGATGGCGATTTTCATTGGGCCACTTGCATCGAATAAATGTGTACATTTTTGTAATTATTCTACTTTATTTTTAAAGTACCATTTTTTTTACATTACATACATTACATGTATATTCCCCGAATGGAGGCTACTGAAATCTCTAAAAAAAATCTAGAAATCTCGAATTAGGGAATTGCAGTGGAATGATAAACATAGTTGAACTATGGACGGTAGATCTTAACTCTTAACTTGGACCCTAGAAAGAACTAATTGGAATTTTCATGGAAAATAAATGATTCTTGACGAACCAAAAATATATATTGCACATAATTGTCATACATAAATTAGTATTTAAATTTAACTGGTTTTCCAAAGGTTTATTATCTAAAAAAAAAATAATAAGAAGGGTTGAAACTTTTATAGAAATTTATTATAAAATTATCATTTTAACAGTTTCAGTAAAAATTTGTATAAAAGTTTTTAAAATAAAACTAAATACAGTTGTAAATATAATGAATAAAAAATAAAAGTTCTAAGAAAATTTCATGTAATAAATTTTTTAGGTTCTAAGTCCAACTTTTATTTATTTAAGTACTTAAAAAACTTATGTTTTAAATGAGTAATAAACATTAATTGGGCTTAGAATAGAGTTATAATCTGTCTGTAATGAATTAATTGCTCTAACTTACCGTTTGTTTGAGTAGCTAAGAATAAAAACAATATTTTAGATGGAATTTCGGCGACTCTAAACTTTTAAATAATGATTTTTAAAAATAAGAGATCCGTAAAATCTTTACTTAAAAGTTAGAAAAAGTTGTAGTTCCGAAGCAATTTAAAACCTATAAGAAATAATAGTCCCTATCATTCCAAAACTGATTAAAAATAAAACTTAAAATTCCATTTCAAATCCTGATTTTAAGACCTATAATATTACAAATTTATCAAGTTATTAAACTCTGCGCTGAGCTCATTCATCAGCATGGGTTATGCAGCATCCTGTTCCTAAACTCATTAATGGAATTCAGGGCGTTTCATTACTCATCAATTGAATCACTGATGGCTCAACGATTCCAATAATAATTCAGTAGGAAAATATTTCCTTATATGTATCTAAATTTTTATGTGTTTTTTAACCACCCAGTAGTGATGATCCAGCAGGTCGTTCTAAAACTTGACATAAATCGGTTTCCATCGGAGATGGTTTCAATCGATTTATGGATTTCTTTGATAGAATCAGCGCTGAGTTTAGGAACTTGTCCTTTATTGTAAGTAATAACAATTCCTGTGATAGAATTAATAAACGGAAACAACGAAATCAAAGAGAAAAATGAAATAGAAAAAAGTAACAGTGTTGTGACTGTTATAACACTGACATTTTTTATTCGCTAAACATAACAATTTTCCTTAGTATAAACACCCATTACCTATTGGAAAGCTTAAAGGTGATAACACTTAAATCCTCTGAAGTTTCTCTTGCAGGGATTCCATCATTATTCATATTGACGGGACCGATTTAATCCCATCTACGCCTCGGCCCACCTCTTCGGTACGGCCTTCGTTATCATTTGATCGATTCCTTCTTTCTCTTTGCAGTTATATTTGGACTAATACTCCAATAGCTGTTTAGGTATTATATTTATTTACCGAGAAGGGAAAAAATGTTGGCAGTTCCTAATGCCATGTCTTCCCTATCTTTTTCTTAAAATATTTTCCTTATGGAAATATAATATTTAAAAAATATATTATTTTCCACAAAATAAAAATGATAAATATTTAATTGTAGCTTGATGTTACAGGATTGAAATTAAAATAATAATACTCACTATGTTATTCCTAACTCGGCGCTGAAAAGCACAACGAGAAATTCAAAGAAGAAGAGAATTTTCTTCGTAACAAACCATCCGAAATTTATATTAAAATACAATAGGGCCAGTCATTATATTTGTATTAATTTTTTAATGACAGTAAGCGTTTTTTGTTTGGTAGCTTCATGCTACAATTTCTGTTTGTTTACAAACACGCCATATTTTAAACTATTTAGAGAAAACTTATTACTATATTTGAATTTTATTCAGCTTACTTGATTTAGCTAGACGAAAAAATATCTTTTTTTATTCAAATATTTATTTTATTCTTCTTTATTTTGTTCTTATTAATATAGATATATATATATATAAAGTTGAAAGTATTGGTAAAAAGTATAGGAAATATAATTGTGGGTGTGGTGGCCTATAGTATTGTAGCGAGGGTCCAAGAGTGTCGGATTCATAATTGTGTAGGTTTGATTCCCAAGAAAAAGCCCAATTATCTCTATATATGTAGAGTACAGTAGTTTTCTATCATTTTACAATAAATTCATGAATATTCATTTAAACATTTTAAGGAACAGATGTAAATCATTGTTTACTTCAGTTAGGTTTTTTTTTCTATATGAATACAATGATTTGTCTATAAAATTAATTTAACTTTCCTATCTAATATCATTCAGTTATTTTTATTTTATTATTTTAACAGCCATATTGTAGTATTATAACCCTAATGCTCATCTCCTTTCGTTAACAGATCTCCAGAACTAAGTCTTATTAGTTATGCTTTAGTTGCTCTTCATAGTAATAGATCTCCTGGCCAGATTTTTTGATTGTTTGAATGAACAATATTGTTATTCTTAACGGTCTTTGTCGCAAAATAAACATGCTTGTTTTTACTTCTATCTAGGTAGCCGTCAGGTAAAATTTTCCAAATACCAGTACCCCATCAAAATTAAATTATGCGTGGAGTAGATAAAATAAAAACAAGTAATAATGATGATGAATGAAATCTATTCGTTTGTATTCTGCAATTTGAATATTAAAATTTTGTAAAAAAATAAAAAACTATCCTGTATCTGTGTGTAACTTAAATACCACCATAAAGTCTTCATAGTATACAGTTTTACTGAATGTTCGTTTTTCAGAAAATTAAGTTGACATTCCGAAGCAATTGAGTATTCACTGAGCTTGTGAGGGTTAAAAATTAAGTTTCCATTGCATAAATAACAATGCAGTTGGGTCTAAAAACGTCACTCGAACTGCCTGTTAAATTTTTTACAGAGGTTGATAGTTTATGCATTGGAAAATCGCTCATTTAACCTTTGACTCAGAACATGGAATAGAAAATGAGGCAAATTATTATATTGGCCTTTGAAGTATGAAACTTTAGTTCAACCGTTAGCCGATGCGCAGTTAAAACAAAAAAACAATTTAATTCTCCATGCTTAACTCTTACAAACAGTCCAATATTAAAACACAATTGATGCCATGGAAGATATTATTTTGCATTTAATGAAAATCTTGTCAACTAATTAACTGGAAATATATTTGTTATGCGAGATTATTTTTAAAACTAAATATTATTCATTGATTAAAGTGGATTATAATACTTGAGTTTCTTAAATATGTATATCTCTGTAGGGTTTAGCAGTATATATAGTACGGTTGTTTTATGTGTGTATATTATAATGATCTATCTCTGAATTAAATGTAGATTTCATTCAAAATATGTACTAATGTTAGTCAACGTTTTTTAAGTCAGATATGAAGTTCACTGAATAATTTCTGTTTTTGGTTCTATTTATAAGCATATGTGTGTGCATGCGCGAGCATAAGCTTGTGTGTAGACATAGACAGAGAGATTTTAATGTTTTCTTATTTTATTATTTTCAGCAGTTTATTAGTTTCAGCATTTTATTTAGTTTTTTACGTCGTTAAAGCCCAAACTTATGATTGCTTACTATAATATGATGAGATAAATCTGATGTTTTACTTAATTTTTGACTTTTTTTCGAGGATATATAATTTTTTTTATTTTTAAATTTTTATGAAGTTTCTCCAATATATTATTTATTAGTATTATGATGTTATATGATTCCAGATTTTCGTCTTTCCTCTAAATTTTTCTTCGATCTATCCATCTAGTTTTTTTAAGGTACTATATTAAGACATTGATTGATGTGGAGAGGCTTCCTGATGGATTGTTCCAAACTATATGCCTTTACCATCTTAACCTCCTTGCCTTCAGATTATGAGATATTGATTAAGCAGTTTCGGTTTGCAGTTCTTTATTGGTCTTTTTCCACGCGTTAATATTCTGATCCTAGACCAGCCCCGTTTATGGTATATGTATTAAAATACAAAGGTCGAAATTTAAAAACATTGGATTATCAATTTAATAACTTTTTTTTCTCTTATGACAGTTGTTGGTCATTTGGCTATCCGACATCTTGCTGCCCAGTATAATTTAGACTTTCTAAGATATATATTTGAAAATGTTTTTTCTCTTATGTCTTTAATTTAATAACATGATTTCTTGATAACAGTATTATATGACAATTTATTAGGTTGTTTTTTTCAGCATGCTTTGTTGAGAATATCCATATATTCATATTTGTTGAAGAGTGCTTCCTTAACTAGTTGAACTAATTGAGAAATGTTTATTGAATGTTATATTCGGGGATGGGATTTACGGATGGGAATGCCTAAAGCTTTTCAAGAAGAGCTTACAGGAATAATAAACGATTTGTCAAAGGGATGTCCTATGAGGGGGATACAATGGTAGGAAGGTTGGTATCTTGTATTCAAGGAGAGAATGGAGAAGCAGTAGGTAAAGAAATCGAGAATACAGGGGAAATCTCTTGGTTCTTTAGGTTAGAAATGGAAAGGATTGTGGCGTTGGATATAATAATAAAGCTTCCTTAACTCGCCCAAACAATAATGACAGAGTATTTTACGAAATGTCCATATGTAATATGTTGTATAACTTGATGCTTGAAATCTGGAAAACAGGTATGCTTTTGATATCCGAAGTATCATTCCGTTCCAAACTCTTCTGATAGTTAATTCCATTTTGGGCATCCAATTTAAAATACACTTTTCACAATGTTTCACACCTTAAAGTGCAACCGATTCTGAATCTTGCGACACAATAAAAAATGAAGTTTGAGCACGTGTTTATACCATTATGTAGAATATAACATAATATAATTAAAAAGAAACTTTATTCTAGGACTATATTCCTTACGGACAATTATAAAGAAAAAATATATTACCGGTCAAAACATCAATAGGGATCAAACAGTCCAAATATCATCTCAAAAATAAAAATAATTATCTTGAGAAAAAAAAAACTAAAGCTAGGCACTGATTCCAGAATTGAAACTACCATTCACTGAAAACCAGCAATTTATTCTAAGATTGCTGATTCAAGATTGAAGAGTATCTATTTGGGGTGGGAAAAGAAGAAATTTGAAAGGAGAAAGAAAAAGAGAGAGGTGGATATCTGATGGTATGGAATTCCTAAAAGCAGTGGATTGAGCAAAAAGGAACGTTTAAAGGTTTCAGTTCTGTGGGAAGGAGTATAAAGATCTGAAAAACGATATCTTGTTTTCTGAGAGTTGTACAAAGATTTTAATCACACAAGAATATTGATGTATGGAGGGTTCCGGGAGTTGAAAGCTTAGTGTAAAAAGGATCCTAGAGAATATTGTCGACGCCATAGAAGTGAAAAACAAGAGACCCCCACGAAATACCCGAAAAAATCTCAGTATGTGTATATTTATGATCTTAATAAGAGAATAATACGAGAATAAAGCAAGTGCAATATAAATAAAACACTATAATGAACAACTAAAGGAGTAAAGTAAGGAGAAATATTTGTTCAGTAACTTAGCAGTGAACAGTATAAGTAGTGTTGACCAAAATCGGCACTTTGCAAGATCTAGACCAGGACTGGTAAAAAAAAAGATTTTTTAAATAGAAATTAAGGCAAAATAGTTACTAATACTTGACATTCTTAGTTATTATATGTAAATAATTGGTACAACCAATATACTTTCGTATTTAACTCCTCTAATTTTTCATTCGGGCTTAGTTACGTTACTGCATCTAAAAAAATTACAGTAATATCTCTTCAGTAATAAGCTAATAACTCCAACTAGTAACTTCAGTAATAAACTAGTAACTCCAAGACTGTTGCGAGACTATTGCGCAAGACCTAGACCTAGAAAGGGTAATTAATAATATATCTTTCTCTAATTATATTCTATTTTTAAGATTCAGCATTAATGTCAGTCGAAAATGTTTACCTATAGTGTTTTTAGTTTTGGTCGTAACTTTTTACGTCTACCAAGATGCGCCTTAGATTTTATTTCATTATGTCCAGCATGTCAAATTAGGAAACAAGTGTAAATTAATAGCCCGTTATTTTCCCTATAGAAAACAGCTATACAAGCATTGTGTTTCAGCAGGAAAACTCGTCGAAACGGGTAGTAATTGAGGCGTTGAGAGCATACTATAGTTTTATCAATTAGTCCAGAGAAAAAAATTAATTGATTGCGTATATAAACCAAAAATTATCGAAAATAAATAATAATAGACCGGAATATTTTTTTAGCATTTTCGTAATTTAGGTTTTCTTATTTTGCCCCATGGCCTACTTACAGCAATTTACAACTATTTCCCATCAAGAATCATTGAGTTGATTGGTATTGGTAAAACAAATTGGTAAAATTAATATTAAGATTGATTAGTAAAATATCACAGATAATTTTAAGGATTTTTCCGCCTCTGTCCCACTGTGTGACACTCTGAAAATGAATTTATATAATATAATTTCCAATTCTTCTTGTTATTGTGAAGTCCCATAAAAAAATACTTCAATATTGATGTGTAGAATTATCGGTGGTTCCACAGCTCCACATCCTACAATTATGTAGTTCTCAAAGATTTCTTAATAGGTGGAAATAGGACGGTTTTATTTGAATTTTAACTACATAGTTTAAACAATAAGTATATAATTCATTAATATATATATATATATATATATATATATATATATATATATATATATATATATATATATATATAGTGTGTATATATTTGTTAAAATACAATTAAAAACTGGTAAATATAATTGTGATAAATTTTAGAATAATGTGATACTGAAGATGGGTATTATTTCTCCGAAACGTAAACTATTTTTGTGATGTTTCAAGGGATAAAGAAATAAACTATGGAAATTTAAATACCGATACCTTCATAAAACCTTCCACAAAAGTTGAGGAAAACAAAAACAGAAAATAAAATAAACAATAATAAAAAAAAAATGATCGGAATATAATGTTCGCTGCCACTACTAACTTAATTTTAAACAATTTAATCAATGAACACCTCATTTAGTTGGATATATTGGCGTTAAAGTAAATGAAAATATAATGAAGAGGTCTCATTTAATCTTTATAAAGTTCTAACCCTAATCAGGGGACTTATACAGCCCCTAATTTTACCTATTTACACATGACCCTTGCTTCCTTCTACCATCCAACATACGTTGAAAGAGGAATATTCAAATTTACTTTGGAAATTCTCATAAAATAATTAATGTTTTCATTTTTTTAAATCAAATATTTGCCTATAGAGTTAAACTATGATCTATTAAGTATTACAATGAGTATAACGCAGTAGAAAAAAATTATTATTACTTGTGAAAAAATTAAAAAAAAATTTTTTTTGGCGCCCAACTTTGATACGATTGACAACTATTGATGGATCTTAACGGGAACTTGTTCCCAGATGAGTTGCTATAAAAACTTAAAAATATTAGTCAATTAGGACCCCAAAAATACTGGAGGTCTTCGTAGTTATTATTACTTTTCCTTATAATGCAATTACTTTGACCAATACCTACTATTTGTTTTTCCAAATGGAATGTTTTTTTAGTATAAACTGATTACTTGGATGCGTAATGACTAAGGTTCGGAAAATCTCATGAGCCTGAGGGACTGATAAACTATCTGCCTGAAATGTCAATCAAGTCTGACTAAGTGTTCTTGATGACGCAGCGGTGGGGTGTATATATCTTCTCGAGCGCTGACTAGGCTTTAATGATATAGCTTACAATTAGTTCCAACTGCCTGGTTATTGACATCGTGTCGAAATAAACAAACCTTAGAATAGGAGAAGCAGGGTTTCTCATCACTAAACGGATTAGTAGTTACAATTTAGTTGTAAATTAGTAGTTACAACATAATTGTGATCTTAAAAATTAAATAACATAAATATAAACGAATAGAATCGATAATAACGCAAGAGACATGTACAAAGATATAAACAGATCACGCAAATGTTTAAGGGCTGTCACATCTAGAATTATGGATGAAAATAACAATATTCTGACCGATCCTGTAGGCATATTAAATAAGTTTAGGAACCACTTTGACAATATTTCCAATATGGGAAATTATGATCTCTTTCCTTCTAATATTCCTAATGAATTAATTAAGGCATGCGGGGAAGCTGGAGTTTATAAAACACATTTGTTGGATAAAAAGATCTGGCAGAATGAGAAATTACTTGAAGAATGGAAAGAGTCTATTCTTATCCCGATTCATAAAGGGTCCGAGGACGGATTGTTATAACTATCGAGAAATTTCACTCCTTCCTGTATGGTATCATATATTCACTATAACATTAACTATTTGAATCACGGAATACGCCGAGGAAGTTATCGCAGATTACCGATGCGGATTTAGACGGAACCGGTCGACTGTTGATTAAATATGTTATTTACGACAAATATTGGAGATGAAATTAGAGTACAACGGTGTTGTACTTGATTTCAAAAAAGGTTTACATGTAACCAATAGTTACTATTGGTAACCGATTACAATTTACTATCCACACAGTTCTGGAATTCCCAACTGTCCGTTATAATTTTTTCACCCCTAATAATTTTTACATTTTACCGTTTAATATAAGTGTTAAATTTTTTTGAGAAAGCGAATGACCGCGATAGCAGGGTACCTAACCATTGTCTGTTGGTCCTATTTTTTTTCATTTTAGGGATTTACGACTCTTGCCGAAAACAAGAAAATTCTACAAAGGAGTATTTTATGACAAATGCAAAAGGAATTGGATGAAGGCCACGCCGCCCTTACTGATAGAAATTAGAAAATATTCTATTTAGTCAAATACTGTCTATATTAATATTGCATTATTTCTGGGTAAAATGATCTGTTGGTTTTAAGCAGTCTATTCTAACAGGGGAGGATTGGATGACCCCGCATTTTTTTTCTTCAGCTTTTGGAACTTTCAAATAATAAGTCTACAGTTTATTTATTTATTTTATTTTTTAACCGGTAAAACTAATAACTGGAATAAGCTCTGTTTTTCAATTTCCAGCCAATCTCGTGATGGTGGTTAAATCTTGTCTATAATTTAACGTACGGTCCTTCTTTTTAGGAGCAACTAACAAACCTCATGAGAATTTCTATTTCGGGATTATTCCATCCCACAATGCTCTGCGTTCAATTCCTCCCACATCCCCTCTCGGTAGTCCGATTCGGAGGAAAACAAATTATGTAGGAGAGGGGGAACATTAGTAAATCCGAGCCAATGCCGATTCCCTTTGGCAAAGCTAATGATAATAAAGGGAAGGGAGCTCTAGTGTGGCTCCCCCCCCCCGCTAAATATATGACTGCCTGTATACAAATTAGAGAGGGCAGCTGGAGATCTCAAAGGGAATCCTGGAGCGCTCTGCCCAGCACTTATTTACCATTCCCTCTCAACAAGTTCTCGTTTCTTCTTATCCTTCCTTGGACCTCCTTAATGCCTTACTTTACTCTTAAGAGGTGCCGGACCATGAGTGGTAGGGATGGAGTTCAAGAATCTGGGCATAGGTCACGTTTTGATGAGAAAACAGATCTTTATCAACTAGTACAAAGTAAATATCCTCATACATGTTCATCTTGAAATAATTTACTGATTTATTGTTTAATCATCAGTAAGATAGAAAAAAAACCTTCTCCTATCCAAGCAAGATATATATTTATATTTATTGTTAAATTCAACTAATTGATTTGATCATAACATCCTCCTTAAGAAACGGAAAAATCTTACTCTAGCTAACAGTACGCTGCACTTGTTCAAATCTTTGTTCTCAGATCAGTAGCAGGAAACGAAAATCCCATCACATTTTATCCCATTCCAAAGAACCATGGAATAACCTGTCTCAATGATTATGTATTCAATATCTCTCGCTGTGAATTTCCCATCCAAAACCGTTTAAATTGCTTCTGTCAAGTATTTTCATTAGAAAGAAATTACTAAAAAGGCTCCCCTTATGCCTTAACACAGGCATTTAATCTCCGTGGCCACTCATCAATAGCAGCACGCAGCACTTCATGAGGAAAGCGCTCAACTTCTCGGACCAGAGATTGTTTGAGACTTTCCAAGTTTTCACTGTAGCATGCTATCGTCTCCAATTCGGACCAAAGCCGATAATCAAGTGGGTTGAGATCAGAGCTTCCCGAGGGCCAATCCGAGGCAGAGATGAACTACGGAGTGCTCTTTTGCAGCCACTGCTGAGTTGACCTGGCCTTGTGAGCTGAAGCGGAATCCTGCTGGAAAACCCAATGACTTTCAGCAAACAGATTATCATTTAGAGGTTTGACAACAAGTTCCTGAATATCGTCTTAATAGTTTTTAGTGGCTGTTTTAACTGATTTTTTACAAAAATGGATATTTATGGTGCCATCAAAACAAACACCCCACCAAACCATCACTGAGGAAGAGTGATGACCTCTTTCCACTCTTCCAATGCTTTCCTGGATTCTTCCTGGACTAGAGCTGTGATCATTTTTTCTTCAATTGTAAACATTTTCTCACCCCTAAACAAAATGAAGACCATTGGTGTAACGGCCAAGGAGCGATTTTCATCTATCCACTCTATACTTTTCAGGGAAGTGGTTAGCCTTTGTTCTGCCATTATTCGAAATGCACCCATCCTTAGATCCATTTTTATTATGCAAGACATTTATCTGACAGATCCTCATTTCTCGAGACTTGATTTGTGGTTTTCGAATGGAATTTCTTCTTATTTGAGCAGCCACTGATCTCATTGCATTTGCCGTTCTCACAGTGCGGAGACGGCCCGTTCTAGGTCTGTCACTTACAGATAGGGTCTGATTATATCTATTGTAGATCACAGCTATTCGATTTTCTTTATCAAGCCACTCCATCTTAACTGAGCGAAAGAAAAATACAAACTAATTGGAATTATTATCCTGATATGTAAAATAAATAATCTGATAGAGGTAAGGGCTATCTAAATAATACTCAATGATGTAAACAAAGTTCAACTTTTGTAACAGTATTTATTGCAAAACCAGGTATATTACTTTATGCAAGATATTCAGAAGCATTTAATTTAATTAAGATAATATTTAACTAACTATATATATTTTGTGGTACTTCCCAAAAAGACTAATAAATTAAAGATAAATAATTAAATAAAATAATTTATTAATAATTATTTCGAACTATAATAATAAATTAAAACTGCGTTAAAAGATGTAGTTGATAATATTTTTACTTTGCTTTTTAGCGTCAAAAGGTTTTTGGAATTATTCTTCTATTTTGTTTTATTTATGAAGGAATTTCACGTTGTAATGGATAATTCTTGGTGGTATTTTTCTTACTTTCGGCCTCGCCCTAAGGTCCAAGTCTAAATGGGTTCTACAACACTCTGGGTTTGTTGGAACAGCCAGAGAATTCTATAACACGTAAAACATTTTTTTCCCTCTCCTAATGGAATCTCCTTTGCTTTAGGACGACAGGCTTTTTTCTTAAGATGCCATAAGAGGTTTGAGCACAAAATTCTCTCTCGTGCCTAGAGGCTGAAAGGTTGTCGCTGTCCTCAACATTACTTGAGCCCTTACTTCTCTCTAACCAGCCCACCCTTCACCCTCTCCCCCTCCCCTATTACTATATCAAGTCCATCTGTAAATTGTTTATTTGAACTATAGCTTTACGGAATAAGACAAAATATTATTTTTGATCAAGTATTATAAGAAGAGCTTTGCAAAGTTCTTATTACATTTTTTTTTTTATGATTTAAGGGAATATCCCATCGTTAACATCATAATAACAGCATGGTATTCAATGCTCAATGTTTGCATAGATTACAATTTAAAATAAAAAAAAGACGAAAAACGAAAATTTCTAAAAGAAACAACCGAAAAAAAAAATCATTTTAAAATTAAGTGATATTTGATACTGAAAGATAGTATCTTCATTAATATATTGTTTGTTTGTTTAGGCTTTAAGGCGTAAAACCCTAGGGTCGTCAACGCCTGAGAATCTGTCATTTTTGTTATTTTTTGAGTTTATACAATTTTTAGAAAAGAGAAAAAAACAGAATTATAATCAAAAATTAAAAGTAAATAGATAGAATAATAAATGAAAAAAACAATTTTAAAAACATATATAAAAAGAAATATATTAAAATAAGTTAAAAAGCAAAGCACTATAAAATAAAAATTATATTTATTTCGAAATTTTATTTAATATTCTATGTATTTTAAGAAAACGTATATCTGTTTTTATGTTTGATTCGTCATTATTTAATATTACTGATATATCCGGTTTTAGATATAATCTATTTGAGCTTGTATTTGATAGGTATAATAAGGGTATTCTAGGAAATTATGATTGATAGTGAGAGAGCTATTACAGTTTCACATTGTTGCTAGTGATGGACAATGGTTAAATATAAACCATGAAATATTTGATAGTTAATTAAAGGTGAAACGAGGATTATTATGATAAAATCGAGAATTCAAAGCATCGTCTGCACCAAATAAATTGTTCTTAAGTGAGTACAATAATGAATAAGTACAAGTTCACGGGTTGCGGAGTCACATTGCCTAACTATTAAACTGGAGGGATGTTTTCCAGTGAAACAAATTAAACACTTACTAAGTATATTGTTACTACAACAGTGGTGGTAACTTATAGTCATGGTAAGTATCAGGCCAAGAGGAAGAGGGCCAGGCAGAGGCTGTATAAAGCAACTGGAGTAAGCTACATAGAAAGGCAGGACGCGCAACCAGCTCAAGACTAAGAGATGCGGCGCCATCAGTAAGACACACATTCTTGCACCGAGCCGCACCGCAGCTTACAATTATTAAAATTGAATAAAAATAAAATAAAATAAAGAGCCTTATTGGATGTAGACTTAAGTACTCCCAACGTATTAACCCACTGCTGCCGAAACCCCGTATGTCAAAAATGCCAGGAAGGGGAAGAAAAAAACGATTACTTTAGAAGTAGCAGATTTATTTATTAAGTATGTTACATATGACATCTTATTTACTGAATTATATTATAACTACGTGATATGATGGTTGAGTACAACAGTGGTCAATTCCAGGTCTCCTGACAAGAGTGTAACTTCAAGAAAGTAATTGCATGAGTGATTTATCCAGAGGACCATGGGGAGTAAATAAACCTAGGAATTGTAAAAGGGATGAGTGAAATTGTAAGAGGTATGCAATGGAAGTTAGTTATAATTCTTATCCATTAATATTGATATGGAGACTGTGAGAAATTGGCTTTTTACCGAAATCTTTTATTGTTCCTTAAATCCTGATAAGGGGTTTTATTGTGTCCTGTCGGTTCTTTTAAATAATTAGTTCTAAGCTATCAGAGATGGCCTTGTCCTTTGATATATGGAAGTTGTCAATATTTGATTCAACAATTGGCTCATTCAATAACCTAGACCGTTTAAATGGGGATTTATCAGTTAATATAAATTGCATTCCAAACTTTTCAATCAAACACTACAAACCTTGAAGAATGGTTTCAAAACTGGAGGATTAAAGTAATTCCAATAAGTTCCATAGATCTACCTTTAACCTTCGAAACCCTGTCCTACAGAATATCCTTTACTAATACTCCACTTATCCTTGTAGAACAAATCCGATACTCAGGATCAGGGGTGCCCAGAACGGCGTTTCCTGGCTCAAGTTGCGTCATACAAATCTTTGAGGGAGGGAGGGATTGTGACGGAGTTTTGAATTTTTGAGGGGGGTACATTTCGACAGGGTTATAATTTTTTGAAATAAAAAGTTTCAAAATAAGGAAATGATAGAATGGACCACTGGAAATGTAATTATATATGACCTATGCTTATTGAAACTCTACTTTAAACTGTGAGAAGAGGAGAACAATAAAATATCTTGGGAAGAGGAAGGTGGTTCATGCGCCATCGACCTTACGGGGGATGAGTACCCCTGCTCAAGACTCTACCTGGATAAGCGTCTCGACTTACGCAATTGAGCTTTGAGGCTCCACTAAACCATCGGATTCCTCCCTTATCCAATCCTTATAATTCAAAATCCTCAATGCTCCTTGCTTGGTTACAAATAAAATCAGCCATATCGACCATAATGATCCATATGTTTCCGATTTGGACCAATCCAGATACCTACCCTTCCACAACTTCAGAACCATCGGAACACTCTCGTTTTTAACCTTGCTTCATCCTCGATCCCTGATAACCCTCCGAGGCGTATGAAAAGAAGATGACCTCCTGATCTCCTAATTTAGGCGCTTTATTAGAGTGCTACCGGTAGGTAGTTTCTCAACAAGCGTTTTCAAACGATTATATTCCTGTGTACACATTTACTAGATGTATTTATATTCTAATACAATAGTAAATATCATGACTAAATTAAAAAAAAAATGAGGATAACATTTTTTTTATTTATCATAATTTGTTACGGATTAAGTCCATTGTGTAACTGTTTAATATACTTTGAATGTTTAAGGGGAAGCATACCTATTTAATGCGGGAATTATCACTGTGGTATACAAGTCTCCTTATAATATCATACAAGTAGTGTTGCCCAAATGCGAGACCGAGGCGAGTATTGGTCTTGCAAACTCCGTCTTGGTCGTGGTCTTGGTCTTGCGCAAGACTCTCAGAACAGTCTTGCAGTTACTTATTAGCTTATTACTATAGAGATATAACTGTAATTTTTTGGATAGGAGAAATCTAACTAAGCCCGAATGAAAAATTAGAGGAGTTAAATGCAAAATTATATTGGTTATACCAATTATTAACATATAGTAGCTAAAATTTTCAAGTATTAGTGACTATTTTGCCTTAATTTTTATTTTAAAAATCGATTTTTTTACCAGTCTTGGTCTTGGTCTTGCAACAGTTAGGCAGCCTTGGTCTTGGTCTTGCAAAGTACAAGACCAAGACCGATTTTTGGCAACACTACATACAAGTTAGTTATTGTTATATATTATTATTATATTTTTTAAATTAATTTCTTTAATGATATCTGTAATCGTTATTTAGTCTTTTTTAAAATAGATCGATGAAAGTTTCTCCAACTAATTGAAGTAAATAAATAAACCTAGAGATAAAAAAACTTTTCAATTAATCTCGTCAAATGATTTACTCGGTGGAAGGTTAAACGGTGGGAGGGATCTTCAACCAATTGAGCGGTTTAAACTTTTCGGCGACCTAAATATTTGTTTAGGCTGAGGGAATATTGCTCGATAAAGCATACATCCAAGAGAAAGACGACTTAATAAGAAATACAGTCCCCCATCCATCAAAGGCTCGGAAAGAGCCATTCATCAATATTTTACCTAAGAGAAGCTTGACAGTCAATCTGCGATAATCAAATGACTACCAATTATTCTTCCGTTGTTCTTGTGGTGGTTTGTATTATTATTATTATCATTTCTTTCTCCTTTTTTTTTTTAAGATAGTGTCTCCTAAAATGGTCGGTTGTTATCGCTCGTATCCTTAATCTTGAATAAATAATGTAAGACACGGTCATTTTCTTTGGCTCATTCGTTATTCGACCCTTTAGTTCGTATGGTATGGTTCAACTATAATGAGGCAAATATAATTTAGTTAATTAATTAAGTAACTTTATCATTTTTTTTTATTTGTCTTCTTTAAAAAAAAAAGGATGAATCGTTATTATTATTTTTGAAAATTATTAGTAATAACTCATCCCTGTAAAATTTATATTTATCTATATTATTTTCTTTTATTTATCCCGTTTATTGAGAAATATTACATCCTGTCTCAATAAGAATATTTATAATACTAAATTCGTTTTAATAATTTGACTCAGATTACATTTTTTTTTTTAAACTAAACTGCTTTTATTGTCAAAGGACGTCGAAGAATAGACTCCATTTGTCTTATAACCCACTAACAGTAATAATTATTTGGGAGTGCCTGACTCTCCACGAATTATAGTTTCGGAAGGTTGGAAGTAAAAATAAAAATAAAAATAAAAGTATTTTCAAGAAATAAAACAACCGGACTCAACTGGTCAATTCGTAGATGAATTAGCTAAAATAAAAAAAATATATTAAAAATAACAAAAGTAATAAAAAAAGGAAATAAAAGGGAGGAAATAAAAAAGTAATAATTTATAAAAAAAATAGAAAAAAGGTCGATCAATAGTATATTGTGTTATGTTGAGGAAATCTCTTTTTAATTCGAAAAATATAATTATAATTTTTTTCCAACCCGGTTGTCAAAACTTAATATTTTCATACATTTAAATAAAATGAACTAATACAGATAGAATAATAAGGCAAAACAAATATTTTAATTTGCGAACAAGGTTATGTGTAATATTACATAACTTATTATATGAAAAAATTCCTTTAACAATACAAAAATGTACTTATCTATATATATATATATATATATATATATATATATATATATATATATATATATATATATATATATATATTATTATGACTGGGTTTTGACATTCGCCTACGTTTACAGTAAATATTATGATTGTTACGGGGGAGAGGCAAGGTGATCCGGATATCGGAAAAAAATTCGGAATTGAATAAAAAGAATAAACAGGAGCTGTTTTCGTTTATTGAGGTGTAGTTCATGACCTATTATCCGACTATAACTACTATCGGTTAAGTTATAATATAGAAAGGTCGATTAATAAAAATATTGTGACATGTGTATATATATATATATATATATATATATATATATATATTTTTTTTGCAAAATGTCTTATGCATTTCGGAAATAGACATGTCCTGTTGGAACAATATTCTACACCAAGTACTCTAGACTCAAAATATATCACAGAGATTAGACAAAAACTATATTTCTGATTTAAAAAAGTATTAATCAAGGATTATTATTATTGTTAATTGTAAACATTTTTTTCAAAAATTGTGCTCATTAAATGATTTTTAAAAATTCCAGATACAAATTTTGATCAGATTTTTTTTTTTTTAATCATGAATTTTAATCTCTGATATAACTATAGGATTAATTATAAAAATGTATATTATATTATTAACCTTTGTAAAAATATAATAAAACGATAGCTGGTTGCCAGGAGGTTACAAAAAAAAAAAAAAAAAAATCAGTACATCCAATAGCATTGCCTCTTACCAGAACTAGCACCTGTTTAATTATAGGCAAATGGCGTAAAAACAATAACCGTAAATTCAACAGTCCATAACGTTTCTAAAGACATCAATAGTTATCTTTAAGATTAATAATTTTAATATAAAAGAGAGAAATATCAACTTTCGTCAAGAAAATTAATAATAAAACATTTTCTGCCACAGTTTATGATGATTGTGTGTTTTTTTATTTAATAAAGTAAGCTGTGTGCTTATTCCGTGATAACGATTATTCATGAACTAAAATTGAATACTTTTTTTGGAGGGGGGAATGGTGGGATCTATCTGTTTTTTGGGGTTCTAATTTATCAGGAATTGTAAATACTGTAGGAGCCAGTTTGAGTGACGCAACCCCCACCCAATTGAATAATTATCACTCTAATGAATAATCAATTGAGATAAGTCCAGGTTCTGTAAATATTTAATTTCCTCCTAAATGCCAACTGAATTTGATCAACAGCCACGGACTTACATTGTTAATATTCTTTATAACAAAATCCATGGGGAAGTAATTGAATTGTAGCTATTCTGCTTTTTTTTGTTTTCATTTCAATAAACTGTTTATTAATTTTTGAAACTACATAAAATAATTATTTTCTCTGCTGTTGAAACGAACTCTGGGACGCGTGCCTAATATTTTCCGATGTAATATAAAAAATATAATGGTGATCTAGTGGCTGTGATCGGCGCTAAGAAGTCAAAAATCAGTATCACATTTTACAAAGTAGTTGTGTGAGGCATCCTTTAAATAAATATATATATATATTTAAATAAATATATTTTAAGTTTCTTAAACATAAGTGAAATTGAAAGTCTCAAGTTGCTTTAGCACCAGTAACGAGGTCCAGAGCATAGCGTAGGGATTTCCTTGAATCTTGCTTTTCCCTATATAGTTAGAGGGACATGCTTGGAGTTCCCTCGCCTGTTTGTAAATAGGGTACTTAGATATGTATATCTTTTTACTTTCCTATCTACTCGTATACTAGATAAGGAAAGTATTGGCGATCGGGTCAAATTTCCGATATGCGATTTTCTATCTATACCTTTCAGAGCCCTCTGCGTCCGAAAAACACATTTTTAGATATTGGTCTGTCTGTCTGTGCCAAGATTTTCTCAGGAACTAGTGAACCGATTTTGTTACTTTTTTCACTACTGATGCCTTTTACACGAATTGGGTGTTCCCTACGCAATAGTGGCTGCGAAATAAATGAAAAACATGTTTTTCTATAGAATGTAGCGCAAAAATGGCTTTAACTATTTTAATGAAACTTTTCTATAATGTTCTAATAATTGTTCTTTCAGTTTTCGTACATGTTCTAAATTCTCAAAAAAAGTCAGGAAAAAACTTATAAAGAAAAGAAAAATGCTTACCATAGAATTCATACTTAAATTCTATGGTAAAATTTATAATAAAGCTTTTGAAAGGTAGTGAAATTCCCTACAAAACTATATAATAATTGTTCACTTCAGACAACTATTAACGAAGTTACAGCTATTCAATTTCCAATATAACACTTATCCTGGTGTCAGGAATGGGTGAATGAAAGAGAAAAAAGATGACTAAGTGAAAGTAAGAAAATCTGTTGCCCGCATCACACAAGCTTCACTATTTCCTCTACTTTTAACAGAAATTATTGTGTGATGAAATTAATCTATTGAAAAACTTTCATAATCAGCAATATTACAGGGAATGGAAATTTTTACACTGATCTACCTGAATCCGTTTTACATTGCTTTAGTTTATCTAATAAATCGTACTCAATGTAACTAATTAACTAAATAACTCGTAATGTAATTAATTTCTTTTTCTTTATTAATGGGCATTTGTAAAGATATAAAAACTTTTCTGAAATAGATAGGAAAGTTGTGTGAGTGGACACACCAGATTTTTAAAAATTTTACTTGAATGAATGAATGAAAACGTGTTTATTGTACTTTTAAAAAAATATTAAGTAATATATATTATATATATATATATATATATATATATATATATATATATATATATATATATTATATATATATATATATATATATATATATATATATATATATATATATATATATATATATTATATATATATATATATATATATATATATATATATATATATATATATATATATATATATATATTATATATATATATATATATATATATATATATATATATATTATATATATATATATATATATATATATATATATATATATATTATATATATATATATATATATTATATATATATATATATATATATATATATATATATATATATATATATATATATATATATATATATATATATATATATACACATACCCAAGCAAAAACATATAGACAATTCAAAATTCGGTCTATCGAGGTTTGTTTGGAATTAATAATAAATATCCATTTATCTCCTCACTTATCTAAAATAAGTGAGTAGTAATATATCTATAGTATTATTATATATTTATATATACATTCTAGCAATTTCTTCCTTCATTGTTTCATTTGTTTAAATAGAGTTTTCAAGAAAACAAACATCAATACATCATAAATCCAATAAATAAGAAATTTAATTTCAACAACAATAATAATAACCATCAAATACAATATAACAATAAAACAAACGTTACAATAAATAAATACTATGTTGTATCAATAGTTTACTCTCCGACCAATTGAGATCTTTGAAATGTGGCCTGCTGTACATAATTGCTTAAGGCTTTCCAGTTAGAACCCTTTAAGAAACCAAATAATTCTTCCGGAGAACAGGTCCGCTGCCCAAAATATTTCTCTCCTAACTCACTGTACATGTGACATGTCCCCGAAAACTGAATGATATCCTCTTTTTCATGAGAGTTACATACCGGACAGCAATCGTTGCCCCCCACCATGGTTTTACACTTAAGTCGAGCAATTCTGTCCTACATCGAAAAATTGACCCTATAGTCACAATATCGAAACTATTTTTAATTTTAAGTTTTTTAAGTGTTTCTTTTTTAATTTATTGTATATAATTTTTGATTATTATTTAGTTGTTCTCTATATATATGTGTGTGTGAATGTAGTCCTACCTTGCTATAATTATTGTCTAAGGGACAGAATATTATGTTACTCAATAAATACATTTTTAAAAAACAACATAAACCTACTGAATAAATAAAGATGATTTATCATTCATTAATCCGGTTTGTATTTATGCGGAATCTGGTAAGCCATATTTTTCTAAGCCTTCTAGATATCTAAATAGGTTTAGTGTCGGATAGAATAGACTATGGTTTATGGTTGGATTATCCTTGGTGGAGTAAGGCAATACCAGCGGGCCGGATGGTGTGCAATTACAATCTGTTTGGTTTCGAATAGCTCCGTCGCACAGCCAGCCCGAAACGGTTCCGCCCTCACCGACGGAAAACGTAACGCTCTTCTCATCCTTATTTATGCAAATCAGTTTCCTCGGGTTAACGAGCTTCCATGCAAACTTAACAAATTTGCATGCGGAACGAGCAAACAACCACCACTGTTAACAATTTAAGACACGGCCTCGATGTTTGCACTGGTTCAACCGGCCTCGGGGAAAGAAAGGCCACTGTCCACAACCATCTCTCTTCTCATCAGCCACCAATTCCCAAGCTGTAATTTAAATTGGAGAATATGAGCCACTGCATGATGGGAAGAGTAGAGCAATATTCGGGACGCTGCTTGAATTAAAAAAAAAAAATCATGAGAAATTTTAACTTGCAAACAAGAGTATATGTCATATTACATGTATTTGCATAGCATTAATACAAAAATAATTTTATTCTGTGAGTAAAGTCCCCTAAGAATAACAACATGCTTAAAAAAATATGTATGTCAGTCTGACATGTAGAAATAATACAAAAATAAAATGATACTTATCAATTAACTGTTAGTAAGCAATTGAGTATACATAATCTGAAATTTCTCACATGCTTGCAGAAGTTAAGATAAATGCTAATTAGGTGGTAAAATAGGACTTTGAAGGAATTTTTAGACGTGTTTTGACGTATGGAGATGGGTAGGGAGTTCCAAAAGGAAATATCGAGAATGAATTTGTTGAATCAGGTATTGAGAGGATGGATAGGGTAAGGTAGAGTAAGGAGTTCTAGGATATAAGGAGCTTGTTTTTTTTTGTTTTATTTTTTTTGTTCTGAGGAGAATAGGAAAACACCTAGAAGGAATTGCCTTCAGGAAGTATGACAAAGATACTTCAACTCGTTGTACCATCAGGAGATATGGGGGCGCGTGGGAATCCCAAAGATAGATCTTATAAAGCAATTCATGAGCCTTTTTTTCTTTTCTCCAGCCTGGAATAATATAGTTACTTGCTTGGGAAAAACATATATACATATATATATATAATTCATCAAGACTGAGTTTATATTTTCACTTATCTATTCAGTATATCCAGATTAGTGTTGATCTGGATATTGACGAATGAATAGTATATATATATATATATATATATATATATATATATATATATATATATATATATATATATATATATATATATATATATATATATATATAAATAAAGGCAAGGAAGTCAAGATTGGCGGGTCATGTACCTTGAAGCAATCTATCAGGAGCTTCTACACAAAAATTAATGCCTCAACAGCAGCCGAGTTGCATGTAAGTCCAAAAACCAGATAGATGGATGTAATAAACAAAGTTGCTATAGAGTTGCTTGCAAATAGAGGAAAGAAAAAGCCCAAGATAAGGAGAAATGGAGGAGGGCGGTAGAGGCGACGAAAAATCTACAAGGTATGCAAAGTCAAAAAATAAAAAAATAGTAATGAGTTTATTAATCCTATTATGTTTCTTCCATGATTATATTATTCAAACATGGGCTTAACGACCCAGCGGGATGTCTGTTAGGTAAATATTTTATCTTAAGATGTTAATTGAACCACCTGGCGTTGAACGGCAGAAGACCTCTTTAGCAGGAGTTGAGTAAGAATAGCAAAGGTACAGATGCTGGTTGCTCCCTCTTCTGCCTCCCTCACTCCCTCTCACTCTTTGCCTCTCTCACTCACTCCCCCCCCCGCCACCATCCACTCACTCCCCCCTCTTCTTATCACTCCCAACCATCGCTCCCTTCCACTAACTCCCTCCGCCGATACCAGTAGCAGCGGAACTTAATCAGGATCACTTCTCTTCCTTTGGTTAATAACGGAACTTTTACTGTCACCATCAACATTTATCTAAATTTCATCAAGGCGTCATTGGCACGATGGAGGGGCCATTTTGCTAAAAATTATGCTCAGCGCTAAATCAAATTTCTTTATATTTTACTAAACTGTTTCATCTCGCCCAATATTTACACATTTATTCAATATTTATAAATTTTCAGTTTATTTAGCAAACAAAATAAATAAATCTAGTGCGTTACAGGCATCAAACAACTTTGAGTAGAAAAACGTATTTTCATACATTGGGAAGTGAAAGCAGAAATCAGAGACGGTGTTTAATATTCATCTAAATCAATTAATTACAATGTTTTTCTCGCCCACCATAATCGTTAGTGCCACGTTTCATTTTCTTTTACGACTGTATATAATATCCATTAATATAATATAAAATTCTAAACTTTGTCTGAAACATCTATTATGTGATTCCTTGAAAAAAAAAATGTTAATAATAATATATGTTGTATGTAATTAGCTATATATTGTATTATTAGATCCTCAACATTTACCGTGAAAACCTTTTTTTTTTTTTTAATTACAGGTAAGTGAAATTCAATATTTAAACTAACAACAGAAAAGCCTCGAACAGAGTATGAGATATTTGCAAATGGAACAGTATGAGAAAAGTTCGGGCGCTCTCGGCTGTTTCCGTAGGTTCTTGTTCCCAACTAAACAATATTTCTGCTTTTGTTGATATTGAAATCTTTTCTTTGCTTATATTAAACCATTTTCATTACTACTCTAGACACAGAGACACCCAACAATTAGTCTAAAAGCAAGATGTTGCTCTAGATGTTATATACCTACATTTATTGTAGTGTGAAATAGAAACTGACGATGGATCATATTAGATTTAAGCCATGCATCCACAAGATCATTGGAATCATGGTCCTGAAGATGGGAGTAAATATCCCGAAACGTAAACTTGTAAACATGCAATTTTGACAATACAATAAATAAATTCAATTGTTGTTAATTGGAAGTAATCATTGCCAATTAACAAAGAATACCATACAACTTCCCAGAAAAAAAAGATAAATCTTGTCATGAAAACTTGATAAAAATAAGTCAATAATTAAAGTATTCTTATTGTCCTCATCAGTGATTTTTGTTTATTTTCTTGGCAGATGATCAAATTTAGACTTCAATGCAATATGTTTCTTGTATGTACCCGAATTCAAGGATAAAAAAAATATATATATTTTATTACGTACAAAAGTTAGGAATTTTGAACTGAAAAGTCTATTGGAGTCTCGTATGGATAGAATATAAATCAATATTACAGTATAGATATATTAATATCGACATTTCTTAGTCATTTTAAGTTTTAATTTTAATTTGTCAAATTTTTATTAATAAATGTTGCTATTCATTGTCGATAACTAATGTTAGACAACGCTTGATGATTTTTTAACTGTTTAGAGAGTATGTTCCTAATTTTTTATTGAATATTTTTGTGATTATGTTGATGTTTTCCTTTCTGGATTTTACCTTTATTTATGTGTCTTACTCCACATTAAACAAATTAAATCCTCTCTAAAAGTATTATCACATAGCGGTCATGTTCAAAATAAAGTACGTATAATATCCTTTGAAGTGAGTTTAACGGGTCATAGTTGAAGGTGTCGTGTCTATAATACATTAAATGCCGATTGATAAATTGTTTTATCACATTCCAGAACTAGGGAGGGGAACTCGCATGACCTGTTCCGACCACGAATTTAACCCCCTCGTCTTAATTATATACCAGCGGTCCATACGACAATAAATACCATACGCCATCACCCACTCGATACTTTCATGGAAGATTATCTAGATTAATTAATTAATAAAATCACTATTGATTCGGTTGTAGTTGAGTGGGTTTAACTCCGTTCACGCAAACTGATAACGGTCACCGACGTACTCAGATTTTTATTATTTTTTAATGCAGAGTACATTACTCTCCCTCACCTCATATTTCATCATTTTCCGTTCCTGACTCAAGGCTATAACATCCAAAATATGAAAAAACGTAACATATACAAATATATTTTCTGGTGTCCCACAAGGAAGTAAGGAGTTATTGTTATCCTCTATGCGGTTTTCAAAGATAAAAATATAGATTTTGCAACGACCGCCGTTTGTTTACAACATATATTAATCCGTTATTTATAAATATATTATAATTGAATAAAAAAATACTTAATTATTTTTTTTAAACGTTTTTATTGAGAAATATTACAATGCATGTCAATAAAACATATCTATGAATAATAAAAACAGCTTGTATAACATCTCCTAGTCGTACAACAATTTAACTTATGCAAATTAATTAACATTAAATATATACTTATACATACACCCAACAATCATATATAAATACATATGCACACACACACACACACACACACACACACACACACACACACACACATATATATATATATATACATACATACACACACACACACTCACTTACACATACATACACACATGTACATCTTGGAACTGACTTTAAAATCATTAACAATACAAATAAATATCTAATTCTTTAAAATTGCTAAAAACATAAATAAATATCTATCAACTAATTAAAATATATGTACATATATTTTATGAGATGACTAATGTACATATATTTTAATTAGTTGATAGATATTTATTTATGTTTTTAGCAATTTTAAAGAATTAGATATTTATTTGTATTGTTAATGATTTTAAAGTCAGTTCCAAGATGTACATGTGTGTATGTATGTGTAAGTGAGTGTGTGTGTGTGTATGTATGTATATATATGTGTGTGTGTGTGTGTGTGTGTGTGTGTGTGTGTGTGTGTGTGTGTGTGTGTGTGTGTGTGTGTGTGTGTGTGTGTGCATATGTATTTATATATGAGTGTTGGGTGTATGTATAAGTATATATTTAATGTTAATTAATTTGCATAAGTTAAATTGTTGTACGACTAGGAGATGTTATACAAGCTGTTTTTATTATTCATAGATATGTTTTATTGATGCTGGTATATTGGTCATAGAAGCATCTTTCAATTGTTTTATATAAAATAGATGCGATTTTTCATTGTTTATTGTGTAATAATTTGTCTTCGGGCTCAGGACCGGGGAAGTCAGACGCTTAGCGATCCAGTAGCTTAATATATGTGCTAGTGGACGGTGCTGAGGCTGTCGGTGTGTCCCTGGCCTGATCGAAGCTCTATTTTTTTAAAGTAGGTTAAACATTTTGAAATAATTGTTATTAAAGTCATATGGAAGTAATATTGTGTATCGATTGAGCTATTTGTAGTTCTAGCTTTGAAGAGGATCCCATGGTTGACTAATAAAAAGAAAATACCGGGATCGAAACGTCAATAAACAGAAGAAATGAACATTAATTAGTTTATAAAATAATAATTAAGTGACCTTATTCCCAATAAAATAGTGAAGTTTGAATATATATATATATATATAAATATATCAATCCTTGGAAAATGAAATATTTTAAATTGCAAAATATAATAAATTTTTGTAATTCGAATTTATCAAATAAAATATGAAATGCATTGTTTGTAACTCTATTTCTTTTTTAAAATACAAAGTTATTTTTCAGATTGCATTATTATTATTATTCCAATAAAAACGTATTTATATGAATTTTTTAAAAATCTTTAAATGTATTTTTACTTGTAATACAGTTGTAAATATCATCAATAAAAAAATAAAAAAAATCTTTAAAAAATAAAAAAGATATTTTTCAGTTATTATTTCTTGAAAATGTGTTATATATAACCTGTAAAATGTAGGTTTGTTTATGCCCCTACAAATGATACCCAAGTGTACGTGTTCCTTGTCTTTTGAGAATATGATTAAAGTTTCTCTTAAGACCAAAGTACTCGCTGGGCAAAGTGCAATTTCCGCCGCGTGAGGTGTTAAGCCCTTGCAAGTCAGTATGCTGGGGTTAGAAGAGAAGAAGTCCCCTTCCTACCCCCCTCTTCCCATTCCCAGCCCGGCTTGATTGTAATTGATGCTGCCCTGGCCCCCCCTTTCCGAAATGCATGCCCTTCCCTTGTAAGTCATTTAGTGCAGGCTGCCCCCCCTTTCTCTGTAGCTGGCGTTTATGGCTTTTCTCTGAGGCCTTAGTGTTTCCAAATTAGAGCCAGGGAGAATCTTCACTGCTTTTTGCACTCTAATACTTCGTAAAATATCACTCCTTTAAATCACTGTCTCCCCTTCCCTCCGTCTTTCCTTCACTTTCACCAATGCGCATTAACTAACACGGATAGAAAGCTACTGTGATACTGCCCTTACTGTAAAGTAAAATAAAATGATAATGTATATATATATATAAATAATCATTTAATTGGGAATAAGGTCACTTAATAATTATTCCATGAACTCCTAAATGTTCATTTCTTATGCTATTTATTCGACGATTCGATCACATTTTTTTTTTTTTTTAAGTCAACAATGAATCTTATGTTGGAAACATATTATATTTTCTACATTTTAGAAGAAATACCCTCTGCGGTTTCAAATGTGACAGCTTTTTCATTAATTTCTAATACTCCTTCCCTGTTTTGCTAATATCATTCCCGTTTTTATATTTTATCTCCTGAAAAGATAGGTTTTTATATCAACTAAAAACTTCAAAGCAGTAAAAAGAAACAAAAAACCAGTAGATAATATCTATGCTGGTGGACGGTGCTGAGAATGTCCGTGTGTCCCTAGCCTGAGGTATCCAGGTTCTGTTTTAAAAATTTGAAGAAGATTCCTAATTAAAAATTATAATCTATATTCCAAATATTTTATTGTAATTTTATTTATGGTCTGGTGAAAATACTACCGTCATTTTTGATTGATCACGGTAATTTTGTAAGATTAAATTCCA
Organism: Nezara viridula; assembly: GCA_928085145.1. NCBI lineage: Eukaryota > Metazoa > Arthropoda > Insecta > Hemiptera > Pentatomidae > Nezara > Nezara viridula. The sequence continues at coordinate 40,711,589 of OV725078.1, forward strand.
GAAAGAATAAAGAAATCAAATTATTGATTCAAAATTAACTGAATTATTTTGTTATTATCAACAGTAGATTAATAATGACAATGAGATATGTATGAATTTAAATAGTTTCATGAAACAAAGCTTTGAAATAATAAAATATTGCTATGGCGGTGAATTGATTTTATATGAACCATATGATATGTGCAGATTTAGGTGTCTACAGAGTTAAATATTATTGTAAAATTAAATAATTAATTTATTAAGGAAGGAGACTGTCCGGGGTGGCGTTCATAAATAGTCTAAATAGTGGTAAAACTATTTTATTAAAGATTACGTTTCGACTCGACTTTGCAGGTCTTCTTCAGAGCTAGAACGGGCTAGATATAAAAAGATGGAGAATTGTGGAAGTTACATAATATTTAGACAAAAACTTATAAACAATGTGAATAATCTTATTAAAATTAAAAACAGTAAGTACTTTTAAAATATAAACAGACTAAGCTAAGTAACAAGATCCTAAACTGAAGTAAATAGATGGTAACAATATGGTAACATAAGATGGTAACATAAAGGAATGTGGAGGAAGGAAGGAAAAAGAAACCAAAAAATAAATAAATAAGTAAATAAAATAGAGACTTACAGATGTGTTCAGCTAGGAGTTTCACTTAAATTAATTTAATAAATCATAACTGTGACTTTATGGCAAAGTAAGTTTGGTAAAAGAGACTGAATAAAACTGGCTATGATGCTGATTTTACTGGCTATTACTGTAACTAATGATTATGAAATGAATAACTATCCGAGGACCATTTGTATGTTACATCTAAGGCATGGAGGACCAATTTTTTTTTTTCTTTTGGTATTTCAGGGGTTGATCCCCTTATTTATATTTATTAATATTTATAAACTCAGTACAATATGCATCTCTACTTCATGAATGGGCGCTGGATTACTGATTTTGTCTCTGGCATAAGATTGTCTTTTCAATTTTGTTTTTAATTGTGTTTTAAAAAGAGTCGTTCAAGAAGATCATGTTAAAATATAAGATTCTACTATTGAGAACTCCAGTCGTGTTAAGCACTGGGTAACACCAGGAATAAAACTTCAGGGGAGGTAAAATGGCTTTTTAAAGCAGCTTGCGGTAAAATTCACTACTCCGGATTAAAAATAAAATGAAACTTTTTTTTTTGTGCTCCACGTTTGGACAAAAGATTTTTCCTCTTTACAAGCGGAGGATCCCTTTGAAGTATTACTTAGCGATATTGAATGGAATAAAATGAAATGAAAAAAGCATTTATATAAGACCTGATACAAGTAGTGTAAGTTTAGATCATCGATTTGGTTCCGTGTTAATATGTTGTGTGTAGGGAGGCGCGATGTCACCACGACATTCATTTATTTGATAGCTCCCGCTTTCTCTAGATATTTCCTCCATGTAATCTTTTAGCAAAGAAAACACGACCCCTCCCCCACCTCATCTTCCCCCTCTCCAGACATTATCACTCACCTTAAAACCAACACGGACCCTGTTTATTTTAATTTGTTTTCCATCTCTATTTCGGAAAGTGTCGTTTGTTGAAGACGCTCAATCTCTATAGGGACATTCCTTTTGTGAAAGGAATCGAAATATTTAATTTGAAAATGTATATATTCTATATTTATGTGTACAATAGTCGATGCTCCATTCTATGTAACCAACAAAACCCTACACCATGACATTAATATTCCATTTGTCCTAGACCTATCATCCTAATCCCCTTGCACAATCCCTATACAGCACCTCCCATCCCTATAATCCTCCTCGAAGGTTGAAGCGGCAGTGGCCCAGAGACCTTTTGTGAATAAGTATACATTGGAGTTTCGAAAATTGCCAGATTCTCCATGCAAGCCATGTGTGATTATAGCGCCTCTACTGGTCGTTAATAATAGTACTGTGGCTGATTTAGAGGCGCTGGGATCTTCTAGAGTCCTGCCTTTCCTTCCTCACGTGCGGAGAAAGGCTTGGCTCGGAGATCTTGGATGAATGATGTTTTTCTTTATTATTTTTTTTTTAGGTATTGTATAGAAGCGTGTGTGTACTTGTTTTATTAGTTTAGTATATTTTTGTTTGTTTTAGTTTTTATACATTTACTTTTAGTATTTTGTTTTTTCTGTATTATTTATTTTTATTACCCCCATACCAGACTGAAACGCTAGAAACCGCCCGACGTTTTCGACTACTGCAGCACTTACTAGACAAACGCTCTAAGCTCACAATAAATTACAAATGACTCATATATATCACAATAATAAGACCTATTTGGACTTAGGGAATTGAGCTTTGGGGCTCCACTAAACCATCGAATTCCTCTCGTATCCAATCCTTACAATCCAAAATCCTTCGTAAAATCCTCAACGCTCCTCACTTTGTCACAAATAAAATCATCCATGAAGACCTTAATGTTCCATATCTTTCCGATTTGGCCCAATCCAGATACCTATCCTTCCATAACAAACTGCAGAACCATCCGAATCCTCTCGTTTCAAACCTTGCTTCCTCCCCGATCCCTGATAATCCTCTGAGGCGTCTTAAATGAAGATGGCCTCGGGACCTTCTAATATAGAACTTTAATTTGAGTTCTACCAATGGGTAGTTTCTCTTCAAGTTGTACATGTCATGTTACCAATGTCACATTTACGTATTGTATTTTCCAAGCAATACAGTTGTAAATTTCAATAAAATAAAAAAATAAATAAATAAAGAATTATTTTTATTTATTGTTGATAGAACGTGAATGTGCTCACTGAACACTATTATAAATGAACTTATTTGCGACAGATGGTAATATCTCAATAAAAAAAAAAAAAAGTAACTTTATGTGTGGATTATATGTGAAATATTAAGTGTTATGTTTGAAAACTTGTGTTGCTAGTACTTGTTTTTGGTGTGATTAATATCACTTTTTTTTTTATCAAAAGGTGCCACAAAAATGATGGGTCGTTTTTACTAATGTAACGTCAGTCAATTTTAGTAACAGTTACTAAAAGTAAAATAGAAGTTATTACCGTAAGATGGGATAATTTTGGACTGGGTGGGTAACTTAGGGACAGTGGCTAAAACTTAGTTTGTGGCGATTTCGTGTTGTATAAACTGTGTTGGTTCTGCAAAAACGCGTTTTTTGTAGGCATGTACTGCACTACTACATTGCAGCAGTTTGAGAACTCTAGTTCACTACACTCGTTGTGCAGTTAGACTTTATTTATTTCCATTAGTGCCCCAAGAACTGCGAACTCTGATACCGAAGTATTAATATCGAACATGATGAAATCGGTTTCTGATTGGAAATGGACTCAACGCCTGTTGAAATTCAATACTCAAAGGGCACATAGGCCGGTAATTAAATTTTAAAGTAAAATAACTGCAAATTTACTCTAAGCTTCAGTTAACAAAAACTAAATTGTGTGAAGTGTGTGAATAATGTTTGTTACATTTTGGATTTGTTCATTAAATTTTCAAGGAATAATTGTTTAAAAATAATGATTTTTTGTATTATTAATACTAGTTTATTGGTCTCATGGACTCTTAAATACAGCATTGTTTGATAAAATTGGTATACAACCTCTTTTCTTGTTGTTTTTATGTTAATAATGAGCCTATACCGTATTGTGGGATAACCTTGGAACAAAATCATATTTCCTGCCGTTCCTAATGGAGATAATCCACTGTCCTAAATGAACCCTGATCAATGGCGTATGATTAGGACTAATTCATTTTTTTTTTGTGAAATACTCTTGTTTCTAGAGTTATTGTTCTGCCACATTTTGTAAGTGGAAGACTGACTTTACATATTAATAACTCTTTCCAGCATTTTAACTTTAAAACTAAAGATAAAAACATCTTAAAACTTTGAAAACATCCCAAAGTTGCCCCACATACGGTACTCAGAAATCATTTGTCATAAAAGAATCAATGTTTTATTGAAAATTAATATTAAACATTTTCGGAAGTTTAAAATTTCATGTAATGTCCTCTAGAAAATATTCCTTCCTTCATCATAATTTTGATGTCCTTCATTTGTGATGAAAGAATGTTATTTAATTTTAGGAAGGTCATTCTTTTTTTTTTTTTGTAATTTCACACTCTTAATAAATTAATATCATTATGATTGAGGTTATAACATCATTATTACAATTGTAATAATATATTAAATCATTTGTATTTGCCAAATCAGTAACAGTTCTAAATAAGTGATAAAAAATAACTGGTGATACTTAAGTAAAAAATTTTTTTTTCTAACTTGTTTTTTTTTTAAATTTAGAAATATCACATTCTGTCACATCAAGGACATTTGTAATAGTGTTCAGAGAACACACTCGCACTCTATTTACAATAAATAAAAAAAATAATAATAATACAGAAACTTAATAATAATAAACACAATAAAATAAAATAAAAATAAATACAATAAAATAAAATAAAAATAAATACAATAAAATAAAATAAATGTATATAAACAAAAGAACTAACCTAATCATACACACTCGGGCTTGAGTGGAGGATCTGGCCATTGCCAAAACTCCAATAGATGCTTATTTACAGAAGGTCTCTGGGCCACTGCCGCTTCAACCTTCGAGGAGGATTGTAAGGATGGGTGGTGCTGGATAGAGATTGTGCAAGGGGATTTGGATGATAGGTAAGGTTCTGGTGAAATTTGGAGAATTTTTCTGGAATAAGGTCTAGGACAAATGGGATATTAAGGTCATGGTGTAGGATTTTGTTATTTACATAGAACGGAGCATCAACTATTGTTCGAAGGACTTTAGATTGAAAGGATTGAATACGTTTGATGTTAGAAGCTTTTGCTATCCCCCACAGTTCAAGTCCGTATGTCCATATAGGTTTCAGTATTGTCTTGTAGATAAGTAATTTGTTTTCAATAGAAAGTTTGGATTTTCTGTTTAGTAGTCTGTATAGCTGGCCGTATCGTCGGTTGAGTTCTTGTCTTTTGAGTCTAGTATGTGGGTTCCACGTTAGTCTTCGGTCTAAATGTAAACCAAGATACCGGACTGTGTCTGAGTAAGGAAGCTGGATGGAATTAAAGTGTACTGGTGGACAGGAACTGCGTCGGAGTGTAAAGGTAATATGTTGGCATTTAGATTCATTAACTTTAATGCGCCAGTTATTACACCAGTGCTCAATCAAGGTGAGGTGGTTTTGGAGATTTAAGGATGCTATGTTGGGATCAGAGTTGGATGATAAGATTGCGGTGTCGTCAGCGAATGTTGCAAGAAAAGTATCGGGATGAACAGGGATGTCAGCAGTAAAGAGGATGTAAAGCACGGGACCCAAGACGCTGCCTTGGGGAACACCGGCTTTAACGGAGTAGATATTGGAAAATTCTGTTCCACAGCGAACTCGGAAGGAGCGGTCAGAGAGGTAGGATCGGAGGACTAGGTACAAGGACTGAGGTAAATGGATTTTAAGCTTGAAGAGCAGTCCGGAGTGCCATACCCGGTCAAATGCCTGTGCAATGTCCAGAAATGCACCCGAACAGTATTCCTTGTTTTCTAGAGCTGAGGAAATATGATCAACAACTCGGAGTCCTTGTTGAACAGTAGAATGTTGGGAGCGAAAACCAAACTGATGGGAAGGAATATTTTGGGATTCTATAATGGGTAGGATTCGTTTCAAAAGGATCTTTTCAAAAATTTTCGAAAGGATTTGGAGTAGGCTAATTGGTCTATAGGATGTTGAGATATTGGGAGGTTTGCCTGGTTTTGGGAAAAGGATAATAGTGGAGTGTTTCCATAGCAGAGGGAAGTGGGTGGTGCGTAGGATACAATTGTAGATATATGTAAGGAATATGACTGCTTTGGATGGAAGTTGTCGAAGGATTTGAGGGGTAAGGAGATCATGTCCAGGAGCTTTACGGGGGATTAGTTTTTTTAATTGAAATTTCACTTCGGAAGGATGAATAGCTTTTGGGGGCAAGGAAAGTGGGATTGGTGATGTAAGGAGTTCTTCTACTGTTACGGTGTGGGAAGGATGGGATTCCGGATGTGAAATAAATGTATTGGATAGGTGAATGGCGAACTCCTCAGCCTTATCTTCGTCAGATGCTGCCCAGGAGCCATCATCTCGTCGGAGGGGATGGGAAATGCGGTGAGGATTTAGGATTTTGGTTGTGGTTTTCCAAAGGGAATTGTCGCGAGAAGAGAGGGAGGATAGGTAGGAGTTGAAGGAATGTGATCTGAAGGTGGCTAATTCCAGTTTTAATTTTTTGCAGTAATAATTATAGGAGCAGCGGTCGGCAGGATGTCGGGTACGTTGCCACAATAATCTGGCACGGCGTTTGGTGTGGATTAGGTCAAGGAGGTGTTGGGGTAGAATGGTCTTTTTAGGAATTCTGGAGGAGTCTTTAGGGAAGGAGGCAGTCCAGGCAGCTTGTTGGATTGTGGTAGTAAAGGAATTTACGGCACTATCAAGGTCATCGGGAGTTTTGAGGGTTATGTTAAGATCAATTTTATCGGAGATGATTTGGCGGAAAAGGTCCCAGTTAACTGGACCCCTAATAAATGACGGTGGAGAAGGTTTGGGAACGGGTTCAAGTGAAACATTAAGGATTAGAGGACTATGGTCAGAGGAAAGTTCATTTAGACGTGTAATGGAACAATTGAGGGGACTTAAGCCGCTGTGGATAAAGAAATCAAGGAGATCAGGATTACGGTTGGGATCTGTAGGCCAGTAGGTAGGAGAGTTGGGGGAAAGGAGGTGAAAACGTTGGGAATTGAGTGCAGACAGCAGGGTTCGGCCACGAGTATTCGTGGTTCTAGAACCCCATTGTTGATGTTTGGCATTTAGGTCTGCACCCAAGATGAAGTGATGTCCTAAGGAGTCGAGGAGAGAACGGAATTGGGCATTGGATATGGATCGGTTAGGAGGGCAATACGCTGATGCAAGGGTAACCGGAAAGGAAAAGGTTTTTATCACGATAGCGGTGAACTGTAGGAAATCATGTGTAGCTAACGGGAGTATGTGATGGGAGAGGGATTGGTGTACAATGACAGCAGTACCGGCATGTGCTTTTCCGTCAGGGTGGTCAGTACGATATGTCAGGTATTGTGGTATTTTGAAGTGCTGTTTAGTGGTTAGTCGAGTTTCAGTAATTAGTGCCACGTCAATATTTTTGTCAAGTAATAATGTAGTTAGTTCGTTTGTATGATTCCTAACACCATTCGCATTCCAAAGGAGAATGGATAAAGGTTTATTGGAAGTCATTTAAGGATTTTTAGCGGGAGGGATAAAATGTGATACAAGATTGGTGAGAAGAGATATCAAAGGAGTAACAAGGGATCTGAATTCGGAGAGGAAAGATGTAAATAAACTGGTAAGATCTGTGGTATTTGAGGGAGGAGGAATGTGGGGAATTTGGTGTTGATAAAACTGTTGATTAGGTGAAGTTTGATTAAGATGTTGAGGGTGGGGTTGAGAATTTTGAGGCATGTGTTGTTGTTGCGGCAGGGTCTCACAATAAGTAACATCATTCTTACCTCCTAATAAGTGTGCAAAAGACACCGTTGGGTCAATTATTTTTGAAGGTCCTCTTCTTGATGCGTTAGGTTCTCTTCTTGATGCCTCTGCTTCTTCTTGGGTCCGGGATTTTTGATATCTTGATTTGATATTCTTGTAGATCTGACAGCCTTTATAGTTCGCTGGATGTCCTTCAAGGCACAAAGCACAAACTGCAGGATCCCGTTTCGGTTTTGTGCACTTCCCGGATTTGTGCTGCTCTCCACACTTCACACAGCGCGGAAGATGATGGCAGTAAGTCCTGGTATGGCCATATGCCTGGCAATTGTGACACTGTACGATTTCCCTCTTAGGATATGGCTTCTCTACTATAACACTTGTGTAGTATATTCTTCTAATTTCATATATTTTTTCGATCCCTTGATTTGGCTCCAAATCTACGAAAAATAAGGGTAGAGGAACTTTTACTCCTGGCTGTTCTTTACTCTCCTTCTGTACATTTGTAATCTGGCGCACTATGAAACCTAAATTTTTCAATTCTTCTTCTATTGCTTCGGTTGGTGTTGAGGGGTGTTGATTTCTTATGACTACCCTCAAAGCTCGATCTTGCCGTAATTGGTACGTATGAAAATCCGCGTTGGTTTCCATTAGATACTTCACAATTTTTCTGTAGGTTTCAGCTGTATCTGGTGATATCTTCGTGTCCTTTGTTCTGCTTAGACATGAATAGCTTCCAGAGCCTGTTATTTTGTTCAGTTGTGAGCATAGTAACTGAAAATTTTTTATGTTTTTAACGAATATGGGTGGAGGTCGGGGATCTCTTGGTATTGAAGCGGATTCCATCACTTCTTTATCATTCTGAAGCACCTGATAGGGGTTAGGGGTGAAAAACGGAGATTGTTCGGTTATCTCTTGTGAAGATGTACCTGGTTGTTGCTGAAGTTCTTCAATTGTTGGTTTTGATGATGTTCCTGGCTGGGTTTCATTTTCTCTGGAGCTAATAGGCGTTACTGCAGGTGTTTGACGACATTGACGAGGCTTTTGTTTGACTGGCGAAGAACAAGGTGTTGAGCCTAACGGCCGAATTCTCTTGATAGACGCTCTACTAGACATGGCCTGATGGTGATATCGCATATAAGGGAAAAAAATAAAATAAAAAAAATAAATAAATAAAAATAACCCTATAATTTATAACAAACAATAAATTGTTGTTATGTACTCTTGGCCTGTTTTGAATAGATAATCTCAAAGATTTCACTGTAAAATAAGCAAATTCTGAGAGACGATGTAGAAACACGACCTTTCGCATCAGCTGATCCACCATGTGTGAAAGTAAAAAATAACCAAAAAATGTTTAATGAAAAAAAAGTAGATAAAATCAGTTTAAAAATATGCATGAAATTTCGGTAACGAATATTTAGAGTTATGTTAAATAATGTAATATTTTTGAAAAAACTATATCCTTTTCTAAAGTAAAATTGGATTATTTTTTTAATACTGATTTAATGAAACATAACTTAAAATATTCGTTACCGATGTTCGAAATTTTTTTAAAATTTTAAAATCTGTATCACGTATTTGATTTACTGAGCCTGTTCTGGTATTACATTGCAGCATTTAATCAGTTGAAAAATATATACAGTGATTTTTGTCGCAAGATGTGCTCCTTCATTATTGTTGACCAAATGCCAGACCGAAACGCGTCTTGGTCTTGCAAACTCAGTTTTGGTCATGATCTTGGTCTTGCGCAAGAGTCTCGCAACAGACGTGCAGTTAGTTATTAGCTTATTACTATAGAGATATTACTGTAATTTTTAGACAGCAGAAACCTAACTAAGGCCGAATGAAAGATTAGAGGAGTTAAATGCAAAAGTATATTGGTTATACGAATTATTTACATATAGTAACTACGATTGTCAACTATTAGTAACTATTTTGCCTTAACTTTTAATTCAAAAATCGATTTTTTTTTTACCAGTCCTGGTCTTAGTCTTGCAACAGTTAGGCAGCCTTGGTCTTAGTCTTGCAAACTGCAAGACCAAGACCGATTTTGGGCAACACTATCCTTAATAGATAAAATGGGGAAAATCCAAAAAATGTACGAACATATAGCAGTTATTGGTGGATATTCAAAAGTGATCCGGGAAGAAGTGGGGGAGGGGGATGCCGAGGTGGAAAACTTGGATTTTCAATCTCAGTCATATCCCATAAGGCTAATATATACAAGTAAAAAAAAAAAAAATTCACCCATTTTTGACAAACAATTTCCCGTTTCGATCCTCCAGTTGCTAGCCAAATATCAGTCGCCATTTTTTTAGGTGTATTGATCTGACTGTCAGACACTTATCTTTTGTTGTACAAATGTTAGGATTAAAAAAATAAAAAAAAAATGCTTTCAGAATTCACTTCAGGTAATGTAAATTATTTTGCACGGACTTTAGGACTGTATGGTAGTTATGTTTCCACCAAGATATAGGGTATCCAACACTTCTGAATGGGAAAAAGTATTGTAAAAAAAAATAAAGTAAATAAAAGAAAAAAAGAGAGGTTTACTGGATTAGACGAGCAGAGAGAATACAGCGGTGCTCTGTAATTTTAGATTTGACTCAAATTGACCGTGGAAAGACGTGCTTCCTGTTGCTACAGATGTAAAAGGAGATGGAAGGAATTTTGATATGTTAGAAGGAAAATAACAACAGATGTAATTAGTGAAGAGTCTGCCGCAAGCTGGCGACTTCATTACGCGACTGTCTCTTTATGAACCGAGACTATACTCCCGGCTCTTCGCACTACGAATTATAAACTTTATCCTCTGGAAATTCACTTTAATTTAAAAGATTGAGAAAACCATTTTCTTTAACAGCTGCTGACTTAATGATGTTCGGATATGGCTATACTAAAATAAAACCTTCATTTGATGATCAATTTTTATTTCCAACATCAAGTTGAGTACTTCGTTCATTTATCGGTCTTGGTCTTGCAAAGTGCAAGACCAAGACCGATTATGGGCAATACTATCTATAATATTTCTTGTTTTATATTTTATTATATTTCTCTGACACCTGGTTGATTCGAAAGGTCAGCAAATTCAATAAACACCATTAATGACTGCATTTCATGACTTTTTTCGTCCTTTATTATTTTTAATCTGTTTCGGCATTACTGGGATTTAGATTATAATCCTCCCTGTTATTTCGGAACTACATTTTTCCCCTTGTAACTTTTTAAGTAAAGGTTTTAAAGAACTTTATAAAAAAAAAATATTAAAAAACTCTTTTGATTTTGCCCAAAAACCTATCTAAAAACTTCCATTTATTCTTAGTTACTCAAACAAACTAAGCATTAGAATTATGTAATTCATTTAAGATAAATTATATAACTTTAATATGAGCTGGACTTTACATTAGTTCCTCAAGGTAGTATCTTTGGTCCTATCCTTTACAGAGTTTATACAGCTGACATCCCAACCCATCCTGACACTGTCATCGCCACATATGTTGATGAAACATGTATCCTATCTGTTAATAATGATCCATCAACTGCATCCCAAACTCTCCAGTCACATATCACCAACCTTGAAGAATGGCGTAAAAACTGGAGAATTAAAATAAATTCCAATAAATCCCATCAAATTACCTTTACCCTGCGTCGCAAACCCATGATCTCCTGTCCTACATTATCTTTTAATAATTCCCCACTTATCCCAGGTGAACAAATCCGTTACCTACTACTCCACCTGGACAAAAGACTCACATGGAATCCTCATACAAGACTGAAACGACGAGAAACTGCTCGACGTTTCCGACTACTCCAACACTTACTAGACAAACGCCCTAAGCGATTGAAATCAATTACAAACGACTCATATATATGACAATAATAATACCCATTTGGACTTACGGAATTGAGCTTTGGGGCTCCACTAAACCATCGAATTCTTCTAGTATCCAATCCTTACTACCCAAATTGCTCACCGCTCCTTACTTTGTCACAAATAAAATCATCCATAAAGACCTTAATGTTCCATATCTTTCCGATTTGGCCCAATCCAGATACCTATCCTTCCATAACACACTTCAGAACCATCCGAATCTACTTTATTACAAAAAAAAAAAATTCTTAGAATTTATATTTTAAAACCTTTTTTTTCACCGAAACTGTTAAAATGATTTTTTTTTTTAAATATCAAAGTTTAAACTACTAATTTATACTGATGAATTAGCGATATGGAAATAGATCAATTGTTAATATTAACATTTTAAGTAATTAAATAATGGAAACAAAAACATGTATAAACGAATTTTACGCGTTTTTGATTTTATTTCTTGTTCACGGTTAATACCAAATGAAAACAAGAGAAGTGGTACTTATTCATGTCAATTCAAACGTTTTAGCCATGAATTGAAGTAAGTCAACTAATTAGCATGCCAATGATTCAATTAATAAAATACATTAATTACTCTGAAAACACGGAAAAGGAAGGCGATATTTACAGTCCCCTAATTGCCGCATTTAACATTTAAACACATTCTCTCGAAATAAGCTCCTTGACAACGAAAATAATTCTCATTTAATTGCACAGTAAGCCATGCTTTCAGGCTAAGGCACCTCTCACACTTTTTCTCTCCACTGTTTCTTTTATTTATTTTGTTTTTATTTTTATTTTCTTTAGCATCCGGTTTCCTCAACAATTATATACTCCGCATTTTTTTTATTTTATTTTACCAATAGCAATTTTTTTTTTTATTTCTTGAAAACCCCACTAAATTCATGGTACTTTAAAGTCTTTGCAGGGCAATCTAATTACAGAGGGAGTCATGCAATTAACTAAGTTCTTAGAAAAAAAAATTAAAGAAAAGTGAGCTTTGAAGAAATATCTCGAGCACCATAAAAAAAAAAAAAAAAGTCAGGCCTTTCTTGTTTTGTCTTAAGATAAGTAGGACCCAGATCTTAGAGTATAGATCGTAAAAAAACAAAACAATTGCGTTATCCGTACAATAATGCAGGATTTCACATTGACTTCATATTAACCATCTATGCATATAAATGCGGTTTGATAGCTGGCTGCAGTGAATAATTGAAGAGAATATTAGTTGGGGTGATCAGTCAAAACATGTAAAAATAAGTAAGTATATTTATTTTTATTTTTGCCGACGTCTCGTCCTAAATCTCAGGCCTTCATCAGGGCTGGTAAAACTAAAATCACTTCTTGTGGAAATCTTTCGTTTGGCCAGCCCTGACAAAGGCCTGAACTTTGGACCGAAACCTCGGCAAAAATAAAAATAAACACACACACATTTATTTTTAATTTTTTTTTTTTTTGACTGGACTGATCACCACAACCAACCTTCTCTTCAATTATGTAAATTACTGCTCATGTTTGAAGGATCTTACTTTTGTATAAGTATTAACATTTTTCAATCCTGTTTGAAACAAAAACGTTTCTTATCTTCTCGAGTATTTCTCTAATTGTAAAGAATTAAATGTTTTACTAAGATGCCGAAGCGTGATTTTCTTTATATGAATACAATAATTGATCAAGTCTGTGGCGATAGCAGGGTTATTGAGCAGTCTATTATAAGACGGTTTAAAAAATTTTGAGAGGGATACTTCAGCTTCGAAGACAAAGATAATCATAGAAGGACATCAAATAATGATGAAAACATTCTGCAAGGTTTGGCCGAAGAAAATTTCAGAATAAATGTTCCAGAACTTACATAACTCCTGTGTTATACAGCAACTAAACTGCAAGCACTAAAATTGAAGAGTTAAGATGAAAGATGAAAGAGTTCAGCAAAGATGAAAGAGTTAATTTCTTGTATTTATATCAAGAAATAAATCACGTGCAACATTAAAAAAAAAAAATCGGCTTATAATATGTGAGTGACATAAGCATATCTTCATACCGCCTCCCCTTCGCCCTATTTGGCATGGCAGAGACCACGTGTAAATATCAATATCCTCAATTCTTCTTCTTTGTTTTCTCTTTTGTTGCTTCCTTCATCATTTCGCTGTGCTTTATTTTTCTTTCCTCAGACCACTCTGGCCCCACTTTTCTTTTTTATTCTGAAGTTCTTCAAAATTTAAGTATGTAACTTCTTATTAGAATTGTTTTTTTATGTTTATATTTTACCGATTCGATTATTAAAGTCGATCCGAAATACAAAAATAATTATCAAGAATTATGTACCTTTAACACAACATAGGTTTTTTAAAATAAAAAATATGTTCTGATAATTCTACAAAATTAACATATAGTTTTGTCGTTATAAACCCAAAAAGAATCTCGTAATTTTTATTATTCAATCATGTTCAATCGATGTGAAAAGATTTGTTTGCAAATATGAGTCTTTTGAATGTTTGGCAAACAGTTTTAGTTTAGCGCTGGCAAGAATAACACAATATTTGATATTTTCGCCGCTATTTGACAGTAATTTAATTTTTAATAGTTTTATTACCTAAAACTATGTTTTTTTAATCGCTGTCAATTCAATTTACGGGCGAATATGATGACTTAATAGAATTATACAATAGTAAGTCCAACAAGAAATAATACCTTTCCATTTTGGACACAGGCTGCTTAATTTCCAGTTTTCCTGAGCTAGCCAACGCGGACGACCATGTTGTTTATTGTAACAATGAAATGAATTTCCAGTTTAACAATTTAAAGAGAATATTCAGTACTGATGGATAGACTATGAGCTACCAACTTGACAAAGAGAAGAATCATCGTTTGAAAGAGAAACAACTACATCGTCATTAGACTGAATGGAACTCGCACAGGTGAGCGATTTCAAATACTTGGTAGAACACATGAAGGGAAGTGGGTGATTAGATGGAGATGCACGATGGAGGATAAAGGAAGCGAAAGGTGATTTAATGCCATTAAGAAAGACTTTTTGGGAAGTAATGAGATTCCCAAATCCACAAAAACAATGATTTAAAAAATAATCTTCCTTCTAATTCTGACACACTCAAGCAAGTCTCGGGCTCTTACAAGTAAACTAAGCAGCCAACACCAAGACATGGAAATAAAGGGTCGAAGATAAGACAAGGAGAGATCGAGATGGGAACAGCAAATTCCTATCCAACCCAGGATTTGTAAAGATAAAATAAAGGACGTGTTTATCTAATGCCAGACGAACAGACTGGCAAATTTCACTTATGAGATACAGGTGGGAGATAGAAGATCTAGAAGGCGGAGTAGGAAGACTTGGAAAGGTGGAATAAAGGAAGCATTTGACTGGAGAGGAATACATTGGATAAGTAGAAGAAAAAGCTAAAGACTGAGATTTGTAAATCAAGCTCTATAACGGAAGCTTCACTTAGCACTGTTTGGAGAAGATGGATTAAAATATATATATATATATATATATATATATATATATATAATGTAATAGATAAATAGAATATGATAGCATTTCATCTTTCTTTAACATTATGTTTTAATTATTACTTATATTTAATGGAGACAGCTTTGCATTGCACTAGATTTGATGATTAGGATTATTAATGAGTTTTAGAAAGTTCAGCTAAGTCTCTTAACCGAACCAAAATTTTGTTCCATTTTTTTAAACAAAAAATAAATCGAACATTTAAAATGCAACAGAGTTCAAAACAGGAGAATCTTTTCTTTATAGTCTTAGGGAGCTGATGTTGAGACTTTCATAAGTTGACAAAAAACGCATACCTTCACAAGACGTCAAAATAATTTAAAATTTAAAATCATGATGTTCTAAAAAACGCTTTAGCTTTATACAGAGCTGGCTGGTTAGCTCTCTACATGTGACCAATTGTAACGTTGAAGAATTTTAAACGGCTCTTAGACCAAAATTGGATAACCCTCTCTTGTTGGCCGGACGTAACTTGTACATGGCTCGGACGGTAAACTATAGTGTACTGCATGGCTAGTTTAGATACAACTTCCTTAAGTATTAGCCAAAACTTTGATACAAAATATGCCTCACTATAGCGGGAAGGCAAACTCCACCAGTAATGGCGAGACTCGTAGAGCCATCTCCCATGAATTATTTAAAGTTTGAACGATTGCACCGATAAAGCCGCATGCACCACTTTATGACCGCTTCATCAATTATTCACCATCGAACCCGCCAACATCCTTCCACTATTCTACAGAACGCCTAGAAAATAGATGCCACGGCCTGTGTATAAGAACTGTGAGTAGGTTCAAGATACTGGTAAATTATTTAAAATATGTATTCAAAAAGTCGGTTAATTAATATGAAACTGAAATAATATAGAGAACTTAGCACTAATAAAATTAATATTCAAAGTGTTCCTAGTAGATTTCAATCAATTTTCAGTTTATTATTTTTAATAATCTTCCGTTTTGATCGACCTAGCAAAACAAAAACTTAACCCTCTTTCAAAATGTCCGGTTTTACGTTTCGCGTGTTATACAACATATTATACATATTCAGAGGTAGCCCAAGAATGAATGATCCTTCCAACGGGACATTACTATCCGCCCTTTCCTTTTAAAATTGTGGCCAAGATACCAGTGTAGCTATAAACTGTTGCGCCGAAACGACTGCAACGATTTTAATGAAACGCCTAAAGTTTTCCTCTTTAAGCTTTGAAAATTTATGCATACCACACGTCCAAGAAAACAATCTGGAAAAAAAAGTATGGTAAATGCATAAATTTATTATTTTCGTTGAATTATGTGTACACCTATTTGAAACATAATAAAATTATCTAAAAAATCTCATTAAAAAATGATCGAAATCGGACGGCATAGTGCAGAAATGAGGTATTTTGAACTTTTTGTTTATGTTACAATATATAATGCTGTTTAAATTATGGTGTAAGCAAACTTGAGGTCTGTCGTGAATAATATTTAAAAATATTGTCCATATTTTTTAATTTTCTGAATTTCTTGTTGGTTGTTGAGCATGTAGTTAAATTTTATTTACCGTGTTAAGAACCGTTGTTGGAACGTAATTGTGATTCAAAAATTATTGCCGATTTCATCGTGTTTTAAGTAATATTCTATTTTTTTATTTTTTATTTTTTGTCATCTGGAAATAACAAATGTTAACTGAATAAATGATAAAGTTTCATTGAAAAAAAATCTTCAATTAATTTGGTCAGAAACAGTACTGGAGACTAAATAGGTTTATTAAGAAAAAAAGGGATGTTGTGCCTGTCTGAACCTATTTAACATTATCGCTAACGCATCGCACTACATTAATGATAGTAGAGGTTTTTACAATTTTTTAATAGACATGATTATTTATTTTTATTATTTTTGTACACAGTAAATGCCCACGTTTAATTATATATATATATATATATATATATATATATATATATATATATATATATATATATATATATATATATATATATATATATATATATATATAAATTTATTTATATATATAAATAAAATATATGAAAAAAATATATAAAAAAAAATATATAAAAAAACCTTCAGGTAAATATATAAAATAAAAAAATAAATTATGTATAAATATATATATATATATATATATATATATGTATACAATCGATTTATTTCATTTTACTTTTTTCAGAACGTAATCACCTTTATTTAATTTTATTCAGGACTTGAAACGAAATTTTAACTTTAATTTTTGTTCAGTTTCAGTTTAACTGGAATTTTTATTCTTAATTCGTTTATTTTATTTTGAAACTCTATTTATTGAATAATAATACAATCAGCCACTGGAGGGCTATAAGTATTAGGGCTAAGAGTTCTCATTCAAACAATATATACAAATAATAGAGAAATAAATATAAATATAAAAAGTAAATAAATAATACTGATGAAGAAAGAAAATAAAAGAAAAAAAAATAAACAATAACATAAAAAGAAACTTATAAACACAATCATACCTATATACAATATATACATTCGCCCAAGAATCTCCGAGCCAGGCTTTTTCCCCCACATGTGGAAGGCAAAGCAAGACTCCAGGAGATTCCAGTGCCACTTTTCCAGCCGCATCACTGGTATTAGAAGCCAATGGAGACTGAAAGAGGGCACTAGAGCCACAGACGCTCGGGACATGAGTGGAGAAGCTGGCCATTGCCAGGACTCCAGAAGCATATTTACAAGAGATCTCTGGGCCACTGCCGTTTTAACCTTCGTGGAGGATTGTAGGGATGAAGGGAGCTGGATAGGGATTGAGCTAGAGGATTTGGATGATGGATAAGGTTTTGGTGAAAGTTTGAGAATCTGGTTGGGATGATGTCGAGGACAAATGGGATGTTAAGGTCATGGTGTAGGGTCTTGTTTGTGACATAATATGGGGCATTGACTATTGTTCTAAGTACTTTGGACTGGAAGGATTGGATGCGTTTGATATTCGAATGTTTAGCAGTTCCCCACAGTTCAAGTCCGTAGGTCCAGATAGGTTTCAGTATGGTCTTGTAGATTAAAAGTTTATTTTCAATCGAAAGATGGGATGTCCTACTTAGTAATCTATACAGCTGGCCATATCGTCGGTTAAGTTCTTGTCTTTTAAGTCTGGTATGTGGGTTCCAAGTTAGTCTTTTGTCAAGAAGGAAGCCAAGGTAACGGACTGTGTCTGAGTAGGGAAGTGGAATTGAATTAAAAAGGATTGACGGACAGGATCTGCGTCGCAGGGTAAAAGTGATATGTTTGCATTTTGATTCATTGATTTTGATGCGCCAGTTGTTGCACCACTGCTCAATCAAAGAGAGGTGAGATTGTAGGTTTAGAGATGCTATTTGAGGATCTGAGTGGGAAGATAGAATGGCAGTATCATCAGCAAATGTAGCTAGAAATGTATCGGGATTGGAAGGGATATCGGAAGTGAAGAGGATATAGAGAACTGGGCCCAAGACACTGCCTTGTGGAACACCAGCCTCAACTGGATAGTAAGTGGAGAATGCGGTGTCACAACGGACTTGAAAGGAACGATTTGAGAGGTAGGATTTGAGGACTAGGTATAAGGATTGGGGTAAATGGGTTTTGAGCTTGAAAAGCAAGCCATCGTGCCACACCCGGTCGAAAGCTTGTGCTACGTCCAGAAAGGCACCAGTGCAATAATGCTTGTTTTCAAGTGCAGAGGATATATGGTCCACAACACGAAGGCCTTGTTGGACAGTGGAATGTCTTGAGCGGAATCCAAACTGATGAGAAGGGATGTTGTGGGATTCGATTATGGGTAGGATGCGTTTGAGAAGGATTTTCTCAAAGATTTTTGAGAGGATCGGGAGTAAGCTTATCGGTCTATAGGATGATGTGTTATTAACAGGTTTACCTGGTTTTGGAAACAGGATGATTATGGAATGTTTCCACACCAAAGGAAAGTTGGTTGTGCGAAGGATGCAGTTGTATAGATAGGTAAGGAATATGATTGCTTTTTTGGGAAGTTGTCTGAGGATTTGTGAAGTGAGGAGATCATATCCAGGGGATTTTCGGGGTTTTAATTTGTTTATAAGGAATTTGACCTCAGAGGGGTTAACAGGTTTTGGAGGTAGAGAGAGAGGAATTGGTGAAGAGAGGAATTCTTCAACTTCAGCAGTGTGGCTGGGATGGAGTTCGGGGTGAGGGGTGAATGTGTAGGATAAATGTTTAGCAAACTCCTTTGCTCTATTCGCATCTGACGAAGCCCAGGAACCATCATCACGGCGAAGTGGATGGGAAATGGACTGGAATTTAAGGATTTTTTTGGTTACGTTCCAGAGGGAGTTATCACTAGCGGATAATGAGGAGAGGTAGGAATTGTAGGATTGGGTTTTAAAAGTTTCCAGTTTCTTTTTTACCTGTTTGGAATAATAATTATACGATTTCCGGTCATCAGGATGCCTAGTTCTTTGCCAAAGGGTCCTAGAGCAACGTTTGCTATGGATTAGGTCCAATAGATCTTGAGGTAAAGGATTTATGTTATGGTATTTTTTGGGACGATCAGGTGAGGATGCAGTCCAAGCTGCTTGCTGGATCAGGGTAGTGAAGGAATGCACTGCATCGTCGAGGTCTTCAGGTGTTTTTAAGGAAACTCTGAGGTCAATATTATCTTCCAGTATTTGACGGAAAAGGTTCCAGTTAACTGGCCCCCTGATAAATGAAGGTGGGGATGATTTGGGAATGGGAGATGTGGAAACGGTTAGGACTAGAGGACTATGGTCTGAGGAAAGATCATCAAACCTTGAAATAGAACAGTGTAGTGATCCTAGACCTTTGTGGAGGAAAAAGTCTAGAAGGTCGGGATTGCGGTTGGGATCTGTTGGCCAGTATGTGGGTGTATTAGGTGAAAGGATGTTGCTGCGATGGGAATTAAGTGCAGATAGCAATGTTCGGCCTCGGGAATTTGTGGATCTGGCTCCCCATTGCTGGTGTTTTGCATTTAGATCTGCACCTAGGAGGAAGTGGTGTCCTAAGGAATTCAGGAAGGAAATTATTTGGGATTCGGAAATGGGTGTTTTAGGTGGGGAATATGCCGCAACTAGTGTTATTGGGTAAAGGGGTGTTTGGATTATTACGGCTGTGGATTGTAGGAAATTATGGCTTGGTAAGGGAAACAAATGATGGGAAACGGATCGATGGATAATTATGGCAGTGCCACCATGTGCTGTTCCATCAGGATGGTCGGTTCGATAAATATTGTAGCCGGGCACGTTGATTTGTCGTTTGTTGGTTAGTCGAGTTTCAGTTATTAGTGCTATGTCGATGTTTTTGTCATGTAATAAGATTGTCAGTTCGTTGATGTGGTTCCGAATACCATTCGCATTCCAGAGGAGAATGGAGAGGAATTTGGTTGAGGACATTTATGGATTTCTTGGCAGTGGAATGAGGTTGGATATAACATTGGTAAGTAGCGAAATAAGGGGGGTAATGAGAGATCTAAATTCGGAAAGGAAAGATGTCAATAGGCTTGTGAGGTCAGTGGAATTGGAAGGAGGAGGAATGAATGTGTGAGTATTTAACCTACGTTCAGGGATGGAGGGATATGGGTCTTGAGGTTGATGTGTGAATTCTTGAGGTTTAGATTCTTGTGGCAGGGCCTGAGATTGAGTGTTTACAGTGTCTCCTTTGAACATCTGAGCATAGGACACTCTTCCGTTCACTGTTCTATAGGGTTGTCTTGGTGGCCTGGATGTCCCTTCTTCTCTAGGCGTTGCGTACATTCGTGTTTTCAAATCTTTGTAAGTTTGACAACCCTTGTAGTTGGCTGGGTGTCCTTGGTGGCATAAAGCGCATACTGCAGGTGAAGTTCTAGACTTCCTACAGTCCTCTGTTTTGTGTTGCTCACCACACCTCACACATCTAGGAATGTGATGACAATACCGTTTCGTATGGCCATAAGCCTGGCAGTTATGGCATTGAACGATGTCGCGCTTGCTGTAGGGCTTTTCTACAACAACGCTTGTATAATAAAGGCGTGTGACCTTGTAGATGTTTTCGACATCAGGTGTTCGGTCAAGGTCAACGAAGAATAGTGGAAGAGGTATTTTATTTTTTATTCCAGGCTGTTCTCTATCCTCCTTAAATATGTTCACTATCTGGCGAACATGGAATCCCATACCCGTGAGCTCTTCTTTTATAGCATCTGTTGGCGTAGATGGGTGCAGTCTTCTGATAACGACCCTGAGCGCCCTCTCTTGACGCAGTTGATACGTGTGGTAATCAGCCTTGGTGTCAGATAAATATTTTATGATTTTTCTATAGGTTTCTGGAGTGTCGGGCATTAACTTAGTGTCATTGGTGCGGCTTTGGCATAAATATTTTCCTGAACCTACCAGATTATTCAATTGATTACACATCAATTGAAAATTTTTAATATTTCTAACAAATATTGGTGGGGGTTTGGGTTCTCTGGGGATGGATGCTGCTTCCATTTGTTCGTTGTTTATATTTGAAAGCACTTCAAATGGATTCGAAGTGAAAAACGGCGATTCTTCACCCATAGCTTGAGTTGTCTCATAATTGTTGGGTTGTTGTGAGGAGCCAGGTTGGGGTTCCACTTCTTCTATGGAGCTCCCTGGTGTGGCTGGTGGAGTGTTTCTTTTCGAATGCCTTGTCTTTTTTTTAATGGGAGAACTAATTGTAGTATCCAGGCTCCTGGACCTAGTGTTTTTGCCCTTACTCGACATTAGCATGTGATAATATCGCATTTCATATTTATTTTTAAAAGAAAAATTGATAAAAGTGAAGAGAGGAAAAAAAAAAAATTTTATTGAACACGAAAATATAGACGCGCTCTTGGAGAGCACAGATCTGCCTCCGACGGAGGGATCTAGCCCACTGGTATTAACGACTGTTGCAGCTTATGGCTGGCCGTTATCTAACTAACCTAAGGTCTATTTACACTGTTCACTCTTGTGTTGTAAATAAGTGATTACTCACCTTATTTTTTTTTGTCCAGTATAAACGTAATTGTTAATGTAACTGATAACACTAATTGTTCACATTAAACTTGTATACTGCCACTGATAAATGAGATTTTTATAAGAGACGACCTGACGTATGTTTAACTAGGGCTAACGCATGCGCAGAACTATTTTGAAACTAGAACTTTTTTCGTAGTAAATTTTCAAGAAAAAAATCATTTAAATATTATTATTACTTTATTTTATAATTATTAGTTTATTTTGTTTCAAAGTTCTGTTGATTTTGACAAAATGTCGATATGAAAATCACATTTATTCTTAGATGCTTAAACAAAGGACACACTAGAATCAAGTAGTTGATTTAAAATAAATTATAACTCTAATCCTGGTATTCAGGTTTGATATACAAACTTCGTCAATTTCTGCTTCCTACATATTTCCTATCAATCCTTTCCTTCCTCACAGATAGAACTTTCAAAGTAAATCATAACTCTGCCTACTAATCTCCTTGTTCCCCAAGGAAGCATCTTAGGTCCCATCCTTTACACAGTTTATACAGCTGATATTCCAACCCATCCTTTTACCTTACCACCTATGCTGATGACACATGTGTGTCATCATCCAATAATGAACCAATTGTTGCATCTTAATCACTGCACTCACATATTTCAGCCATTGAAGAATGGTGTCATAACTGGAGAATCAAAATTAACATCAACAAATTACTTTTACCCTGCGTCGTAAGCCTACTACGACCTGTCCTACAGTATCCTTTAAAAATATTCCAGTTATCCCTGTCGATCAGATCCATCACCTAGGACTCCTTCTTGACAAACGTGTTACTTGAATCATCATACTACATTGAAAAGACAAGATACTTCTAACGGATTCCGACTGCTACATCACTTACTTGACAAACGCTCCAAAATTCCAATATTCTACAAAAAACTCATTTATACTTCCATCATCTGGCCCATTTGGACATATCAAATAGAACTTTGGGGCTCCAGAAAACCATCAAATTCTTCCAGTATCTAATCCTTACAATCCAAAATCCTCCGTAAAATTATTCATCAAGACCTCAATATTCCCTTTGCTGAAGACTTGGCCCGACTAAGATACTCCTCTTTTAATTACTAACTCCTTGGTCACCCTGACCTTTCATCCAAAACAATTCATGACGATTCTCCGACGCGTCTGAAAACAAGATGGCCAAGGGACCTTCTAAATCAATTTAATTTTGAATACCTCCCAATGTGTAGTTTCTTGACAAGTTTATATTATGTTTTAGCAGATTTACTCTTTTTATGTGTAGACAGTTGTAAATATCAATAAATGAATAAAAAAAAGCTCTAATCCAAGCCCAATAACTGTTTCTCTTTAACGTGACTTTTTTAAGAACTTAAATAAATAAAAGTTAAACTTTTACCGTAGACCTACAGCTTTATCTGATCTTTACTAGTTCCCTAGAACGATTATTTTAAAAACACTCTTTCCCAAACGTTTCGCAGAAACTATTAAATTGGAACTTTTTAAAAAGGTTTCGTAGAAGTTTCATTCCCCAATTTTATTACTATACACATTTTTTTTTGTTCTTTTACAAGAATTCACCCACACCTCTTTCTCGAGATCATTGCAGCTACTTTTGTTCCCCATGGTGAAAATTACTACAGTAAATCCTGATATATTTTGCCCATAAATCCCACTCAGCCGACGAACTGATCCCGGGGCAGAAGAACAAACGATTTCAAAAGCCGACTCCCTCCTCCTCACCCCCCCAGGGTCTGTATTCCCGGGAGCTAACCACTAATGCATCCGAAAACTTCCCCCGCCCGGCACATCAAACATAGTTTTACCTACTCCCACCTCTCACAGCCGTCCCGAAATTCCTCAACATTAACCCTAAAATGGTTGTGCCTCTCCCCGGCTCTAACTTATAAATTAGCATATTACACACAACTTTTCCGGACACACACATGCCCCTTGTAAGTGGGATGTTGAATCAGAATACCATCGCTTCAACAATTGTCTCGCGCAGGCATTTAGGGATTGTTGCACAACTAGTGAATCCGAGTTTAATAGACTCCTTCTCCTGAGTGGTAGAACATTATTCAATGTTATTCTCATGTTTGAATGCTCATATAATAGATCCCACTTAGTCTGAGATGTGAAATTAAACGATCGGTTCAGAACCGAAGCAACTAATTTCCACTGAATTATGCCCGTGGCATTACCTTTCTCAGGTGTTATCATCATTAACGAAGAACTACTTATTGAGGTTCTATTCCGAGTAAACATGAATATTTATTCAGATTAATGAAAATAAACGTATAGATAAAAAAAATACATAATGTAATTAGGATATAAAATGAAAAATATGAACCATAAGACCATGAGTTTTTATATACAGGCGAACACTTAACCTGACGTCAGCCAATTCCGGCAACATTAGAGCAAAAAAAAAACAAACAAAAAAACAAGATCACTTAGAAGAAGTAGAAGAAAACTAAATTTTATTCTGGGACTAAGTCCCCTTAGAATAATTACAATGTACAATTTAATGAAAATTGTCTGGAATTAGAAATAATTATGAATAAATTACAAGGTTATAATAGACCTAAAATTAAAATAAATAAAAAATGCACTAGTAGACATGTGGCATTATAGATGAGTTCAGATGTGTGAGTTCACATTTCGTGTTGAACGAATGGACAGATAAATAAGGAGTAAACGAATCGAGAAGGTGAGAGGGTTTTTTTTTTTTTGGTTGAAAAGGTTCGAAAAAGGAATACACCTAGGATGTATTGCCGTCTAAAGATTGGACAGAGCCACCTCAACTCCATAGGTACAAAAAGAAATGAAAACAAATGCATTTACTATATTCATCTCACCAAGCTATCAAAATACAATACTTACTCAAAGAAACGGGAGCATTAGAAGAAAGGTATAATAACCAGCTGATTAGAAGGGTTGAAGAAAAATAAAATGTGAGGATTCCAGCGATGACGCTTGTCAATGTGGGATCTGCGGTGACGTTAATATTTGGCAAGAATATCTGCAATTTATTAAACTATTATTCACATTAATTATTTTCAGAGCAGATATTTTTTTTTTTCAGTTCTTTACTTTGGTTTGCGACACATATCCCAAAATATCTCATCTACCGAAAACATTTTTAATGTTTGCGATCTTTATTTCGTGGATATAATACTTTTCTCAGAAAGGCTATGCGGTAAACAAAGGTTTTTACCGTTGCACCTTGCATAACATTCTGGACGGGAAACCATAGACATGCGATTTTCAGCCTCACAACGAGTTCCTAAACGCCAATTCATCTACCCTATGACGTACTGACAAATCGCTTGACATCGTCTTTGAGACACGACGATTAAGATTTTCCCCATTCTAGGATTCTACCATACATTGACCTATTTCTGTTTTTGTGCTCTCGTATTCTGAACAAAGTATAATATTTTATAGAATAAATCAATTAGTCCCAATGAGAACAAAGGAGGATCAAAACATCCAACTTTGCTTTCTAGTCTAATCCTTTTTAGGTGTAATCAGAGGTTCAATCAGGTTTTATTTAGCAAGCTATTTGATACATTCATATTATTTAATGAACTTTTTAAAAAAAATTTATTACCTTCTTTTAATACAGTTTAGATGTAATATGGAATCCATTTCTCAAAGCAATCATTTATTGAACTGACCAGTTTCATATTAAGTCCTTAGCAATTAGGGTACCGTACACAATTGAATTAATGGATTGAGAAATAATATGCGCCTCTACCCCCTCCCCCCCCTCCTGTTTCGTTATTGTACAACTCTTAATCTGGTAACATTTTGTTATCAAGTAATTACAATGAAAATTGCTTTATCCTAATCATACCGCGCCATATAACCTGGAAACAAGTTTCTCTTGACAATACTTAATTAGTTTTCAGCGGTTTGTATTGTAGAAGTAAATTATTCATCCGTGAATTCATCACTACCTTTGTGAATCGCAATATGTATATTTTTTTTATGTCTGGTCGTTTCTGTGAAATCCATGAATTAAATTGTATTATTTCAGTCACATCACTATGAAGAACTAGGATGCATCGGTTTTTAATGATTATTTTTTATTATATGTACTTTTTTTTCGGTTTTCTCTACAGATCTTAATCTTTAATTGAACTTTGGCCGCTTGAACCAGTTTTCTCCAGCCCTACCAATGTTGTGCTATTCCGTTCCAGTTTGCGGCATGAAGCTCAGTCATATCTTTGTTTATCCTGTCTATCCATCTGGATTTTCGTCCTCCCACGTGGTATCTTGCCTACAACTCTGGCATTCATTTTTGTGTAAAGACGTCCTGATGGATTGTTTCGAGCTACATGCCCCGTCCATCTTAACCTCCTTGCCTTAATATCATGAGATATCGACTGACCAATTACTTCTAGCAGTTCTTTATTGTTCCTTCTCCTGAATGTTCTCCTCCATTCGGCTTTCTAGGGAGCCGGTTAGAGGCTAGGTTTCAAAGCCGTACAGCAGAACTAGCTTTATCACGGTGTTTTACAAGCTTAGTTTCAGGTTTCTGGAGATGTTTCTGGATTTCAGTTCCCCTGAAAGAGAGAAGAAATCTCTGTTCTCCCTTGTTACTCGATTTCAATTAGTTGATTATTGGTTGAGGTTATTGTGGAGTCGAGGTATTTGACTCTATCTACTTTCGGGAAAGACTTAGAGTCCACGCAGGTCATGCAATTAGGGTGATAAAACTAAACTATATTTTGTTTTATTTCCATTGACTTGTAGCCCCATTTGCTCTGATCCTCTTAACAGAGTAGGAGCGAGTCTCTCCATATCCTCTTGATTGCTTCCGAGGCCAGCTATATTATCCGCATATGATAAGATTTTATGTTTCATTCACATGCGCACTTCTTCATCATCGCCTGATATTTTTCTTATTACTTTCTCAAGGGCTGAGTTGCACAGCATTGTTGTCTTTTTCCTGGTGGATGTATATTCGTTCACCATAGCTTGATCAGTTCTAAGTAGAGGACATTTCTTCTTTGCTCTACCGCATTTTCGCATGCTTCTGTGAACCATTCCTTGGCTTTTTTTTTTCTTCAATTACTATTACTTTCTTGGCGGTTTGCCCTGACTCTAGTTCCTCTCAAAATTGATCCGCATTGAGGCCTTTCGCAGTGGACCAACATTTGCTCTTTAGGACTTAGCCAGATTTACTTATGTACGTCCTTTTGGGGGAACATCGTACTGCTCACTACTAGTCATTTAGATGCTGCCAGACTGATACATCTCACTCAATTATCACTGCCAGTGTAGAACAGTGTGTGGCCGGTGGTTTCACCATCATCTGACCATCTCAACTCTTGTATGGTACGCTTACCTTAGTGCGGTGCCAGTTGCCTCCAGTAGCATGGCGGGCATCACATACCCGAGGGGGGGGGGAATCTCGGGTAGCGTTGCTTTCCATGGTGGACGGTTTTTTTATTTTTTTATTTTTTTGTTCTTCCCTACCTCGCCTGTTAGGCTATACGGGATTTTTCTGGGCCGGAGGGTGAGGGCGGGGAATTTAAAATCCCCTCCGGCACCGGGATGCGAACTCATACTTTTTTAATCTTCTCAAATCTCTTATCCGGTTGCCAGGCAACTCGCGGTGCAGTGCACACGCTTTAGCCCATTCGGCCACCCCGCCCTGGTGGACGGTTGCTCAAATCGGGCAGTCACCCATCCAAGTACTAACCATACTCGACGTTGCTTAACTTTGATTAGCTATTACAAGCGCCATAACCCCCACGGCTATCCCGGTCCCTATTATATATATATATATATATATATATATATATATATATATATATTTAGAGATGTTAAAGATAGAACTTTTTAATAAAAAGTAACAGAGTACATCACTTAAGAACAAGAATTTGTTTGAAATCATATTCTCCACGGTTGTTACTTTTCATTTACGAGCTCGAAGTATGACACTGCGTGTTATTTGTCGTGACACTACTTTTTATGCAGATTAATTTATGTTTTTCCTTGAAAAGTGGTTAGAGAAATTTCGCTTCAATAATTGGAAGAACATTATTCAAAATAAATATTAAACTCTTTCGAAATCTTTTTAAAAAGCTTTTATTTGGTTATTTTTATTTTCTGGCTGCTTCTACTCAGCAAAGTCCCAGGTGACACCTTTAACTTATACTTTACCCTACAGTTTTACTATTTTTTAAAAATAAAAAGAGTTTTTTTTAACGCTCCTTTTCGTTATAGTTTAATTTACCTTTCAGCGTTGGTGCTTTTAATTTTTATTTTAAATGGAAAACTTGAAAAAAAAGTAACGTAGTAACATTAATATTACTTCATAGAACGGCAAAAAAAATCAAATAATTCCAGACCTGAAAGTACTAATAAGTAAAAAATAAATAAAATAATAATAAATCTCTCCTATGAAATAATAAATCGCTTTTAAATTATGAGAAGAAGAATAGTTGGGGTGATCAGTCAAATAAGAAGGCAAAAGTAAATGAAAATATTTATTTTGTCATTTGCCGACGTTTCGACCTGAAGTTCAGGCCATCATCAGGGCTAAGAAAAGAACCAGATAACAAGGTATGAGAAACATAAAAATCATAGTAAAATGAAGTTGTTAGAATAATGACAATAGTAACTGATCACCCCAACTATTCTTCTTCTCATTATTCACGACAGTCAACTATTTAACCACTATCACTTTTAAATTAGTTTTTATTAACTGTAATTGTCATTTTCCTTATATATTTAAATATATATATATATATATATATATATATATATATATATATATATATATATATATATATATATATATATATATATACATATATATATATATATATATATATATATATATATATATATATATATATATATATATATATATATATATACCCTTTTTTCACTTTTTAATAGGATTATTTTTGTACCATGTTGTTAATTCTGGACTAGATTTATTTCCATTAATTTTAAATTATTGATTTATTAACATATTACATCCGTTACAAAATATATATTTCGTTCGTAAAAAAATATATCTATCTTTCATATTTAATCTTACTTCCATTTAGTATAATTACATTTTCAACCGGAAAATATATAATATATTATACAAAGAACTAATTTGGACAGAATATGCCACCGTTCTCACACAGAAAATTCAAATTTGAAAAGTTAAATATTGATGGTGCTTTCAGGATATTAAACTCGTTCTTCCTGTGTATGTGCATCCGTTGTCTCAGTGGTTTAAAATATTTATTCATAATATAAGCTAAATTCCACCGTTACCCATTAAAATTATGAAGTTAGTAGAATGTGTCAGAATAATATATGTATTATTAATATTATTTCACATAAATAATATATAAGGCCCTTGGGTTGTAGTGGTACGGTATTTTTTTTTTTAAATATTAGCCCGTGGTACACACTCCTTTTTATGAAATTATTAACCGTCTGAAGCATCGTAAATAGCTTCTTATCACCTTAACTTACAACTATTTTATTTACAAAAAATCTCGGAATTGGAGTATTTTCAATATAAAGCACGGCAAACTTTGTCTATTTGACTAGGTACTAAAAACTCGGAAATACTCATTTCCTTTCCACATGAGTCGTAAGAACATTTGAGAACAAAATACAGAAAAAAGATGGCCTTCAAAAATATTGAGCCGTTTGGCGCGACCTATACTTCCAAAATGTCAACAAAAAATAAATGAGGTTATATAGGTCCAATATTTTTGTAGTACTGTCCAAGTGGAAAGTAAATGGGTATTTAAAATTTTCAGTACCTAATTAAATAGACAATAAAGTGCTGAAGTATTCGGAAATGTCAAATAGTAGGTTCCTCGTCGATATGTGCCTTATAAATAATTCAAATTTTGGTCAAATATGTAACATAAAAATTTATCGAAAGATTTCGAATGATTTGTTTCCCAGAGGTATCGACACGTATTTTTGAAAACATTATAAAAACAAAAGAAAGAAAAAAAAATGCATTTGCATATAATTCCGGAACTGATTAATAAGAATTTGGCCGCAGATTTCAGATTATTCCAGCAGAAAAATTATGAAAACGTTATTTTGAGAAATAACAACAATGCTCATTTTCTTCCTAGTAAAAAAAAAAAGATTGAGATCTGATAATTATAATTTCTTTGTGGATTTGAACAGGGGTAGACGGGTGCAAAGAATGGGGTTGTATGACGTAGTTCCAACAAAATTTTTCAAGGGGATACATTTTGAGGGGTTTAGTGATTTTTAGAGGAGACCATATTGTTTAGAAGTAACTATTTGAAGGAACTATTTTTACATTGTTTCCTACTTAAATAGTTCCTAGTTGGGTACAAGAGAAAAAAAAATTATAATTTTTCTAATTAAATGTTCTCTTGCACTATTTTTAAGAAGATAAGTTTAAAAAAATGTTCTTGGACTGGGGGAGGGAGGGATGCGGCATTGAATTTAGATGGGATGCACACCCCTGATTTGATCCATTTAATAGTTTCGTTTGCTTACCATTTGTCCTGTATATAAATAAACAAATAGCCGAATGATTAAACGATAATTTAAAGGAATTAGCTGATAACCTTTGCTGAATAGAAGTGTCTATGCTACCAATAGTATGGCCCGAAATCGGTCTTGGTATTACACTTCGCTAGACTAAGACCATGAGTATGAATGTGTTTTTAATTTTTTTTTTTTTTTAATTTTATTATTCTTTTGTTATAACTTTCTATTGTTTTTATTATATATGGTATGATTGTTTCATACATCCCAAATACTCAATGCCCTTAATTGAGGCAAAATGTATTTTTTTGTTTCAATAAAAAGAATTAAAAAAAAAAAATATGACTAAGACCAACTGTTGCAAGACCAAGACTAAGACTGTTAAAAAAATCGATATTTTAAATTAAAATTAAGGCAAAATATTTACTAATACATTACAATTTTAGTTAGCATGTGTAAAGAATTAGTATAAACAATATTCTCTTGCATTTAACTCTTCTAATTTTTTATTCAGGTTTAGTTAGGTTTCTTTTATCTAAAAAAATACAGTAATATATCTGTTGTAATAAACTAATAGGTAACAGAAAGATTGTTGCGAGACTCTTGCGCAATACCAAGACCAAGACCAAGACTAAGTGCGCAAGACGAAGACTCGCATTTAGGCAACACTATCTATTAACTAGCATTCTCCTACTTATTCCTAAGAACCGACCGGAAAAAAGTCGCTAATGTGCCGAATGTTTCCGTTGATAGCGATCCTTTGAATTTAATAAATAAAAAAAATATAATATATAAGAAAATAAATGTATTAGCTAAAGAAATATCGGCCATCATGGTCTGTAGTAATGTTTGGTCTTCTGACTACAAAATCATGAAGATGCAGGTTCTTTCCCTGAGATCCCACAAAATCTTTCCCTGATGGGTTTGCAAAGAGGGAGGTGAGTCGGTCCATTAGTTCTTCCGTGGATTGCCGACTTACTTCTTGAATACGGAATCAGTTTTCCGTTATAGGAAACCGATATTAATATTTTTGGAGATTAATACCTACACGCCAAACCGTTCAGAAAGATCTGTCTACTTCACATGACTCCAGACTGCTCGGTGTATTTTTTTACCTTTTAAAAATTTAGAAGACATTGTTCGTTAAAAATATTAGACTATATATTAATCGATTGCACTATGGGATATCTTTAAAAGTTTCTACTCTGCTAATATTATTACAATGATTTTCTATGAAAGTAACACAAGTTGACAATAATAAATTTATTTTACAGGAAGGATCTCATAAAAAATTTGTTAACAAGCGTCCTATATAAACAAAGTTTGTAATAGCCGAAGAAGCCTTTATTATACCTAAGTACCATTATTTTATATATATTTTTTTAATAAGGATATCATTTCAACCAGAAATAATGTAAATTAAAAAAATCTCAGTAACAAAGTAGTAACGAAGGTCTAATTGAAGGACATATTTGCTTCAGGAGAAAAAAAAAATATAAGCTTTTAATGTTTTAAAAAGGCGGACCTAACTTTATTTTAAAAAGTTTTAATAAGCGGAAGAGCTTTGCCGAACCTAAAGTTTTTGTTCTATAAACTGATCTTATTAAGGTAAGAATTGGTTCAAACTCTAAAGGGTCAAGACAAAGCAATTAGATCTTAATTATATGCAATATACAAAAATAATATAATTTTGAATTGGGTTGGTGGTTTTAGAGGGATTATAAGATTTTTTTTAAAATATTTGCATTATATGTTTGGTCTTTAGTAATATGTTTGAACAGATTTGTCTACAAATCTATATATGTGTTTTAGCACCCTAAATCTTGTAATCTTGATGGAAAGGAAGATAATGAAACTTTATCCCGCAACGTTTAGTCCTCTAAGAATAATTATAATGGACAATGATATGCCATTTGTCTGGCATAACAAGAAAATCAATAATTAATTAAATTTAAAGAGTTAAACCTTAAAATTAAACTGAAGAAAAATATCATGTAAACACATGAAATTATAGATAAATATCTATGAGTGTATTAACATATTTGTATTTATAAATAATGTAAACAATTTTTTTTTAAATTTATTTATGATGTCTACTACTGTTTTAGTATAAATACATCAAATAAATAAGTACAGATTAATATAATCACATGAGAAACTATCCATCGGTAGCACTCTAATAATATGTCTACATATGAAGATCACGAGGCCATATTCTTTTCAGACGCCTCGGAGGGTTATCAGGAATCGAAAAGGTAGCAAGGTTAGAAACAAGAGGATTCGTACCGTTATAGATAATATATTGTTATATGTAAGATTACAGTAAAATGAGGCTGACATCTCTACAATACTAATGTATTATTTGTCTTATAATTTAAAAATATATTATTTATTTTAATTATATTTAAATTAAATTATAATGTTAATTAAATTTATTCGATTATTCAAACCAGAAGAAACTCTTGCGGAATTTTCTATTGCTACTGTTAGTGCAAAGAAGATCTTATGTAAAAATTGAATACTTTTCAGAAAAGCATAAATAGTGATTATTTTTTTACGAGTTATTTGTATGATTACATATTTTATTTCCTTCTGCTGTTTCTATTGTAGTAAATTATTAATAGTTTCAGAATACAAAATACCATCACCTTCAGTACAAGTAAATAACAATGGGAAATTTTACAAACGACTATTTGTACTAACTGGAGTTATTAAAACTGAGTATTGAAAGTGTCACTTCCAATTAATTACAGAAGACTTATATACCAGACTATAATAAGGCCTATTTGGACTTACGGAGTTGTGCTATGGGACTCCACTAAACCATCGAATTCCTCTCGTATCCAATCCTTAATATCCAAAATCCTTCGTAAAATCCTCAATGCTCCCTACTTTGTTACAAATAAAACCATCAATAATGACCTTAATGTTCCTTTTGTTTCAGATCTGGCCCAATCCGGATACCTATCCTTCCATAATAAACTTCAGAATCATCCCAACCCTCTCGTTTCTAACCTTGCTTCCTCTTCAATTCCTGATAACCCTCCGAGGCGTCTGAAAGGAAGATGGCCTCGTGATCTCCTAATGTAGACATATCATTAGAGTGCTACCATTGGGTAGTTACTCAGCAAGTGTTTTTTATGTCATTATATCCATATGTTCAAATTTACTGGATGTATTTTTTTAATACGGTTTTAAATATCATTAAGAAATAATAAAAAAAAAATCATGTTACAAACATGAAAGATTTTACCTACCTCTGCTCATGGGCTCATTTTGTAAACTGTTTTATTAGAACTATTATGCCTTTCTTACTATGAAACTTATAGCAACGAAAATTTGCTATTTGCTCTTTTACACTCTGATGCAACAGAAAATAACTCAAAGTT
This sequence comes from Nezara viridula, assembly GCA_928085145.1. NCBI lineage: Eukaryota > Metazoa > Arthropoda > Insecta > Hemiptera > Pentatomidae > Nezara > Nezara viridula. The sequence continues at coordinate 40,745,351 of OV725078.1, forward strand.
CTTACATCACTTTTTGTTTTTTGACTTTGCTTAATCTCTGAGGTGTGCTTGATGATGACACTACCCTGTTCAAAGCCACCCTCATTTTTCAACAGACCCCTTTCGTATTTTCCGCACAATTAAAACCGCTTGCACACCCATACGTGAACGTCAAACTTCTCCTAAACTATTCCCTATTAGGACTAGCAGTTATTCACAACATTCCTCCCTGGATTCCAGCCCAGCGGCCGCCCGGTTTTTAGACGTAAGTCGGGCAACTTGGAGAGTTATCACCTTGCTGGTATAAATAAGGAAGAAACTATCCCTGTATCCGGCAAGTGTACATTCCGACTAACATTAGCCAAGTAAGGGGGTGGGGGGGCCATTTTCCCGAGGGGGAAAGGAGTATTACGCCCACAACTTTGGCTATTAGACGAGTGGCCCGGGGGAAAAACACATAGTTGTCGTGAGAGGTCGCTTCCAAGATCTCTTCCATCAATCCGCGCCTACTCCTCCCCTCCCTCCGACCCAGGTCATTGTCTTGTTGTATTTCTGATCCCCAGCAAGAACAAGCCTGATTGTAAAGATTGTTTGTTTATTTAAGCTTTAAGGCTTAAAACCCTAGGATCATCTACGCCTGTGAGTCTATTTGTAAACTCTTTAGAGGAGAATTAATAATTAATAATAGATAGAGTAATAAATGAAAAAGATATTTAAAAAAACATAAAAAATGAAATAAATATAAAAAAAGAAATAACAACAAAATAAAAATTATATTTATTTTTATATTTTAGTTAATAGCCCTTTACAAAGTCTTACCTAAACCTTTTTGGACTTACGGCATAGAACTGTGGGGCTCTGCTGAAACTTCCAACATTAAAAAAGTTCAGTCCTTTCTGTCAAAAGTGTTGCGAAGGATAGTTGACGCACAGTTTTATGTCGCAAATGATACACTACATAAAGACTTAAACTTACCTACAATTTTAGATACTAAAAAAGATAACTACAATAACTTTTACCAAAGACTGACGTACAACATGAATCCTCTGACAGAAATCCTTCATCGTACAAGAAACCCGTACAGCCCACTACAACGATAACGTAGGCGTTGTCCAAGATACCTGCTGATCTGATTTATATCCCGGACGTGATAGGAAGCTGTGAAGCTGCCAAAAAAATTTGCTTATTGCAAAGAAATTTGCAGATTGCAAATTTAATTCAATGTTCCACATTTTTGTTTGGTTAATAATAATAATAATTTAATAGCCTATGGATTTTAACACTGTTTTATGTTTGACTCGTTGCATAATACTGCTGATATACACGCCTTTATAGATAACCGAATTAGGCTTGAAGTATAATAAGTCCATTCCTGGAAAATATGATTGACTATGAGAACGCTGTTGCAGTGCTGACAATTTGATGGTGGCTGCTTAGTGATGAGATGTACATGGGTTAGGTTCGTGTGTCCTATTCTTAACCTGGTCACGGCGACTTCCTCTCTACGTCGCCCTGAACTTGATGTGATCTAGGGCTTCACCGATTTTTTAACAGCTTTTAATTTGCTAGGTGGGCTTTCGTCCCACATGGATTGCCAACTATCCAATATTTCATTTTTGAGAGGAAAACTCATTTCTGGAGGGGTCAGGATAGGAGTACCTCGGTGTGGAAGCTCGAGTGCCTGTTTGGCTGCCGTATCCGCAAGCTCATTACCAACTATACCCACGTGACTGGGAACCCATATAAAACAAACCGATTTTCCTAAATTTTCCAGAATGTGAAGATATTTGTGTATTTAAATGATAACTGGATGTTTGATTGCAAAGATTTTACGTTCAAGAATACTTCTAAAATTTCGTATATTTAGCTACTTTTTTTTTTTAATGTTTTTATTGAGAAATAATACATTTTGCCACACTTAAGGGCACTGAGTACTAAAGCTGAGTGACGCCCATTCATACTATATATACAATACAATAAAAGTAAAAAGATAAATAAATAAATTAAAATATATATATATATATCTATATAACAAAGGCAAAAACTATAAAACCAAAGAAATGTAGCTTGAAATCAAATTACAAAAAAAAAAAAACACAAATTCTTACCAAATTAAATAATTCATAAGTAAAACAAATAAACTTATAAAAAAAGAAAAACGTTCATACTTACTTACATATTTAGCTACTACATTAATACTTTTCAAGGGCAATCAATATTCTTATATATGGTGCCTTGAAGGAATATATAATCTCTTATACTTTCATATTTTTTATTCTACTTCCAACAACCTTTTGAGCTGATTAGCTCATAATCAACCCATAAAAAAAAAAATTGTATCTACTAAAATGTATTTTTATATTATAGTTTCATAGAACGCATTTATTGATCCTTGTAATTCCGTACGGTACTAATTCCTCCTTCTATTGATTAACATTGGCTTTAGGTAGTACCGTACGAGAATGACGAGCATCAATAAATGCGCAATGTGGTTAGGACGAGGGACGTGGTTATTTTTGGTATTTGGGACAATACAAATAGTTGTTTAATGGAATTATAATATAGAAATATATTTTAGTAGATACATTTTTATTATATGACTTGATAACGAGCTAATCAGCTCGAAACGTCGTTGAGGGTAGAATACAAAATTTGAAAGTTTAAGGTCTTATATATTCCTTGAAGACACCACATATACTTCTAAAAATGTGTATGTGTAAATTGGTATAGAGACTAATTTCCATATAATTGTCTGTTAAAATATATATATTTTCTTGGAAACTTAGAACCCATTTAACAAATATGAAGTTATATATTTTTTTTTGACATTTTAAGATTGAATTCCTAAATTCAAATATTTTTAAAATATAGACATAACAAACTAACCCTTCAAGGTATCACCAATTTAGGCATCATAGAGACATAAATTACCTAAATAACATATATACCTACAAAACACGACAGATACTCTATCAACTATAATACAAAAAAACATTAAATAGAGACAATAAATAAAACCTTTCTTTTCTTTTTTTTAAAATAAGTTCTCTATCAAGGTAATTTTATTATTATTTTTAAATCGCCGAATCACATCATATTACCATTAAAATTACTCTGAAAAATCTGGGCAGTATCACAGATTTAACATTTTATAAATTAAAAAAAAAAAATTTATTTTATTTATTTAGAAATATAATAATCTATCGTGTAGACAATAATTATAGTGATATATGAACATATTCTCACCATATATACAGAAAACATAAAATTAACAAAAGTAAAATAGTAACTAAATAATAATCTAACAACTATGTACAATAAAAAATAAAATAACCTAAAGATAAGTAAATTAAAGACATAAAAACTCAGTCATACCTATATACAATAGACACATTTTTTGCAATTCGTATTCAAAGAAATAAAATACAAAATTCATTGTTTGTAATTGTATTTAATTTATAAAATACAAAACATTTCCAAGATACTAAAATAGAAGAAATATAATTAATTTTTTATAATCAGGTTCCTTACCTACAACAGTCTCTGTATAGATTATTTTATTTTATACCTTAAAATTAGAGAAGCTGTTGGTGCACCTGAATCATATTCATCTATATAATTATCAACAGCATTAATTAATAACGTTTACAATTTGTTTCTATTATATATTTTTCTAATTATCATGCCAGCCATTGTCTAATATTATTATATATCAAACTTTAGGTTGTAGTCTTTAAATAATGAAATTGAATAAATAAAATTATTTTACTGACATTTTAGAGGACTCATTTTATTTTACATCATTTTACTAAGCGCTCAGTAATGACTGTCAGCACCATCTATATTATGGAAATTCTCAGCAACTCAAGTTCGAAAGCTTCTCTGATTTTAAGGCGTAAAATAAAATAATTTACACAGAGATTGTTGTTGGCTAAGGACATCATCATAAAATAATATAAAACAGTACACTAGCGGTTCCAGCATTTAGTTTTGGGGAGGGAGGCTTCAGTTCGAAAGAATTTTTTTTTTAAAAACATATAACTGTAATTACGTAGGAAGAAAAAGAAGGGAACTAAATACCTATATGAAATAGAGTTTGGTAACTGAATCTTTAAATACTATTAAATGTGATTACACGAAAAATAATACTTTTAGAGGTAATTATTTAATATTTTTTTCATAAGAAATGATTATAATTTATGGTGAAATTTATTTTTTATTTCAAATTTTACAAAATAAATTAATGAACTGAGTTGGTTTTCCTTTAAGTATTGTAGCAAGTCTGATCGTTTGCACGAGAATACTCTCCTTTGAAAATCAACCTTAGAAATCTGTTTATGTTTATTACCTGAAATTCGTAATAAAACTATCTTTGTCATTAAATTGATTAGCCTTAACATAACTATGCAGGATCAGAGAGTCTTATCGCAGTAGAGGTAAAAGACCATATTTTGTTAATAAACATGAAAAGACAGTTTGATGTTTAGTTATATATTTGTTTATTTAGAAATATTACATTCTGTCACATCAAGGACATTTATAATAGTGATCAGAGAAAGCACACTCACACTCTATTTACAATAAAAAAAAAAAAAATAATACAGAAACTTAATAATAATATATACAATAAAATAAAATAAAAATAAATACAATAAAATAAAATAAATGTATATAAACAAAAGAACTAACCTAATCATACACACTCGGGCTTGAGTGGAGGATCTGGCCATTGCCAAAACTCCAATAGATGCTTATTTACAAAAGGTCTCTGGGCCACTGCCGCTTCAACCTTCGAGGAGGATTGTAAGGATGGGTGGTGCTGGATAGAGATTGTGCAAGGGGATTTGGATGATAGGTAAGGTTTTGGTGAATTTTTTAGAATTTTTCTGGAATAAGGTCTAGGACAAATGGGATATTAAGGTCATGGTGTAGGATTTTGTTATTTACATAGAACGGAGCATCAACTATTGTTCGAAGGACTTTAGATTGAAAGGATTGAATACGTTTGATGTTAGAAGCTTTTGCTGTCCCCCACAGTTCAAGTCCGTATGTCCATATAGGTTTCAGTATTGTCTTGTAGATAAGTAATTTGTTTTCAATAGAAAGTTTGGATTTTCTGTTTAGTAGTCTGTATAGCTGGCCGTATCGTCGGTTGAGTTCTTGTCTTTTGAGTCTAGTATGTGGGTTCCACGTTAGTCTTCGGTCTAAATGAAGGCAAGATACCGGACTGTGTCTGAGTAAGGAAGCTGGATGGAATTAAAGTGTACTGGTGGACAGGAACTGCGTCGGAGTGTAAAGGTAATATGTTGGCATTTAGATTCATTAACTTTAATGCGCCAGTTATTACACCAGTGCTCACTCAAGGGGAGGTGGTTTTGGAGATTTAAGGATGCTATGTGGGGAGCAGAGTTGGATGATAAGATTGCGGTGTCGTCAGCGAATGTTGCAAGAAAAGTATCGGGATGAACAGGGATGTCAGCAGTAAAGAGGATGTAAAGCACGGGACCCAAGACGCTGCCTTGGGGAACACCGGCTTTAACGGAGTAGATATTGGAAAATTCTGTTCCACAGCGAACTCGGAAGGAGCGGTCAGAGAGGTAGGATCGGAGGACTAGGTACAAGGACTGAGGTAAATGGATTTTAAGCTTGAAGAGCAGTCCGGAGTGCCATACCCGGTCAAATGCCTGTGCAATGTCCAGAAATGCACCCGAACAGTATTCCTTGTTTTCTAGGGCTGAGGAAATATGATCAACAACTCGGAGTCCTTGTTGAACAGTAGAATGTTGGGAGCGAAAACCAAACTGATGGGAAGGAATATTTTGGGATTCTATAATGGGTAGGATTCGTTTCAAAAGGATCTTTTCAAAAATTTTTGAAAGGATTGGGAGTAGGCTAATTGGTCTATAGGATGTTGAGATATTGGGAGGTTTGCCTGGTTTTTGGAAAAGGATAATAGTGGAGTGTTTCCATAGCAGAGGAAAGTGGGTGTTGCGTAGGATACAATTGTAGATATATGTAAGGAATATGACTGCTTTGGATGGAAGTTGTCGAAGGATTTGAGGGGTAAGGAGATCATGTCCAGGAGCTTTACGGGGGATTAATTTTTTTAATTGAAATTTCACTTCGGAAGGATGAATAGCTTTTGGGGGCAAGGAAAAAAGAAATAGAAGACGTATATAAATGAGTGAGTAAAAATAAAAAGAATATTTTGGTGATGTAAGGAGTAAGGATGTAAGGAGTTCTTCTACTGTTACGGTGTGGGCAGGATGGGATTCCGGATGTGAAATAAATGTATTGGATAGGTGAATGGCGAACTCCTCAGCCTTATCTTCGTCAGATGCTGCCCAGGAGCCATCATCTCGTCGGAGGGGATGGGAAATGCGGTGAGGATTTAAGATTTTGGTAGTGGTTTTCCAAAGGGAATTGTCGCGAGAAGAAAGGGAGGATAGGTAGGAGTTGAAGGTGATGTTTAGTTAACAGAAAAAAACTTGCAGTATGTACTTTTAAGGAAAGCAAAATAAAGGATTCAATTTATGTAATATATCGGAAAATATTAAAAATAAAACTAAAGTAATAAGCTAATAAGTAACTGCTAGACTCTTGCGCAAGACCAAGACCAAGACTCGTCTTGGTCTCGCATTTGGGCAACACTATATGTAAATGATATGCTTTAATTTTGATTTTTTTTACTTTAATATACCAATTATTAGGCCAATTCTCAATCAGAAATTTGTATTTTTTAGGAAGCTGTTTTAGGATCTGAGTTGGTTAGATAGTGGTGTAATCGGCGAATGATTTCCATTTAAAAACACGAAATACTTGCTATTTTAAGATAACAATGAAAATAATTTTTGCCCATGTTAATGTTAAAAATTTTATTAAATCTCTGAAACAACGCTTTCAATAATGTTATTCGTATATCTAACAAAGATGCCCTATAATGTAACCCATTCGAAAATACTCAAAAGTTCTACATTCGTCTTCGTTTCAAGTTGTGAGGGATCGGGCAAGTTTGCTGCCCTATGAGTCCTAAGCTCATGACAGGAAATTTTCTTCTTAATGTTTCTGGCATTAATTGCAATTATTTGAGTGATTCGGAATATTTGAATTGCGATTCTGAGTAGTCTTAGAATCATTACTAAAACGGCACTGAAAAATATGCATCGAAATAAAAATTTCCTTCAATAAGTATATCTCTAATGGCTGAACATATATATCCACATGCATTGTAGTTAGTTAAAAAATAATGTTCTAAGAAAATTTTTAATCGATCGCGATCAAGATATGTCAAGAATTAATTTTTATTTATTTGATAATAGAAATATACATATTTTTTCATTCTTTCTTAGCTTGCCTTTTCGTGCTATTTTTTGCCCTTTTTCAGAATCTGTTAACTGTATCCTACATATAATAGTTCCTAATATCTTAATTATTTTTATAATGCAAGGTTGCTACCTAATATTTAAAATACGATGTTGTCTGTGCCTTTTTATTCTGATTATTTATTAAACTATAATTTGTTTAAAAAAATTTGTCTTATACAATATTAATAATTCAGTGAGATCCAAAAACAGATATGGAAAATTGGGTGCCATTATGTAAATATTCTTTTTATTTTTACTCACTCATTTATATACGTCTTCTATTTCTATAAAGTTTCTGCCTTTGTAGCTCTCTATTGTGTCGAAATCCTTTTTCGTACTCGAAGTTTCGAATAAGAAAGTGTGATCCTACATTGACTTCTTTCGAAGAAATAAAAAAAACGCTTGATATTTTATAAGATCATTGAAATTCCCAGTACTGTTTGGAAACGAAATGATAATATTCAGTTCTGAGGAATGTTTTCGTTCGGTAAAAGGAGAAAATAATATCTTATCTTGGTGCCTACAAATGAAAATTGTTGTTGTGCATTGGGCGTATATTCTTTCAATCAAGCCATGGGATCATAAAAATATGACTGTGTGAATTATAAGGAAAGGTTTCATTCATTGAGCCTTATATTTTCACCCGTTTTTATCGTTCATTAAACAAAATTTCAATTCTAACTGCTACTATATTTTTTTTAATTTCTTTTAAAAGAAATTCTTGTAATATTTCATTCAATAATTTCCTTTTTAAGGTCTCCTACAATAATTTTAACATTATTTGGTGTATGTTCTGCACCATGATACAATTTCTCTAAGACGCACTTGTTTATCTTAAACCATTGTCGAGATATTATTTTTAAATTTTTTTTTTTGAAAGTTTAATACTTCATATTCAAATTCATCTAAAATTACTGATGTTTGAAAAGAAGCGATATGATATATGTATACATTCTGATATATGGTTGCGAGACCTGAACACTATCCAGCATCCTAGAAAGTGATCTGCAATCAGAGTAATAACGCATGGAAGAGATAGATCAATAAAGAGCTTCTTGTAGAAACTGGTCAATCAATGCTCATGATATGAAGTCTAAAGGACGCTAAGGCTTGTAGCTTGGATTAATCCATTCCCGCAACTCTACAACAATCAATGCCTCAACAGACGGTAAATGACCAAGTGGAAGCCAAAAACCAAAAACTTGATGGTTAGATTGAATTAACCAAGAGTCCACTGAGCATGCAGATAACTGGAAATAAATAGCCCAAGATAAGCAGAGATGGATATGGCTGGTTTAAGTTGCAAAGGGTCTACAAGATCAGTAATACCAAAAAAAAAAAAAAGGATTCGAAATTATATACCCAGTCTTTATATAGTGAGAACTTTTAATTAGGTAGGATATAACCTTGAGGGTGAATGCTGAACACACCACATTATATAATCCTTAGTCAACAAAACTGATAAACTGAAAACGAAACGTAATGTGAACGAAAATACCCAAAAATACAGCTTAGGCGACATTCTTCTCCATTAAAGAAATTTTCTATATGTTCCTCCTAAACACCAAAGTAAAGGTTTAAGGGCTAAAAAAAAGAAACAGACTCATTTTCCTTTCGTATAACAACTAGCTATTTTTGGAAGTACCACTCTTATGATTAAAGTACTTCCGTACCCCAGAAGTGGAGGCGGAGCTAGCAACTCGTAAGTGGATGGATGGTAGACCAGTTATGAAGTTGGCTACCCTGGAGATAGAGCTCACTGCTGAGGCACAAGATCTTATTTCCTAGCACCTCCTTGGAGCTCTGGGGGCAAACAGAAAAGAAAACCCCCTGCTATGAATATGCTCATTACATCGTCCCATTCCTGCCCCGGGCGGTTCCCCCTCTTTCTCCCCCCCCCCCCCCCCGCAGAAATTTCAATTTGCACAAATTTTCACCTCTCCCTTCTCAATGGGCTCCTTGTTATCAAGCTATGAGTCCGCTTTAACATCCCCACGACTAACTCCGAGCTCAAATGGCTGTATTGATTATGAGATGGGTACCGGTATTTTTTTTCTCGTTCCTTTCACGACAAAGAAATTTTTCGTTTGTTGAAAACATATCTCTGATTCTTTTTTTGGGAGGAAGGGAGGGGACGTTAGTATTTTTATCATAATTGAGCAAAGAAAGTTGTAACAGCACTACAGTGATAAAGAACCACGAATAAACAAAACAAATGGTGTTAGAGAATGACACATACTATATAAAAACTAAAATAATACGAATTAAAAATCGTTGTACGATCATAGAGGCAGACAATCTTGACTAAATAATAAACTGGGCACACAATGAGGAAATGATGTTTTCCAAGTTTGAAAGGAAAAAATATATAACTATTCTTTAGGTGTTAACTCAATCGTATGACAGAGTGGAGCATTGTCAACTTTGTTGTTTAATTTATCCTTACGCAAAAAAAAATCTGGTGCTGTTCGCGCATCACACATCTTTCAATTACTACCACATTTTTACTACAGTAGGTATTCTTATACATAGGGAAGTGAAAGTAAAAATGATAGACGTTACATAATCCGAAAAAGGATTTAATCTTGGTGGAAAATCCGTGGTTGGGTATACTGATGATATGGTACTTTTTAGCGGAGATCGGAAAATTCTAAAACTAAATACTACAACGTTGATGAAAGCCGGTAAAGAAATGCGGTTGGTCATAAATACGGACATGACAAAATATATAATTAGTTACAAAAATGGCAACGATTCCGGTGATCTAAATATATAAAATAATAGGTTTGAAAACGTAGAGAAGTTTAAGCATCTAGGGTATACAATAACTAGAAAAAACGAAATTGGAGAGGAAGTTAAGACAAGGTTGAATGCGGGAAATGCTAGTTATTTTCTATTTCAAGAGTACCTAGTTCGTTTCTCTTGTCCCAAAATCAAAAAAAAATTTAATTCACATAAACATTATCCTTCCTACGGTTCTTTATGGATGCAAAACGTGGCGGCTTACATTAAAAATGAGCAACGTCAACCGGAAAATTTAGATGGTTACATAATACCGAAATTGCGAGAACTGGATCTAGTTAACATAATATAAGTAAGTAAACTGCAACGAATAAAACGAGCATGTAAGGTTGTTGGGCTTAGTAATGAATGGATTCCATAAGTAATATGCGGAGTGCCGACTGGCAAACGTCCGAAAGTTAGTCCAATATTTGACAACAAATGAATTCATTAGGTTATGTAATTTTAAATTAGATATTTTTTCTAGTAGTTGGAGTGACAAATTCAGAACAGGCGTTGCAGGAAATGGGAGTTAAAAGTATGACTAAGCCTATACCATAAACAGAGGAACGTAGTCAGAACATGCCACCGCAACTCCAAAGAGTTCATGACCAGTATCGGCATCAGGCAAGGTTGCAATTTAAGCTCGCATCTTTTCATAATTATCCTCGACATCCCCTGAAAAAAAACTAAACCAAACATGAAACCGTTTTAATTGGACTTCGGAAGACTCCAAAAAGTAACATACACTTTTGCTAACGACCTTGTCATATTTAAGAGCAATTTTCAAAACCTCCAATTCAATCTCCTTATCCTCCAAGAAGAGCTTATGATAATCAATTTAGATAAAACCAATTTTATGAGGATAGGAAGAAATAACGAATTTGAGGACGGAGTGTCAAGGTTTAATGGAGTGACAATAGAATAGGTGAGCAACTAAATTTCCCACCTAAATGAGTATAGCCAATAAGGAAGATGCTTCAATTCTCTGGAGATTGGCTTCCCGGGAAATAAATCAATTTTAAAACATATTAAGAAGATTGTCTATATAAACATATTTCTTCTGATACATTTGTAAGCGAATCTTGGTCGCTCACGACTAAATACAAGAGCCAGGAACAAGAAATGGAAATGAGGTACCTTAGGGATATCAAGGGACAGATTAGACGGAACCGTGAGGCAAACACTACGATTAGTGAGAGCCTCGATATGAGACCAATCAAGGAAATATTGGAAGAACATCACGTAAGATGTTTTGGACACGTTTCTCCAATGTCTGAGAACCTATTGTCAGATCTATCTATTAATCTATTGCAGAAAGGAAGAGACCTCAAGGAAGATTCAGAAAGACTTGGCACTAAAGGTTGAAATAGGCCTTCCACAAGAGAGGTCTGGAACAGAAAAGAAGGAAATAGCAGGTAAAGGATTGGGATATATAGATCTAGCTCTAACTAAACGTGCCTTAGAAGAAAACAGACTAAGAAGAAAACAATTTTTTCTCGTACGGACATTTTTTTTTTTTATGTTGGTTTGACTGCTACGGAATAAATTTTTAATTTTAAGCACTTGAAAAATTGAATTCATTATCGTTGTTATTATTTTTAAAAATAAATACTAATCGACATACGGTATAATTGTACTGTATTTGATTAAGGTCAAATGGTTGAGTTAACGACCCGTCGGTAACCGGATTCGGCGAAGGCAGCAGGTATCATATGGTCGAAACCAATTCCCATCCAACTGTCCAAATAGGAAACATAATCACAATTCCAATTCGCAATAATTGACGGGGCATGTCTTTAGTTAATGTTCTAGAAATTATTATGGTGGGCTATTTGGATGAGGATAACGTTAATTTGGAATTGGTCCTAATGCAGCAATACCACATCTGGTGTCGCTCGATTGAACAAATTGACAACCTACGATGATTCATCAATGGACTACTACACATTTTAACGTCAAATTGATTTTTAACTGGCAATACTCAATTTACTGATTCTAATAATATATTTTTTTTATTTCGTTAGCTATGATATGATGTATTAGGTTGGTTTTACATCCCATTTATAATTAAATTTATTTTTCAGCTTCAAATTTTATCATGTATTATTGGATAGCGTCTATCGTTAGTAAGTAGTGAATAATAATATTTACATTTAAAATAAATATAAAATTCCTAAATTTGTCCCAGTACACACCCTGATCGATAAAAACATTTGTTGGCATACATTTCTGGAAAAAATAATCCTTCCTCAAATTGAAAGTAGTATTATATTTATTTGTATGGCTGATGTTCTCACCGGAATTTGTCAGATATTATTCGTTTCGGATTTATTACAATTATTTTTAACTAATTGAGAAAATTTATTGTAATTTAAGTTACTCTATGTAACTATAATAATATATAACTAATAATTATTAATGAGGTTTTCTATAGTCGAGATAGATTTTGTGGCCTTAAGCGTTTGACCGCCAGTGTACCAACAAATAAACGATCCTTTGAATGAGTTACATTTAAAGAAGGAAAAAAAAATACATACAGAGCTGCTTATTATTCTTATAATATTGTAATTAGCGCTGCTTATATAATTAAACTTTCTAGAACTGATATTTTTGGTATAAAGTTGATTCATTCATTGTTTATTTATCTCAGACTTCGAGCAAACTTTAATTAGAATTTTGCCTCTGATTAATGATACGTTTAGAGAAAACTCTAATTTTAGTTGTGTAGAGCATATTTAAGTAAATAAATCTCTCCGAATAAGTAACAATTAGTATTGTATCGTGCAATTGTATGTCTCTGGCCTTTTAAAATCAATTGAAATTTCTGGGACACTTAAAATAAGAAAGTATTTTCTGAATGCCTAGAAACTGGTATTTCTCAAATATGCAAGGAAGTCCTTCTTTGAGGCCCAATTACATCTCATAAGTGTAGGATATTATCTACTGTTGCAAAACATTTTATTTTATTTTCTTATTTATTTAAATTTGTCTTAAACTGGAAATATATATATTAGAAACTATCATATATATATAGTTAGTCTAATGAACATTATGTCATTAAATTACCTACATAAATGTACCAACTAATGCCCTTTGTTGTTCCGGTACTTAAGAGGATCCCGGTATGGTTAGTATACGATCAAAAGAGGAATCGAAACGTCGTATTAAACAATGAAATCAACGTAGTTTATTAAATTATAACTAATGCAATGGCCTAATGCCCAATTAAATAATTATATTATAATAGAATACTGCAAGGTCAATTACAGAAATTTTGTAATATATATATATATATATATATATATATATAAATTATTCAAAAATATTATATATGTGTACATACTTACTTCTGGCACTACACCTCACTGGTGAGTAAATACTTCTTTAAAATATAATATTTAAAACATATTTAAAAAAAAATACTTATATCATATATTTCACTTTCGAATGCTGTTATATTATATTCTAAAAACAATATTACTCTAAGTAGTCCATTTTTCATTTGTTAGAATAATTTCCGATGAGCCCTTAATCAAAAATATATTAAAGAATTTTTAATGTTTCATAGATATATTTTAACTGCCATACTCAACTACTACCCAGTTAAATTACTATATCACCATTTATATTAGCGGCCTTCATGACTTCATTCGTCACTCCCACTATCACTTATATGCAGGCAATCTACAAATTTACTTATCGTTCCAAACATCTGAGATGCAAACCACAAGACAATCCTCATCTATTTCAAGCTCTTCATTAGTTCCCATCCTTTTTCTCAATAACTTTACTTCAATAACCGTCCCATACATTTCTTTCCGACAGTCAAAAACCTCAGAATGATCTTTGATCAGAACCTCTCTTGGAACAACCACATTTCCTAGATTACCGGTAAATCCATACCTTTCCTTAAATAATTCCTTCAATTCCAAAAAAGTTCCTTGTAATATCCCTTGTTTTCCTCCACTTCACCTACGGTTGCTTGGTGTATGGAGGGCTATTCACAATACTGGTGGTGAGACTGAAGAAACTTATGAATTGCTTCATAATATTCATCTTTGGGATTCCGAAGCTTTTCCATTTTTCCTGATGGTACGCGGAGTTGAAGTTGCTTTATCCTCCTTCCCGACGAAAACCCTCCCTACATCTTTGAATTCCTATCCACTCTCTCAATACCATATCTCAATCTAAAGATTTATATATCCCCTCCCATAAAACCATTTGATTTTTCTTGATATATATATATATATATATATATATATATATATATATATATATATATATATTTTATAATTTATTTTATAAGATATTTATATTTTTGTATATGATTGTATTTCCCTTAGTATCTTTATATATGCATCTATATATTTATAGTTTCTATAGTTTCTATCTATTTTACATATATATATATATATATATATATATATATATATATATATATATATATATATATGTACATATATGTACATATATATTTACGTTTTTCTTTATATATTTGTATATCTACAAGCCAGACTAATGTACATATTTTTGAACTCTATTTTAAGGAAACTTCAGTCTCAGAATAAAATTATTTTTCATTAAATTTCACTATAAATCATTAAAACATCCAGACAAAATATAAACTTAAGATATTAAACAAAAAATTTGTTTACTGATTTTTATTATTTAATAATATTAGAATAATATTTTAAAGAATTTTAGCTATTTAACATGTTTTATTTTTTTGTTACAGGTAAGTTTTCAACTCATGAGAAGATGAATAAAGGTAAAATATTAGTTTAACGTTAAAATTTATGATCATTTCTTAGCTGAAGTGGATTGGATAGTGTCATTATGTTGCCAGGACCATAAATGATTGGTTCTAATCCTGGAGGCCTCAGAATGTTTCTTGAATGTTATGTATGAGAGGGTCTGCTAAGTCTTAAAGTTATAAATGAGCTGAAAATTTTATATGTATAGAAGAAACATGTGAACTTTGTGACTGAACATGATCGCTGTAGGACTTCTTTTTTTTTTTTTTGCCAAAAATTTTTATTACACATTTCAATCCCACCCTCAATAATTTCCAGCAACAAAAAAATAAAATAAAATAAAATAAAAAATAAGTCTAATAATTAATTTTTTTTAATGGTAAAACAAAAATTATAACCTCTGTGTGATGAGTATAAGTGATGTTATAGATAGCATCGGGGTGATCAAAATATTAAATTAATACGTAATAAATGTATGAAAGTGTTTAAGGAGAGTTATTGTAAGATGGGGCATCTTTGGCACTGGGTAGATAACTTTGGGACAGCGGGCAAAATTAATCTGTGGAGGATGTGTTGGATAAGTCAGCATGGATGCGCTACTACCTTGCGGCACACTATCCTTGAGGCACAAGCGAAAGTTTCACGAAAACAAGAATTTTGAAAAAAAAAAAAAAACGAAAATAAATAAAACCTAACTACACAACGAGTGTAGATAACTAGGGTTCTCAAACTGGCGCATGGAAGTATCTTAGTACATGCCTACACAAAGTATATTTTTTCAGATGAACCAACACATTGAATCCACCACAAACTAAATTTTACTCGCTGTCCCAAAGTTACGCATCCATTCCCAAAGTTATCCAATCTTACTGCACTTCATTTGTACTTATTTATTTTTTTATTTTACCTAGTTATTTAATAATGTTTTTATTATTCTTATTTATTCTGTAATATCTGTATATATTGTATGAAATCGCATTTGTAGCATTAATACTTATTGCCCTCAAATACTGCACATTGTATTATTATTGAGTATATATATATATTTTTTTTCCTACCTATACTATGTAAGGAAAGTATTACGATCGGGTCAAATTTCCGATATGCGGTTTCAGAGACCCTTAAATCCGAAAAACATGTTTTTAGCCATCTGTCTATCTGTTCCAAGATTTTTTGCGAACTACTGAACCTATTTTGTTGCTTCTTTTTTTTATTTTCAAGGGTTTTGACAACTGATGACTGTAACAGAAATTCGGTGCTCCATGCGCAATAGTTTGCGCGCCATAAATGAAAAACATGTATTTCTATAGACCGAAGAGCTAAAACGGCTCTAACGACTTTGATGAAACTTTCCTATAATGTTCTAATAATTGTCCTTTCAATTTTCGTATATGTACTAAATTCCTTAGAAAAATCAGAAAAAAAATTATAAAGAAAAGAAAAATGTTTTGGGACCCAACTCGCCAAGTGTATATTATACTGTAACATTTATAATAAAACTTTTGAAAGTTAATTAAATTACCAACAAAACTATATAAAAATCGTTCATTTTGGACAACTATTAACGAAGTTACAGCTTTTCAATTTCCAATGTAAAATAACGGGTTTACATCCTGGTTTCAGAAAGGGGTGAATGAGAGAAAAATTATGACTAAGTGAAAGTAAGAAAATCTGTTGCCCCTATCACACAAGCTTCACTATTTCCTCTACGTTTATCAGAATTATTGTTTGACAAAATTAAGCTATGGCAAACATTTTTTGATCTACAATACTAGAGGGTATTGAAACTTTCAAACTGATCTTCTACCTTAAGCCGGTTTACATTGCTTTAGTTTATCAAATAAATCGTATTAAAATATTTTCTTTGATCAATTTTCAGGAAAATAAATCTAATTCAATTTTTTTTAACCCTCGAGGCGTCTGAAAAGAAGATGGCCTCGTGATCTACTTATGTAAATATAACATTAGAGTGCTACCAATGGGTAGTTTATCAACAAGTATTTTGATGTGATTGTATTATTACTGCGTGCATATTTACTAGTAGTATTTTTTTTATAATACAGTTGTAAATATCAATGAATAAAAAAAAAAAAAAAGATGTTTCTTCATGAACATATCTAAAGATATACTTTTCTGAAATAGATAGGAAAGTCGTGTGAGTGGACACACCAGATTTTTTAATACGTGATAAAGTACTGAAACAATGATGAATGTATCAAGTCATTAACCGAAAATTTTTGTTAGGACAATATTAGATGAATTTCGATGGTTTTGCACATCCTTATATCATAAGTTATCGATTCATCAATTCTGATCAGTGATGTCATTTCCGTCTAAAAAAAAAAAAGAAAACTTGTATAGTTATATCTGCATTTAGTAGGGAAAGGGAAATTCCATGAAGACTCCTATTAACACGTGTTGAAGAAGGAAGGAGGTGCTTTATAAATTGAAGAAAGAATTATCGTGGCGTCATAATGAAGAAGTGTAAAGGAGAAGGAAAATCGATCCTCTAATCCACTGTCTTGTCTCTCCAATTACCCTCGAAATTCTCTCATGCTCCTCCCCCCTCCCATCCCCCACCCCTTACCCTTCTTGTTCCCATTATTTTTTCATAATTATTTTCTCCCTTCCTTTATAAATTATTGCCCCCAACTCACCCTCTCGACCATCCCCAGTGTAAACAGACTTAAATAAACTCGCTTCAACGTCTGCATGTTCGAATTATTAACCGGCAGTAACTCCTTTCCTCTTTCCTATTTTAAATAGATACAACTTCAGTAGTTTCTTCCTTCCTTTCTTATGTTGTTCCATTTGTCTTTCAGAACATTTCTTTTTTTTTTATTGTTATTATAGAAATGTAGAACTGTATTAAATGACATATACAACAAGCAAATATGAACAAGAATGACATGTACAATATGAAGAGAAACTACCCATTTGTAGCACTCCAATTATAGTTCTATATTAGAAGGTCCCGAGTCCATCTTCTTTTCAGACGCCTCGGAGGGTTATCAGGAATAGAAGAGGAAGCATGGTTGGAAACAAGAGGGTTAGGATGGTTCAGAAGTTAATTTTGAAAGGACAGGTATCTGGATTGAGCTAAATCGGAAACATTTGCTACAATAAGATCATGATTTTATTTGTGACAAAGTAGATTTTACAAAGGATTTTGAATTGTAGGGATTGGATACGAGTGGATACGAGAGGAATTTGATGATTTAGTAGAACTCCAAAGCTAGATCGCGTAAGTC
This sequence comes from Nezara viridula, assembly GCA_928085145.1. Taxonomy (NCBI): domain Eukaryota; kingdom Metazoa; phylum Arthropoda; class Insecta; order Hemiptera; family Pentatomidae; genus Nezara; species Nezara viridula. The sequence continues at coordinate 40,763,483 of OV725078.1, forward strand.
CAAATAGGTCTTATTATAGTAACATACATGAGTTTTTGTAAATAGTTGGAAGTTTAGAGCGTTTTTCTAGTAAGTGCTGGAGTAGTCGGAAACGTAGGGCGGTTTCTAGTCGTTTCAGTCTGGTATGAGAATCCAAGTTAGACGTTTGTCTAAGTGGAGTCCAAGGTATCGGAGTTGTTCAATAGGGATAAGTGGGGTGTTATTAAAGGATACTGTTGGACAGGAGGACATAGGTTTACGACAAAAGATTAATGTAATTTGATGGGATTTGTTAGAATTTAAGAACATTTCTTTAAATTATGTTACATGAGAGTATGAACTATGATGCTATGTCATAAAATTAAAAGATAATAAAACTTGTTCTATATTATTATTTTTTTATTTGACCTGATACTAGACACTTTACTCTTAGCTATTAGAAATAAAAATTATGATTATTTATTATGTTCATATGAATTTCCTAAATATTCTTTTCGAAAATTCCTGTTTTAAGTAAACGATAAAATATCGTGGTAATGACTCTGTTCGCACAACCAATAAAATGCCATCGTTGCTGATCATACACGTGTATCACAGAATAACCCCCCTCCCTTTGCTTCCTGAATTCTCCAGTCGGTCCCCACAACCCTTGGGATATTGTTTCAGAATGGGAGGATCAAGACACCTATAAATCCCGGCAAATTACCGGGGAAAGCTCACCACATCCCAGCCCTTTAATAATGTGTCCCTTCCTCCACCCAGGTTCCTTTCCCATCTTGAAAACCTTAATACCTAAACCCTTATACACATTCTCTTCTAGTGTCAAGCGTCTTATTACAATGTGTCACAAACGAGGAATTCTACCTATGTTTTCAGATAAAATACGCAATGGTGGAAATGTTTCCATGATATAGTAATGTATATTTCATAAGTATCAGAAATTAAAAGTAAACTTAATAATACAAATTAAAATTAATGACACCATCTTAAAAAATGTAATCATTTAAAGTCATTTTTACAATTTTACAAGTTTTAAAAGAATCAACAGCTGAAAAAAGGATGTGTGGCCATTAAATAACGTTTCTGAAGCTATAAAGCGTTTTATTTTTATTTTATATTATTATCATCATCAATATACACCACTGCTCTATACCTACAATAAGTGTTGCCCAAATGCGAGACCAAGAGTCACCTTGGTCTTGCGAACTCAGTCTTGGTCGTGGTCTTGGTCTTTCAACAGCCTCACAGTTACATATTAGCTTATTTCAATATATAGATATTAATGTAATTTCTTAGATAGGAGAATCCTAACTAAGCCCGAATGAAAAATTAGAATAGTTAAATGCAAAAGTATATTGGTTATACCAATTCTTTACATATTGTGACTAAGATTGTCAAGTATCAGTAACTATTTTACCGTAATTTTTATTTAAAAAATCGTTTTTTTTTTACCAGTCTTGGTCTTGGAAAGTGCAAGACCAAGACCGATTATGGGCAACACTACCTGAAATGCTCCATTTGAATCTTCCATTTTTAAGAAGATATACACTGACCAGTTTCTGTAAGTAGTTCATTATTGGTCTTACCAGTCCATTTGTTGGTACTCTGATCCCAGAGTGCTGGTTAGAGCCTATTTAATCCTAGATCCTAGATTTCTTGTGTTTTTTTTTTTCAGAATTTCAGTACAGTTATTGCTTGAATTTATTTTTGTGTAATTTTAAACATTTTATCATACTAATCCCTAATCCAATATCAATACAAAATTTAATTTTACTTTGCAATTACCTTGTTCCATCTCTGCTTATCTTGGACTTATATACATGCAGCTTTGTTGCTTATTTATTAATTCGGTCTATCCATCTGGGTTCTGAGTCTACGCTAGTCTATCTCTTACCGTTTGGTAATTATTATTTTATCAAATGAATTTATTGTTTGTGTAAATATAATACTGTAATTACACGAACAATGAATAAATTTGATAAAATACTTATCTTTTCTTATTATAACTATTGAATACTCAATAAAAAATTGTTAAATATTTCAAAAACTACAAATTTGTTTTTTTACAATTTAGATATATCATCAATTGTTCTAAAATTATACATAATCATAAATACAGTTTTTTTTTTCATACATTTTATATGATGCATCAATATTAATATTAAATTTTCATTAATTTATTTTAATGGTATTACTGTTTTATTAGGAATATTTTGACCCTTGACGTGAGGAAATTAAGGACTTGAAACAGAAAATTTTATTTAGTCTGTTTAAAGTATCGGAGATGGATGATTTACCTTAGACCTCTCCTGTAAATTATTAATGTATATCATTTACATAAGTTCAATGACTACAAAGTTCTTTTGTGACCTTTATTATTGTATGTTTATATTTATAAATCAATTTGATGCAATACTTCATGTAGTTTTTTTCCCCAATAGATGGATGAATTTAGTGTTAATTTTTACTGCAACAAAAACATTATAATAATAAAGCACTCAGACATAGTAAAAGAGGGTTTTTCATTCATCTGAACTCATAGCAAGCTGTGTTATACATTCCAGTTTTTTTTAAAAAACCTGTAAGCTATAAAATATGCAGATTAACAATAACAAAAATCAAAAACTGTTGCTACCCAAAACTTTGTTTCTACTGATAGTAAGATTACTTAGGTCTTTTAAAATATATTTTATCATTTCCACTCTTATGGTTAAAAAGTGTTATACAATTTTTTGTACTAGTATTCCTGTCTAGATCACGGATCAAAGGCGTAAACATCTAAGGTTCGGGATATGTTATGAGATATATAATATTTGGTAATTATTAATCAATAAATAAAATTTATTCCGGTTACAATGAAGAACATGGACAGTTTTTATGATATGTACACATATTTTTTTATTTATTTATTCATGATATTTACAACTGTATTAATAAATAAAATACATTTAGCAAATTTGATAACAGAAAATAATAACATGAAATCACTTGTTGAGAAACTACCCACTGGTAGCACTCTAAAAACAAAATGTATTTACAATAAGAGATCTCGAGGCCATCTTCTTTTCAGATGCCTTGGAGGGTTATCAGGAATAGAAGAGGAAGCAAGGTTAGAGACGAGAGGATTCGGATGATTCTGAGGTTTGTTATGGAAGGATTGGTACCTGGATTGGTCCAAATCGGAAACATAAGGAACATTAAGGTCATTATGGACTATTTTATTGGTGACAAAGTAAGAAGCATTGAGGATTTTCCGAAATATTTTGGATTGTAAGGATTGGATACGAGAGGAATTCGATGGCTTAGTGGAGCCCCAAAGCTCAACTCCGTAAGTGCAAATAGGTCTTATTGTAGTCATGTATATAAGTCTTTTGTAATTAACTGGAAGCTTAGAGCGTTTGTCTAGTAAGTGTTGGAGTAGTCGGAAACGTCGAGCGGTTTCTTGTCGTTTGAGTCTGATATGAGGATTCCAAGTTAGACGTTTGTCCAAGTGAAGCCCAAGGTATCAGATTTGTTCAACAGGGATAAGTGGGGTATTATTAAAGGATACAGTGGGACATGAGGTCATAGGTTTACGTCGAAGGGTAAAGGTGATTTGATGGGATTTATTAGAATTTATTTTAATCCTCCACTTTTGAGACCATTCTTCAAGGCTTGTGATGTGTGATTGAAGAGTTTGGGATGCAGTGGTTGGGTCATTATTAACGGATAGGACACATGTATCATCGGCATACGTGGTAGTAACAGTGTTAGGATGGGTTGGGATGTCAGCTGTATAAACTGTGTAAAGGATAGGACCAAGGATACTACCTTGAGGAACACCAGCGGACTGGGAAAAGAGGAATGAACAAGCATTATTGTGATTGACTTTGGAGTAAATATCAGTTAGATAGGAACGGATAATGAGGAAGTATGTAGGATGTAGGAATTTACGGAGTTTGTAAAATATACACATATAAATTTATTAATAGTTGAAGATATATGCTGGTTAAAGTAGTAAATGATTTCAGTTTCCTGAAAAGTCAACCGAAGAAAACAACAATAAAAGTGTAGTATGTGTATATAATAATTTTATAAGAAGAAGATGGCCTTGTGATATCCTAATTTTGAAACTTTATAAGGGTGCTACTAATTGGTGCTTTCTCTACAAGTGTTCTTATGTCATTGTGTTACTGTTTATCACATTTGCTAGGTTTATGTTTGTTTTTTATACAGTTGTGAATATAATAAACAAAAAAAATTATTTTTTTATTTTTCTTTTTTTATTAGGAAGCTTACGTTTATATTGTTTTTCATATTTTAGGCAATAAAACATCCAATTTTCTTCATATTTTGTTAATTATGTTTGTTGTCTCTTACGTTTCGGGACAATTTTCCCAACATCAGAGCAATCTTTATTTTTATTTAAATTATGCACATTTTTTATATTAACTTTTATTTAACAATATCATTCTAATTTATCTATTTTACAATTATTTACCTTTCTTTTTTTGATGTGGCACCATTTGTCAAAAATTAAATATTTGTTACCTTTTTTAAAAACTATTTTTTGGTGTTACACATATTCATTGATACACTAGTCAACATCTGGCTTCTTCTTTAGTTTTATTTCTGTGCTTTGTACCCATCCTCTTATTTCTTATTATGGTTGTTTGTTGTGGTTTTTTTTTTTTTTTTTTTTTTTTTTTTTTTTTTTTTTTTTTTTTTTTTTTTGGCTATTGTTGTTTTTTTTTTTTTTTTTTTTTTTTAAATTTTAATATTGGATATTAATAGAAGTAAGTGTCATGGCCGCTACTGCAGTTTAGTTTTCAGTTCGCTCTGTGATTATTACTTTGCTATGTGCTTATTAGTCAAAACTCTGTGTTAATAATTGATTAACAGTGACATTATAAACAGTTGAACATTTTTAAGTTCACGGATAAAGAGGTGAGTTACAATTTATTAACAATGAAGTGATAAATTAGTGCTCGTTTGAATAGCCCATGTGGCTGTTAATTCCCTTGCTTCTTATCTTATTTACGTTAAGTTCCCGGCCAAGGTTTGTATACTAGCTCGCTTCCGTCAGCTGATCTCAGTACGAAACCAAAGACTTGTAGAACTCATTTTTTTTTTTTTTTTTTTTTCTTCTCCAAGAGACAGTTTATTTAATTTTTTTCCTTTGTTTATTTATTCTCAGAAATGTTTTGTTTTATTTCTGTTTCTGAGTTTGTAATTTTTTTTTTTTTACTTCTTTTTAATAGATCGTAAATTCTTATTTTGTAGTTTTAATATTTAGGTATATATATATATTTTTTTTTTCTTTCTTTTCTCTTCTTATCATAATGGAAGATATGAATTTGGACGAGAAATCTTCCTGTGAAGATTCAGAGGACGAGACACCATTTTCCGAGGTTAGCGAAACTGATTCGCAATATCTGAAAAGACGCTCGCTTCAGAAACGTCACAGAAACTCTGCCCCTGGGTCAGGTGGCAATTCGCCTAACAAGAAGAAAAATAAGTCAGCGAAGTCTAAACAGACAGCTGAACAAAATAAATCTAAACAGCCTGCCGAGCAAAATAAATCACCACCCAGAACTAGAAGCAAATCAAACACCACAAAAACAGCTCCAACTGCACCAAATACCACAGCCAGCAATAATTTTGATCTTGGTAGTAACTCACCTAACAAGCCTCCGGTACCTCAAGGTTTTACTGACCCCGAGCCGCCCCCTATTTTTGTCTCTAAAATTGAAAATTTTATATCATTCGTTCAAGAAATTGCCAATCTTATCGGACAAACCAGTTTCCGCTGTTTTTCTAGGGTTAATGACATTAAGATTAACACGAGCTCTAAAGAAAATTATAAAACTCTGATAAATTATTTTACAACTAAAAAATATGAATTTCACTGTTACCAACTGAGACAAGAAAAGGCATATCGGGTGGTATTGAGAGGCTTGCACTCAACCACTCCCATATCCGTTATCAAATCTGATCTAGAGGAAATAGGACATAACGTTAGGCATATAGCATGCGTCCTACATCCAACGCAAAAATATCCATTGCCACTGTTTTTCGTTGATTTGGAGCCTGCAAGCAATAACATTGACATATTTCAAGTTAAGAGGCTTGTGTATTCCACAGTAAAATTCGAAGAGCCTAGACAAAAACCTGTCATAGTTCAATGCTCCAAGTGTCAAGACTTGGGGCACACAAAGACCTATTGCCATCATCAAGCGAGGTGCGTTAGATGTGCCGGGCCACACGCATCTAACACTTGTCAGATCCCTCGAGACCAGCCTCCTAAATGCGCTCTCTGTGGCGAAGACCATCCTGCAAGCTATAAAGGATGCATAGTATATAAAAAATACTACAAGTTAAGAACTCATAACATAGCCTTAAAGTGCAGCCAACTAAATAAAGAAACTTACACCCAGCCACCAGAAATTGATATTACAAATTTTCCTGAGTTGCCAAAACAAACTACCCATTCAACACAACAAGAACCAACTACTTCAACTGAAATCGCCCATCCTCAACAGGAATCTACCAAAACTAGTACCCATACCACCATCAAGAAGCAGCAGCCTCGACGCCAGGCGCCTCAGGCCTCCCAAGCTAAACCTCATACTCCCAATCCTCTCATATTTCATCCTCCGCGTCAGCAAATTCCCCCTCATCATCTACCTCTACGAGTCAAATTACCGCCACAGCAATCGCACCCATCTCATCCTAATGCCCAGAAAAAAAACCCAGCACAAGTATCGTCGAATCCAGTCCCACCTCGTACACAACAACGAATCCCACTCTCAGTTAACACTCCTTACCCGCCACCTGAACCTATCCTAAATCCACTTCACAATCAACATCCATCTGATCTAACTTCCATTCTATCATCCTTCCTATTGGACCTCCAAAACACCATAAAACCTCTTATCACTCTACTAACCAGAATCCTGACCGAAATTCCGTTTAATTTCCCTCGATGAGCACAAAGCCCCTAACTATCCTTTTATGGAATGCTAACGGACTACACAACCACCGTGACGAACTTGACATATTCCTTCATGACAATCACATTGATATAGCTCTACTGACTGAAACGCATTTCACAAAACGGACACATTTTCACATACGAGACTACATCACTTATAGATCTGACCATCCAGACAACACTGCCCACGCCGGTTCTTGCATCCTTATACATAAATCTTTACCCCATTCCCTTATTCCTTCCACTCCAACTGACGCCATTCAATCAACTTCTTTAATCCTTTCAACTCGCCCTTTCCATTTCACAGTCTCAGCTGTATACTGTCCTCCTGGTAATTCTCTCTCCTTTAATCTCCTTGATACGTTGTTCCAATCCCTCGGATCGCGCTTTATTGCTGGAGGAGATTACAATGCTAAACACCAACGGTGGGGTTGTCGAACATCCAACTCCCGCGGTAACATCCTTTCCCGTCTCTCATCTTCTAATAGTTATTCAATCCTCTCGCCCACGAGTCCTACTTATTGGCCAACATCCCTCAAAAAACGTCCCGATATCCTGGATATATTTATCACCTCCCAGATTTCCTCCTCCCAAACTATAATCAAATCCCTTGATGACCTTTCTTCAGACCATAGTCCGGTTGTGCTTTCATTACATTCTGACTTTGCTCCTAAACCATCACCTCAGAAACTTATCACTGGACGAGTAAACTGGGACAAATTTCGTGATGAATTGGAAAACAAACTTGACCTCAAAATTCCGCTAAAGACAAAAGAAGACATTAATGGTGCCATAGGAAAACTGACATCAACAATAACAGACAGTATAAATAATAATACCTTTATCAATAAGATTAACAAACCACAAAATACTAACTTGCCACAGCATATTCGCATCTTATTAAAGGAAAAACGCAGAGCAAGATCGAAGTGGCATCGAACTAGATACCCGACAGATAAAGCGCATTACACCCAACTGACTAACAAACTGAAATCAGAAATAAGAAAATACAAAATTCAAAATTTACTAAATTTTACTGAAAAACTTACACCCACCGATAAATCACTATGGACGACCACTAAAAGGCTCCTGAAATTTAAAGACTGCAACCATCCACTACTCACTGAAGCCCAAACCTGGTCCAAATCCGACGAAGAAAAATCCCAAATATTTGCCCACCACCTCTTTAAAACCTTTAATCCACATCCCGATATTCTTAACCCAAATCACCTTGAATGTATTGAAGCAGAACTGGATATCCCACTCCAAATGACTCCTCCTCCTAAAGCCTTTCATCCTTCAGAAATATCTAACATCATTCACAGGTTACCTTCCCGCAAAGCTCCTGGGCACGACCTAATTACATCCCAGATCCTAAAACTACTTCCTCGGAAAGCCATCCTATTCCTTACATATATATATAATGCTGTACTCCGATCAACATATTTTCCCGACCCTTGGAAACTATCCATTATCAAAATGATACATAAACCCAAAAAGCCACCAGAATACCCATCCTCTTACCGTCCTATCTCTCTTTTACCCATCATGGGAAAAGTCCTAGAAAAACTCATCCTAAAACGCCTGTACCCAATCCTAGATTCTAATCACATAATCCCAGATCACCAGTTTGGATTCCGCAGATCCCATTCCACTATCCAGCAATGCCATCGTGTGGTGGATGTTGTCTCCTCTGCATTAGAGCGCGGAATGTACTGCACGGGAGTCTTTCTCGATGTAGAACAGGCTTTTGATCGAGTCTGGCACCCGGGATTACTTTACAAACTCCGTAAATTCCTACATCCTACATACTTCCTCATTATCCGTTCCTATCTAACTGATAGATACTCAAAAGTCAATCACAATAATGCTTATTCATCCCTCTTTTCCCAGTCCGCTGGTGTTCCTCAAGGTAGTATCCTTGGTCCTATCCTTTACACAGTTTATACAGCTGACATCCCAACCCATCCTAACACTGTTATTACCACGTATGCCGATGATACATGTGTCCTATCCGTTAATAATGACCCAACCATTGCATCCCAAACTCTTCAATCGCACATCACAAGCCTTGAAGAATGGTGTAAAAACTGGAGGATTAAAATAAATTCTAATAAATCCCATCAAATCACCTTTACCCTTCGACGTAAACCTATGACCTCATGTCCCACAGTATCCTTTAATAATACCCCACTTATCCCTGTTGAACAAATCCGATACCTTGGACTTCACTTGGACAAACGTCTAACTTGGAATCCTCATACCAGACTGAAACGACAAGAAACCGCTCGACGTTTCCGACTACTCCAACACTTACTAGACAAACGGTCTAAGCTTCCAGTAAATTACAAAAGACTTATATACATGAGTACAATAAGACCTATTTGGACTTACGGAGTTGAGCTTTGGGGCTCCACTAAGCCATCGAATTCCTCTCGTATCCAATCCTTACAATCCAAAATCCTTCGGAAAATCCTCAATGCTCCTTACTTTGTCACCAATAAAATAATCCATAATGACCTTAATGTTCCTTATGTTTCCGATTTGGCCCAATCCAGATACCAATCTTTCCATAATAAACTTCAGAACCATCCGAATCCTCTCGTCTCTAACCTTGCTTCCTCTTCTATTCCTGATAACCCTCTGAGGCGTCTGAAAAGAAGATGGCCTCGAGATCTCTTATTGTAAATACATTTTGTTTTTAGAGTGCTACCAGTGGGTAGTTTCTCAACAAGTCATTTCATGTTTTTATTTTCTGTTATCAAATTTACTTAATGTATTTAATTTTTTAATACAGTTGTAAATATCATGTATAAATAAATAAATAAAAAATATTGGATATTATGTCCGAATAGTGTGTATCTAACTGTTTTGTATCTGTTTTATAGTTTACTGTTCTATTATTGTTTTTGTTATATGTATAGCTTCCAGCAGTTTCCTATTATTCGTTTTGGGATCTATTGTTAGCATTTATGGGTTTCGAAAGTCAAAAGTGCTTTAATTGGTGTGAATTTCAGTAAAAAGAAAGATTGATCTGATGATGGGAAAATTGTCACGAAACGTAAGAGACAATAAACATAATTAAAAAAATATGTAGAAAATTCTAAGTTTTATTGCCTAAAATATGATAACAAATAATAATCAGTATTATTTTCAGTGAAATATTACTTCACTTTTTCTAATTGCAAAATAACGTGCATATAATATTTTATTAATTGTTAAAAAAATAAGTTTATAGAAGAACATTTTTGGGTCTAACGGTTTCGCTAGAACAGCACCCTCCCCCCCTGGGTTCGGTTGGTAAATCCCTTGCTATAATCGCTGCCCCCCCACCTCACCACCACCGCCCCCCCCCCCCCTCTGGCCGAGAAGGGTATAAGCCCAATGAGAAAGTAGACCAAAGCTGAAGTTACGGCCTCGCCCGCCAGTAAATCTTTCTGCCGAAGCTAATCAAAAAACAAATGTCTCCCATAGCCGAGCTAATCATGAAAGTCGCCCTTAATTATAATTATATTACTCCCAATTAACTTTCATTATATAAATTAGACAGTGTTCTCCCGCTTTACATCAACCCTTTAGTGGATATCTTTCGGTTTTACACAAAATTTGTGCATTTTTTATAGGAATTAATATTTACTTTTCCAAGTTTGTACACTGCACTTCTAAAAATATTGGATGCATTAATGCACAACGACTACGAGAAATATCGCCGGTTTGTTGCAAAAAGGCTTTAAGTAACATTTTTATTAATTTGTGATAATCGAATTTGAAATTTCTAATTCATTAAAAAAATACTAAAATAGCAATTTCATTATTATTTTCGAAAATTAATTAATATACTCAACATATACATAACAATAAAAAAAAAAAAAAAAAAAGAAATGGAAACTACTACGGACATAGTGATATTTTGCTGACCATAATAGTTAAACGAAACACTTAATTACTTTAATAACCTTGCAAGTACATAGAATTTGAGTTATACTGACCTCGCGTATTTAGTTTTATTAACCATCTCATCAATTAATCCAGTTAAAAAAGTCATGTACCAGATAGTGGCTTTCTGTTCTATATAGTCAGATCGTTGTGCATATAGTGAAATTAAAATTGATGGATGCAAAGTGCTCCTAGGCCGTTACGCCGATGGTCCATCTGTATGTGACAGACCTCGACCGGGATGCTCGAATCTGAAGAAATCTCATTCGAAAACAACAAATCATGTCTCGGGAAATGGGAATCTCTGTCAGATCAATGTCTCTCATAATAAACAGTGACCTTAGGATAGGTGCATTTTAGAGAATGACAGGACAAAGGCTAATTACTTCCCTGCAAAAATAGAGTGGATAGGTGCAAAGTGCTCCTTGGCCGCTATACCAACGGTCTTCATTGAATGATTTTGTCTAGTCATGAGAAAATTTTTACAATTAATGAAAAATTAAATCGCTAAAATGATCGCGTGCACTCACACAGCTCTAAGGAAGCCCAGAAAATCATTGGAAGAGTCTAAAGTGGTCATGACCCTTCCTCAGTGATGGTTTGGCGGGGAGTTTGCTTTGATGGCCCCACAATGCTCCATTTTTGTAAGGAAGGAGTTAAAACAGGCACTAAAAACTATCAGGAAGATATTTTGGAACCTGTTGTCAAGCCAATGATACTCTGTTTGCTGGAAGTCTACTTGAGTTTTTCAGCAGGATTCCGCTCTATCTCAAAAGACCTGGTCTATTCAGTAGTGGCTGCAAAAGAACATTCCCCTCTCTGCCTCGGATTGGCCCTCAGGAAGCCCTGATATCAGCCCACTAGATTATCAGCTTTGGTCCGAACTGAAGAGGATGGCATGCCACAGATCACACCCTAACTTGGGAAGCCTCAAACAATCTCTGTTCCGAGCAGTTGAGCGCTTTCCTCAAAAAGTGCTATTGATGACTGGCCACGGAGATTTAATTCCTGTGTCAAGGTAAAAGAGGGAAATTCTGAGTAATTTATTTTTTTGTTTTACTCTCTATAGATATATATTTTATTTTCTAACAAAGTTTTTGAAAAAATTAATTTTCTGTTGAAATCAGTATATATTTCCTTGTAACAATATTTATGACAGGACTAAGAATAAATATAATGTAATTTCCTCTATATTCTAACTTATTACTTGAAGCCCCAAGCGTGCTGTTTGAAACTGTAAGGTCATTAAGATACGTGTGTTAATGAGATATTTTCCTCCATATTTCCTTACAGCTAAGTGGAGAGTTTTAGTCGTTTTAGAAATATATAACTTCTCAGATTGTAAATATTCTCAGCAATAGTAATTAAACTAAAATATACACATATACAAAGTTCATTACGATTTACTCAGAATAACCCGGTGTTACGTTACTGTATTACATTAATGTAATTTCATAAGAAACGAGATGGAAATAAAGTAAATTAAATTTTTTTTTTTGGAAACATAATCCTCTAAGTATCTTTGAAATGTTTAATAATTTCAGTTACATTCGAATGAAACTAAATAATAAAACAAAAGGCAAGCATAAACGAAAATGGCAAAATTATAAAAAGATAAATCGGTATGATTACATATTTGCACTTAAAATCATAGACAGGTAGCACTAGTTCTGCCCAAAATCGGTCTTGGTCTTGCACTTTGATCAAGGCCGCCTAACTATTGCAAGACAGAGACCAAGACTGGCAAAAAAAAAAAAGTTTTTGTGAATAAAAATTAAGGGAAATAGTTACTAATACTTGACAATTTTAGTTACAATATTTAAAGATTCGGAATAACCAATATACTTTTGCATTTAACTCTTCCAATTTTTCATTCGGGCTTATTTAGGTTTCCCCTATCTTGTAAATTACAGTAATATCTCTATAATAATAATCTAATAAGTAACTGCAAGACTGTTGCGAGACTCTTATGCAAGACCAAGACTCTTCTTGGTATCGCATTTGGACAACACTAGGTAGCACTAATATAAAAAAAATATTCTTACACATATTTCCCACCTATGGTTAAGGAGTTGAAGATATAGCTGTTGTTTATAGAACATCAAATATGAGATTTTTGCATATGAAAGTGTGTAAATCGAAAACGAGGTAACACGCATAAAATAAATGAAAAGGAATATATGTAGGTCCGTAGGTTGGTGTCTCATGTTTAACGAATTGCCAGAGGAAGAAGAAATGAACAAATAATATAATTTTTTTTCCGGAGTTTCAAAATATAAATTTTTATAAGTAATATTAAAAAAAAAAAAACTATTCCTCTACAACCCATAAACGATCTTGGGTTCAGAACATTGTTAAAAAGTACTGTTTCATGGCCAAATTCTCGCAGGGAGATGATTGGTTCGTGATCGCGCTCAACCGTCAGGTTTCTCTCTCTAATTAATTATTTAATTAAGAGTACCCGTTCGATAGAGATTAGGTGTGTCCCAGGAGGGTCTTTCGACAACAGGGTCGATCCACGGTTGATGAAAAATCACTTCTTATCAGCCATATTCGAACCCGAAACCTAGAGCTTATGAAGTCAGTGATTACCCTACTCTCTGTTATAAGTAATATATATATAGTTATTGCTATATTTTATAGATAAATTATAGCTGTATATATTACTGTAGCTGACATATTACTGCTATCATCTTTTACATAACTTGCAAATCTCTGCCTTTTTAGAAGTATTGGTTTCTTGTTTAATATTGCAAGATTTTTGCTGATCCTATTCATTTTTCTGCTTTTTCGCTTTAAACGTAGCCTCCTGGATATCAATGCATTATATGTTGAGAGGTTTCCTGATAGATTTCTCTGAGCTAGATGTTCCGCATAAGAATAGAGTGGCAAGTGAAACTCGTGTGATGCACGCACCGCACTAGATTTTTTCGTTCAATTAGTGTTTGTTCCTGTTTGATTACAACAGCGTAAAATAAAATGCACGCAGAATATGTAAATTTTAATTGTATTTAAAAATGTTATGAAAATATTAATAATAAATTATAATAATTTAAATTTTACATTTTATAATACTGAAAACATTTTTTACAGGTTACATATAAATATTTAAAAAAAAAATGTTTCAATTTCTCAGCCTGTGGGTCTTATGAATAGGCAAACCCGCAAGGTTGTTTTGTATTGCGGTTACCTTTACTCAAACTGGACTCAATATCACAGGCGCTTCGGGAATATTTACTTATTGGCTTTAATATTTTATTATGCTTACATTAGTATTACACAAAGGCACAGACAAAACAAAGGATTTGTGAAATACTATTGTGTGTTTGGATACCTTTAAAAATTAATAGAATTCTAGCCCGTTCAAATAATTTTTAAATCCTATCAAATGACAACGAAACACCAAATAAAGAGTTGAAATAGAAATATATTTACAATACTATTTTTTATATCTGTTCTTTTTTTCTGCTTCATTGAAGGGCAAAAAGTATTAAAGTTACATGTGTTTATTTATACAATACATACATATGATCTATAATCATCGGATATATAATAATTCCAAATAATCTATGACCATCATCCGTCGTACACATACAATCTTTTTTCATTTCAAGTCATCTATTCACTCCCTCTCCACAAGATCTCGCCCTTCTGCACTTAATACTCCTTTCCACAGATCTGTCTCATCTCAACAATCTTTTGTTGTCCGTACAATCGCTTTTTTTAGCTTAAAATACACCATCCTTATCCACATTCAAAACCCCCCATATACTGATTCCTCCGCACAATTCAATCATATGTTGGGTAATTATTTATTATGTAACAACGCTTTATGTTTTTTATACATCATTGTTCATTTTTTTTTTAATTCATGAATATGGAAAAGATTTCCTATCCCTTTTTACTGAACATTGTGATCAGATATTGTTAATGTTAATTGTTTTTTTCTATTCATAAGATTCTATGTCTTTGAGATGTATTTAATTTTTTAATAATCGTGAACACACTAAGCCATATAGCCATCCTATTAATCTATGTCTTAGTATGTAGATTACAATATTTTTCTAATTTTTACAAGGCTATTTTAAATATTCATTTAAACATCTATCGTTTTTTTCTAATTTCATTTAATTATTTCTTCTTTATTATTTTTAGCAGATATATTGTAGTATTGAGACCCGATATCTCATCAGTTTTCTTTAATATATTTTTATAGATAGTAAATATTTATTTATTCATTTATTACTTATGTTTTAGTTATTCATTATTATAATAGGCCTTTTGGCCTGATTTAATGTTAATTTGTATAAATAATATTTTAAGGGATTTTGTCTCGGAATAAAGTTTATTTTTATATTTCTTGTCTATTTCTTGTCTATTTTATATTTATTGTGAAAGAGAAATTAATGAGTTAATGAGTATAAAGGGCTTGACAAGTCTGGGCAGCTCTATGTACAAGTAGTTTTTATATATTTTATGTATATAGTTTTGGCTTGTTATTTTTCTTTTTAAATGGTTTTATTGAATTTATCAATGGACTAGTGTCTACCAGTAAGTCTGAGAGATTTATAATTTATTTTTTAAATGATCATCAAAAAAAATATTTAAAATCAGATAGTATCCCTTAAAATGTCTGAAGTGACAAAAATTTGGTTAGTTTTATAATATATTATTTAATTAATTTAGACCACTATGTCCTACAATTGCAATGAAATTAATATAGATAATTTTAAACACATAATAAAATAAAATAATATTAATAAATAACAAATATAATGATGATTAGTAATAATAAGATAGAAGTAAACTAAATGTATGAGATTCAGAAATAAAATTTTTGAAATAAAGTAGTAAGGATTTTGTGCAACATCACGCTTAATTATATTACAAACTCGTGTTGTCGATCAACAATACTTAACGATGAATGGAGAATGTGTGCTGTAAGGTAATTGCTTTAATGAATTTCCAATGTTTGTTAAACGCCCAGATAAGGCCATTAATGAGCCTTACCAAACAACAATCGGCACTTTAATCATTAGATAAGTCATTACTTAAAATAAACCGAAATAAAAATCCTTGAATGGGAAATTGGGTCATTGTAAAGTTGGATTTTCAAGCCAAAATAAGTAATAATAAAAATTAAGAAAATATCGTGACGTAAGTAACTACTAACATTAATGCTTAAAGTTTTTGGAAATTGTCAGGTTTATTTTTGAAGTAGGGGACACGCCTTATGTTTTGAAAGATTCTTCAATTTGACTCTTTTAATTTGGGATCTAAAAAAGAGTAATTTCATTAAAATCAATAGGCTCTATAAAAAAAATTACCCTTTTTTAACTAAATATATTTGTATTATTATTTCTTTGATATAAAATATAATTAATCCTGGAAGAATAGTCCATTGTTATATACCGTCATTAACCATCTGCTAGCCGATCGCTAAATCCCACGATGATACCATTCTTAGGGATGGCTTTCAAAGAACTCTTGGACCGCAATTTCATCTTCAGTAAAATTATCAATTTTATTTGCAATAAAGGAAATGGTTCATGGATCTTCTATATAAGTAGTAATCCGATACTGCGAGGTCTGGACGATATGGTGGTACTATAGAATCTCATATCACAAGGGTTTTTCATTCTTAGCTCATTGCTAAGGAGTAAGTTCGTGAGGGACCAGTCTACCGCTCTTTTTTACCTTCCCCATGGAGAGTAGATGGCGACTAACAGTATCTTTCGGCGCACCACACTCCCTGGAAAGTTCGCGAGTAAACTTCTAAATTTTTCAAACCAACGCCGAGCAGTGAGCTGATCAAGGACACCTTCCCTTTCATATGTAATATTTTCACGATCTGCTCCAGCAGCTGTGAATATATATATTTTTCCACTAAAGCATTAAAATTACGAGAATTTCGTAGGAAACAGTCATGTTTCCTCTTTGAAACAAATAAATAACCTTTTTTTTTTTAAGAATTCGAATTGGATTAAACAAGCTTAGAAAATGCTCTAAAGAGATTATTAAGTGTTGGTAAGTATGAAATAGCATTAAAATATTTACAGTCCTTTGAAATCTTGAATTTGATAAAACCGTATTTTTTTTATACACCCTATTACTATAATTTTCTCTCTTTTGACTACTAAATTTTATTGTTGGACTCCAATGCCGGTGAAGCGGCTGAGAGAAAAGCGCTGGGATCTCTTAAAGTCTCGCTTTGTCCTTCACACGTAGAGAAAAGGGCTGGACTCGGAGCTCCCTTGGCTGATTGTAAATATTGTTATTAAGTATGGATGTTTTTCTTTTTTTTTTCTATTTATTTGTTTTACTTATAATTTATTTAAAATGCTGAGAATTTCTGTATTTTTTAAAAAATTGATTTCAATTTACATTTTTTTGGTTTATAGTTTTTACCTTTGTTATATAGATATATATATTTTTTATTTATTTTATTTTTTATTGTATTATATATATAGTATGAATGTGCCTCACTCAGCTTTAGTACTCAGTGCCCTTAAGTATGGCAAAATGCATTTTTTCTCAATAAAATGATCTTAAAAAAAAAGTTTTATTACAGAAATCTAAATTAATGTGTTATATATATCTAAATACAATTAAGTTTAATTTCATGATTCGATCTCGTATTTCGGCATTTGGCATTTCAATATCATTTTTCAATGCAAGATGGTATTTTTGATAAACAATCACGATGAAAAGCGTTGTTTGACTTTCTTAATTTATTCAGGGGAATTAAAATATGCAAAGTGGGCAGAAATGCCGAAAACGAGATTGAAATTATTACAGTTCACATTTAAAGCTTAATACCATTGGGTATTGCATTATTTCATAAATTATTAACATTTCTGATGCAAAATGTACCTAAAAATAAAATCCCCATCAACATAATCTTATTACGCATGTTTCAAATGATGACACTAATAAAAAAAAGAGATTTGTGCGGTTCAACTCATTAAAAAAAAAATTCAATTCTGAAACCAGGGTTTGAAATAGCTAATTATTTTTTCCACGAAATCATGTATTAATTATTATATTTGATTTTAGGATAAAAATCATGCCTGATTTATAAATAAAAATTAAATTGATTCGATTAAAATTAATGAACACCCCAGCCAGTGAATAAGCTTTTACATAAATAATAATGTTTAAATTGTGATAAAAATATTTTAGATTAGAAAATAGAATTCACGTTTTATCAATAAATTAAATTAAATATTAATATATTATTAATGTAAACATTTTTTAATATTGTATTTTTGAAATCGCCTTAATTGTTCACGCCGTACCTGCACTATTTATATATATCGTCTATCAATTATCATCGTCTTTTTATATCATTATTAAGAAATAAATCTCAGATAAGTAGTCCTTCAAATTAAAGAAAATACAGCAAAACTATATATATATATATATATATATATATATATATATATATATATATTTATATATATACATATATATGGATATGTAAGCCAAAATGTCTAATGAATTAGACTACAAAATTCTCCATCTACTACTCCAAACTCAAAATATATCATATAGATTACAAAAAAATTATATTTCTGATTTTAAAAAGTATTAGTGAAGAATTATTATAAGTATTAATTGTAAAAATTTTCCTAAAAATTAATAATCAGGATAAGAATTTTATCACTTATGATTAAAAATTAATCTCAATAAAAATCATCAAATAAGTTTTAAAAATCCAAATAAAAATTTTGATCGGATTTGATTTTTTTAATTATCGATTTTGAACTCTGGCTAAAAGTAATACACAGTTTTAAATATAAATATATTTTTCTTTTCGCTCTTCGAAAAAACATAAAAATTAAATGATGTAGGACGGTGATAATGGTTAACTTACTCTTAGAAATAAATGCGTGATTATTATAATTGTAAATGAAATATATATATGGGTCCGGGATAAGGCACTTGCAGTAAGTAATCAAAGTTAAGTAAAGTAAGTAAGAAACGTCAAGGGTGGTAAGTAATTGGATTGGTTACCGTCAACAAAGGAAAGCCATGTTCTCTGAGATTCTCCTCTCTTCCCACGGTATGTGTTATGGAGCCCGTTTGAAGGCAACTCACACCGAGGACTGATGACCCTAAAACATTTAGTTAAAATGAAAATCGGGATGTGGTTTTTGCAAAATGGCAGTATCCCAGAGGTTTACGGTAAAATGTATGAACGATTCCACGGAAAAAAAATATATATTCTTGTGCGACTGCCGACTCTGGAAGGCAATAATCGTAATCTTTGGATTTAGACCGATTTGTCACTGTTCTTTAACTCGAGTGAGACGGTGTTAAGGATACTGGTAGATTGGCCCCAGAGGGATCGAGCTATGGAGACCATTGTCCGTATTAACGTGAGGTTGAGAAACATTTTCCAAGCTATCTCTCGCTAACAGGTAGTCTGTAAGACCACATTTCGCAGGCTAGGACTATGGTACCAAATGAAAGAAAAAAAAAAGAACATGTATATACATATATATACTGTAGTATCTACCATAAATTTCCGGAACATGTATGCGGATATTTAGTTTTTCAATTGTACATATTATTAGTATCTATTATACTAAAATAAATAATTCATTATTTGTCTTCAAAATGTCATAATATAGGTTCCATTATTAATGCATTTACGGATATATTGACTTTTATGTCTTAAAATAATAAATATAAAAATATTACTTTTTAAAAGCTATAAGCTCTTTTAACATTTTTAAGGGAGGGGGAGGGCTTAATGCTTACGGGATTTCTCTGTCAGATCAAAGTCGCTTTTCTCATTCTTTTTTTTTATTCCGCCTTTTTCAGGAATTGCCCTATCGACGGTAAGATAAGTCGATGGTAACCTTTTGAAAACACAAGAGACAATTAATCAAGAGGCCGGTTGAGGGATATAGGATAAATTAATTACCGAGTACAGGCTTCCTTAAATGAAGCCTCGGGTAAACTTGGAGAGGGTGAGCTATCCCTCATATCTGATAAAGAGGAGGTTTTTTGGGGGGGCTAGTGGTTAAGGCGCCCCCCTTCCCTCCCCCCTCCCTCGACACTTGCTACTGGTGAACTGTAATTAGTAGACGGAGTAAGATGGATCACCTCTCTGCCAAAACTTACCGCTTATTCAAACTCTCATTTTCCCGCAACATTAACGACCATCTGTTTTAAACAAGAGCTACAACCTTCCCCCCCTTTTCTCCCCCCTCCCCAGTTCCCATCCTCACGTTAATTTTTTGTTGTAATTACCATTGATAAAGCTGCAGACAGACGAAGGTTAGAGTCCTAACCGCGATGCAGCCATCCATCTCTCGCCCTGGTCGATTTACATAATTCCTTGTTGTTTGTTTTTTTTTTCGCCCCCCTCCTTTATTGCCTACTTAGCCGGATCGTAATAGGCCTCTTTATTGCCGCATAAAGTTGCTGCCGGAATAAAGGCGGATTATTTCCGCTTCGTCGGTGTGAATCCTGGGCTTTAACCTTGTCTTAATTTGGTCCATATTTTTTTTATTCTTTATTTTTTTAGAAATAAAAAAATGAAGGTATAAAATTCTGGTTTTCTATTTCCTTGTAGGACAATCAATTAATTTGTTGCGGTACTCCTATCAATTCCTTAATATATTTAGGGACAGCATTAACTAATTTTTTAATTACGTTTAGATTTAATTGTTTTTTTCAATAATTATGTAATCTTTAACTTTTGTTATAAAACAAATAGTAGGCCCATGAAAATAATTCGCATTATATATTGACCAGTCACCAAGTTATGTTCTGAAATAGAAGTACTTATAGTACAATATCCATATATATATATATATATATATATATTTTTTTTTTTTTTTGGGGGGGTGTTTTTTTTTATGTTAGCATTACAGATCATGTAGATCTTTTGCCCCTTCAACAAGCCTGCTCAACTCTCCCTGTCTTGGAGTATTTCTTTCCATTTTATTCTTCCTGCACCAAGCTCTATTGTGTATGTATGTGACCAGTCTAGCTCAAAAACAAAACCTCTTGTGAAAGTGAAATTTCGTATTTAAGGTTTGTATGTACCTGAGATAAAACAGAATCTATTTCTTCAAAATCAGCCACCAGAAGTATTACTTTATATAATCGATGTTACTCATTTTTACGATTTTATCGAAAAGAGCTTATAACGATTTAGATCGAACTCGGTATATCGGTGTATTTTAAGCAGTTTTTATATAATGTAGGTTTTATTCTCATTGATGTTCTCCAACACTGCTTAAAATGCTAATTTTCAATATTAGCTTCCTCTAAAGTAACTTTTTTTTTTATTTGAAATAATTAACCATTTCACATTAATCTTCTAAATAAAAAAATAGTTAAATATAAAATATGAAAGAATTTGATAATTAACTAAAGGAAAAATAAGAGATCGTAACGGATAAAAGTTGTAAAGAAACCAAAGGAATACGACTGTGCCCGAGCTCATCCGAAAGATTAGGACATGCTTCCATACGTAATATGAGCTTAATATAATACTGACTCCGACAATATTATGTACATATACATATAAAGTTTTTATAAATGCTATAATTGGTATTATTTAATATTCAAAATTTGTATATATAAGAGTATTTAAAAAATAAAAATACTCACAATAAAATGTAATTACTATAATTTTTAATTTCTCTTCCATTTTGTCTGAAAATACTTATTTCTGCTAAGAAGAGGGTGGTAAGTGAAATTCATGTGAAGTACGCAACAGATTTTTTTTATCGTTCTTGTAAAATCGAGGCTTGTGTTAGTAATTTTTAAATTATCAAATATATTTGCATTTTTTTTTTTTTTTTTGTATTTTCTCATCAATTTTTCTGTAAATCTGTAGCTCTTATTGTCAGAAATTGAAAGAATATTTACTCAGGAAATTATGACTTTTAAACATTGATTAGCCAAGAACTCCTTAGCGCTAATTATGAACTTAAATTTTTAATTTTCTTTATCTATTGTCTTGTCTTTCCAATCGTAATAAAGTATCTAATTGTGATGTAACCTAGAAGATTCTCCTCAGAATGAATTATTATTATCCAATTTGATAAAATAAACATTGCAAAACTTGACATGTTAAAGTATCTTCATATTATATTAAATTTATTCTTTTTTTTTTACGTTTTAAGTTTTTACGTTACGATAACAATTTATATAGAGTTATTTTTGCTCTATATAACTTGTTTGTACTTCCTTTAAGCACTCATGGTACTCAACATGAACTTCGATCCCTTCCGAGAAGTTCCGAATAAACTTTTACTTCCAGGAAGGCTTCAGGATCAAAGCGAAAATGGCCCAAAAGATCTCGTCTTGGATGCCGGAAAATAATTAATTATTAATAACTTTCTTTAATTATTGAATTATAATTTTTGCTTAGTAATGAAATAATTAAATATACATTATATATATTATTTTAATTTTGATTTGGTATTATTGAGTTTAATTTAGAAATTTATAATGAATATATTTTTTAATCAATTTGGAGTTGAAGTTTGAAAAACAAGTAGTACCTGCTATAAGTTTTTCAATCATAGAAATGGTTGCCGGGAATTGATCAAATATTAAAAAAAAATTTTAAGAACGTATTTAATAAACTTTTAACAATTTCATATGTATTGATTACAACCTCTGTGTAAATAAGGCAATAATATTTATTGTTATTATTTGTTAAAGTTGTTTGTATATATATACACACACACACGCATGTATGTACATATTCCTTCTAACAAATCGTGCCTTATTTCGAAAAGAAAAAAAGCATTTGTCCTTCCCTGAGGGAAATTTCTCAGAGTATTTCCTATTTCTGGTAAGTGTGTTATGCCTACAGAGGAAGGGAGAATAACGTTATGCTGTCAGAAATGATTTACGGAATCAGAGGTGACACCTCTCGGTTGCAATCTGAATTGAAGGGGTAAGTGGATATCAGCTCTGGCTTCAGGGATATAGGGGTGAATGAGCTCCAACCCCCTTATATCTTATCGTAAATAATTTTCTGGATGAGCATAACAAAAGAAACTTATTTGAGCACGATTATTTAAAAATATATAAATAAATTATATTTAGAAGACTGTTCTAAAGCAGAAGGATCAATAGAGTATTATAAATAAAAAAGAAAAAAAAAGTTTATGGTCGATAGAGGAAAATACTTTATTTAAAGAATTTATTAAAATAATGGCTATTAAATACAGGTTATTTAACAAATTTTAATTTTAACCCTGACTCAACAATTTTATGATTTAGTTGGTTAACAAACCTCAGACGTGTATTTTTTGAATAATTAAGGCATATATATATAATCATAAGTAAAAGAGATACTTTACTATTTTCCCATAAGTAATTTTCTTATGTAATGTACTTTGTTTTCAATTAACACCTTATTATCAAAGTTCAACTGTAAATAGAAAGAAACAGATATGTGCTTGTTTAAGGTGAACATTTTTTAATATTATAAAATAAGGCTCTGTTTATTTTTTCACCATATTTATTTTAATTTTCATAGCTACGTTTCGGCTGATAAGCCATCTTCGAGCCATTTTATTCAATCATGCTTTTTGCATGTAGTTCAAAGTCTAATTAGACTATATATATATATATATATATATATATATCTTTTTTCATAAATACGTAAGTAATAAAAAAATAAATAGATTTCATTAAATAGAGTTATTTCTTGGACATGGGCTTACACTAGAAATAGATGTTTCACATGAATAACAAATGTGTCAAATATAGTATTTTATTATTTCGTATAACTAAAAATATATGAATAATATGTGAAATGAAGTAATGTAAATTAATTTTTTTTCAATAAATTTGAATTAAAACTTTTAAAACATACCTGATTAAAAAAATTCCATCACATTTTCACATAATAAAAAATACATTAAGTATGATTATTATATTCATTTCGTATAGTAAAAAATAAAAATAATAACAAGTCAAATAAATAAAAGTGAATATGAACAAATTTTGTAAATGTGCGCCTTCATATTTTTGATCCGTTCCAGTAATGGTACTCGCAATACGTTCCAATCGTGTTGGCTTGCCTATCAACGGCTTAATAGGCTCACGGAGAAACTCGAAATTTTTACTTTCATTTTCCCATATAAGAAATATATTGTAAAGGAAAGTATTGCGATTTTGAACATTTTCGAATCCGAGTTTTTGACTGCAATAGCGTGTAACCGTTTTCGTAGTTCAAAAATGAACACTCATACACTCGATTTATCTGTGAATGAGTAGATTTTTTAGTACTGGTCCCGTTTACTAAAATGTTCTCGGAACCCGACATTGCCATCTGAAATCATGTTTCAGAATAGTTCTATATTTTGCTAATTAATAAAGATATAGTATCATAAAAAAAAAAGAAAGAAAAGAAAAGTAATTAGTAAAACATTGTTATAATTGCGCTGTTTTTTATTTCATTTGTGTGTTTGTAATTTCTATTAAACTAGAATCTATATAAATAAAAATAAACAAAATTATTTTTTTAGAAATATTAAACAAGTAACCAGTTATCACTGGCGGATCTACGTGGTGGGATTGGGGACTTTCGAGCCAATGCACTCTCCAAAAAGGAAACATGTTTTTTCATTGGTCTATATTTTTTATGTTAGTGATCTAAGATAAATACTTATTAGCGTTGTCCAAATGCCAGACCAATATGAGTCTTGGTATTGTGCACTCTGTCTTGGTCTTGCGCAAGAGTCTCGTAACAGTCTTGCAGTTACCTTTAAGCTTATTACCATAGAGATATTACCGTTATTTTTTAGGTAGGAGAAACCTAACTAAACCCGAATAAATGATTGGAAGAGTTGAATGCAAAACTATATTGGTTATGCCAATTTTTTACATATAGTAACTAAAATTATCAAGTATTAGTAACTATTTTGCCTAATATTTTTATTCGAAAAATCGATTTTTTTTTACCAGTTTTTGTCTTGATCTTGCAACAGTTAGGCGGTTTTGGGAAATACTAATACTGATACAATTTATATTATTTTTATATTATAGTTACGAAATGAGAGCACGTGTCAAGAAAAATATTATGAAATATATCCCAAAAATGTATTATTGTTCTAGTAATTACCCTTCTTTTTTTTTTCAACAGGTCTTCAAAGATCAGTTAAAAATTATTTCATATAAGTAGTTTTTTTTTTTTTTAAAGAGTAATTACTTTTAAAATAAACCCCCTCCTAAACTAAATCATACTTCCTCCATTTACATTTACAAATATTATTCTGTGTGCTAAAATATAAGAAAAAGAAAAATATAGCAGGTAGATCACATAGAAGTATATTAAAATAAATGCTTTAATATATTTAGAAATATTTTTAGAAAATATAGACGGACTAAATATGAATATTTATTAAAAAAAAATCGTTTTGTTGCCTTTATGCTAAGTAATTACCCCAAAAAACATAAATAGATAGATAATATTGTAATAATAAAATACAGTATTTATCTGAAACTGAATAAATGATAAGTTATTTTTTGAAAAATATTCTAACCTATTACCTGAAATATTTATCTATTTTTTGATTTTTTTTTTAAAGGGGAATATCTCTAAAAGTCATTGTTTGACAAAGAAACTATTGTTTTTCAAACATGGTTACCAGGAAAATTTAACAACGTCCCATTGGGATAGATATCCCAATTGTTTAGTGGAATCGCTAGTTGTAATACTGGCATTAAGAGATCAATGGGTATTAACTGTTCAAATCATTGCATTAAATTAAATCGATCCATTCCAAACGTTTTGATCAAACTTTCCATTATTTTATTTTGTATCAACCGAGGTATAAACATTGATATATAATTTATTATATAAAATAAAATGTAATGCATAACTCATTTAGAAAAAATACAGGTATGCATTGTTCTAATATGAATATCACATTAAATATGTGATTCATGTAAATCGAATTAAACAGTAATAAACGTTTATTTTTTATTAAAATGTGAGGATAAAACAGCAGGATAAATAACAACATCCATTATTATCTGTAAAAAAAAAAATTATTCATTTGATCATTTTTGCTCAGTTCAGATTACATCTAGATAAATTTGAATTCGATTAAACTTTTTAAATCACTTCATACTTAATTAGGTTTGAATGATTGACAAGTATTTTTTCTTTTTAATATTCTTGTAATGTATTTTTTTTCTTCTATTATTATTAACTAATTTTTTTTATTCCCCCTTTTTTTATTCTTACTTCTTGATTTGTGTTTTCGCTATATATATATATATATATATATATATATATATATATATATATATATATAATATATATATATATATATATATATATATATATATATATATATATATATATATATATGTAATGTATGTATATTTATATATATTCTATGAATGTACACATGGAATCATAGTACACAATACCCTCAATTATGGCAGATTATATTACCATTATTCCAATAAAAAAAAAGCAATGAACAACGACTTTATGAAATTTTAATATGTGATAATTACTTCAATTATAATCACACATTTTTAGGAGCACAAAATTAATAAAAGAAATGTTCGAAATGGAATCAGAAATAATACATGCCTTCGAAACAGATGATGTATTTAAAACACGTCTCGAAACGAAAAATGAAATTTTATTTTTGATAAGTTTCGGTATCATCGGAATTCTTATTGTCGATAGAATTTCAGTTTTGGGGGCTAGAACTTTTTTTCTCTTGCAACTTTTTCTAGAACTTTTTTAGAAAAAAGTTCCTTAGAACTTCAATTTTAAGAATTTTTTTCCTGAAAAGGTTTAATGGAAACTGCTGTAATAGAACTTTTTTTCTTTAAAAGTTTTAGAGAAACAGTTAAGGTGGAACTTTTTAAATAAGTTCCATAAAAGTTTAAACCCCTGATTTTGACTGTAAATTGAGAAGAAAAAATAAAATTGCATAAAATTAAAACTGCAGAATATTTGACGTAAATGATACTTAGAACTATGAATTCAGAATACAAATCTAATGAGGTAAGTTTAAGATGAAAAAAGGTTTAACCAACTTTAATCAGAACTTGGAAACAAATAATAAATAAAAAAGGTTATTATTTATTTAAATGCTTTATTATTCATTTTGTAGTCCTAATATTAATGCCCTCCAATGCGGCAAAATGTATTATTTAAAAAAAAAATAAAAAAAAATAAAATAAAATAAAAAAATAAATAAATAAATTATTCATTTAAAAATTTACTTCAGTGAGTAAAGCTCTCTCCACAGTGAATCGACTCTGTGGTTGTGAGACCGTTCTGTGGCACACCTAGTCTCCATAAAGCTGAAACTTCAAATTAATCAAGAGCAAAAAAACAGAAAAATTGAAACAATTCCTCGAAGTATTTCCTAGCAAGTTACTGAACCCAAGACACTTTATTTATTTTAGAAGTAAAGGTTTTTATTTTGATATTTCCTGATTTCATAAAGCAAAACAAAAAATCAATAAACAAAATCATTTTTTCATTAAACATTTAAACAACCGTTTTCTTTAAAAGCTCAGTAACTCAATTCTGAAATTTTAATAGAGGTAGCTATGTTCGGA
This sequence comes from Nezara viridula, assembly GCA_928085145.1. Classification (NCBI taxonomy): domain Eukaryota; kingdom Metazoa; phylum Arthropoda; class Insecta; order Hemiptera; family Pentatomidae; genus Nezara; species Nezara viridula. The sequence goes on from OV725078.1 coordinate 40,790,952, forward strand.
TTTCAAAGTTTTTTATTTATTTCTATTCTGTGTGGAACCTAATGTATGCACGTTTGATTATTTTATTATATATATTGTGTTATTTTTTTTAATTACTCAACTATTTTTTTCTTGATAATTAATTTAAAAATGTGACTGGGGGAAGGGGGGAGGGACGACTTACATAGCGGGTCGGGCAAATACGGTAATAAGTTATCTACATTTTTATGCTTTTTCATGTGTTAATATAAGTTTTAATTAGAGAAGTTATTCATAAGTTAATAAGAGGGGATGCAGAATATTAAAAAAAACAAAAACAAAAAAAGTTATATGATTTTTGTTAATGAGAACCCCTTTATTGTTTAATTATTTCTAAAACAAAAGTTGGCGACAATGGCTATAATCAAATTAATTTCCCTACCTCTCCCTCCTCAGAATCCTTTTTATTTGTTAAGAAAAGGCATTAAGGCTTTTTGTGAGTATTTTCGTAATTTATTCATCTGAGACCGTTTTGATGTTGGCCGAGTTAATGGCTTCTTTAAATTTTCATTTGACTGAATCCGACGGTGGAAATTCTTTAATATCGTTGCTAATTGGCTTTTTATAAATTATATTTGATAAGCGAGAAATTAATTTCTTATAATATATATATTAGAAAATAAAATAAAAAATAGCTAACGAAAATAATAATTATTTTTCTTTAATTATCAGTATATTTTTCTGATAATTAGACCGTTTGCATGAGGTAAATATCGAACAAAAATATCTACGTATCCTTAAAAAATGTTTATATTTCAATCTTTATCCATGATTTTTATCATTGTTAATGATCATGAGTTAATATATATATGTATATATATATATATATATATATATATATATATATATATTGAGTAATCTAACATTCTGTCATTTGGGCAATAGTTATAGTGAGGTAAGACCACATTCACTCTTATATTTCTTTAATATACTACTATGTATTGAACATTTAGTGTAGAAAACAAAGGAGAACGAAATCGACTTCTGAGATCAGAAACAGCGTCAAAGGTAGAAAGTAGGTAGATAAGGGGAGAGGCTTAGAGTAAAAACTAGTTATGGTCTAAGTAACTGGTTCCTTTTAGGGTGTTACCAGTTATTGTGGAGTAATACGGTGACGTTAAGAACCAACGAGAACCATTCTTGCCCCATCCTGAATATTTTTATAAAATCTACTGTGAATAAAGAAAATAGGTCTTATGTTGAGGTCCGGCCTTGAGGATAGGTCTTCTTCTGTTTTCTTCCGGCTTGAGGACTTAGGCCTTGGCCCTATATAGACCATGATGATCCTGGCAGAGCTTTGAATCATGACGAGATGATCTCGGATCAGCAGATGCAGCGGTGAAACGTACCAACTACAACACTTCACAAACCATAATAGATAAGTTTTATTCCCAACAATAAATTTACCAATGTTATATTTTATGGCGAAATAATTCTCAAACAGTCCATCTGAAATCATTCCTTCACAGTTAATTATTAAATTCATTGAAACATTTAGTTTCTTGTAAATATAATTTGTATATATATTCTTTATTAAACATAGAAATAAATTAAGTTTTTTAGTAAAAGTTATTTTAATTCTGCCACCCATATAGATAGATAGATAGATAGAAAAAAAAACTTTATTCTGGGACTAAGTCCCTTCAGAATAACAATAATGTACAAAATAATAGAATATTACTGGCCTGAATGTTGAAACAATAAATAAAATTGATAAAATAAAATAAAAAGTAAAGAAAACCTTAGGTGCACAAGCTATATACAATACAGATAAAACTTTTTTTTTTTTTTTTTTTTTTTTTTTATTTATTGAATAATAATACAATCAGCCACTGGAGGGCTATAAGTATTAGGGCTAAGAGTTCTCATTCAAACAATATATACAAATAATAGAGAAATAAATATAAATATAAAAAGTAAATAAATAATACTGATGAAGAAAGAAAATAAAAGAAAAAAAAAATAAACAATAACATAAAAAGAAACTTATAAACACAATCATACCTATATACAATATATACATTCGCCCAAGAATCTCCGAGCCAGGCTTTTTCCCCCACATGTGGAAGGCAAAGCAAGACTCCAGGAGATTCCAGTGCCACTTTTCCAGCCGCATCACTGGTATTAGAAGCCAATGGAGACTGAAAGAGGGCACTAGAGCCACAGACGCTCGGGACATGAGTGGAGAAGCTGGCCATTGCCAGGACTCCAGAAGCATATTTACAAGAGATCTCTGGGCCACTGCCGTTTTAACCTTCGTGGAGGATTGTAGGGATGAAGGGAGCTGGATAGGGATTGAGCTAGAGGATTTGGATGATGGATAAGGTTTTGGTGAAAGTTTGAGAATCTGGTTGGGATGATGTCGAGGACAAATGGGATGTTAAGGTCATGGTGTAGGGTCTTGTTTGTGACATAATATGGGGCATTGACTATTGTTCTAAGTACTTTGGACTGGAAGGATTGGATGCGTTTGATATTCGAATGTTTAGCAGTTCCCCACAGTTCAAGTCCGTAGGTCCAGATAGGTTTCAGTATGGTCTTGTAGATTAAAAGTTTATTTTCAATCGAAAGATGGGATGTCCTATTTAGTAATCTATACAGCTGGCCATATCGTCGGTTAAGTTCTTGTCTTTTAAGTCTGGTATGTGGGTTCCAAGTTAGTCTTTTGTCAAGAAGGAAGCCAAGGTAACGGACTGTGTCTGAGTAGGGAAGTGGAATTGAATTAAAAAGGATTGACGGACAGGATCTGCGTCGCAGGGTAAAAGTGATATGTTTGCATTTTGATTCGTTGATTTTGATGCGCCAGTTGTTGCACCACTGCTCAATCAAAGAGAGGTGAGATTGTAGGTTTAGAGATGCTATTTGAGGATCTGAGTGGGAAGATAGAATGGCAGTATCATCAGCAAATGTAGCTAGAAATGTATCGGGATTGGAAGGGATATCGGAAGTGAAGAGGATATAGAGAACTGGGCCCAAGACACTGCCTTGTGGAACACCAGCCTCAACTGGATAGTAAGTGGAGAATGCGGTGTCACAACGGACTTGAAAGGAACGATTTGAGAGGTAGGATTTGAGGACTAGGTATAAGGATTGGGGTAAATGGGTTTTGAGCTTGAAAAGCAAGCCATCGTGCCACACCCGGTCGAAAGCTTGTGCTACGTCCAGAAAGGCACCAGTGCAATAGTGCTTGTTTTCAAGTGCAGAGGATATATGGTCCACAACACGAAGGCCTTGTTGGACAGTGGAATGTCTTGAGCGGAATCCAAACTGATGAGAAGGGATGTTGTGGGATTCGATTATGGGTAGGATGCGTTTGAGAAGGATTTTCTCAAAGATTTTTGAGAGGATCGGGAGTAAGCTTATCGGTCTATAGGATGATGTGTTATTAACAGGTTTACCTGGTTTTGGAAACAGGATGATTATGGAATGTTTCCACACCAAAGGAAAGTTGGTTGTGCGAAGGATGCAGTTGTATAGATAGGTAAGGAATATGATTGCTTTTTTGGGAAGTTGTCTGAGGATTTGTGAAGTGAGGAGATCATATCCAGGGGATTTTCGGGGTTTTAATTTGTTTATAAGGAATTTGACCTCAGAGGGGTTAACAGGTTTTGGAGGTAGAGAGAGAGGAATTGGTGAAGAGAGGAATTCTTCAACTTCAGCAGTGTGGCTGGGATGGAGTTCGGGGTGAGGGGTGAATGTGTAGGATAAATGTTTAGCAAACTCCTCTGCTCTATTCGCATCTGACGAAGCCCAGGAACCATCATCACGGCGAAGTGGATGGGAAATGGACTGGAATTTAAGGATTTTTTTGGTTACGTTCCAGAGGGATTTATCACTAGCGGATAATGAGGAGAGGTAGGAATTGTAGGATTGGGTTTTAAAAGTTTCCAGTTTCTTTTTTACCTGTTTGGAATAATAATTATACGATTTCCGGTCATCAGGATGCCTAGTTCTTTGCCAAAGGGTCCTAGAGCAACGTTTGCTATGGATTAGGTCCAATAGATCTTGAGGTAAAGGATTTATGTTATGGTATTTTTTGGGACGATCAGGTGAGGATGCAGTCCAAGCTGCTTGCTGGATCAGGGTAGTGAAGGAATGCACTGCATCGTCGAGGTCTTCAGGTGTTTTTAAGGAAACTCTGAGGTCAATATTATCTTCCAGTATTTGACGGAAAAGGTTCCAGTTAACTGGCCCCCTGATAAATGAAGGTGGGGATGATTTGGGAATGGGAGATGTGGAAACGGTTAGGACTAGAGGACTATGGTCTGAGGAAAGATCATCAAACCTTGAAATAGAACAGTGTAGTGATCCTAGACCTTTGTGGAGGAAAAAGTCTAGAAGGTCGGGATTGCGGTTGGGATCTGTTGGCCAGTATGTGGGTGTATTAGGTGAAAGGATGTTGCTGCGATGGGAATTAAGTGCAGATAGCAATGTTCGGCCTCGGGAATTTGTGGATCTGGCTCCCCATTGCTGGTGTTTTGCATTTAGATCTGCACCTAGGAGGAAGTGGTGTCCTAAGGAATTCAGGAAGGAAATTATTTGGGATTCGGAAATGGGTGTTTTAGGTGGGGAATATGCCGCAACTAGTGTTATTGGGTAAAGGGGTGTTTGGATTATTACGGCTGTGGATTGTATGAAATTATGGCTTGGTAAGGGAAACAAATGATGGGAAACGGATCGATGGATAATTATGGCAGTGCCACCATGTGCTGTTCCATCAGGATGGTCGGTTCGATAAATATTGTAGCCGGGCACGTTGATTTGTCGTTTGTTGGTTAGTCGAGTTTCAGTTATTAGTGCTATGTCGATGTTTTTGTCATGTAATAAGATTGTCAGTTCGTTGATGTGGTTCCGAATACCATTCGCATTCCAGAGGAGAATGGAGAGGAATTTGGTTGAGGACATTTATGGATTTCTTGGCAGTGGAATGAGGTTGGATATAACATTGGTAAGTAGCGAAATAAGGGGGGTAATGAGAGATCTAAATTCGGAAAGGAAAGATGTCAATAGGCTTGTGAGGTCAGTGGAATTGGAAGGAGGAGGAATGAATGTGTGAGTATTTAACCTACGTTCAGGGATGGAGGGATATGGGTCTTGAGGTTGATGTGTGAATTCTTGAGGTTTAGATTCTTGTGGCAGGGCCTGAGATTGAGTGTTTACAGTGTCTCCTTTGAACATCTGAGCATAGGACACTCTTCCGTTCACTGTTCTATAGGGTTGTCTTGGTGGCCTGGATGTCCCTTCTTCTCTAGGCGTTGCGTACATTCGTGTTTTCAAATCTTTGTAAGTTTGACAACCCTTGTAGTTGGCTGGGTGTCCTTGGTGGCATAAAGCGCATACTGCAGGTGAAGTTCTAGACTTCCTACAGTCCTCTGTTTTGTGTTGCTCACCACACCTCACACATCTAGGAATGTGATGACAATACCGTTTCGTATGGCCATAAGCCTGGCAGTTATGGCATTGAACGATGTCGCGCTTGCTGTAGGGCTTTTCTACAACAACGCTTGTATAATAAAGGCGTGTGACCTTGTAGATGTTTTCGACATCAGGTGTTCGGTCAAGGTCAACGAAGAATAGTGGAAGAGGTATTTTATTTTTTATTCCAGGCTGTTCTCTATCCTCCTTAAATATGTTCACTATCTGGCGAACATGGAATCCCATACCCGTGAGCTCTTCTTTTATAGCATCTGTTGGCGTAGATGGGTGCAGTCTTCTGATAACGACCCTGAGCGCCCTCTCTTGACGCAGTTGATAAGTGTGGTAATCAGCCTTGGTTTCAGATAAATATTTTATGATTTTTCTATAGGTTTCTGGAGTGTCGGGCATTAACTTAGTGTCATTGGTGCGGCTTTGGCATAAAAATTTTCCTGAACCTACCAGATTATTCAATTGATTACACATCAATTGAAAATTTTTAATATTTCTAACAAATATTGGTGGGGGTTTGGGTTCTCTGGGGATGGATGCTGCTTCCATTTGTTCGTTGTTTATATTTGAAAGCACTTCAAATGGATTCGAAGTGAAAAACGGCGATTCTTCACCCATAGCTTGAGTTGTCTCATAATTATTGGGTTGTTGTGAGGAGCCAGGTTGGGGTTCCACTTCTTCTATGGAGCTCCCTGGTGTGGCTGGTGGAGTGTTTCTTTTCGAATGCCTTGTCTTTTTTTTAATGGGAGAACTAATTGTAGTATCCAGGCTCCTGGACCTAGTGTTTTTGCCCTTACTCGACATTAGCATGTGATAATATCGCATTTCATATTTATTTTTGAAAGAAAAATTGATAAAAGTGAAGAGAGGAAAAAAAAAAAATTTTATTGAACACGAAAATATAGACGCGCTCTTGGAGAGCACAGATCTGCCTCCGACGGAGGGATCTAGCCCACTGGTATTAACGACTGTTGCAGCTTATGGCTGGCCGTTATCTAACTAACCTAAGGTCTATTTACACTGTTCACTCTTGTGTTGTAAATAAGTGATTACTCACCTTATTTTTTTTGTCCAGTATCAAACGTAATTGTTAATGTAACTGATAACACTAATTGTTCACATTAAACTTGTATACTGCCACTGATAAATGAGATTTTTATAAGAGACGACCTGACGTATGTTTAACTAGGGCTAACGCATGCGCAGAACTCACAGATAAAACTATGTACAGAGCATTTAAAATTATGAACAAAACAATTAAAACAATGAACGAATCACTTGAACTATGAACAAAATTATATTTAAGGGTTGAACAACATAAACATACACTTTGAGAAATGAAGAACGAAAAAGAGATACAATGAGTTCATTTCATAAAAAACAAAACAAAAAAAAAAAAAAAAACTTTACTTGAATATATATATAAAAATAAACAGTTACTTATAATTGAATAAAAAAAATAAAAAAAATGTATGTATTGAAATTCCTACGTCGATAGTAGGAAATGCATGTACTATCTCTTACCAAGTGTTATGATTATATGATTGCTACACAATACATATATAATATTAATCGTTAGCTGGTATCAGACTGTTTTTGGAACAGGAATTGGAATAGGAGGTTTTTGAATGTATATAGGGAAGGGGCATGTCGAATTTTGATCGGGAGGGAATTCCAAAAGTTGACAGAGCGGGCTATAAAGGAATTTTGGAATGAGGCAGATCTATGAGAAGGGATGTATAGGTCAGAGGGTCGGGATCTTGTAGTGAGTGAATGGATTGAGGACTTAAATTGGAGAAGGTTGTAGGCATAAGAAGGACGATGATCGGTAATGATTTGATAAAGGAAAGTGCCAAGGAAATATTGTCTTCTTAAGGAGGGGAAGAGCCACCCTAACTCAGTGTAGTGGTGGGAGACACGGGAGCGTCTCGGGGTTCCAATTACAAATCTTACGAAGCAATTCATAAGTCTTTTGAGTCTATCACGCAGTTCCACCGAGAGGCCATCGTACACCACACAGCTGTAGTCAAAGTGGGGAAAGATGAGAGAGGAAACTAGGAGTCTACGGGTATTTTGGGGTAGAAGATGGCGGAAGTGATGGAATAGTTTGAGGGTAGAAATTGCACGGCGGGATATATGAGAGATATGGTGATTCCAGGAAAGGGTTTGATCTATGAGAAAGCCTAAATTTTTAACAAAGGGATAGAAGGTGATGGGGTAGTTGTTTAGATAGAGTGAGGGAAAGTTGGTGTGGGATCTAAGAAGGGGCTTGGAACCAATGAGAATGGCCTGAGTTTTGGCAGCATTTAGCCGTAATCCATTTAAGTTGGCCCAGGCACTAATTCGATCTAAATCTTCTTGAATTTTGGCAAATGCCACCAATAACTCAGCTGGAGAAAAGGATAAATAGATTTGAGAATCGTCGGCATATAGGTGGTGGGAACAATGGATAATTGAATCATTTAGGTCATTAATATAAGAACTGAAAAGAAGAGGAGACATGCTTGAACCCTGTGCAACTCCTGAGGATAAAGGAAGGTAGGCAGATAGAGGTTGATTAGGTATGGAAACTGCTTGGGTTCGTTGTGAGAGGAAAGACTGGAACCAAGAGATGGAACTATTGGAGAAGGATAATGATTTTAGTTTGTTGAAAAGGATGGAATGGATAATGGAATCGAAAGCTTTGGAGAAATCAAGCAGTATAAGTATGGTTAGTTTTTTGTCATCTATTGCAGTCTGGATATCGCTAGTAATTTTAATCAGAGCAGATTGTGTAGAGTAGCCAGGACGGAAGCCAGATTGGAGAGGATCGAGTTGGTTGGATTGTTCAAGGTAGTTGGAAACTTGGGATTGCACTAACTTTTCTAGGGGTTTAGAAAGATTGGAAAGGATTGATAATGATACATATATGCCATGATGATCACAGGTAATGTGTGTAATTATAAAGCATGATAAACACAAACCAGTCATTGAAAAAAGAAATCCAATTAATTAATTCTGGATCAATCACTATATTATAGATCCAAATTTATTTTACTAATTTTTATTTTATAATTCTGGATAATTATCATCAATAATTATCCAGTGGCATTCCAAATAAACTAAAACACCCCAAAACGTAGCATTTATTATGTCATCCCTTTTGTGGGGATAAGACATAGCATCTTTTAATGCCATCTCTTTTGTGGGAATAGAACGTAGCAATACCTACTAAACAACGTTTGAGAAAAATTTCATAGAGATACTCACAGTACATTTTGGTAAATTACATTTGAATTTATAAAATTACTTTATTTTAGACCACGTAGAAATAAATAAGTTAATTGGACAAATTACGAATTGGTTAACATAAATACATAAATGTACACATCTATACATATCAAATAAAAATCATTATTGTAAAAAAAAAAATTTACTAGTGGTACCAATCTCAAATAAAAGATAAGACAGTAATTGAACAAAACATGAGCCATCAAATCAGTAGTTGTTTATAGGGTTGTATTTATCGTTTGTAACCTCTAAAATCAAAACAATTTATGATCATCTTCTAATTGAACATCCTTCTTTTATCTCATTAGGTCGGATTTAAAAAAAATCACCATTAATATTTTCCACTTAGATTTTTCATTCATCAAACTGTGCCCCACTCCATTTTTTTTTTTAATACAGGTCATATATTTCCATTTATATTATTAGTTATTTGTTAATGATTACTTCCAATTAGGAACAATAGAATATATTTGTTGTATTATCAAAGTTGTATGTTTACAAGTTTACGTTTCGGGATATTTACTCCCATCTTCAGAACCACAATCCCAATGATCTTGTGGATGCAAGGCTAAAAAAAATTTTGAGTTAAAATATAGTGCATGTTACAATACATGTCAGAATTTTGTTGTTACAATAAACTTGTAATTACCTTAAAAATAATGTGCTCCATCGTCAGTTTCTAATTCATGTTATAATAATATAATGGTATATAACATCTAGGGCAACATCTTGCTTTTAGACTAATTATTGGGTGTCTGCCATTTTGAAATACAATTGACCTTTGGATCTGATTGTTTTATTTGACTATTTTTATACTATTGTTGTTAATGTTTATTTTATGTATTTGCAATTTCATTTCTATTAAATTTTAATTTTGTTTAATATGTCCGTATAATGATTTCCTAAATATTTAGTGTCTGTTCTATAATTGACTGTTGTTCTATTGTTTTTTTGTGATGTGTATTGCTTCAAGTAATTTCCTATTGGTGTTTCAAGTAAATTGTCACTTTATGTCTGCTTTATGTCTGTTCCCGTTTATAAGTTAATATTTTGTGTAATTATTCGGACATAATATATCTTAACTATTATTTAGATGTTTAGGTATCATGTATGGCTCATGGGCATCTTGTTTTATTGTGATATGCATATATATATATTAATATTAACACACAAATTTTCCAGAATTGACACTTTATCTCCTAATTCAAACTAAGATGCAATTGGGAGCTCCTAATCCTGAACTAATTGCACTCATTACTGATGTTAGCTTAATTAATAGTGACATAGAGGTCCCAGATCATCTCCAGCTAGATTAATGAGCTAAATTAATTCACCTGATGCCAACGGGACCAATATCTCTCTCGAATATCCAAGAGATGGCGTGTTTTCAGCTTCACGAATCCCCAAAGAAAATTTAATAATGTCCTTGAAATGAAAAATTAAATCGGGTATAAGTCGACTATTTAAAATCCCTATACTAGGCGAAATGAATTATGAATTAAAAGTCAGATTTTTCATGAATTACTAGTTTTATTTGTCATTTAAATGCTATATAGACTATTAAATTTTATAGCAGAATTGAACGTGTCTTGAAATAAAAGTACCTTAATGTACAAAATAATATACACTCTTTGTATTTTGTATTTTAAAAAGTAAAATAGCCCGAGCCAGATATCTATCCTTTCATGATAAACTCCATTCCCATCCAAATCCCATTGTTTCCACCCTTGCTTCTTCCTCGACTCCTGATAATCCTCCTAGGCGACTGAAAAGGAGATGGCCTCGTGATCTTCTTACTTAGAATTATTTAGGGAGTGCTACTACTGGGTAGTATCTCTTCAAGCCTGTTCATGTCATTATTTATAATTTGTGCATATTTACTAGTTGTAAATTTCATTAAATAAACCAAAAAAAAAAAAAGTAAAATATAAAATATATTGTTTGTAACTGTATTTTCTTTTTAAAATACAAACAAAAATTGTAGTTTATTTCCAAGATACTAAAATACAAAAAATGTATTTTATTTTGTATTTTAAATACTCAAAATAACTTACCAAAAGAATAAGAATATCCCTAAAAGCATTATTGTTTCGTAAATACAGTTTTTGTCATATATATATATATATATATATATATATATATATATATATATATATATATATATATATAATATAAGGACAGAAGAAGGAGTAGTCAGCCGGAGAATATAATTAAGGTGACTACATTGCAGCTAATAAAATGTGCATGGGAAGTTGTTGGGCTTAATAAAGAAAATATTCATAAGGGGTAAACCGAAGCGAAGGTGGGAGGATTGTGTTAGGGCTGATTTGGTTGAGTTATGTTTGGACGGTACCCTGTGGATGGAAGTATCTAAAAACGATTGGTGTTGTCTTATTCACTAAGCCTTTTTATTTATTTTTATTTTTTTTTTACATTTTCAAGGACTCTTTAAAAATCTTTGTATATAGTTTATTTTTATTACTTCTAAAGTGATTACAGTTGAAAAAAAATGTTATTAAATTCGAATCCTTAATACACTAACGCTTACAACTACCTATGATTAGCTTTCATCTGTCATTTTATAAAAATCCTATGTTCCACCTTTTTCTCATTAACATTATTTACTCATGAATTTTAACTTTTTTTATTATTATTAAGTAACCGTTCTTTCCAGGGTTTGAAATCTATAAAAAAAAAAATAATAATAAAAATAAAAATTAATTCGATCAAACTTTTCATCTGGAAGTTTAAAAAATCATTTGCTGAATTTTATTATGAGCAAATTTGATTTTTGTTGTCATGAAATCATACATATGTT